>CM075739.1:8846623-10046623 GCA_037974335.1 Prionace glauca | reverse complement strand
TGGTGGAGGCGAACTCGCTGGGGTCTTTTAAAAGACTTCTGGATGAGTATATGGGGTTTAATGGGATTGGGGGTTATAGATAGGTCTATAGATTGGTGGGGTTGATGTGATCGGCGCAACTCGAGGGCCGAAGGGCCTGTTTGTGCTGTAATGTTCTATGTTCTATGATATGTTAAGAACAAAAGGTTGGTTAGGGCCAGTTAGAGACAGCAGTGGGAAGTTGTGTGTGGAACCGGAAGAGATTGGAGAGGCATTGAACCAATATTTTTCTTCGGTGTTCACGCAGGGGGACATAAATGTAGCCGTGGAGAACACTGGGTTACAGGGTTGTAAACTGGACAGTATTGCAGTTGATAAGGAGGATGTGCTAGTTAATCTTGAGGGTTTGAAAATAGATAAGTCCCCTGGGCCGGACGGGATTTACCCTAGGATTCTCTGGGAGGCAAGGGAGGAGGTTGCAGAGCCTCTGGCTCTGATCTTCAGGTTGTCGTTGGTCACCGGATATAGTGCCAGAAGATTGGACGTTAGCGAATGTTGTCCTATTGTTTAAGAAGGGGAACAGAGACTTCCCTGGGAATTATAGACCGGTGAGTCTTACTTGTGTTGTGGGCAAGGTTTTAGAAAAAATTATTTGGGATAGGATTTATAGTTATTTGGAGAGTAATGAAATGATTAGAGATAGTCAGCATGGTTTTGTGGAGGGTAGGTCGTGCCTTACTAACCTTATTGAGTCTTTTGAGAAAGTGACCAAAGAGGTGGATGGGGTAAGGCAGTTGATGTGGTATATATGGACTTTAGTAAGGCGTTTGAAAAGGTTCACCATGGAAGCCTTGCGCAGAAATTGCAGATGTATGGGATTGAGGGTGATTTAGGAAATTGGATTAGGAATTGGCTGGCGGATAGGAGACAGAGGGTGGTGGTTGATGGTAAGTATTCAACATGGAGTTCAGTTACGAGTGGTGTGCCTCAAGGATCTGTTCTGGGGTCACTGCTGTTTGTAATTTTTATAAATGATCTGGATGAGGGTATAGCTGGGTGGATTAGTAAATTTGCTGATGACACCGAAGTCGGAGGTGTGGTTGATAGTGAGGAAGGGTGTCTTAGTCTACAGAGAGACTTGGACAAGTTGCAGAGCTGGGCCGAGAGGTGGAGGATGGAGTTTAATGCGGAAAAGTGTGAGGTAATTCACTTTGGCAGGAATAACGGATGTGTAGAGTATAGGGCTAACGGTAGGACTCTGAATAGTGTGGATGAACAGAGGGATCTAGGTGTATGTGTACATAGTTCCCTGAAAGTTGGGAATCAAGTAGATAGGGTTGTTAGGAAGGCATACGGTGTCTTGGCGATTATTGGTAGGGGGATTGAATTTAGGAGCCGTGGCGTCATGTTGCAACTGTACAAAACTCTGGTGCGTCCGCACTTGGAGTATTGTGTGCAGTTCTGGTCCCCACATTATAGGAAGGATGTGGAGGCTTTGGGAAGGGTGCAGAGGAGGTTTACCAGGATGTTGCCTGGTATGGAGGGGAGGTCCTATGAGGAGAGACTGAGGGATTTGAGGTTGTTTTTGTTAGAAAGAAGGCGGCTGCGAGGGGACCTTATTGAAACATATCAGATGATTAGAGGTTTGGATAGGGTGGACAGTGATAGCCTTTTTCCTCGGATGGAGAAAGCTAGCACGAGGGGGTGGTAGTTATCGGACGGATGTCAGGGGTAGGTTCTTTACCCAGAGGGTGGTGAGGGATTAGAATGCCCTGCCTGCTGCAGTTGTAAATACGCCTAGTTTGGGGGCGTTTAAGAGATCTGTGGATAGGTTTATGGATGGAAAGGGTTTGGTTTGGGTTAGAGGGTCATTGTTTTTTAACTGGTCAGCGCAACATCGTGGGCCGAAGGGCCTGTTCTGCGCTGTAATGTTCTATGTTCTATATAGCATATAGATTAAATCTGTGTCCCACACTGAAGGAATTTTCATCTGCCATCTCTCAATTAGTCTTCCATTTAAAAATTGCAGCAGCCTCTAAATAGGATTATTTATTGGTTGAACTAAACCAAATTTGTTCTAGCAGATTTGCACATTTGATATTGCATCTCTTAATGGGTACAATATTGAACAGTTACTTTTAGTAGATTAGAACTTTAGGTTCAAGTTCAATCAACTGAGTGATTAGACCAAGCATCATAGGAATTTGTAGTTACATTAAATTGGCTACTTTACTGAGTAGATAACTAAAGAGCTCTGGCAGAAGTGATCTGCAGTGAGAAAACAATTAATGAAGAGATTGTCCAATCTGGCTGAGTGGGAATGAAGTACTGATCTGACCAGTTGCACCCCCTGTCATTTTGTTTCTTAGTTGCCATCACAGTCATGGTGGGGGGGATATGGTGAGTAGTGTTGAAGTCACAGATGGATTGGTGACTGAAGTCAATGGGGTAATTTGAAATGACTTAATGATGAGTAAACACACTTCAAGGAGATGTAAGCAGCTGATCGACCTGTCCCAAATAGTTGTCATGCTTGCACAGTTTAAGTGCATCTTTGTCGTTGACTTCAATGATGATAGAAAATTTGGCTATTATAATCATTTGGTCAACATGACAGCTCTCCAAGATGAGTGCTTACAAAAGAAGAGGATGCTCCTTTGGAAGAACTCTTATCACAAGCCTCAATGGATTCTGCAGAAGTAAGATCCTGGCCGTGCTCTTTTAAAGAATGGAAGTTTGTGATGTTGTCTCTTTTAGTCATAAACTTCCTACAGTGCAGAAGGACACCATTTAACCTATCGAGCCTGCACCCAGGGCCTATCCCCATGATCCCACGTATTTACCCTGCTAATCCCCCTGACATAATAGACAATTTAGAATGGCCAATCCGCCTAACCCACACAGTTTTGGACTATGGGAGGGAAGAACCCCATGTAGACAAGGGAGAACGTGCAAACGTTTGCACATTCAAAATCAATCATAGAAGATCTACAGTACAGAAAGAGGCTGTTCGGCCCATCAAGTTTGCACCAAGCACAATCCCACCCAGGCCCTATCCCCAAATCCCTAGATATTTACTCACTAATCCCTCTAATTTACGCATCTCAGGACACTAAGGGCAATTTTTAGCATGGCCAGTTAACCTGACCTACAATCTTTGGACTGTGGGAGGAAACCCACGCAGACACGAGGAGAATGTGCAAACTCCACACAGACAGTGACCCAAGCTGGGAATCGAACCCTGTTAACCACTGTGCTACCGTGCTGCCCAAATCTTTGAGGCAGATGGTGATCTCCCGTTGTCCAGCTGCATAACTTTAATTGAATTAACAGTGGTGTTTTACCTTGTGTTCAAGTGAAGCTCTCAGACTAAAATGTAAGTGTTTCCAATTGATTTGGCAAGGATAAATACATTTAAATGTGATAGTGTTGTACCTGTAATTCTCAGATACTTCCGACCAGTTGGCACCCTTATTTGCAGGATGGACAAATACAAGTAAAGGTATTCTCACCTCGCTAAATATTTTTTAGACGCAGGTTGATGGGTTTTTGATAAGAGAGGGGATTAAGGGTTATGGGGAGAGGGCGGGAATGTGGAACTGAGCCACGACAGATCAGCCATGATCATATTGAATGGCGGGGCAGGCTCGAAGGGCTAGATGGCCTACCCCAGCTCCTATTTCTTATATTATGTTATGTTATCACGAAGGTGAGTCTTGATGGCAACTTCCTTCCTTCCCTGATCAGTCTTCTGGATGGTCAAGGTCACCTCCCTCATCGAGTTTTTGCTACTGGTGTGACAGATGTGTACCTTTATCCTCCCCTCTCCTCACCTTTCCAAAAATTTCTCTGGCTTCCGATCAATAAGGTCTCGGAGGAGGGTCCCGACATCAAGTGGGTTTCTTGATGTCTGCCTGACAGGACACTGAGGCCCGCCTCCAGGTGTCCATCTCCATGGTGTTGCTTACATACAACCTGTTGCCAGATAAAGTAACTGCAGGAACTGTCGGTGATAAAAAGTCTGGCCCAATCTGGGCTTCTAACAATAGGCCCATGCAGTTCAATGGAGCGCGATAATTTTGCTGGCCCTCAGTAGAGTGCAGTGTTCCTTGATGGGTGATTGATGGGCAAGGCCCAGACATGTTCTTGTGTCTTTGTATATTTGATTTTCGTCAAGTCTGGCCTACCCGAAGTTTGATTGTTTGATTTTAATGTGCCCAATTCTTTAATTTAGGATACCCAATTTAATCAATCTTAAAACTAGGCCCTAATTATATTATCACAATAGAAACATAAAAGATAGGAGCAGAGGGTGAGTATTTGGCCCTTCAAGCTTGCTCCGCCAACTAACTCAATATCCTAATTCTGCTTTCTCTCCGTAACCTTTGACCCCATTTGCCCCAAGTGCTATATCTACCCATCTCTTGAATACATTCAATATTTTGGCATCAACTACTTCCTGTGGTAATGAATTCCACAGGCTCACCACTCTTTGGGTGAGGAAATATCAGGGTAGGTCTACCCTGAATCCTGGAACTGTGACTTCAGGTTCTGGATTCCCCTCACCATCAAGAATATGCTCCCTCCATCTTCCCTCTCTAGTCCTGATAGAACTTTAAGTTTCAATGAGATCCCCCCTCATTTGTCTCCAGCAAATTTGAACTCCAGCAAAAGCAATCCTAACCTACTCAATCTCTCCTCATACAGCAGTCCTGCAATCCCCACAATCAGTCTGGTAAACCTTTGCTGCACTTGCTTGAGAGCAACAACGTTCTTTCTCAGAAAAGGAGACCAGAACAGCACAAAATATTCTAGGTGCGGTCCCACCAAGGCCCTGTATAGTTGCAACAACACATCCCTGTTCCTGATCTCTCAACTTCTTGCAATGAAGGCCAACATGCCATTTGTTTTTTTTACTGCCTGCTGCACCTGCATGCTTATCTTCAACTGGTGCGCAAGGTCCCACTGCACGTTCCCCTCTCCAATTTACAGCCATTTAGGTAGTAATCTGCCTTCTTGCTTTTGCTCCCAAAGTGAATAATCTTTCTTTCATCCAAATTATACTGAATCTGCGATTGATTAGCTCACCCACTCAGCCTGTTCAGATCATGCTAAAGGATCTCTGCGTCCACGTCACAGTTCATCCTCCCATCCAACTTGGTATCATCTGCAAACTTTGAGATGTTACGTTTTGTTCCCTCATCCAAATCACTAATATTTACTGTGAATAGCTGGGAGTCCCTGCACCAATCCCTGTGGCACCTCACTGGTTACTGCTTGCCAATTTGAAAAGAACCCATTAATTCCTACTCTTTGTTTCCCCTCTGCCAATCAGTTTTCTATCCATCTTAATATGCTTTCCCCAATCCCATGTGCTTTAATCTTGCACCATAATCTTTTATGTGGGACTTTGTCAACCGCTTTCTGAAAGTCCAAATATACCACATCAACTGGTTCTTCCTTGTCAACTCTACCAGTTACATCTTCAAAGAATCCCAACAGATTAGTAAGACATGATTTCCCCTGCATAAATCCATGCTGACTCTGTCTGACCCTGCCACTGCTTTCTAAGTGCTCTGCTATAAAGTCCTTGGTAGTTGATTTGAAAATTTTCCCCACATAGATGGGCATAGATGGGGAATGCAAGGCACGGCGTAGTGGGGGTGGGGCGGAGCAGGGTTTGAAATGCATGTACTTTAATACTTTAAAGGTAGGGGAGGACTGCAGGCAATATGGGAGGGAGGTTAGACAGGGGGTGGAGAAGGGAAATGCCCAGACTGAGGGGCTGAAGTGTATATATTTTAATGCAAGGAGTATAGTAAATAAGGTAGATGAGCTTAGGGCGTGGATAGCTGCTTGGGAATGTGATGTGGTGGCCATTACGGAGACTTGGATGTCTCAGGGACAGGACTGGGTACTTCAGGTGCCAGGTTTCAGATGCTTCAGGAAGGACAGGGAGGCTGGCAGAAGAGGTGGTGGAGTGGCACTGTTAATCAGGGACAGTGTCATGGCTGCAGAGAAAGAGGATGCCGTGGAGGGACTTTCTACAGAGTCTCTGTGGGTGGAAGTTACGAACAGCAAAGGGTCGAAAACTTTGCTGGGTGTATTCTATAGGCCGCCCAATAGTGACAGGGAAGTTGAAGTGCAGATAGGGAACCAGATTCTGGAGAAATGTATTAATAACAGAGTTGTCGTGATGGGAGACTTCAATTTCCCAAACATCGACTGGAATATCCCTAGGGTAAGGGGTTTGGCTGGAGAGGAGTTTGTTAGGTGTGTTCAGGAAGGTTTCCTGACACAGTATGTGGACAAGCCTACGAGGGGAAAGGCTGTACTTGACCTGGTACTGGCGAATGAACCAGGGCAGGTGATGGATCTCTCGGTAGGAGAGCATCTTGGGAATGGTGACCATAATTCTATCTCCTTCACAATTGCATTGGAACGAGATAGGATCAGGCAGGCTAGGAAGGTGTTTGTCTGGAGTAAGGGGAGATACGAAGAAGTCAGGAAGTTACTTGGACAAATAAACTGGAAGGAGGCGTTCTTAGGGAAAAGTACCGAAGGAAGGTGGCGGATATTCAAGGAATGTTTGTCTGGCGCTCTGCATGACAATGTTCCGATGAGACAAAGGGGTTTTGGTAGGTCGCGGGAACCATGGTGCACGAAGGCTGTGTTGAACCTAGTCAGGAGGAAAAGGAAGGTATACAAAAGGTTCAGGGAACTAGGAGAGGTTAAGGATCTTGAAGAATATAAGGACTGTAGAAAGGAGGTTAAAAGGGAAATTAGGAGAGCCAGAAGGGGTCATGAGAAGACCTTGGCGGGTAAGATTAAGGAAAATCCCAAGGCCTTCTGTAAATATGTGAAAGGTAAAAGGATGAGAAGGGAAAGGATAGGACCTATAAAAGGTGAAGGGGGAAAGGTCTGTGTGGAACCAGAAGAAATGGCGGAGGTGCTTTTTGAGTACTTTGCCTCAGTATTCACAGTGGAAGCTGATCTGGGAGATCTTGCTATGGACTTGCAGCAGATGGAAAAGATTGAGTACGTGGACATTAAGGAGGAGGATGTGTTAGAACTTTTGAATTCTATCAAAATAGATAAGTCGCCGGGACCAGATGGGATGTACCCCAGGATACTGTGGGAGGCGAGGGAAGTGATTGCAGAGCCCCTGGCGATGATCCTTGCGTCGTCAATGGAGACGGGAGAGGTTCTGGAAGATTGGAGGATTGCGGATGTAGTCCCTATTTTCAAGAAAGGGAACAGAGATAGCCCGGGAAATTACCGCCCGGTGAGTCTGACCTCAGTGGTTGGTAAGCTGATGGAGAGGCTTCTGAGGGACAAGATTTACGAGCATTTGGAGAGGTTTGACATGATCAGGAATAGTCAGCATGGATTTGTCAAAGGCAGGTCGTGCCTTACGAGCCTAGTTGAGTTCTTCGATAATGTGACTGAACACATTGACGAAGGAAGTGCCGTGGACGTAGTGTACATGGACTTCAGCAAGGCGTTTGATAAGGTCCCCCATGCAAGACTTCTTGAGAAGGTGAGAGGGCATGGGATCCAAGGGCCTTTGGCCTTGTGGATCCAGAACTGGCTTGCCTGCAGAAGGCAGAGAGTGGTTGTGGATGGGTCTTTTTCGGAATGGAGGTCAGTCACCAGAGGGGTGCCCCAGGGATCTGTTCTGGGACCCTTGCTGTTTGTCATTTTCATAAATGACCTGGATGAGGAAGTGGAGGGATGGGTTAGCAAGTTCGCTGATGACACAAAGGTCGGTGGTATTGTGGATGGTCTGGAAGGATGTCAAAAGTTGCAGCAGGACATAGATAGGATGCAGGAATGGGCGGAGAAGTGGCAGATGGACTTCAACGCGGATAAATGTGTAGTCGTCCATTTCGGCAGAACCAACGGGATGAACGAGTACACTATCAAGGGCAGGAGTCTTAATAGCGTTGAAGAGCAGAAGGATCTCGGGGTCCGGGTCCACAGGACTCTTAAATCGGCCTCGCAGGTGGAGGAGGTGGTCAAGAAGGCGTATGGTGTACTGGCCTTCATTAATCGAGGGATTGAGTTTAGGAGTCGGGAGATAATGCTGCAACTTTACAGGACCCTTGTCAGGCCTCATTTGGAGTACTGTGCGCAGTTCTGGTTGCCTCACTATAGGAAAGACGTAGAAGCTATTGAAAGGGTGCAGAGGAGATTTACAAGGATGTTGCCTGGACTGGGAGGCATGCCTTATGAAGATAGATTGAGGGAACTGGGACTCTTTTCCCTAGAGAGGCGAAGGTTGAGAGGCGACCTGATAGAAGTTTATAAAATGTTGAGAGGAATAGATAGGGTGGACTCTCAGAGGCTATTTCCCCGGGTTGAAATGGTCGCTACGAGAGGACACAGATTTAAGGTGCGGGGAGGGAAGTACAGAGGTGATGTTAGGGGTAAGTTTTTCACTCAGAGGGTGGTGAGTGAATGGAATCGGCTGCCGTCATCGGTTAGAATAGAACCATAGAACCCTAGAACCATAGAACCCTACAGTGCAGAAACAGGCCCTTCGGCCCATCGAGTCTGCACCGAACACAATCCCACCCAGACCCTATCCCCATATCCCTACACATTTACCTGCTAATCCCTCTAACCTACACATCCCAGGACACTAAGGGGCAATTTTAGCATAGCCAATGAACCTAACCCGCACATCTTTGGACTGTGGGAGGAAACCGGAGCACCCGGAGAAAACCCACGCAGACACGAGGAGAATGTGCAAACTCCACACAGGCAGTGACCCGAGCCGGGAATCGAACCTCGGACCCTGGAGCTGTGAAGCAGCAGTGCTAACCACTGTGCTACCGTGCCTCGGTGGTGGAGGCGGACTCGCTGGGGTCTTTTAAAAGACTTCTGGATGAGTAGATGGGGTTTAATGGGATTGGGGGTTATAGATAGGTCTATAGATTGGTGGGGTTGATGTGATCGGCGGAACTCGAGGGCCGAAGGGCCTGTTTGTGCTGTAATGTTCTATGTTCTATGTTCTACCGATGTTAAGCTTCCTGGTCTATAATTCCCTGTTTTCTCTCAACTTCCCTTTTTTTAATATTAGAGTGACTTTAGTATCCTCCAATGTGCAGGACTATTCCAGTGTTTACAGGATCCTGGAAAGTGACCACCAATGCGTCCACGATTTCTTGAGCCACTTCCTTAAGTACTCTAGGATGTAGATTTATCAGGCTCTGGGGATTTATCTGCCTTTTATCCCATCAATTTTCCTAGCACCATTTCTGCACTAATGGTGATCTCCCTCAGTTCTTCCCACTTACTAATCTTGAATTTGCCAACATATAATGTACCAATGTTTTGATTTTGTTGGGTTAGAGAAGAGTAACCAATACACCATGGCGTACTTCGCTGTATTTATCCCGTAAGATTCAATTTTGTCATTCATTGAAGAATCCAAAGCCAGATAGTTGGGGACGTTACCATTGCACCATAAATCTACTTTGTAAACAATTAACTTTATCAGGCTCTTCCTTTATTGATTCCAGTGAAATCTCTTAATCCCTAATAACAGCCAAAATTATTTCAGGGATGAGGGAGTTATATGTAGAGTCTATAGAAATTGGGGTTGTTTTTAAAGCAAAGATGATCAAGGGAGGCCTTATAAAGGTCAAATATCTTCTCTCTATGTCCAAAAACTGAACACAGCTGAAAACCACGCACAACCAAAAACTGCACTTCTTTAGTATGGGAAGTCTAGTTGTTTGTCTGCGTTATTTACCTTGCAAGTTTTGTGGTGAACATAAAGAGAAAATGTTGGAAAATCTTAACAGGCCTGGCAGCATTTGTAAGGAGAGAAAAGGGCTGTCGTTTCAAGTCCAGATTACTCTTTGTCAAAGCTCTGTTGAAGGGTCATCTGGACTCAACTTTAGTCGTTTTCTCTCCTTGCAGTTGCTGCCAGACCTGCTGAGATTTTCCAGCATTTTCTCTATTGGTTTCTGGTTTCAGATTCCAGCATCCACAGTAATTTGCTTTTCTCTTGTGGTGAACATGCTGCAGATATCTGTATTTATTGTTCAGTGACACCTCAATGCACATTTATGTGCAGTGGACAATGTGGAACCTGTGGATCTGGATTTCCAGAAGGCATTTGACAAGGTGCCGCACCAAAGGCTGCTGCGTAAGATAAAGGTACACAGTGTTACGGGTAATATACTAGCGTGGGTAGTTAACTAACTACCCATTGGTTAACTAACAGAAAGCAAAGAGTGGGGGTAAATGGGTGTTTTTCTGATTGCCAATCAGTGACTAGTGGTGTCCCTCAGGGATCAGTGTTGGGACTGCAGTTGTTTATGATTTATGTAGATGATTTGGAGTTGGGGATTAAGTATAGTGTGTCAAAATTTACAGGTGACACTGAGATGAGTGGCAGAGCAAAGTGTGCAGAAGGCACTGAAAGTCTACGAAAGGATATATGTAGTCTAAGTGAGTGGGCAAGGGTCTGGCAGATGGAGTACAATGTTGGTAAATATGATGTCATCCATTTTGGTAGGAATAACAGCAAAATGGACTATTATTTAAATGGTAAAAATTGCAGCATGCTGCTGTGCAGAGGGACCTGGGTGCCCTTGTGCATGAATCACAAAAAGTTGATTTGCACATGCAGCAGGTAATTAAGAAAGCAAAGGGAATTCTGCCCTTCATTGCTAGAGAGATGGAGTTTAAAAGCAGCGAGGTAATGTTGCAGTTGTATAGGTGCTGGTGAGACCACACCTGGAGTACTGTGTACAGTTTTGGTCTCCTTACTTGAGAAAGGACATACTGACACTGGAGGGGATGCAGAGGAGATTCACTAGGTTGATTCTGGAGTTGAGGGTTGGCTTATGAGGAGAGACTGAGTAGACTGGGGCCATATACATTGGCATTCACAAAAATGAGGGGAGCTCTTACAAGATAGAAGCAGCGAAGTTGTTTCCACTGGTGGGTGAAACAAGGCACGGCCTCAAAATAAGCATTTAGGACTGAGTTGCAGAGGAACTTCTTCACGCAAAGGGTTGTGAATCTGTGGAATTCCCTGCCCAGTGAAGTAGTTGAGGCTACCTCATTGAATGTTCTTAAGGCAAGGATAGATAAATTGTTGAGCAGTAAAGGAATTAAGGACTATGGTGAGCGGGTGGGTAGATGGAATTCGATGTCGAAAAATGTAAGGTTACGTATTTGGAAGGAGGAATGGAGGCATAGACTATTTTCTAAATGGGAAAATGCTTAGGAAATCAGATACACAAGGGGACTTAGGAGTCCTTGTTCAAGTTTCTTTTAAGGTTAACATGCAGGTTCAGTTGGCAGTTAGGAAAGCAAATGCAATATTAGCATTCATGGCGAGAGAGCTAGAACACGAGCAGGGACTTCTGAGGTTGCGTAAGGCTCTGGTCGCAGAGTCATAGAGGTTTACAATATGGGAATAGGCTCTTTGGCCCAACTTGTCCACGCCACCCTTTTTTAAAACCCCTAAGCTAATCCCAATTGCCCGCATTTGGCCCATGTATACTCATTTGGAGTATTGTAAGCAATTTGGGGCCCAATTTCTAAGGAAGGATGTGCTGGCCATGGAAAGGGTCCGGAGGAGGTTCACAAAAACGATCCCTGGAATGAAGTGCTTGTCATATGAGGGACGGTTGAAGACTCTGGGTTTGTACTCATTGGAGTTTAGAAGGATGAGGGGGGATCTTATTGAAACTTGCAGGATACTGCGAGGCCTGGATACAGTGGGCATTTCCACTGGTAGGAAAAACTAGAATCAGAGGGCACAACCTCAGACTAAAGGGACGATCCTTTAAAACAGAGATGAGGAAGAAGTTCTTCAGCCAGAGATGGTGGATCTGTGGAACTGGTGAAGGATCCTCTTGGGAAGAGTGATCGTTGTATGGTGGAGTTTCTGATGCAGATGGAGGAGGAGAAAGTGGGTTCCCAGACATGCGTCCTTTGTTTGAACAAAGGGGAGTATGGTAGGATGAGAGAGGAATTGGTGAATGTTGATTGGGGGAGCGCGTTGGAAGGTCGGTCTGCTGAGGAACAGTGGAGGATCTTTAAGGAGACCTTTCTTGGTGCTCAGCAGAAATTTATTCCGATGGTTAAAAAGGATCGTAGGAGGAGAGATAATCAGCCGTGGATAACCAAGGAGGTAAAGGAAAGTGTTAAATTAAAAGTGGATGCGTTTCGAGTAGCTAAGAGTAGTGGGCGAGAAGAGGATTGGGAGAGGTTTAAATGTCAACAAAGTTTGACAAAGAAGTTGATAAAGAAGGGTAGGATAAACCATGAAGCTGGGCTAGCGCTTAATATAAAAAAGGATAGCAAGAGTTTTTATAAATATATAAAAAGGAAGAGGCTGGCTAGGGTGAACGTTGGACTCTTAGAGGATGAGAGGGGGGACTTAGTGGTAGGAGATGGGGAAATGGCTGAGGCCTTGTTATTCAAGGCCTTTTTGTTTCGGTCTTCATGGAGGAGGACGTGAATAATTTGCCAGCTGTTAGCGATGGAAAGATGGTAGGAGTGGAGGGTCTGAATGACATTATTGTTACTAGAGAGGCAGTGCTCGACAGACTGGAGGGACTGATTGTGGACAAGTCCCCAGGACCGGATGGAATGCATCCAAGGGTTCTGAAAGAAATGACGGAAGTGATAGTGGATGCCTTGGTGATTATTTTCCAAACGTCGCTGGATTCCAGGGAAGTGCCGGAAGATTGGAAAATGGCTAATGTTACACTGTTGTTTAAGAAGGGTGGCAGGCAAAAGGCAGGGAATTATAGGCCGGTTAGTTTAACGTCTGTTGTGGGTAAAATGTTAGAATCCGTGATCAAGGAGAAAATACCGAGGCATCTTGAGGGGAGTTGCTTGATAGATCAGACACAGCACGGTTTTGTTAAGGGGAAGTCGTGTCTGACGAATTTATTGGAGTTCTATGAGGATGTGTCTGGGGTGGTGGATAGAGGAGAGCCAGTGGATGTGGTGTTTCTTGATTTTCAGAAGGGTTTGACAAGGTGCCTCACAAGAGGTTATTACAGAAGGTCAGGGGGCATGGAGTTGGGGATAGGGTGTTAGTGTGGATAGAGGATTGGCTGTCAAATAGGAGGCAGAGAGTGGGGGTCAGTGGGTGCTGTTCGGATTGGCAGTTGGTGACTAGTGGAGTGCCCCAGGGATCGATGCTGGGACCTCAGCTATTTACCATTGATATAGATGATCTGAAGGAGGAAACCGAGTGTATGGTGTCGAAATTTGCTGATGACACCAAGATTGGTGGAACAGCAAATTGTGCGGAGGGTGTGGAGAGTCTGCAGAAGGATCTAGATAGGCTGGGCGAATGGGCCAGGAACTGGCAAATGGAATTTAATGTTGGCAAGTGCGAAGTGGTCCATTTTGGTAGGAATAATGGTAGGAAGGACTATTACTTACGTGGCGAAAAACTGCAGCAGGCAACAGTGCAGAGGGACCTCGGGGTCCTTGTGCATGAGTCGCAAAAACCCAGCCTGCAGGTGCAGCAGGTGGTTAGGAAGGCAAATGGGATGCTGACCTTCATAGCGAGGGGGATTGAATATAAAAGTGGGGAGGTCTTGTTGCAGCTGTATAGGGCACTGGTGAGGCTGCAGCTGGAGTACTGTGTGCAGTTTTGGGCGCTGCACCTGCGCAAAGATATTTTGGCCTTGGAGGGAGTGCAGAGGAGATTTACTAGGCTGATACCGGAGTTGAGGGGGTTGAGCTATGAGGAGAGACTGAATAAACTAGGCTTGTACTCATTAGAGTTTAGAAGAATGAGGGGAGATCTCATTAAGACGTATAAGATGATGAATGGGATGGATAGGATAGAGGTGGAGAGACTCTTCCCGCTCAGAAAGGACAGTCGGACTAGAGGGCACAGCCTCAAGATAAAGGGGGGGCGGTTTAGAACGGAGTTGAGGAGGAACTTCTTCACTGAAAGGGTGGTGAATCTCTGGAATTGTCTGCCTGTTGAAGTGGTGGAGGCTGCCTCGCTAAATATTTTTAAGACGCGGGTTGATAGATTTTTGATTGGCAAGAGGATTAAGGGTTATGGGGAGAGGGCGGGAATGTGGAACTGAGACAAGACAGATCAGTCATGATCTTATTGAATGGCGGGGCAGGCTCGAGGGGCTAGATGGCCTACTCCTGCTCCTATTTCTTATGTTCTTATGAACTTTTTGCCGCAGAAGGCTGTGGAAGCCAGATCATTGAGTATCATTAAAGTGGTTGATTAATAAGGTGATCATGATTAATAAGGTGATTATGGGGAAAAGGCAGAAGAATGGAGATGAGAAAAATATCAGCCATGATTGAATGGCAGAGCAGACACGATGGGGATTCTGCTCCTGTGTATGGTAAGTGGAGCTGAGTCCACAAAAAGATCTTATTGAATGGCAGAGCAGGCTTGAGGGGCCAGATGCTGTACTCCTGCTCTTAGTTTTTATGTTCTTATTTCATCTGACAAGTTGACTAGTAATAATTGACATGAGTGAGAAGGCTAAGAGGAGAAATCTCTTCCCATAGAAGGTTGCCGACAGTTATCAATTATGGTAAGTCCTTTCCCTTTTCATTTGGTTTCATGCTTTGTGTCAAAATTCAAATCAGCTGATTTAACCTAGTATTTTCCAGCTTGTCCCATTTTATTTGGGTTCTTTTTTTACTTTCAGTCATTGAACATGGGAATGATCCACCTGCTTAAAAACCACAGCAGTCTGTGTGAAGATGCACCCACAGTTCTTATGTGAGAACTTCCAGAATTTTGATCCAATGATGATAAATGAACTGTAATATTAATTCTGTGTCAGGGTGGTGTGAAATTTGGAGAGAAACTTGCCGAGATGATGGTCTTCCCATACTCCTTTTAATTGCAGATTTGGAAGATACTCTTTGAAGAGCCTTGCCAATTGCTGTATTTCATTTTATGGAGGCATGCTCTGCAACCACTATGTTGGAGGGAGGAAGGAAGGATTGTTGGAGTTAATAAGTGTAAATTATATTGCTTTGTTTTGAGTGTTGTTGGAACTGTAGCCATTTAGGCAAGTGGAGAGCATTTCTTGTCTTATGCTTTTGGGAGATTTTGAAATTCAGGAGATGGCTCTTCCCTGAAAACTAAAAAATGAATAGATCAAGATATAATGTAATGATTGGAGAGGATGATACGTTTTTGCAGTACCTCACTGGGTTTAATGTTTAGTTTATTTATTAGTGTTACAAGTATGTTTACATTAACGCTGCAATGAAGTTACTGTGAAAATCCCCTAGTTGTAACATTCTGGTGACTGTTCAGGTACATTGAGGGAGAATTTAGCATTGCCAGTGCACCTAACCAGCACTTCTTTTGGACTGTGGGAGGAAGTCGGAGCACCCGGAGGAAGCCCACGCAGACATGGGGAGAACATGCAAACTCCGCACAGACAGTGATCCAAGCCAGGAAGTTAACCTGGGTCCCTGGTGCAGTGTTGCCACCATACCGCTCTAAGTGGTTACGAGTGGTGTGCCTCAGGGATCTGTTTTGGGGCCACTGCTGTTTGTAATCTTTATTAATGATCTGGATGAGGGTATAGTTGGGTGGATTAGTAAATTTGCTGATGACACCAAAGTAGGAGGTGTGGTAGATTGTGAGGAAGGGTGTCATAGTCTGCAGGGAGACTTAGATAGGTTGCAGAGCTGGGCCGAGAGGTGGCGGATGGAATTTAATGCGGAGAAGTGTGAGGTAATTCACTTCGGTAGGAGCAACAGATGTGTTGAGTATAGGGCTAACGGGAGGACTTTGAATAGTGTGGATGAACAGAGGAATCTAGGTGTATGTGTACATAGATCCCTGAAAGTTGGGAATCAAGTAGATAAGGTTGTTAAGAAGGCGTACGGTGTCTTGGCGTTTATTGGTAGGGGGATTGAATTTAAGAGTCGCAGCGTCATGTTGCAACTGTACACTATTCTGGTACGGCCGCACTTGGAGTACTGTGTGCAGTTCTGGTCCCCACATTACAGGAAGGATGTGGAGGCTTTGGAGAGGGTGCAGAGGAGGTTTACGAGGATGTTGCCTGGTATGGTGGGGAGGTCCTATGAGGAGAGACTGAGGGATTTGGGGTTGTTTTCGTTGGAAAGAAGGCGGCTAAGAGGGGATCTTATTGAAACATATAAGATGATTAGAGGTTTAGATAGGGTGGACAGTGATAGCCTTTTTCCTCGGATGGAGAAAGCTAGCACGAGGGGGCATGGCTTTAAATTAAGGGGGGGTAGCTACAAGATGGATGTCAGGGGTAGGTTCTTTACCCAGCGGGTGGTGAGGGATTGGAATGCCCTGCCTGCTGCAGTTGTAAATGCTCCTAGTTTGGGGGCATTTAAGAGATCTGTAGATAGGTTTATGGATGAAAAGGGATTGGTATAGGCTAGTGGGTCATTGTTTTTGTAACTGGTCGGCGCAACATCGTGGGCTGAAGGGCCTGTTCTGCGTTGTAAATGTTCTAAGTAATTTGGATGACCTCTAAATCAAATTGGGTAAATATATTGTCGATGCACACTACTGTTTGTGATATCTGGGTGATTTTATACCCTGAGTTACACTGAGTGCATTCAGTAAACCATGTAGGGTAAACTGTTTAAGGATGACGAGGGCACCACAGTGGTTAGCACTTGCCTCTCAGAGCTAGGGACCTGAGTTCAATTCCTGGTTTGGGTCACTGTCTACGTGAGGCCTGTACAGTCTCCCCATGTTTGCCTGTGTTTCCTCCCACAGTTCAAAAGATGTACTAGTTAGGTGCAATGGCCATGCTACATTCTTCCTCAGTGTACCCAAACAGGCACCGGAGTGTGACGATTAGGAGATTTTCACAGTAACTTCATTGCTGTATTAATGTAAACCTACTTGTGACAATATATATAAACTTCACCTTCAAAGCCATTAGTGTATCAGTTGAATTTTCATCACAAGCTGGCAGCTCTACTAGATCATAGAACCCTACAGTGCAGAAAGAGGCCCTTTGGCCCATCGAGTCTGCATCGAGCACAATCCCACCCAGGCCCTACCACCATATATTATATCCACTAATCCCTCTAACCTACGCATCCCTGGACACTAAGGGGCAGTTTCTTAGCATGGCCAATCAATCTAACCTGCACATCTTTGGACTGTGGGAGGAAACTGGAGTACCTGGAGGAAACCCACGCAGACATGAGGAGAATGTGCAAACTCCACACAGACAGTGACCCGAGCCGTGATTGTGAAACTTGGAACATGAAAATCTGCCAGGAAAGGAAACCGGATGTCCTTGGTACCTAGTGTCTTTGAAAGATTCTGAGCAAACACGGGTAAGATTTTATATCAAACATTGAAGTAGGGAAATACTCAGAATAGTTTTCAGTTTCATCTGTCTGCAAAAGATGGCTCAGCTGACTTGGCCATGTCACCTAATTTTCATCGACATGTCCTGCCTATCAGCTCATTCAGTGTGCTCCTACTGGATGAAAAAGAAGCGGGTGATCCAAGATGAAATGGCGCTGGATTGTCAGTAGAGAGCTGCAGCTGGTGAACCGATTCTGGGGTGAGATGAGAACATTAGCTGTGATAGGAGAAAATGGATAGCTTTGTTCATCCCATGTGTCTCCACACGTACAAGCTAATAGGTTTAATTTTGACAACTCTTACAGTTATTAATTGCTGCTGGTCCAGAAACTATTGAATTCAGTTTCACAACTTGCAACATGGTTGGAATTTAATTCACAATCTCTGTGGCTGCTGTCATCGCTACAACTGGATTGCCATCATCGGTTGAAAAGGTTGAGATTGACCAGCAAGTGTTACAGTGTGGAAATGGAAACATTCTCCTAAAATCACACTAAAATACAAAAACAACTTTTCTTGCTGAAAAATCTTCACTCCTATTCCTTCCCCCCCCCCCAGCTTCTGCACTGAATACCTCGTCCTCCATGAATTCAACCACCAAATCAACTCATAATGAATTGAATATTTCCTAAGTTTGTTGTCTTGCCCTCCCTTAATCTCTTGCCTCCATGTGAACTCCCCAACTTCCATTCATGGCCATCCCTTAATCAGGTCATTACACATGGTCTTTGTATTATCCTGTAAATCCTGATTGAAGCCATTTCAGATCACATCCTTCTAGTATTCCACCCACATTCCCTTCCATACCCTCACCCTACCTCCTTTGGTCGCTTTCCCCAGGGAATACACTATCCCCCAATTCATTTGCAGTTTGCATTTAGACTCAGCTGCCATCCTTTGACTCTCCATTCGCCACAGCATTTCTGTAGCTGTGCAACACATAGAACATAGAACATTACAGCGCAGAACAGGCCCTTCGGCAAACGATGTTGCGCCGATCAGTTACAAAACAATGACCCACTAGCCTAAACCAATCCCTTTTCATCCATAAACCTATCCACAGATCTCTTAAACTCCCCCAAACTAGGTGCATTTACAACTGCAGCTGGCAGGGCATTCCAGTCCCTCACCACCCTCTGGGTAAAGAACCTACCCCTGACATCAGTCCTATAACTACCCCCCCTTAATTTAAAGTCGTGCCCCCTCATGCTAGCTTTCTCCATCCTAGGAAAAAGGCTATCACTATCTACCCTGTCTAAACCTCTAATCATCTTATATGTTTCAATGAGATCCCCTCTTAGCCGCCTTCTTTCCAGCGAAAACAACCCCAAATCTCTCAGTCTCTCCTCATAGGATCTCCCCTCCATACCAGGCAAGATCCTGGTAAACCTCCTCTGCACCCTCTCCAAAGCCTTGAAATCCTTCCTGTAATGTGGGGACCAGAACTGCACACAAAACTTCAAGTGCGGCCGCACCAGAGTTGTGTACAGTTGCAACATGGCGCTGCGACTCCTAAATTCAATCCCCCTCCCAATAAACGCCAAGACACCGTATGCCTTCTTAACAACCTTATCTACTTGATTCCCAACTTTCAGGGATCTATGTACACATACACCTAGATCCCTCTGCTCCTCCACACTATTCAAAGTCCTCCCGTTAGCCCTATACTCAACACATCTGTTATTCCTACCGAAATGAATTACCTCACGCTTCTCCACATTAAACTCCATCTGCCACCTCACAGCCCAGCTCTGCAACCTTTCTGAGTCACCCTGCAAACTATGACACCCTTCCTCACAATCTACCACACCTCCGACTTTGGTGTCATCAGCAAACTTACTAATCCACCCAACTATACCCTCATCCAGATCATTAATAAAAATTACAAACAGCAGTGGCCCCAAAGCAGATCCCTGAGGCACACCACTCGTAACCGAACTCCATGACGAATATTTACCATCAACCACCACCCTCTGTCTCCTATCTGCTAGCCAACTCCTGATCCAATTACCTAGATCACCCCCAATCCCATACATCTGCATTTTCTGCAGAAGCCTACCATGGTGAACCTTATCAAACGCCTTGCTAAAATCCATATACACCATATCAACTGCCTTACCCCTATCCACCTCTTTGGTCACTTTCTCAAAGAACTCGATAAGGTTAGTAAGGCACGACCTACCCGCTACAAAACCATGCTGACTGTCTCTAATCAACTCATTACTCTCCAAATAACTATAAATCCTGTCTCTAATAATCCTTTCCAAAACCTTACCCACCACAGAAGTAAGACTCACCGGTCTATAATTCCCAGGGAAGTCCCTTCTCCCCTTCTTAAACAATGGGACAACATTTGCTGTCCTCCAATCTTCCGGTACTATACCAGAGACCAACGACGACCTGAAGATCAGAGCCAGAGGCTTCGCAATCACCCCTCTTGCCTCCCAAAGAATCCTAGGATAAATCCCATCCGGACCAGGGGACTTATCTATTTTCAAACCCTCTAAAATATCCAGCACATCCCCCGTATCAACTGCAATACTATCTATTTTACACCCCTGCACCCCAGTGTCCTCCTCAGCTACATTCCTGTCCCCTTGCGTGAACACCGAAGAGAAATATTGGTTCAACGCCTCTCCAATCTCCTCCGGTTCCACACACAACTTCCCTCTACTGTCTGTAACTGGCCCTAATCTTGCCCTAACCAACCTTCTGTTCTTGACATACCTGTAAAACGCCTTAGGGTTCTCCTTAATCCTATCAGCCAAAGTCATCTCATGTCCTCTTTTAGCCCTTCTTAACTCCCACTTCCTTCTTAACACTTCCACCTCTACCTTTGATGCCATGGTCCCCAGTAAAACAGTTACTCTCTTACCCTGGCCATTAGTCTGGCAGGCCCCTCATCTCAGCTCCCTTGTATCCAAAGTTGAAACTCATAGTCAGAGAAGATGAGTGAGTAAGCACCCTGAAACTGTGAGTGAACCAAACAAACACACATTCATCCTATAACACCTTTATTTCGAACTTTATTTAGAACTTTATTTCAACATTGACCTCTGCACGGTTCTGCTGATTTAACCTATCAATGCCCCCTTCCAGCTCTTTGCTCCCATTTATACTACTTGCTGTGCCACTTGGTGTAATCAGGAAATGTAAATATATGGCTTTCTTTTGTGGAATCTTGTCAAAAAGCTTCAGAAGCCTCTATAAATAATACCATGTTAATTACTTGCTGAAAAATATTCAACATGACTGGATGTGACAGGACTGTAGAGCTTTGATTTGATCTGTTGGGTGACTTAGCTATATTGTCTTTCACATGCTGGATCTGTTGTTTGGCATGCAAATACCCCTGTGTGTAGCTTCACCAGGGGATGCCTCATTTTTAGGTGTTCCTGGTGCTGCTCTACATGTGCCCTCCTGTACTCATTAAACCAGGGTTGATTCATGGTTTGATGGTAATGGTAGAGTGAGAATATGTTGGGCATGGATATTAGATTGTGGTTGATTTTCAATCTGAAACCATTAGATTGTGGCTGCTAAAACTAATTTAGCAGCATTAGTTTTACTGCTGCTAATTGCCCACCGTGCCTCATAAATGTTTTGAGTTGCCAGATGTGTTCAAAGTCTGTCCAGTTTAGCACAGTGGCAGTGCCACACATCATAATAGAGAGTATCCTCAATGTGAAGGCAGGATTTTGTCTTCACAGGTACTATGCAGTGGTCGTGTCAATACTGTCATAGACAGATGCACATACTGAAAGTAAAGGATGAGGCCAAATAGAGTTTTCCCTCATCACCTGTAGTAAGCTCAATCTTGCAACTGTGAGCTTCAGCACGAGGCCAACTCGGTCAGTAGTGGTACTACCAAGCCACTCCTGTTGATGGACATTGATGTTGCCACCCAAAGTACACTGTGTGCCCTTGTCCCCCACTGCATCTTCCAGTTGGTGTTCAACATGGAGGTGTACTGCTTCATTAGAGGATATGGTTGTGGTAGTTGGTAATTAGCAGGATATTCCTTATCCATGAGACTTTTCATGGGGTTCAAAGTAAGTATTGAGAACTTGCATGACAATTCCTTGAACTTTCATACCACTGTGTCACCACATCCTAATGGACATGTGGTGTAGATGGACAGGACATACCCAGGAATGGTGTTGTATGGGACATTTTGGCCAGTATGAATGATATATCAAGCTATTGCTTCACTAGTCTTTGGGCCAACTATCCCACTTCTGGCACAAGTGATTGGATGTTGGCAAAGTGGACATGCAGGGTTGACAGGACTAATTTTTGATGTTTAGGTTAATGCTGGATGGTCTGTCCAATTTAATTCCTTCATTCTTTTCACTCTTTGTAGCATTTTGATACATCAGATTGCCATACCATATCATTTCAGAGGACATTTAAGAGTCTTAACATATTGCTGTACGTCTTGGAGTTACACGTAGGCCAGACCAGATAAAAGGGGCAGATTTCCTTCCCTAAAGGATTTGCATGAAACAGATCAACAAATGGCCATTACTGAGGTTAGCTTTTAATTCCGGATTTATTAATTGCACCAATTCTCTCTGGCATGATATTTTCCACTGAGATGAATATGAAGGTGACTTGGTCAAAGGGGTAACACAGATTTGAGGAAATATTGAGTGCTTCACTTGTCTTTGGGCCAGCAGAATTTTGAAATGCCATTGTGAAGAGCCCAGCTGTTTACAGAACTACTGCCACAGTACTTTTCCATGCTTAAACTGAAAATGGCTGTGATGTGATATAATTTCCTGTTATAGCACTGCCAAAGCAGAAACCCCAAGGTGTATTAGGAAGCCAGACTTGCCCCGAACAATTGTTCTATTTTGGCATAAATGTAAGGAAAGGATGCTTCACCTCAGGAGTGATTCCATTGAAAAATTAGGGATCTTTTTATCAATACAAGCTTTATTCATACCAAAGTTTAAATATACCTCTAACAAATTGAAAAGACTCAACTCTTAACTGTTGAAAAATCTTTATACATGAAAAGAAACAGACTTTTAATTTCTAACTTATTACTGTTCAGTAACAATTAAGCAATATCTCTCTTATAGACTTTGACCTCCCTCTCCCCAGCATCTGTTGTATTCCTTCCAAATAAACCAATTCTTGTAACAAAACACTGAATCTTAAAGCTGGTCCCTCCACCTTAAGCATAAAATATATTATTAGGACAGTATCATCACAAGCTACAAAAACAGCTCTTTGACTGGGCAGCACAGTGGTTAGCACTGCTATGGCATAGTGCCAGGGACCCACGTTCGATTCCTAGCTCGGGTCACTGCCTGTGCAGAGTCTGCGCGTTCTCCCCTTGTCCGGGTACTCCGGTTTCCTCCCATAGTCCAAAAGACATGCTGGCTAGGTCCATTGGCAATGCTAAATTCTCCCACAGTGCACCCAAATAGGCATCAGACTGTGGCAACTAGGAGATTTTCACAGTCAGTTCATTGCAGTGTTAATGTAAATAATTTGTGTCTAATAAATAAATAAACTTAAAAAACACTTTACCATGCTGTTCGAGGTAATGGCATTTAGTTCCATCCCCTCCCAACTCCCTACCCAAAAGATTCTAGTAGTGAACTCTTCACTTGGTGCGGTGAACCATGTGGATCAGGAAGTATACAGGTTTGATCTTGGATCAGCGTTGGATTACAGATTATAAATACATCGCTTGGGACAAAATGAAACAAAGTGAACAAATCATCTCCAGCAATGTCACTTTTGCTACAAATACATTTGTGCGAATTTTGAGTGTGAAAAAAATTTTGACCTTCCAGTGGTCAAAAAGTCTCTTGATAATTGGTTTCAAAGCTAGGAGGTGAAAAATGGCTCAATAGGTGAGACACCAGAAACCTGCTGTTATGCTTGAAATTGGAAATGAACCTGAGCACGTGCCTTCAGGAGAAGTGACACGTACTGTTGTGACTGCTAAAGGAAAAAAACTCTGCTACTTTTTACATCCTTGATTTGTGATAGCAGTTGGAGCAGAATATGCTGCTAATTGGAAGTAATACTCTATTTTGTTAATGTTGCATTGTCCAAAATCTGGAAGTTAAAGATGGTTGTTGCAGCATTCTGTTCTGTTCTTTGCAGGCTAGTAAAGCTTTTACTTGTATATAAAATGAGTTACAAAATTGTCTTGAACAGTTTGTTTGCAAAAATATGTTTATACAGAAGTTAAATAACCATTGTGTGTTAATTCACTGGAATTAAGCTTGACATATGATGAATGGAAAGAGTTGAGAAAATAGAAGTGGAGGAAAGCTCTTGTAATGCAAACTTTAACAAAATCTCAACTATAAGACTTTGGGGCTCCGTAGTAATCAGCAAGTCAATTCAAAACTAATTACAGGCATTCTTCAGAAGTGCTTCAGCAGCATTGTATTGTGGTTCACATAGCACACAGAAGAAGGAATGGACCCATCAGGTCATAGTGCTTGTAATTACCAGGAAACTAATCCCAGCTGCAGGCTTCAACACTTCTCTTTGACACTGGACAGAAAAGACATCAATTTTAGGCTGGCATAGAAACAAGATCATATTGGTAGCTGTTTTTAAATATACGTGATGTGGGTATGCCGGCGTTGGACTGGCGTAAACACAGTAAAAAGTCTGACAACACCAGGTTTTAGTCCAACCGATTTATTTGATAATATTATCAAATAAATCGGTTGGACTAAAACCTGGTGTTGTCAGACTTTTTACTTTAAATATACGTACAGTCAATTTACACAATAGGGAAAGCACATTCAGTATCAGCCTTAAGGCACATCCTCCTGCATTTTTGTTCCTACGTCTTTCAAAACTAACAAAGGAATCATCTGCACAATCAGCTGATGCACAATCAGCTGATGTACTGCCTGCCCATGCATCAAATGAAGAACTGATTGAGTCAGCACAGGACAGCATTTTTATCTCTCTCCCATTCAAAGTACAATAAAGATGGCCGCTGTTGTATTTCCCAATCTCAAATAGTCACTAATACAGCTTATTTGGTCATTTTGAGTATCACGAAGTGACTGTATGTCATGTAGATAAACTGTGCTGCTTTGATTTCACCTGTGAAGCTCTATGTGGATATATATGCATAAGGGTTTCTATCATAAGTGTTGTCTTAAATGTGTGCCTTGCTGCAATATGGGTATAAATGATCAGCAGTGAAAGAGCTATCAAGTTCTTGAAGAGCCATTTTTAAATGTGGAATGGATTAGCATCAAATTGTAACACATTCACCTGACATCTGTTTGGTCAGTGGTATTATTGTGCAGTTTTACCATGCTGGCATGCTTACAACACATACTGTCAGGCTCACTGTCAGGTTTGGCATAGAGTATGCCAAACATACTTTATTGGAGAAGGTGTTGCTCTCATGCTCCCTCATTTCCACTTTAGCAACCATCAACCTGATTTGAACTCTGTTTTATCTCCAGGCTAAAGCTTCCAGGATAAAGGGTGGTACAGTGGTAGCACTGCTGCATCACAGCACCAAGAATTCCAGGCTTTAGTGACTTTGTGGAGTTTGCACATTCTCCCCATGTGATTTTCCTCTGGGTGCTTCAGTTTCCTCTCTCAGTCCAAAGGTGTGCAGATCAGGTGATGTGTGAGTTGGGGGATTAGCGCGGTAAATACATGGGGTTATAGGGAAGGGGCCTGGGTGGGATGATCTGTCAGAGATCTGGTGCAGACTTGATGGGCTGAATGGCGTTTTCTGCTCTGTAGGGATTCTATTGTTGTGTTTTTTGTTTTCAGTGTTTTTCCTTGACTTACATTATCTTAGGCATTTCTGGCTGAAAAATATATAATAAATTTGTAGGCTTTTGCTAGTAACAATTTTCAATCTGTGATCAGTGACTTTTTAAAATTTTTCTCAATCCATTTGTCAAGTTCCTGCCGTCAAGTTGAACATCAGGCCATGAGTATTTGAGCATACTTGTGAAGTTGGCCCAGTATGATATTCATTTCTGTTATGTGGCCTTACTGCTTTGATGTTCAAAACAAAAATCCTTACGTTCTTAATTGTTTAACACCATTGTGTCTGCTGTTTTGTTTTCTTTTGTTCTGCAGCTGTTGGCTTATTTGTGTGGTCCATGATGCATTTGTCTTAGAAATGTAATTCTGTCTTAAAAAAATGAAATCATTCCCCTAACAGTGCGTGGGAGTGAAGTGCATGGAAACCTGATGTTACCATTCACTATCAGCTACACATTCTATAAATATTAAAGAATGCACTGTATGGAATTTGTCTTGAGCTGTTTTAT
Source organism: Prionace glauca (assembly GCA_037974335.1). Lineage (NCBI taxonomy): Eukaryota > Metazoa > Chordata > Chondrichthyes > Carcharhiniformes > Carcharhinidae > Prionace > Prionace glauca. The sequence continues at coordinate 10,020,997 of CM075739.1, read as the reverse complement.
TGGCAGCTGCCCATGTGATGCTGAAATCCTAATAAATCCCAAATACAGATGTAGAATCAAAGACACAGCTGAGGACAACATTGTGCTTTGGGTAAGCTGTAGATGAGGTGGGATTGAGATGGATTAGAGATGTATTTCTAAGGTAAAAGGAGGCAAGCTTTGCAGTTGTTAGATTGTATAAAGATGGAAGCTAAGCTTGAGCTCACTGGTATGGTAGCATGAATTGAGGTGGAGGTTGATGATAGGTGAGGGCAGTGGCATGTAGATTTTTAAAAATTCATTCGAGGACATGGTTATTTATTTCTTGAACCTATTAGCCCTTACTGAGTGGCTTCCTAGGCCAACTCAGAGGGTAATTGAGAGTCAACCATATTTCTGTGGCTCTGGAGTCATATTGTAGGCCAGACGAGGTAAGAACGGCAGATTTCCTTCCCGAAAGGACATGTGACCCAGATGGATTTTTCCAGCAATCAACAATGGTTTCATGGTCATCAGTAGACTCTTAATTCCAGATATATTTTGTTGAATTCAATTTCCACCATTTGCTGCTGTGGGATTCGAACCTGGGTCCCCAGAACATTAGCTGAGTTTCTGGATTAATACTCTAGTGATAATGCCACAAGGCCATTGCCTAGATGTTGGGATAAACTTTAGTTTTGCTGTTGGAAAATTTGACTTGCATAGATAGAACCATAGAACAGTACAGCACAGAAACAGGCTCTTTGGCCCTTCTCGGCTGTGCCAAACTATTTTTCTGCCTAGTCCCACTGCCCTGGACCATATCCCTCCACACCTCTCTCATCATGTATCTGTTCAAGTTTTTCTTAAATGTTAAAAGTGAGCCTGCATTTACCACTTCATCTGGCAGCTCACTCTACACTCCCACCACTCTGTGTGAAGAACCCCCCTCCCCCTAATATTCCCTTTAAACTTTTCCTCCTTCACCCTTAACCCATGTCCTCTAGTTTTTTTTTCTCCCCTAGCCTCATTGGAAAAAGCCTGCTTGCATTCACTCTATCCATACCCATCATAATTTAATACATCTCTATCAAATCTCCCCTCATTCTTCTACTCTCCAGGGAATAAAGTGCTAACCTATTCAACCTTTATCTGTAGCTTAGTTTCTCAAGTCCTGACAATATCCTTGTAAACCTTCTCTGCACTCTTTTAAACTTATTAATATCCTTCCTGTAATTAGGTGAACAAAACTGCACACATACTCTAAATTTGGCCTCACCAATGTCTTATACAACCTCACCGTAACATTCCAACTCTTATACTCAATACTTTGATTTATAAAGGCCAATGTTCCAAAAGCACTCTTTATGACCCCATCTACCTGTGACGCCATTTTTAGGGAATTATGTATCTGTATTCCTAAATCTCTCTGTTCTATTACACTCAACTGTGACTTCCCATTTATCCTGTATGTTCTACCTTGGTTTGTCCTAATGTGGTAAATTGGAACAGCAAATTTGTAGATACTACCTCACACTTGTCTGCATTAAACTCCATCTGCCATTTTCAGCCCATTTTTCTAGCTGGTCCAAATCCCTCTGCAAGCTTTGAAAACCTTCCTCACTGTCCACTACACCTCCAATCTTTGTATCATCAGCAAATTTGCTGTTCCAATTTACCACATTACCATCCAGATCATTGATATAGATGACAAACAGCAATGGGCCCAGAATGTTAAAAAGAGGGAACCAAGGATGAAGCTGTGAAGGACATCAGACGTTACCAAATAACTACTTCTGGGACTATCATTAGAGGTGATGTAATACCTATTATGTAAACAAAGAACAACACAGCACGGGAAACAGGCCCTTTGGCCCAACGAGCCCGCGCCGCCGTCCCATTGTCTCAGTGACCTATTCATGATTTTAGTCTACGCCTAACGTGCGAGGATCAGGGAGGTCCAATATAGGGACAATTTGTTACCCAATCAATCAGCCTAAAAGCACATCTTTGGGATGTGGGAGGAAACCGGAGCACCCGGAGGAAACCCACGCAACCACGGGGAGAACACGCAAACTCCCACAGACACAGGCCCAAATCCATGTGTCCACACAGCAACAGAGATAGTCTCTGAGCTGTCATGTTGCCCTTGAGATGGTCCAGTTTAAGCACACTAACGACATGAAGCAATAGGCAACTCCCGAAGCAACATCCAAGAGCAGCCCACTACAACCTGCTGCATGCATGCCCCTTGCTGGTCAACAAGGTGGACTTAAATGCCTGGAGACAAAAAATTCATTATTAAACAGGCAAAGACTGTAACATCCCTGAGGCAAAAACGGAATCCCAAGCCTACAATGTTTAGTAAGGCCTGCTATATCCCCCTATATGTAGACCGCTCATGTGGCTGTCTAAGTGACTCTTAAACAACCCTAGCGTGCCTGCTTCCACCACCTTACTCGGCAGTGCATTCCACACCCCCACTACCCTTTGCGTGAAAAACTGCCCTCTAATATTTGTCTTATACCTAGCCCCCCTCACCCTAAGCCCGTGACCCCTCGTTCTATCCATTTCTAATAGCGGAAAAAGCTTACCACCATTTACTCTATCTATCCCCTTCATAATCTTATAAACCTCTATTAGATCCCCCCTCAGCCGACGTCTCTCAAGGGAAAACAGCCCAAGTTCGTTTAATCTTTCCTCGTAAATCTTTCCTCATTTGGAGTACTGTGCGCAGTTCTGGTCGCCTCACTATAGGAAAGATGTAGAAGCTATTGAAAGGGTGCAGAGGAGATTTACAAGGATGTTGCCTGGACTGGGAGGCATGCCTTATGAAGATAGGTTGAGGGAGCTGGGACTCTTTTCCCTGGAGAGGCGAAGGTTGAGAGGCGACCTGATAGAAGTTTATAAAATGTTGAGAGGAATAGATAGGGTGGACTCTCAGAGGCTATTTCCCCGGGTTGAAATGGTCGCTACGAGGGGACACAGATTTAAGGTGCGGGGAGGGAGGTACAGAGGTGATGTTAGGGGTAAGTTTTTCACTCAGAGGGTGGTGAGTGATTGGAATCGGCTGCCGTCGTCGGTGGTGGAGGCGAACTCGCTGGGGTCTTTTAAAAGACTTCTGGATGAGTATATGGGGTTTAATGGGATTGGGGGTTATAGATAGGTCTATAGATTGGTGGGGTTGATGCGATCGGCGCAACTCGAGGGCCGAAGGGCCTGTTTGTGCTGTAATGTTCTATGTTCTAAGACAGCCCTTCCATACCAACCAGTAGTAGGAGGAACTGTGAAATGACTAGGTCTTGAAAATTAAGGAAATGCACTTGAAGTGGTAACTGTATTAGGGCAGCAGAGTGGAAAAACAGGATCAATTACATTCTAACTGAATGTCATTTTGGGGCATAAAATAAAAATGCTGCAGATGCTGGAAATCTAAAATAAAAAACAGCGATGTAAGTATTCAGCAAGCCTGATAATGTCTGTGGAGAGAGAAACAAAGTTAACAAATAGGGACAGTTGGTTCAGTCTCACTTAGGTGGCTTGGTTTAACATCTGATTGGAAAGTCTTGAATAGAGAGAGATTGTAATGTAACTTGAGACAGACAGTGAAGTTCTTGTTAAAGAAAAAAATTACAGCATAGGAACAGGTCCTCAGCCCTCCAAGCCTGCACTGACCATGCTGCCCGACTTAATTAAAACCCCTTACCCTTCTGGGAAAAAATCAAAATGAATGATCTCATGCTAATATTAGTAGAATAGACAAATCTTTTGATCTCCTGAAGAGTTTTCCTCTTTCATACAGTATCAAAATAGGTTAACATGTTTATTTATCTCTTGGTCATCTTGGAAGTTATATGTATGTTTAGAAGAGTCAATGTAATTCGTAGGTGATTTTAAAAGAGCTTTGAGCTGTTTTCATGACAGTAAGGTATCATTTTTAGTTCTTGCCGCCCTGTGTTCTTTGCCAACATGACATTAAATATTATGCAAGTACCTTTAGTTTAAGTCCTTTAAATATTGCATATGCTTTGTAAATATTTCAATTTGCTTTAGACCATAGAGTCAGAATTAAGCCACTCGACCCAAGGAGTCCACGCCGCCATTCAACATTGGTTGATGTTTTTCTCATTCCCATTCTTCTGCTTTTTCCCCATAACCTATGATCCCCTTATTAATCAAGAACATATCTGTCTCTGTCTTAAAGACAGTCAATGACCTGGCCTCCACAACCTTCTGTGGCAAAAAGTTCCACAGATTCACCACTGTCTGGCTGAAGAAATCCCTCCTCATCTCTGTTTTAAAGGCCTGAGATTGTGCCCTTTGGTTATAGTTTTTCCAATTAGTGGAAATATCCTGTCCATGTCCAGTCTATCCAGTCCTCACAGTATTTTGTAAGTTTCAGTAAGATTTCCCCCCGTCATCCTTCTCAGTCCTAATGATTATATAGTGTATTTTTTATTGCTGTGATTGATGTGTTGATACTAAAGCATTAAACAGTGCTTCACATTACTAATGGTTTCAAATAAGTAGCGTATCCTGTTGCATTGTTTTTAAATTGTAAAATGTATGTCATGTGCATCTGTTGTAATTCCCCAAAATATGATTGCAGCTCATGAATAATCAGTATGCTACTGAAGCGCTCAAATGGGCTACTTCTAGCATTGCAATTGTGTCAACATTTCTGACATTTTGAAGATTCATTATAATAGCAGGAAGTTTGCCCAAATCCCCCAGGAGCAGACTGGCAGGCAGGGGTGTGTAAAATTGGATTGCATGGCAGAAGGGGTTGTTGTTCGTTGATCGTCATCGATGAGGACCTCGATACCATTAATCATTTTGAGGATGGTTGCGTTGTGTCCGAAAAATGACCGATCAGACCAATTAGGGCAGAGAACTGCAGTCAGTCCTCGTACTAAACCAGTGTCGGAGACTAGGAAAGCAGGTAAGTGGTTCAGGCTCACTGGGTCATTCAGGAGGGGTGAGGTGTGACCAATTTGGCTTTGCTCTTTATGCTGGGAGGCACACTGCCAAGAGTACCTGTCATCAAGGGATACCTTGCAATCTTACCAGTAGTAACCCTTCTGATTTTTGCTGCACGCCAACTTCAGGAGAAGTGTCAAAAGCAGAATTGCGAGCTCTACACAACCTTTCTTGACCTTACGAAAGCCTTCGACACTAAGTCAACAAGGCCTGTGGAGGATCATGTCAAAGTTCGGCTGCCCTCCCCAAATTCATTCAGATGGTACGCCAGTTCCATGATGGCCAGAGTACTGGATGGTGGAAAATCCTGAGGCATTCCCAGTCACCAGTGGTGTCAAACAGAGCTATGTGCTCGCACCCACACTGTTCAGCATGATGTTTACTGCCATGCTGAATGATGCCTTCCAGGACAGTGTTGCTGGAATCAGCCTCAAGTACAGAGTAGATGGGAAGCTTTTCAACCTGACGAGACTTCAAGCTATTACCAAAGTGAAAGAAACTGTTCTGAGAGATTTCCTCTTTGCTGATGACTGCGCCCTGTATGCTGGCTCAGAAAGAAGTCTGACATACAGCACTGCAAGCTGGCTCAGAGCCAGAGATGCACGTCAGTATGAGCAAATTTTCCACGGCTTGTGACAACTTTGGACTCACCATCAACATTAAAAAGACCGAAGTCATGCACCAGCCTGCTTCTCATGCACCGTACACAGAACCCATAATCACAATCAAAGGGCAGAAACTACAGGCAGTGGACCAGTTCACTTATCTTGGCAGCACCCTCTCCCAAGCAGTGACGACTGATACAGAAGTTAACTGCAGAATAGCAAAGGCAAGTTCTGCTTTTGGTAGACTGCGCTCCACCGTATGGGAATGTCAAGGAATCAGCCCAGCAACAAAACTGAAGGTCTACAGTGCCGCGGTACTCACTACCCTCCTGTATGCCTGTGAAACGTGGACTGTGTATCGAAGGCATGCAAGACAGCTCAATCATTTCCACATGACTTGTCTTTGCAAAATATTACACATCAGATGGCAAGACAAAATACCAGACACTGAAGTTCTCTCTAGAGCAAGTCTACCATCAGTCCACACACTGCTGATGAGAACACAGACCCGGTGGACAGGTCGTGTCATCCGTACGTCAGACGAGCGCATACCCAAGCAGCTCCTTTTTGGGGAACTCTCTGCTGGAAGATGCTCGCATGGAGGGCAGAAGAAATGTTTCAAAGACACACTCAAAGCCTCCTTCAAGTCGTTTGGCATTGACATGACCACCGGGGAAATGCTGGCACAAAACCACCCTACCTGGTGCTGCCTCATCCACAAGGGCTGTCAAACTCATGAAGCAAGGTGTATTGCTGAAGCACAACTTAATCGTGAGCTGCGCAGGTCCAGAGCCACCAACGCAACAACTACAGTGTCTACACAAGTCTGTCCAATATGTGCCAGGATTATGGGTTCTGTGTACGGTGCATGAGGAGCAGGCTGGTGCATGACTTTGGTCATTTTAATGTTGATGGTGAGTCCAAAGTTGTCACAAGCCGTGGAAAATTTGCTCATACTGACATGCATCTCTGGCTCTGAGCCAGCTTGCGGTGCTGTATGTCAGACTTCTTTCTGAGCCAGCATACAGGGCGCAGTCATCAGCAAAGAGGAAATCTCTCAGAACAGTTTCTTTCACTTTGGTAATAGCTTGAAGTCTCGTCAGGTTGAAAAGCTTCCCATCTACTCTGTACTTGAGGCTGATTCCAGCAACACTGTCCTGGAAGGCATCATTCAGCATAGCAGTAAACATCATGCTGAACAGTGTGGGTGCGAGCACATAGCCCTGTTTGACACCATTGGTGACTGGGAATACCTCAAGATTTCCCACCATCCAGTACTCTGGCCGTCATGGAACTGGCGTACCATCTGAATGAATTTGGGGGGGCAGCCGAACTTTGACATGATCCTCCACAAGCGTTGTTGACTTAGTGTCAAAGGCTTTCGTAAGGTCAAGAAAAGTTGTGTAGAGCTCGCAATTCTGCTTTTGACACTTCTCCTGAAGTTGGTGTGCAGTAAAAATCAGAAGGGGTACCACTGGTAAGATCGCAAGGTATCCCTTGATGACAGGTACTCTTGGCTGTGTGCCTCCCAGCATAAAGAGCAAAGCCAAATTGGTCACACCTCACCCCTCACTGGAGCTTGCCTGAATGACCCAGTGAGCCTGAACCACTTACCTGCTTTCCTAGTCTCCGACACTGGTTTAGTATGAGGACTGACTGCAGTTCTTGTGGCGCTTCGGGGACTGACCAGCTGGCTACTGGCCAGTTGCCCTTGGCTTCAGGGCCAGCACAGTGTGTTCAACCTTGACTTTCCAGTTGCTGGTTAGGGCCATCTGCATTAGAAACATTGAAACTAGAAACAAGAGTAGGCCATTCAGCTCTCTCAGCCTTCTCCACCTTTCATTTTGATCATGGCTGGTCATCAAATTCAATATCCTGATCCCCTTCTTTCCCCTTATCCTTGATCCCTTTAGGCCCTAGATTGATATCTAATTTCTTCTTAAAATCTTGAAATACATTCTGTGGAAGTGAATTCCACACATTCGCCACCCTCTTAGAACATAGAACATTACAGCACAAACAGGCCCTTCGGCCCTCGAGTTGCGCCGATCGCATCAACCCCACCAATCTATAGACCTATCTATAACCCCCAATCCCATTAAACCCCATATACTCATCCAGAAGTCTTTTAAAAGACCCCAGCGAGTTCGCCTCCACCACCGACGACGGCAGCCGATTCCAATCACTCACTACCCTCTGAGTGAAAAACTTACCCCTAACATGACCTCTGTACTTCCCTCCCCGCACCTTAAATCTGTGTCCTCTCGTAGCAACCATTTCAACCCGGGGAAATAGCCTCTGAGAGTCCACCCTATCTATTCCTCTCAACATTTTATAAACTTCTATCAGGTCGCCTCTCAACCTTCGCCTCTCCAGGGAAAAGAGTCCCAGCTCCCTCAACCTATCTTCATAAGGCATGCCTCCCAGTCCAGGCAACATCCTTGTAAATCTCCTCTGCACCCTTTCAATAGCTTCTACGTCTTTCCTATAGTGAGGCGACCAGAACTGCGCACAGTACTCCAAATGAGGCCTGACGAGGGTCCTGTAAAGTTGCAGCATTACCTCCCGACTCCTAAACTCAATCCCTCGATTAATGAAGGCCAGTACACCATACGCCTTCTTGACCACCTCCTCCACCTGCGAGGCCGATTTAAGAGTCCTGTGAACCCGGACCCCGAGATCCTTCTGCTCTTCAACGCTACTAAGACCCCTGCCCTTAATAGTGTACTCGTTCATCCCGTTGGTTCTGCCGAAATGGACAACTACACATTTATCCGCGTTGAAGTCCATCTGCCACTTCTCCACCCATTCCTGCATCCTATCTATGTCCTGCTGCAACTTTTGACATCCTTCCAGACCATCCACAACACCGCCGACCTTCGTGTCATCAGCGAACTTGCTAACCCATCCTTCCACTTCCTCATCCAGGTCATTTATGAAAATGACAAACAGCAAGGGTCCCAGAACAGATCCCTGGGGCACCCCACTGGTGACTGACCTCCATTCCGAAAAAGACCCATCCACAACCACTCTCTGCCTTCTGCAGGCAAGCCAGTTCTGGATCCACAAGGCCAAAGGCCCTTGGATCCCATGCCCTCTCACCTTCTCAAGAAGTCTTGCATGGGGGACCTTATCAAAAGCCTTGCTGAAGTCCATGTACACTATGTCCACGGCACTTCCTTCGTCAATGTGTTCAGTCACATTATCGAAGAACTCAACTAGGCTCGTAAGGCACGACCTGCCCTTCACAAATCCATGCTGACTATTCCTGATCATGTCAAACCTCTCCAAATGCTCGTAAATCTTGTCCCTCAGAAGCCTCTCCATCAGCTTACCAACCACTGAGGTCAGACTCACCGGGCGGTAATTTCCCGGGCTATCTCTGTTCCCTTTCTTGAAAATAGGGACTACATCCGCAATCCTCCAATCTTCTGGAACCTCTCCCATCTCCATTGACGATGCAAAGATCATCGCCAAGGGCTCTGCAATCACTTCCCTGGCCTCCCACAGTATCCTGGGGTACATCCCATCTGGTCCCGGCGACTTATCTACCTTGATAGAATTCAAAAGTTCTAACACATCCTCCTCCTTAATGTCCACGTACTCAATCTTTTCCACCTGCTGCAAGTCCATAGCAAGATCTCCCAAATCAGCTTCCACTGTGAATACTGATGCAAAGTACTCATTAAGCACCTCCGCCATCTCTTCTGGTTCTACACAGACCTTTCCCCCTTCATCTTTTATAGGTCCTATCCTTTCCCTTCTCACCCTTTTACCTTTCACATACTTATAGAAGGCCTTGGGATTTTCCTTAATCTTACCCGCCAAGGTCTTCTCATGACCCCTTCTGGCTCTCCTAATTTTCCTTTTAACCTCCTTTCTACAGTCCTTATATTCTTCAAGATCCTTAACCTCTCCTAGTTCCCTGAACCTTTTGTATACCTTCCTTTTCCTCCTGACTAGGTTCAACACAGCCTTCGTGCACCACGGTTCCCGCGACCTACCAAAACCCCCTTGCCTTATCGGAACATTGTCATGCTAACATTGTCATTCTAAAAGGTTTATCCCTTATTCTAAAATTAAGACCCCTAACTCTGGACTTTCCCAACAACAGGAACATAAGAAATAGGAGCAGGAGTCGGCCATCTAGCCTTTCGAGCCTACCCCGACATTCAATAAGATCATGGCTGATCTAAAGTGGATCAGTTCCACTTTCCCGCTCTCTCCCCATAACCCTTCCCTTGTCTATCAAAAAGCTATCTACCTGTGACTTAAATATATTTAGCGAGGTAGCCTCCACCACTTCAACGGGCGGAGAATTCCAGAGATTCACCACCCTTTGAATGAAGAAGTTCCTCCTCAACTCTGATCTAAACTGTCCCCCCCCATCCCTTTATCTTTAAGCTGTGCCCTCGAGTCCTGCTATCCTTTCTAAACAGGAAGAATCTCTCTATCTCTACCCTATCCGTGCCCTTCATTATCTTATATGTCTCTATAAGATCCCCCCTCATCCTTCTAAACTCCAACAAGTACAGACCCAGTCTATTTAGTCTCTCTTCATTGTCCAACCACCTCATCTCTGGTATCAGCCTAGTGAACCTCCTCTGCGTTCTTTCTGAACCTACCCTGTCTAACCCTCTTAGAATGTTATGCGTTTCTAAGAGATCTCCTCTCACTCTTCTAGAATCCAGTTAATATCCTAACCAACTGAGTCTCTCCTCATATGACAGACCGGCCATCCCAGGAATCAGTCTGATACTCCCTCTATTGCAAGGACATCCGTCCTCAGATGAGGACACCAAAACTGCACACACTACTTCAAGTGTGATCTCACCAAAGCCCTGTGTGATTGCAGTGAAACATCCCTCCTGTACTCAACTCCTCTCTCTGTGAAAGCCATCATAGCATTTACCTTTTTTAGTGCCTGCTGTATCTGCGCGCTTGCTTTCAGCAACTGATGCACAAGGGCACCAAGGTCTCTCTCAATTTACACCCATTCAAATTATAACCTGGCTTCCTATTATTGCTACCAAAGTGGATAACCTCACATTTATAATCCACATGCCTTGCATATGCCCACGCCCTCATCTGATTCAGATCATGCTGAAGTACCTCTACATCCTCCTGACTGCTCACCCTGGACAATCGTGGACAATATTTTTCATTAAGATCTCTTAATTTCAATAAATGGGATTCCATTGGATAAACTTGCAGTATCCTCATTTGAACATCTGACCTTTTTTGTTCTACACGAATGCCTATATTTTAACGGCTATTGTTGCAGATGATTGGAAAGTGATAAATTGCCTGATTTTCTTTGTCCTTTTTTTTCTCCCTTGCTAATTTTGTTCCATTATTTATCTCTGGGAGTCATTAATTCCTTTACAATGGCTATGATTCCTTGGGTGGTGGTCTCAGGTGACCGTGATTGAGTGTGAAGTATCAGCAGGTACAGTTCAGGTGTTGGCACATCAGGTATTGTGAGTTTAATATTTGAAATTAGATAATAGAGAGACTTTTTGCCTTATCTCTGTGAAAGTATTTTATTTCTTGTGTATAAAAAGCCAAACTACTAACTATTCATCATAACTATTCCTTTCTCATTACAGCACGTGCTTATCTACAAGAAGAAAATAGAGCAACTGTTGGCTTCCATATGTCAGTGTTTCAGTAATTCATTAGAAGATTGAAAAATAAATAGCAAACCCAATTGTGAAAACAAACGTTGAACTTTAAAATCAGAAACTGGAGAATGAAAGCATAGAAGCATCGAAGAATGACCAAATTCAAGGACTGAACCTGTGATTGAAATATGTGAGTGAGCTTCATTGTGAATATTAGCTTTGTTGAAAGTTTTTTTAATTTATCATTAATTGAAGAAAGAAGAATGTTGTTTGGCTGCAAAAGGAGTGTAGTCTTTTGAGGAAAGTCTTAATTTGAGTACTCCCTATTTGTGAAAGTAATAACTCTGAAATTCTTTAGTGCAGCTAGCAATTCTTCTTTCATGGCCAAAAAACTGAACCAACAAGCACCAAATTCCCAAAAGCATTCAGTTTGTATAACCTTTTAAGTAGTGCTAGATTCTGTGCTCTTTCAATTCTCATCCCTTTACATAATCATTTTTCCAAAGTGTCATAACAGAAGACATGCAATTAATTGTTGGTGTAAATAAAGCTCACTTTAATTGACCCACTTAGTTTCCCCCCAGTGAGGCCAGCCTTGGTTAATTGGTCTCATATCGGAGACTGATCTCGAGTTCAAGCACCATTAGAAAGACTTGAGCACGTTACCTACAATCTGCCTGTACTGCTCTGTCAGAGATGAGCTGCCTTGTTGATGATGTGCACTCAGTGGATTTAAAAGATCTGCTGACATTTCTTTAAAAAGTTCAGGAAAGATCTTGTATTAAAGCAAAATACTGTGGATCCTAGAATCTGAAACAAAAATACAAAATGCTGAATAGTCTCAGCAGGTCTGACAGCATCTATGGAGAGAGAATAGAGCCATAGTTTTGAGTATGGATGACCCCTTGTCAGAGGCAAAGGGTCATCCAAACTCAAAACATTGGCTTTATTCTCTCTCCACAGATGCTGTCAAACTTGCTGAGATTTTCCAGCATTTGAGTTTTTTGTTGTGGCGGGGAGATCTTGTGTTTCATTCATGTCTCAAACAGCAGCTCTAAAACTGCTCTTGCTGCTGTTTGTGGAACCTTGCTGAATTTAAATTGGCTGCTGTGTTTTACCAGCTTATAATGGTGACTACATTTCATCAGTACCATTAACTATGGAGCATTTGGGATGGCTGAGGTTTTGAAAGGCATAGCATGAACGTGAGTTCATTCTTTAGGCAGCAAAATGGTAGATCTGTGATTATTTCAGATTTTGCTGAATATGAATAATCTATTGCTTCTGTTTGTTGGTTGTGACACTGATTAAGGTGGAAAGGGTTTTTCCAATTCAAGATAAAGCTCAATGGATGTCTGTCCTGGAGAACTTCTTGGCCTATGTTCCAAATCGTCCCTGTTAATTTCTCACTGGTGGAAATCAGGATGGTTTGGGGATCTTGGAATGGATCTTGTAAAAAAAGAAAAGCCCCGTGACACTAGATCTTACACTGTAATGTTCAGTTTTATGCTCCACTTCCTGACCATTTATTTTCTTTCCTGTGAGACTCTCTAGTTCTTGATTCTCCTTTTAGGGTCTGTATTTGCACATTTCCATCCATTATTGCCCTGTTGTTGTTTCAAATGTGTAACATTGAAACATCCCATTTTATTTTGGATAACTTTTTTTTTGCTTCCACAGGCTCCAAGTATGACACTGATGAAATTCCACTCTAGATATAGCGACAGCACTTGTGCATTTGTCCAGAAGCAATGAGGGGATTTCCACAGATTTTCCTCCATTCCTTCAATTACATAGTGTTCTCTTCAGCCTGTGTAAGATTTTCAGTAAGGGGGTCATACTGATTTTTCTGTGATGGATGATTCTATTCCCGACAAATGTCGCTAGCTTAGATGGGCATTTTGGTCAGCATGGACCAGTTTGGGCCGAAGGGCCCGTCTCCATGCTGCAGCTTCTGTGGTGACAAGGAGAAATGCAAGATTTTATGGTCAAGATGCAGTCAGGGCTGCGTGGGAAGAGCAGATTAATTGGGTTTTTGCACTGAAGTTCATATCCAAGTTGAGGAAGATGTTAAATACTGAGTTTGGAAGATTCAAAATCTAACATGAGTAACCTTTAAGAAAGAGATCTTTTAGATCAGGCCTGGGTGCAATCAAATAAGAGGGAAAGGCAGGGGAATAAAAGTCAGCTGCTTGAATAACAAGGGAGATAGCAAATGTGATGAAACAAAAAATAAAGGTGTATGTATGGCATGGCAGCTGAATTCTTCAAGCAAGAATTCTGGCAAATACGATTACGCAGACTCCCTTTGAAAGTAAAGCACAAAATACAGTGGGCAAAGAGAGAATATGAGACTAGAATGGCAGTTAATATAAAAGGGAATCCAAAAATATTCTACAGGCATGTAAATAGTGGGAAGGTTGTATGGCTGGGACCGATGAGAGACAAAGAGGTGATGCATGTTTGAACATGGTGGGAAGGCTAAAATACCTAAAGACTACTTTGTATTGGTGTTTACTGAGAGATAGGATGCTGACAAAATATCGATAGAGGATGTGGTTAAAATTGAAGAGGAATTTTAGCTATGAGGGTGAGTTGGAGTATATTGGGTTGTTCTCTTTTGAGTGAAGGAGATTGAGGAGAGATTTGATAAAGGCAGACAAGACCGTGACAGTTTAGAAAAGGCAGACAAAGAAAAGCTGTTCTCGTTAGCTGAAAGTACAAGGGCGTGAGGACAGATTTAAAGTTTCTGGCAAGTAAACCAAAGGGCTGAAAGGAAGAACACTGTTAGATAGCAAGTGGCGATATCCTGAAATTCACAGCCTCCAAGGATGGAAATGGAGAGAATGAATGATTTCAAAGAAAAATTTGCTAACACTTAAACTCAGAGGGCTTGGTGATGTTATGTTGCAGGCCAGAAACTCCCAGATGTTTTATGAAGATAGCTTAGACCTTAGTTTTTACTTCTGAATTTGTCACGGGTGAGCATAAGGTGTTTCACTTCAGATATGATTCAAGTGACTGCGCTAGGAAGGTTTCATCAAACAACGTTTATTTAAGGACACAGTTAGAAGACAATAAGAAAAATTAGCATAACTTTTACCACTTGCAAGAATTGACCATGATAAAGTATAAACCTTAATAGCTAGCTTTGATTCCACATCAAACAACACCCAACAAACATACACCTCTTTCTAAACTATGCACAAAAAAAGCCAAGTGTGTTCACATGATGCTTGATTTTTCAGCTTTTTAACACCTGCTGTGAATTGGTCCTTTGAATGTTGGATTAAAACTGAGGCTTCCCAGTCCTGGAACTTTCAGGACACCACTGGAGAGAGAGAGAGAGACACTGCCTGTCTTTATCAGCTTCTAGCTAACAACACGCAGGCAGCAGAAGTTCCAGCTCCAGGGAGAGAGGGAAATCAAGAGACATTATTCTCTGCCTACCATCCAAACAGCATCTGAGAATAATGAAACAAAAACCTTGCACTTTACTGTGGTGGAAGAAAACTGTCCCCATGCTCCGAACACAATTCCAAAAGGACCATAAGACTTGAGGCACTGCATTAGTCCAGATTAAAAATAAACAAGATGTCCATTATATTGCTTCAGTAACAAATAGAGGATATTGGTTACAGATATTATGATGACAATAAAATCTTACTAAGGAACTGTTGAAAAACCTGTGCAAAAACATGAATCAAAAACATTTCTTAAAGGCACAGTTTCATCACAGTGATAGAGTTGGAAATGGGATTCTCATTGAGCTGAATGGCCTTTTGAAGGTACTCCTATGCAGGAGGTTAAGGATTTCAATCCAATAGTAAAGAAGGAGCACTGGGTGATTTGTTTTCAAGTTAAGATGGTTGTGATTGCCAGGTGCTGGTGATCCAATGCCCTTGTTTTTCTAGATGGCAAAAGTTGTGGGCTTGGAAGATGATGTCAAAGAAGCGTTAGCAATTTCCAGCAGTGCATTAAGAACCATAGAACAATACAGCATAGAAACAGGCCCTTTGTCCCTTCTTGTCTGTGCCAAACTATTTTTCTGCCTAGTCCTACTGACCTGCACCTGGACCATATCCCTCCACATCCCTTTTGTCCATGGTACCTGTCCAAGTTTTTCTTAAATGTTAAAAGTGAACCCACATTCACCACTTCATCTGGCAGCTCATTCCACACCCTCACCACTCTCTGTGTGAAGAAGCCATCCCTAATATTCCCTTTAAACTATTCCCCCTGAACCCGTGACTGCTAGTTTTTTTTCTCCCCTAGCCTCAGTGGAAAAAGCCTGCTTGCATTCACTCTTATCTATACCCATCATAACTTTATACACCTCTGTCAAGTCTCCCCTCATTCTTCTATGCTCCAGGGAATAAAGTCCTGACCTATTCAACCTTTCTCTGTAACTCAGTTTCCCAAGTCCCGGCAACATCCTTGTAAACCTTCTCTGCGCTCTTTCAACCTTATTAATATCCTTCCTGTAATTAGGTGACCAGAACTGTACACAATACTCTACATTTGGCCTCACCAATGTCTTATACAACCTCACCATAATGTTCCAACTCTTATACTCAATACTTTGATTCATAAAGGCCAATGTACCAAAAACACTCTTTATGATCCTATTTACCTGTGACGCCACTTTTAGGGCATTATGTATCTATATTCCAAAATCCCTCTTCTACTACGCTTTTCGGTGTCCTACCATTTACATGTATGTTCTACCTTGGTTTGTCCTTCCAAAGTGCAATACCTCACACTTGTCTGCATTAAACTCCATCTGCCATTTTTCAGCCCATTTTTCTAGCTGGTCCAAATCCCTCTGCAAGCTTTGAAAACCTTCCTCACTGTCCACTACACCTGCATTCTTTGTATCATCAGCAAATTTGCTGTTCCAGTTTACCACATTACCATCCAGATCATTGATCTAGATGACAACAACAATGGGCCCAGCATTGATCCCTGTGGCACACCGCTAGTCACAGGCCTCCGCTCAGAAGCAATCCTCCACTACCACTCTCTGGCTTCTTCCATTGAGCCAATGTCTAATCCAATTTACTACCTCTCCATGTGTACCTAGCGACTGAATCTTCCTAACTAACTTCCCATGCGGATGTTTGATACTGCAGCCACAATGTGCTAGAAATAGAGTGACAGAATCTTCAATATGGTGGATTTTTAATATTATTATTCATTTATGTGATGTGAACATCCTTGAAAAAAGTGATGATAAGCTGCCACCTCTCACTTGGAGTTTTTGTGGTGCAGATATACTGTTGGGGAGAAAAATACAGCTATTTGGCTATAATGTACTTCATTCTCTCACTCTTGAGAAAATCAGGCAAAGACTGTTGGAAATTCAGGCAAGGTCTTTATTATGAATTATAGTATGGGTGGCCCCAGTGCTTCAACTAGTGGTTTACCAGGGAGAGTCCAGATCCAGGAATTACCACATATTAATAGTTGAGAAGAAATTAGTACATACCAATCAAAAATTTGCACAGCAGTTATATCTATATCCAATCTCAACTGTTGATTAGGTTTGTATCATATGTAACGTAAGTATATAGCTGTCCAATTACAACTTGTGTGGGTCTACTTGTTATGATATTACCAATCATGTATTTCTTTGTACACAATTATGAAGTTATCTTTCTAACCAGAGATATATCAACTCACCTGTCCCATCGTCTCTTACTGGAACTGATACCAAGCTACAGCTGTGCTTAATTCAATGGAGGTCTTGTGTATTTGCTGTGTGGCTGAATCCTCCCCTTGTAACTCGGAGCTTTATGCTTCTTGTCACTTACCTGGGTCTACTTTAATCTAGGTTTGTGGTTTTCTCATAGTTTTCCTATGTGAGTTTAGCAACTTGCAACCTAATGTGTCTTTAAACTTGTGTGATTATTAATCTTTTAATACTCACATTGCTGTTTGGGAGAGATTTCCAAGATCTTGACCCAGCAATGGTGAAGATGTGGTTCCACGTTAGGATGCTGTGAGACATGGAGAGAAGCTTGCTGCAGGTGGTGGTGTGCCCTTATGTCTGCTACTTTTTTTCTTCTGGATGGTAAAGGCCATGGGTTTGGAAGGTGCTGTCAACGGAGCCTTAGTTAGTGCAGTACAATTTGTAGATGGTAAACATTTCTGTCATCTGTTGCTGGTGAGCGAGTGAATTTTAATGATGATGAATGCGGTCCTTTGTCCTGGGTGGTTTGTCCTGAACTGCCTGACTGTTGTTGGAGCTACGCTCACCAGTCAAAAGGAGAATATTCCATCACATTCCTGATTTGTGCCTTGTAGACCACCTTTAGGAAGTTAGAAGGTAAGTTACTAACTGCAGGATTCCTAACCTCTGACCTCCTCTTGCAGCCACGATATTTATATCGTTAGTCCAGATGAGTTTCTGGTCAATGGTGAACCCCAGCATATGTTGATGGTAGAGAATTAAGCAATGATAATATTGTAAAATGTATTGGGGATATAGTTAGATTCTTATTGGATATGGTTATTGCCCAGCACTTGTATGTTGTTAATGTTTTTTATTACTACTAGAGCCCAAGCCTGAAAGAAATCCCGGTTTTGCTGCATTGCGGGTACAGGCAGACTGCTTCAGTATTTGAGGAGTCACAAATGTTACTGGACATTGTGCAATCATCAGTAAATGCACCCACTTAGAACTTTATATTAAAGAGGAGGTCATTAATGCAAGAAGATGGATAGACTTAGGACATAACCTTAGGACATAACTCTGAGCAACTTAGCAATGTCCTGGGATTGAAATGATTGATCTCCGCGTACAACCATCTTCCTTTGTGCTAACAAAAGTAGGAAATACTGGAGAAACTCAGCTGATCTGGCAGCATCTGTGGAGAGAACTAGAGCCAATGTTTCAAGTCAGGATGACCGTTCAGAGCTCTGACAGAGGGTCATCCTGATTCAAAACATTGGTTCTATTCTCTCTCCACAGCTGCTATTAGATCTGCTGAATTTCTCCAGTATTTTCTGTTTTTGGTTTCAGATTCCAGAATCTGTAGCAGTCATAGAATCCTTCAGTGCCAAAGGAGACCATTTGGCCCATACGTCGACCACAATCCACCACCCAGGGCCTATCCCCACGACTCCAAGCATTTATCCAGCTAGTACCTCTGAAATTAAGGGGCAATTCAGCATGGTCAATCCACCTAACCTGCGTATCTTTGAAATGTGGGAGGAAACTGGAGCACCCAGAAGAAACCCACACAGACACAAGAGAATGCAAAAACTCCAAACAAACAATAACCCAAGCTGAGAATTGAACCCGAGTCCATGTGCCACCGTGCTGCCTGCAATTATTGTGCCACCATGCCATCCGCTAGTATTTTGCTAAGTATGGCTCCGATCACTGGACTGCTTTTCCCTTGATTCCTATTGATATCAATTTTGCCAGGGCTCCTTGATGTCACACACTCAGTCATAGGAATAAAATTACAGAAATCCTACAGTGCAGAATGAGGCCGTTCAGCCCATCGAGTCTGCAACGGCCACAATCCTACCTAGGCCTTATCCCCATAACCCCACATATTTACCCCACTAATCCCTCTAACCTATGCATCCTGGGACACTAAGGGGCAATTTAGCATAGCCAATCAATCTAACCTGCACATCTTTGGACTTCACCAGCTGAAGAAACTGGTGCTCCAGTTTCTTCAGCTCCAGAAGAAACTGGAGCACCTGAAGGAAACCCACGCAGGCATGGGGAAAACGTGCAAACTGCACACAGACAGTGACCCGAGCTGGGAATCGAAACCAGATCCCTGGAGCTGAGGGGCAGCAGTGCTAACCACTGTGCCATCCGCAAATGCAGCCCTAATGTCATAGAATCCCTACAGTACAGAAAGAGGCCATTCAGCCCATCAAACCTCCACCAACAACAATCTCACCTAGGCCCTATCCCCAAAACCCCACATACTTATCCTGCTAATTAATCCTCCTGTCACTAAGGGGCAACTTAGCACGGCCAAATCAACCAAACCCATATGTTTTTGGATGTCAAGGGAAGTCAGTCTCTCCTCAGCTCTGGAATTCATCTGGTTTGTCTGAACCAAGGCTGAAATAAAGTCAGACTGTGGCAGAACCCAAACTGAGCCTCAGTGAGCAGATTATTGGTGAGTAAATACATTAACAACACAGTTACTGAAACCTTGGGCTTGATTTCATGAGTCGCCTAATCCCACTCTCCCTGGCTAAAATGATCCCACTGGCTGCCAAGTTCTGGGAACGGTGTTAAATGGTTAGAAGTAGAACTTCCATTCATTGACTCCCACCTACGCTTCCTACTGCCTTGGAAAAGCAGCCAACATAATCAAAGACCCCCACGCACCCTGGACATTGTCTCTTCTACTTCCTTCTGTTGGGAAAAAGATACAAAAGCCTGAGGTCACATACCAACTGACTCAAGAACAGCTTCTTCCCTGCTGCCATCAGACTTTTGAATGGACCTATCATATATTGAGCTGATCCTAGCTACTTCTGTAACACTATATTTTATCCCCTCTCCTTTCCTTCTCCCATATGTAAGTTTTATCTGTATAGCATGCAAGAAACAATACTTTTCACTGTATCCCACCCAATATATGTAACAAATCAAGTCAAAACCTACAAGCCAATCATTTAATAAGCCTGTATTCTCAATAGTTGAGAGTGGCTGGTACTGGGGCTACAGGCAGTCCCACCACATTGAGGAACCCTGGTTAGTCGCAGATGACTATACCAGTGAGGGGAATGGGGCCCTCAAAGGGGAAAGCAACCTCTGGCCATCTGGGACTATGATGCTTTCACTTACTTTGTAGTGTTAATGTAAGCCTACTTGTAACACTAATAAATAAACTTTAACTTGGGCAGCTATCGCAACCGACCATCCTGGTTATTTTTGTGGCAATGCCTGGTGCTGCTCTTGGTATGTTCTCCTGCTTTCCTCATTGAACCAGGTATGCAGCCCTGGTTTGATGGTAGTAGTAAATGAGACAAATGCCAGGGCCTGAGATACAGATTGTGGCTGAATAATATAATTCTGCTGATGCTGATGGTGCACAGCATTTTCTGGATATCCAGTTTCTAGCTGCTGGATCTATCTATGTTGAAGTGCAAGTGCCATGCCAAATGATGGAGTCCATCCTTGATGTGGCCACAAGAGTTTGCCTAACCTTTCCAACCTTTCCTCACAAGACAACCTCTTAATTCTCTGAACTGCTTCCAACGCATTTGCATTCTTCCATTTAAATGTGTGTGGTCTTACCAATGCCTTGCATAATTGAAACATAATCTCTCTAGATTATATTCAATTCCCCTCACAATAAACACTGGCATTCTATTGGCTTTCCCAAATACTTACTGTACCTGCATTCTGACCTTTTGTGATTTGGGCATGAGGACACCAATATCCCTCTGTAATTCAGAGCTCAGCAATCTCTTTCCATTTAGATAATGTTTATTTTATTCTTCCTGTCCAAAATGGACAATTTCACATTTCCCCACATTCTATTCCCATATGCCCGATTTGTGTTCATTATTTAACCTATCTATATCCCTTTGTAGCCTCCTTATGTCCGTTTCACAACTTATGGGCGGCACGGTAGCACAGTGGTTAGCACTGCTGCTTCACAGCTCCAGGGTCCTGGGTTCGATTCCCGGCTCGGGTCACTGTCTGTGTGGAGTTTGCACATTCTCCTCGTGTCAGCGTGGGTTTTCTCCGGGTGCTCCGGTTTCCTCCCACAGTCCAAAGATGTGCGGGTTAGGTTCATTGGCTATGCTAAAATTGTCTCTTAGTATCCTGGGATGTGTAGGTTAGAGGGATTAGCAGGTAAAATGTGTAGGGATATGGGGATAGGGTCTGGGTGGGATTGTGTTTGGTGCAGACTCGATGGGCCGAAGGGCTTGTTTCTGCACTGTAGGGTTCTATGTTACTTTCTTACCTATCTCTGTGTTATCAGCAAACTTAGCAATTGTACCTTTAATCCCTTCAACTACGTCATTGACACTCATTGTAAAACAAAAATGAGGCCCCAACACTGATCACTACTTGTTACATCTTGCCAAACAGAAAATGCCTACTGTTTCCTGTTAGCTAGCCAATTATCTTTCATTGCCAATATATTATTCACTACACAATAAGTTTTAATTAACCTTTGATGTGGTATCTTTTTAAAAATTATAGGATGTGGTATGCCAGCATATATTGCCTTCCCTAATTGCACTTCAGGTGGTGGTGAGCTGCCATCTTGAGTGCTACAATCCTTACAGTATAGGTACACCCACAGTGCTATTCAGCAGGGAGTTGCAGAATTTTAACCCAGTGTTAATGAAGGAACAGAGATATATTTTCAAGCCAGGATTGTGAATGGCTTGGAGGGGATCATCCAGGTGGTAGTATTCTGAGGTGTTTTCTGCCTTTGTCCTTCTACGTGGTCGTAAACCCATAGCTTTGGAGTGTGTGGTTGAAGAAGCATTGCTGAGTTCCTACCGTACATTTTGTACACACAACTGCCACTGTGGTGGTGGTGGATGGATGCCAAGTGGTCTGCTTTATCCTGGGATGGTGTCGAACTTCTTGAGTGTTGCTGGAGCTGTGTTCAATTGATTTGATTTAATTTATTATTGTCATGTGTATTAGTAAATAGTAAGAAGTGTTGTTTCTTTCGTGCTACACAGACAAAGCGTACTGTTCATAGAGAAGGAAACGAGAGAGTGCAGGATGTAGTGTTACAGTCACAGCCAGGGTGCAGAGAAAGATTCAAAAGTGTGGCAGCAGGAAGGAAGCTGTTCTTGAGTCGGTTGGTATGTGACCTAGACTTTTGTAACTTTTTTCTGGCAGAGGCAAGAAGAGAGCATGTCCAGGATGTGTGGGGTTCTGAATTATGCTGGCTGCTTTTCCGAGTTAATGGATGGCAGGTTTGTGTGATAGGATGGGCGTCATTCACAATCATTTGTAGTTTCTTGCAGTCTTGGGCAGAGAAGCTGTGATACAAACAGGAAGAATTCTTTCTAAGGTGCATCTGTAAAAGTTGGTGAGAGTTGGAGCAGACACCAAATTTCCTTAGCTTCCTGAGAAAGTAGAAACTTTCTTAACGTCGCATTGAGGGACCCGGACAGGTTGTCGGTGATCTAGATACATAGAAACTTGAAACTCTTGATCATTTACATTTCATCCCTGTTGATACTGACAGGGGAATGTACTCTATTATGCTTCCTGAAGTCAATGACTATCCCCTTCGTTTTGTCGACATTGAGGGAGAGATTATTGTCACTGCACCAGTTCACCAGATTCTCTATCTCTTTTCTGTTCCCTCTCATTTTTTGAGATCCAACCCACCATGGTGGTGTCATCAGCAAACTTGAAAATTGAGTTGGAGGGGAATTTGGCCGCACGGTCATAAGTGTACACAATAAAGGATGAGGACACAGTCTTATGGGGCACCAGTGTTGAGGATAATTGTGGAGGAGGTGTTGCCGCCTATCCTTACTGATTATGGTCTATGAGTTAGGAAGTGTAGGATCCAGTCGTGGAGGGAGGAACCGAGGCCTTGGAGTTTGGAGGTGAGTTTTGTAGGAATATTAAGTGTTGTTTGAACTATAGTCAATGAATAGGAGTCTGACATGTGTCTTTGTTATCCAGCTGTTCCAGGATCGAGAGTCGAAGCAGGGAGATGGCATCTGCTGTAGACCTGTTGAGGCAATAGGCGAACTGTAGTGGATCCAGGCAATCTTTTTAGTTTATTTATTAGTGTCACAAGAAGGCTTACATTAACACTGCAATGAAGCTGGAATTGATCCATGCCTTGACTAACCTTTAGAAACACTTCATAATCATGGATGTCAGAGCCACCAGGCGATGATAATTAAGGCAAGTGGCCTGGCTTTTCTTTGGTATAGGGATGATAGTCGCTTTGAAGCAGATAGAGACCTTAGGCTGATATAAGGAGAGGCTAAAGATGTCTGTGAGTACTCCCGCCAACTGGTCTGCGCAGGATCTGAGTTCTCATCCAGGCCAGTTGTTTTCAAGAAGGCTGATCTGATGTCTCTGGTGACTTCGATTATCGGTTTATCTGAGGCTCCTGGGGTGGAATGTGTGCTCTTGCTGACCTTTTGCTCAAAATGGCCGCAGAATCTGCTCAACTCAACGGGAAGGAATACATTGATGCTGTGTTCTACATGCCTTCATCTTGTAGCTTGTTATGTCTTTCAGACCTTGCCATAGTTGGTGGGAGTCTGTGTGGCTAGCCTGGGACTCTAGCTTGGTCTCGTACTGTCACTTGGCATCTTCAATGGTTTGCATCCATGTATCCATATAGCTTCAAATTAAGGGGTGGTAGATATAGGACGGATGTCAGAGGTAGGTTCTTTACCCAGAGGGTGGTGAGGGATTGGAATGCCCTGCCTCCTGCAGTTGTAAATGCGCCTAGTTTGGGGGCATTTAAGAGATCTGTGGATAGGTTTATGGATGGAAAAGGATGGGTTTAGAACATAGAACACTACTGCACAAACAGGCCCTTCGGCCCACGAGTTGCGCCGATCACATCAACACCTACCAATCTGTAGACCTATCTATAACCCCCAATCCCATAAAACCCCATATACTCATCCAGAAGTTTTTTAAAAGACCCCAGTGAGTTCGCTTCCACCACCACTGACGGCAGCCGATTCCATTCACTCACCACCCTCTGAGTGAAAAACTTACCCCTAACATCACTTCTGTACTTTCCTCCCTGCACCTTAAATCTGTGTCCTCTTGTAGCGACCATTTCAACCCGGGGAAATTAGGTTAGAGAGTCATTGCTTTTTAATTGGTCGGCGCAACATTGTGGGCCGAAGGGCCTGTTCTACGCTGTAGTGTTCTATGTCTATGTCTATGAGGGGTGTCTTTATCACGTTTATGCATTGTAGATGGTGGACAAGGTTTGGAGAATCAGGAATTGTTATTTGCTGCAGAATCCCAGCCTCGAAGCATGGTATTTATGTGGTTTTTCTAATTAAGTTTCTGGATAAAGAGAGTTCCCAGTATGTTGCCATTGGGGAATTCAGCAAAGTAATGCTATTTCATGTCAAAGGGAGGTGGTTATAGAGTCATAGAGGTTTTCAGCATGGAAACAGGCCCTTCGGCCCAACTTGTCCATGCAGCCCAGTTTTTACCATTAAGCCAATCCCAATTTGCCATGTTTGGCGCCTGTCCTTCTACGCCCAACTTGTCCATGCAGCTGTCTAAATGCTTTTTAAAAGATAAAAGCTGTACCGCCTCTACTATTACTTCTGGCAGCTTGTTCAAGGTACACACCACCCTCTGTGTGAAAGAATTGCCCCCCTAGACACTTCTGTACCTCTCCCATCTCAGCTTAAACCTATGCTGTCTAGTTTTAGACTCCCGTACCTTTGCAAAAAGACGTTGACTATCTACCTTATGTATACTCATTATTTTACAGACCTCTATAAGATCATCCCTAAGCCTCCTATGCTCCAGGGAAAAAGATCCCAGTTTATCCTTATAACTCAAACCATCAAGTCCCAGCAGCATCTGAGTAAATCTTTTCTGCACTCTATAGTTTAATAATAATTTGTATAATAGGGTGACCAGAGCTGTGCACAGTATTCCAAGTGTGGCCGTACTAATGTCTTGTACAACTTCAACAAATCTCCTGTATTCAATGTTCTGACCAATGAAACCAAGCACATCGAATGCCGCCTTCACCACCCTGTCCATCTGTGACTCCATTTTCAAGGATAATGAACCTGTACTCCTTGATCACTTTGTTCTCTAACTCGCCCCAATGTGCTACCGTTAACTGAGTAGATCCTGTCCCAATTCAGTCTACCAAAATGCATCACCTCATTCATCTAAATTAAGCTCCATCTGCCACTAATCAGCCCACTTGCCCAATTGATCAAGATCTCGTTGCAGTCCTTGATAACCTTCTTCACTTGTCCACAATGCCATCAATCTTGGTGTCATTTACAAAGTTAATAACCATGCCTCCTAAATTCTCACCCAAAAAATTAATATTAATAACAAATAACAGTGGACCCAGCACCTGAGGCACACTACTGGTCACAGGCCTCTAGTTTGAAAAACAATTCTCTAAAACCACCCTCTGGCTTGTGTCATCAACCCAATTATGTATCCAGTTGGCTACCTCGCCCTGGATCCCATGAGACTTAACCTTATTGAACAAGCTTACCATGTGGTACTTTGTCAGAGACCTTGCTAAAGTCCCTGTAGACAACATCAATTGCAATGCCCTCATCTACCTTCTTGGTTACCCCTTTAAAAAACTCAATCAAATTCATGAGACATGATTTTCCACTCATAAAGCCATGCTGTCTCTAATCAGTCCTTGCCTCTCTAAGTAGGTCCTGTCTTTTAGAGTACTTTCTAACAGCTTTCTCAGTACAGATGTTAGGCTCATTGGCCTGCAGTTCCCAGACTTTTCCCTGTAGCCCTTCTTAAGCAAAAGCACACATTTGCCATCCTCCAATCTTCAGGCACATCGCATGTGCCTGTCGATGATTCAAGTATCTCTGATAGGGGATCTGCAATTTCCTCCCTAGCCTCCCACAACATTCTGGGATACATTTCATCAGGTGCCAAAGATTTGTCTACCTTGATGCGCTTTAAGACTTCCAGCACCACCACCTCTGTAATATTTGCACTCCTCAGGACATCACTATTTATTTCCCCAAGTTCCTAATATCCATGCCTTTCTCAACAGTACGTAATGGCGAGAAATATTAATTTAAGATCTCATTCATCTCTTGTCGAATCGCACATTGATGACTTTGTGGATCCTTAAGAGACCCTGCTGTGTCTCTAGTTGATCTTTTGTCCTTTATGGTGTGCCACAGGCCTCGGTACTAGGACCTCTTCTATTTGTAGTATATATTAATGACTTGGAAGAGAGGGTAGGTGGTGTGATCAGCAAATTTGCTGATGACACTAAGATGGTTGGATTGGTGGGTACTGAGGAGCAGTGCCTGGCAATGCAACAGGATATAGACAGGCTGGTAGATTGGGTAGATAGATGGCAAATGGAATTTAATCCGGAGAAATGCGAGGTGATGCACTTTGGCCGGAATAATGTGGAGGGGAGTTATACGATAAAAGGTAGAACTATCCGGAGTATAGATACGCAGAGAGACCTGGGGGTGCAAGTGCACAAGTCCCTGAAGGTGTCGGTGCAGGTGCAGAATGTGATGAGGAAAGCGTATGGTATGTTAGCCTTCATAGGAAGGGTTATAGAATATAAGAGTAGGAGTCTGATGTTGCAGTTGTATAGAACGTTGGTTAGGCCTCACTTGGAGTACTGCGTCCAGTTCTGGTCGCCGTACTACCGAAAGGATGTAGAGATCCTGGAGAGAGTGCAGAGGAGATTTACCAGGATGCTGCCTGGTATGGAAGGGCTGTCTTACGAGGAAAGATTAACAAACTTGGGCTGTTTTCCCTTGAGAGACGTCGGCTGAGGGGGGATCTAATAGAGGTTTATAAGATTATGAAGGGGATAGATAGAGTAAATGTTGGTAAGCTTTTTCCGCTATTAGAAATGGATAGAACGAGGGGTCACGGGCTTAGGGTGAGGGGGGCTAGGTATAAGACAAATATTAGAGGGCAGTTTTTCACGCAAAGGGTAGTGGGGGTGTGGAATGCACTGCTGAGTAAGGTGGTGGAAGCAGGCACGCTAGGGTTGTTTAAGAGTCACTTCGACAGCCACATGAGCGGTCTACATATAGGGGGATATAGCAGGCACTACTAAACATTGTAGGCTTGGGATTCCGTTTTTGCCTCAGGGATGTTACAGTCTTTGCCTGTTTAATAATGAATTTTTTGTCTCCACAGGCATTTAAGTCCACCTTGTTGACCAGCAAGGGGCATGCATGCGGCAGGTTGTAGTGGGCTGCTCTTGGATGTTGCTTTGGGAGTTGCCTATTGCTTCATGTCGTTAGTGTGCTTAAACTGGACCATCTCAAGGGCAACATGACAGCTCAGAGACTATCTCTGTTGCTGTGCGGACACATGGATTTGGGCCTGTGTCTGTGGGAGTTTGCGCGTTCTCCCCGTGGTTGCGTGGGTTTCCTCCGGGTGCTCCGGTTTCCTCCCACATCCCAAAGATGTGCTTTTAGGCTGATTGATTGGGTAACAAATTGTCCCTATATTGGACCTCCCTGATCCTCGCACATTAGGCGTAGACTAAAATCATGAATAGGTCACTGAGACAATGGGACGGCGGCGCGGGCTCGTTGGGCCGAAGGGCCTGTTTCCCGTGCTGTGTTGTTCTTTGTTCTTTGTTATGTATCTGTAGAAGCTCTTTGATCCTCCTCTGCCTTATCTGCCAAAGCAGATTCTCTTTTGCTGGAGATGGTCACTGCCTAGTACTTGTGTGGCATGAATGCTGCTTGCTTGTTCTGAACACAAGTCTGAATATTGTTCAGATCTTGCTTCATATGGACGCAGGTTGCCTCATTATCAGAGGAGTTGGGAACAAAACTTACCTTTGCACAAACATCAACAAAATCCCACTTTTGATCTGATTGAAGGGAGATCATTGATGTTGCAGCTGAACGTTGATTGGGCCTAAGCTGAGATAATTGGCCATCAGTAATCATATCCTTCTTTGTGTTAGGTATCCATGATGTGAAGATGCTGGCGTTGAACTGAGGTGGGCACAGTAAGAAGCCTCTCAACACCAGGTTAAAGTCCAACGCGTTTGTTTGGAATCACTTTTGGAGTGCTGTTTTTTCATCAGGTGAGTGGCGGTATCTCCACAAACACGGCATATGTAGGCAAAGACAATTGCAAGATAATTACAAGTTACAATGTGAAACATCGTGTCTTTGCCTTTGTGTCGTGTTTGTGAACCTACCTGGACTCACCTGATGAAGGAGCAGTGCTCTGAAAGCTCATGATTCCAAATAAACCTGTTGGACTTGAACCTGGGTGTTGTGAGACTTCTTACTGTGTTAGGTGTGACACAAGTTTGATACCCATTGTTTTCAGCTTTACCTGAGTTCTTTAATGCCTACTTGTTAAAATGTTGCTTTGATGTTAAAGTCAATGATTCTAAGCTCAACTGTTGAATTTAGCTCTTTTGACAAAGACTATCATGAAATCTGGAGCCATGTGGTTGTTATGGAATCCAAACTGAACATCAGTGAGTAGTCTTTCAATACTGTCAGGTACCCTTGATCACTGTGAATGACACCTCTTGTCATTTTGTTGATCAAACATAGATTGATGTAATGGTCAGTTTGAATTTGTCCTGCTTTTTGTGGATAGGACATATCTAGAAAATGTTTAACTTTTGTCAGATAGATGCCAGTGATTTTGCTGTATTGTCGTAGTCTGGCTAGAATTACAACTGATTCTAGGACATAGATCTTGAGCTGGGATGTTGTCAGGGTCTATGGTCTTTGCTATATCTCGCGTTCTTCCACAAGCATTCTTGATCTCAATGAGATCTCCTGAATTCTCTCGTTTTTTGCAGAAATCATAGAATCCCCACAGTGCAGAAAGAGGCCATTTAGCCCATTGAATCTGCACCGACCACAATCCCAACCAGGCCTTAACCCCATAGCCCCACATGTTTACCCTGCTCGTGCCCCTGACACTAAGGGGTAAGTTACTGCAGCCAGTCAACCTAACCTGCATATCTTTGGACTGTGGGAGGAAACCTGAGCACCTGGAGGAAACCCACGCAGATACGGGGAGAATGTGCAAACTCCATACTGACAATGATCCAAGCTGGGATTCGAACCCGGGCCCCTGGGGCTGTGAGGCAGAAGTGTAAACCACCATGCCACCGTTGTGAATTCAGTCAGTCACATTTTATTCCACAAAAAAGATGGGAACTGCCATTAAAAATGGAATAATTGTTTTAAACCACAGCAGTTTTGTGGTGGAGTCTCCTGTGAAACATCATTGGAAAGTTATATTCCAAATAATGGCCATTCTAGAAGCATAGAAACTAGAAGCAGGAGTAGGTCTTTCAGCCTTTGAGCCTGCTCCACCACTCATTTTGATCATGACTGATTGATTGTCAAAATCAATATCATGATCCCACCTTCACCCCCTTCCTCCCCCCCACTCCACACCCCACACCCTATATCCCTTTAGCCCCAAGAACTATTTCTAATTTCTTCTTGAACTCGCACAATGTTTTGATCTCAACTACTGTCTGTGCTAGTGAATTCTACAAATTCACCACCCTCTGGGTGAAGAAATTTCTTCTCACCTCAGTCCTAGAATGTTTATCACTTAACTTCAAACTATGAATCCTGCTTCTGGACTCCCCCACCATTAGGAACGTTCTTTCTGAATTACCCCGTCTAATCCTGTTGGAATTTTATAAGTTTCTAATGAGATACCCTCTCACTCTTCTAAATTCCAGTAGATACAATCCTAATCTATTTAATCTCTCTACTCATGATTGTTTACACAATTTCCTGCCAAACAGTGATCTGCAAAATTTAAAAATTACAAAAACAAATGTTGACAGTTAGAATCTGAGGAAAGTGGTGAACTATTCCATATGTTCCTTTAAGAACAAAAATGAAAGTTTGATGTCATATCACCACCATTCATGCACTTTAGCAATAGCAGGTTTAATTTAAGACATCCATTCATGGAAAAAGTTCATCTTTTAAACGTGATTCATTCTGAAACCATGCAGAAACATTTTCAGAAACAGTGTACTGTACAGACCTTGGTGATAAATTCTGAAATTGCTCAAAAATGGCACTTAAGATGTGCTATTTTTTTTTACCTAGGCATTGAATTGAAATAACTAAAAATACATCTTTAGCCTGGTACAGAACCATTGTAATGAGCTAAGGTGCACTAGGACACAATTCAGTAAAACAAGTCTTAAAGAGCAGAGGAATTACGACACCGTATCAATATAGGCATGACTCTTGGAACCCAATTTCCATCAATCTTTTACATCTTGGCTACATGTGTTTCTGGACATAAACATATTGGAAGGTTCACGCACAGGGTTTGTGGCCCTGCTCTGTCAGTCTCCAATTGATACTGTTGTTTTTAAAGGTTTACTTTTCCCGATGTTTAATTATCTGTAAAATATTACAGATCATTTCCCATTTGGGTTGGGTTGGAGGGCGAGCAGTGAGAAAGATGCAGAGATGCTTCAGCGTGATTTGGACAGGCTGAGTGTGTGGGCATCTGCATGGCAGATGCAGCATAATGTGGATGAATTTGAGGTTATCCACTTTGGTAGCAATAATAGGAAGACAGATTATTACTTGAATGGATATAAATTGAGAGAAGTGAATACTCAACGAGACCTTGGTGTCCTTATGTATCAATTGCTGAAAGTAAACATGCAGGTACAGAGGCAATAAAGAAGGCACATTGTATGTTGGCCTTCATAATGAGAACATTTGACTATAGGATGTTTTACTACAATTGTATAGGGTGTTGGTGAGGCACACCTGGAGAATTGTCTCTATCTGAGCAAAGATGTTCTTGCTATAGAGGGAGTACAGTGATGGTTTACCAGGCTGAGATACCAAGTCTGTCCTATGAGGAGAGACTAAATTGTTTAGGATTATATCCATTGGAATTTAGAAGAGTGAGAGGAGATCGCATAGAAACTTATAAAATTCTAACCGGGTTAGACAGGGTTGATTCAGAAAGCATGTTTTCATGGTGGGGAAATCCAGAACTTGGTGGTCATAGTTTGAGGATATTGGGTAAACCTTTTAGAACTGAGGTGAGGAGAAAACTCTTCACTCAGAATAGTGAATTTGTGGAATTTACGACCACAAAGTAGTTGAGGATAAAATATTGTGTGATTTCAAGAAGTTGTTAGAAATAGCTCTTGGGGCCGAAGGAATCAAGGATATGGAGGGAAAGGGGATCAGGATTTTGAATTTGATGATCAGCCATGATCATAATGAATGACGGAGTAGGCTCGAATGGCTGATTTGCCTCTCCCTGCTTCTAGTTTCTATGCTGAATATCCAAAACTTAGTTTATAGTAGAATTGTATACTCAGCATGCCTTATCAACTACAGATTTAAACTACATATATGCATTGTGTTCTGCTGACCCAAATGCACAATTCTGGAGTAAGAAGAGACAAAAATTGTAATGCTTAGCTTCAAGTGTAGTTCCTTGGAGTTTAAGGAATGACATTGCTATTTTAGCATTGAGTGTCCATGTTGTTCTAACCACTGGATATTATTAGGGAATAGCCTCTGGAACGTCCCAAGTCATTGACGTCTCTCCCTACCTCTTGCCAGGCGTTGCAATTCCATTATTATTGGTGTGGTAATACTTAGAATAGTGTGAGCAGTTCCAGTTGCAACAATACAAAAAGGATATTGCAGCTTAGATACAAAAGAAGGTAACCAGGATGATTATTCGTTATAATCTAATCCTTTAATGTATCAATCAGTAATTGAGCTTGTTTTCACTAGAAAAGAGAAAGTTGAGAGATGTTTGAGCTTTTAGTTTCTTATGGAGGTTGGAATGGAGGCAGGTTGGTATAAGGTTTTGGAGCCTGCTGACATGCCAGTTTCCTAGCTCTATCTAATCCTGGGATATTTTCCCACATACAGTTGATCTGGTTAAGGGCTGATTGAGGCCTATTTTTGGAAACAACTAGGATTTTCTGGTCTGCCTTCATGTCCCTGCAGGCAGAAGGTGCTGTTCAGTGATGATGATTCTATTGTCTGGCACATTATCTGTGAATATGACTATGTAAGGCTGTTGCTTTTATAGTCTTTGGGACAGTTCTCCCAATTTTGGCACAAGCCCCCAGAAGTCAGCAAGTAGGATCTTGTGGGTCGGCTAGATTTGGGTTTTGTTGTTTCTGCTGCCTAGGACAATGACAGGTGGTGCGTCTGGTTTCATTCCTTGTAGACTTTGTCAAGTAAGTCATTTAATTGTAAGTCATACAATTGAATGACTTACTCAGCCATTTCAAAAGCATTTAAGAGTCAGCCACATTACTATAGGTCTGGAGTCATATGTAGGCCAGACCAGGTAAGGGCAGCAGATTTCCTTCCTTAAAGGGCATTAATGAACCAGGTGAGTTTTTATGACAACTGGCAGTGGTTTCATAATCACCATTTTAAGCTAGCCTTTTAATTCTACATTTATTAATTCCCTTAGCTGCCATGGTAAGGTTTGACTCCACATGCCCAGAACAATCATCTGGATCTCTGGAATGTTCATCCAGTGATATTGGCACTGTGGCACCACCTCTCCAATTTAATGTTCTGTGTAAATGAGGTGGCAGTAATAATGCAGTACTATAACTGGCTGGCATAAACGTGGAAGTGAAGATCAAACTGGGGAGGTACAGTGGCACAGTGGTTAACATTGTTCCTTATAGTGCCAGGGA
Organism: Prionace glauca; assembly: GCA_037974335.1. Taxonomy (NCBI): domain Eukaryota; kingdom Metazoa; phylum Chordata; class Chondrichthyes; order Carcharhiniformes; family Carcharhinidae; genus Prionace; species Prionace glauca. Next base: position 9,988,441 of record CM075739.1, on the reverse strand, counting down.
CACTGGTTTGATCTCCAGCTTTGGCTGACTGTCTTTGTGGAGTTTGCCCCTTCTCCCGTGCCTGAGTAGATTTCCTCCAGGTGCTCTGGTTTCCTCCCACCGTCCAAAGATGTACAAGTTCAGTGGATTGGCAATGTTAAATTTTCTGTGTGTGTTGGTTAGGTTAGGTTAGGTTAGGGAGGGTTATGGGGAGAGGGTGGGGGCATGGGCCTGGGTAAGATTCTCTTTGAGAGGCCAAATGGCGGCCTCCTGCACTGTAGGGATCTATGGTTCGAAATATTGAGTAATCCAGTGCAACAATGTAACTCTGAACCATTGGAAATTCACAGAGTCATAGATGTTTACAACATGGAAACAGGCTCTTCGGCCCAACGTGTCCATGTTACTCCTTTTTTAACCCCTAAGCTAGCCCCAATTGCTCATGTTTGGCCCATATCCCTCTATATCCATCTTACCCACGTAACTGTCTAAATGCTTTTTTAAAAGTTAAAATTGTATCCGCCTCTACCACTACCTCTGGCAGTTTGTTCCAGATACTCACCACCCTCTGTGAAAAAACTGCCCCTCTGGACCCTTTTGTATCGCTCCCTTTTCACCTTAAACCAATGCCCTCTAGTTTTAGACTCCCCTACCTTTGGGAAAAGATATTGACAATCTAGCTGATCCATGCCCTCGTTATTTCTTATACTGCTTTCAGATCACCTCTAAGCTTCCTAAGCTCAAGGGAAAAAAAATTCCAGTCGATCCAGCCTCTCCTTATAACTTAATCCATCAAGTCCTGGTAGCATCCTAGCAAATCTTTTCTGCACTTTTTCTAGTTTAATAATATCCTTTCTATAATAGGATGACCAGAATTGCACACAGTATTCCAAGTGTGGCCTGACCAATGTCTTATACAACTTCAACAATATTTAATGTTCTGAACAATGAAATCAAGCACGCCAAATGTCTTCTTCACTACTCTGTCCACCTGTGACTCCACTTTCAGGGAGCTATGAACCTGAACCACTAGATCTCTTTGTTCTGTAACTCTCCCCAACACCCTACCATTAACTAAGTCCTGCCCTCGTTCAGTTTCCCAAAATGCATCACTTTGCATTTATCTAAATTAAACTGTCTGTCATTCGTCAGCCCACTGGCCCAATTGATCAAAATCCCGTTGCAATCCTCGATAACCTTCTTCAATCTTGGTGTCATCTGCAAACCTACTAACCATGCCTCCTAAATTCTCATCCAAATCATTAATATAAATGACAAATAACAGTAGACCTGGCACTGATCCATGAGGCTCGCCGCTAGTCACAGGCCTCCAGTTTGAAAAAACAAGCCTCTGCATCCACCCTCTGGTTTCTATCAGAAAGCTAATTTTGTATCCATTTGGCTACCTCACCCTGGATCATATATGAGATTTAACCTTTTGCAACAACCTACCATGTGGTACCTTGTTCAAATTCATTTGAAATCCAATTTTATACTGTTTTGTACAGGTGAAAGTGCAATTACTGAGTGTGCCCACAATACAATGCATGACAAAGAACATTCTGGAAGGGAATGTGTAACTATTGACATGATGACGTTAAAGAATTGTATTAGTTATTTTATCATTTAGCATTTTGAATGGGGTGAACAAAAGGAGAACAAAAATATGATCCTAAGTATATGTTTTCTTATTCCTGTCACTCTTTTTGTGTGCTGCTTTTAAAATCTAGGCTAGAGTCAGCGAGAGAACTGTTGCAGATGTGAAAACATAAACGAGAAGCATTGTTCCTCCTACCATTCACCATGTCCATTCAACAAAGCTTTGTTTCTTTCACTTTGTATTATAACAATAACCTTGCATTCAAATTGTACCATTTAGATCCAAAAGTGCTTCACTGCTTAAAAAAAGGTGCTTTTGAATTGTCGTTATTGTTATTATACAGATAAACATGGTAGTCCATTTGTGTACGATGAGTTGTCATAAATAACAGATAAATGATTGAATATTCTGTTTTAGTTGAGTAGGTTGAAAGGTGAAATTAGCAAGAACACTGAACTACTTTTCTTGTCTTCCAGTTGTGCCACAGGATCTTTTATATCACTTAAGAGGGAAGATATTGGGGTTGGAGCAAGAGGGATCGTTAGTCTAAAGTGTCATCCAAAGGCTGGCACCTCTGACAGAACATGACTCTGTTAGCCTTGCACTTGAGTGTCATCCATGATTAAGGGCCGATTATTGGGGCAGGGTGGAGTGGCGTTATAGTCACACAGTGCAGAAAAGGCCCTTTGACCCATCAAGCCTGCACTGACAATAACATTCATGATGTGGGTATGCCGGCGTTGGACTGGCGTAAACACAGTAAAAAGTCTGACAACACCAGGTTTTAGTCCAACCGATTTATTTGATAATATTCTCACAAGCAAGCAAGCTTTCGAGGGGGCTGCCTCTTCGTCAGGTCACCTGACGAAGAGGCAGCCCCCTCGAAAGCTTGCTTGCTTGTGAGAATATTATCAAATAAATCGGTTGGACTAAAACCTGGTGTTGTCAGACTTTTTACTGACAATAACAACCACTAAAGGCAAGCTAATCCCATTTTCCAGTACTTGTCCCATATCTTTGAATGTTATGATGTTTCAAGTGCTCATCCAAATACTTAAAGGTTAAGATTTCCAGTTCCCACTACCTTCCCACAACCCTCTGAGTGAAATGTTTTTTGCTTAAATCCCTAATGAATCTTTTGCCCCTTTTGTGATTGACCTCTCAACCAAGGGGAACAGCTGCCTCCTATTCACCCTGTCCATACCATTCATAATCTTGTGAAGCACAATCAAGTTCCCCCTCAGCCTTCTTTGCTGTAAAGAAAACAAACCACATCTATCCATTTTGCCTGATAGCTCAACTGTTCCATCCCAGCCAACATCCTGTGAATCTCCTCTCAACCCTCCAGTGCAATCGCATCCTTCCTATAGTGAGGTGACCAGAATTGCACACAGTACTCCAGTTGTGGCCTAACTAATGTTCTGTACAGTTCAAACATAACCTTCTTGCTCTTGTACTCTATGCCATAAATGTCTTATATGCCTTCTCAACCACCCTATTGACCTGCTGTGCTGCTTTCAGGGATCTGTGATTAAGAACGCACCTCAAGAGCCATCTGTTCCTCAAAGCTTCTTAGTGAAGCTGCCATTCATTAAATACTCCCTCTTCTTCCTAAGTGCATCACCTTGCACATATCAAGATTAAATCTACAACTGCCTTGTCCATCTGACCAACCTATCTATATCTCCATGTTGCCTGCAAGTTTCTTTCATACTGATTATATTATGTGCAGGTTAGGTTAGAACATAGAACATTACAGCACAAACAGGCCCTTCGGCCCTCGAGTTGCGCCGATCGCATCAACCCCACCAATCTATAGACCTATCTATAACCCCCAATCCCATTAAACCCCATATACTCATCCAGAAGTCTTTTAAAAGACCCCAGCGAGTTCGCCTCCACCACCGACGACGGCAGCCGATTCCAATCACTCACTACCCTCTGAGTGAAAAACTTACCCCTAACATCACCTCTGTACTTCCCTCCCCGCACCTTAAATCTGTGTCCTCTCGTAGCGACCATTTCAACCCGGGGAAATAGCCTCTGAGAGTCCACCCTATCTATTCCTCTCAACATTTTATAAACTTCTATCAGGTCGCCTCTCAACCTTCGCCTCTCCAGGGAAAAGAGTCCCAGCTCCCTCAACCTATCTTCATAAGGCATGCCTCCCAGTCCAGGCAACATCCTTGTAAATCTCCTCTGCACCCTTTCAATAGCTTCTACGTCTTTCCTATAGTGAGGCGACCAGAACTGCGCACAGTACTCCAAATGAGGCCTGACGAGGGTCCTGTAAAGTTGCAGCATTACCTCCCGACTCCTAAACTCAATCCCTCGATTAATGAAGGCCAGTACACCATACGCCTTCTTGACCACCTCCTCCACCTGCGAGGCCGATTTAAGAGTCCTGTGAACCCGGACCCCGAGATCCTTCTGCTCTTCAACGCTACTAAGACCCCTGCCCTTAATAGTGTACTCGTTCATCCCGTTGGTTCTGCCGAAATGGACTACTACACATTTATCCGCGTTGAAGTCCATCTGCCACTTCTCCGCCCATTCCTGCATCCTATCTATGTCCTGCTGCAACTTTTGACATCCTTCCAGACCATCCACAACACCGCCGACCTTCGTGTCATCAGCGAACTTGCTAACCCATCCCTCCACTTCCTCATCCAGGTCATTTATGAAAATGACAAACAACAAGGGTCCCAGAACAGATCCCTGGGGCACCCCACTGGTGACTGACCTCCATTCCGAAAAAGACCCATCCACAACCACTCTCTGCCTTCTGCAGGCAAGCCAGTTCTGGATCCACAAGGCCAAAGGCCCTTGGATCCCATGCCCTCTCACCTTCTCAAGAAGTCTTGCATGGGGGACCTTATCAAAAGCCTTGCTGAAGTCCATGTACACTACGTCCACGGCACTTCCTTCGTCAATGTGTTCAGTCACATTATCGAAGAACTCAACTAGGCTCGTAAGGCACGACCTGCCCTTGACAAATCCATGCTGACTATTCCTGATCATGTCAAACCTCTCCAAATGGTCGTAAATCTTGTCCCTCAGAAGCCTCTCCATCAGCTTACCAACCACTGAGGTCAGACTCACCGGGCGGTAATTTCCCGGGCTATCTCTGTTCCCTTTCTTGAAAATAGGGACTACATCCGCAATCCGTTGATCGACCATGCTTAATTGTCCCTTAATGTCAGGGAGATTAGCAGAGTAAATGCATGGGATTACAGGGAAAGGACCTGGATAGGATTGTTGTCAGTGCAGACTCAATAAGCCAAATGGCCTCTTTCTGTAATGTGGGGATTGCATAATTGTGTCTAGAACAAACAATCAGAGACCCAGCACAGATCCGTGTGATATGCCACTGGACACCGGCCTCCAGTCAAGCAGCCTTATGCCCACCAACCCATTGTGTCCTGTTATTAAGATAGTTTTGGATTCATCTCCCATGTGCTTTAACCTTCAATTAGTCACCCATGTGCATCTTTGTCGAGGGCTTTGCTAAAATCCACATTGACTACTTCAACTGCACTTCTCTCATACACACACACAATCTCGTTTTTGTGGAAGAAAGATGGGAGATTTAAGGGGAGAGCAGTGGGGATGGAAAAAGAATGAGGGCTGGAGAACCTAGCAACCATGAACAGAACTGGACCAATGTTCCAGTAAATGGAGATAGGCCTTCTAAGTTGCATCCTTGCCATCCATCTTTGTCTGCCACTGCCCCAGGAAGTAGCAGCTTGGACCCCAGCCCACACCCAACTCCCAGACATCAAATTATCGCATGAATGCATTGCCTTTGAGAAGTGCGAAATTGCCTGAATTGCAAGATAAAAATCCAGCCCTGAAAATTCAAATTTCTTTAGTGGGCCTTGAATCCACAACCTTCTAACTCAGTTCACCTAAGCTAATATAGCTACTAGTTTGTAGATGACTAGAAAAGTGTTTTTAATAAAACTAGGTTTTCACATTGGCTATGTTGTGACTTTTTTTCCCTGAAGATTGATTTGGTGTATTTTTTAAAGATATGTGTTTTTTTTAAATTTCCATAAGCACAATTGCTATTTTAACACGAATGAAAATAAAATATTGAACCACACAAATTCCCACAAAATAATACCTTGTTGTGTTTCAACAATTATGTCAGTGTGATTTCACAGAGAAGACAAAGAAAAGAATCACAGAGCATTCCTACAGTGCAGAAGGAGGCCATCCGACCAACAATAATCCCCAACCAGGCCCTATCCCCGTAACCTCACGTATTTACCCTGCTGATCCCCCTGATAAGTGTTAATTTAGTATGACCAATCAATCTAACCTGCACATCTTTGGAGTGTGGGAGGAAACCAGAGCACCTAGAGGAAAGCCAAACAGGCATGGGGAGAACGTGCAAACTCCACACAGATAATCACTCAAGGCTGGAATTGAACCCAGGTCTCTAGCACTGTGATGCAGCAGTGCAAACCACTGTGGTGCCATTCCCCACCATAATTTCATATAGTTAGGGACTTTTTTTTTCAGATTTCTCCAACCACATAATGATATGCTCTTCTGAATGCTTTACCCCTTCAAGTTAGACTTTACAAATTTAGAAAGTTTAGCTTGGAGATCCAGAAACCTTTTCTTTTGGATGAACCTATTAATTATTGAACTTTTTACATTTAACGTGGTTTGGATATATGTAGTTATAACATAAGGCACAAAACAAACTACAAAATATGAAGCCTATAAACCTTTGATTTAGCCAGTCAGTGGACAAATATATTTTTAATTTGTGTGAGCTATTTTGAACTTCAGTGCTCATTAGAACACCCCTTAAATTTACATAACAATAGCCATATGCAAGTTTTATCTCATTAATATTTTGAGCAGTAAAATTCTGAGAGAGTGCTTTTCACTTGGTGCATCACGTTAGCATAGTGGCTAGCACTGCTGCTTCAGCGCACCAGGGACCCAGGTTTGATTCCAGGCTTGGATCACTGTCTGTGTGCAGTTTGCACATTCTCCCTGTGTCTGTGTGGGTTTCCTTCAGGTGCTCTGGTTTCCTCCCACATTCTGAATGATGTGCTGGTTAGGTGAATTGTTCTGAATAGGCACTGGACTGTGGCGACTAGGGGCACTTCACAGTAACTTCAACGTGACGTTAATGCAAACCTTACTTGTGACTAATAAATAAACTTTACTTTTTAAAGTGCAGCTGAATCCTACTGCACCTCCATTTTTTGATTGATGGAACTAAATAAGCTGCCTATTAACAGTATTTAACATGTTTAATTTTAGGTTTCTCTGAGTAGAATATCTCATGGAAAAGATGAAAAAGTTCAAGCGACGGCTTTCTCTGACGTTGCGTGGCAGCCAAACAATTGATGAGTCTCTGTCGGAGCTTGCAGAACAAATGACAATTGAAGAGAATAGCAGTAAAGATAATGGTGAGTTATTTTTTCAACACTTCACACAATGCAATGCTGATTTAAAGAGACATGTTTCTGTTGGACTGCTGTAAGTTTCACTTTACAACTAAATTCCATATGTGTCATTTACTTTTCCATTTGAATTAAGGTAACTTTAAACCAGACTGAGTAATGACACAACTGGTTCATATCACTTTTGGCAGAATGGAACTTAGTTTTGCTCATAATACAGCTTTTGGACAAATTTATTCTGCTTCATGTAATTTTCTGCATCCTATAATTTCCTAAAGCTAGGGAATGTTTCTGTAGGAAATTGTTTTATTGACTATAATATATTGTTTTTTTGGTCAGGCTGCTGGAGAATGTGCCGACTTTAGGCATTTACAAAGTGTATTCTGTAGCACTGCATTTTAAATTAAAGATCATAATAGGGTGCTTCATGATACAGTGCTATAAGACTGAGGGCAGATTGTAAGGTTCTTTTGTGACAGAGCACTGTATAATGTAATTCTTTTTTGCATTTAATGTGATTTGAAACTTTTATTTAAAAATATTGAAGAAAGCTGGTTTTGATGACGCATCTGATCATTGCTTGTGAAAATGGTGTAAGTGAGCACAAAAGACATGTAAAGCTTTACATCTAAGATCAGCTTCATTTTTAACATTTCGCAATACAGCTTCAAAGTAGAGGAAGACTGCATCGCAGGTGCTGATGTATAAACTTGTTGCAAATAAAAAGTTTTTAAGGAGGGTACATAAAAACGTAAGAAATAGGAGCAGGAGTAGGCCATCTAGCCCTTTGAGCCTGCCCCGCCATTCAGTAAGATCATGGCTGATCTGAAGTGGATCAGTTCCACTTTCCCACTTTTTCCCTATAATCCTTAATTCCCCTGTCTATCAGAAACCCATCTACCCGTGACTTAAATATATTCAGTGAGGTATCCTCCACCACTTCAACGGGCAGAGAATTCCAGAGATTCACCACCCTTTGAGTGAAGAAGTTCCTCCTCAACTCTGATCTAAACTGCTCCCCCCCCCCCCCCCCCCCCTATGAGGCTGTGCCCTCTAGTCCTGCTATCCTTTCTCAGCAGGAAGAATCTCTCTACTCTACCCTATCTATCCCCTTCATAATCTTATACGTCTCTATAAGATCCCCTCTCAGCCTTCAAAACCCCGAGTACAGACCCAGTCTATTTAGTCTCTCTTCATAGACTAACCCCTTCATCTGCGGTATCAGCCTGGTGAACCTCCTCTGCACTCCCTCCAAGGCCAAAATATCCTTGTGCAAGTGCGGTGACCAAAACGGCACACAGTACTCCAGCTGCGGCTTCACCAGTGCCCTGTACAGTTGCAGCAAGACCTCCCTACTTTTATATTCTAACCCCCTCCCTATAAAGGCCAACATTCCATTCGCCTTCTTGATCACCTGCTGCACCTGCAGACTGGGTTTTTGTGACTCATGCACAAGGACCCCCAGGTCCCTCTGTACTGTAGCATGCTGCAACTTTTCGCCTTTTAAATAATCATCCCTCCTACTATTATTTCTGCCAAAGTGGATAACCTCACACTTGCTAACATTGTACTCCATCTGCCAGGTCCTCGCCCACTCGCTCAGCCAATCCAGATCTCTCTGTAGACTTTCCACACCCTCCACACAATTTGCTTTTCCACTCATCTTTGTGTCATAAGCAAATTTCGTCACCCTACACTCTGCCCCTCCTGCAGATCATCTGTATAAATGATAAACAGTTGAGGCCCCAGTACTGATCCCTGCGGCACACCACTAGTCACCAACTGCCAACCAGAATAGCACCCATTGATACCAACTCTCTGCCTCCTATTAGACAGCCAGTCCTCTATCCACGCTAACACCTTACCCCCAACTCCATGCACCCGAACCTTCTGTAGCAACTTTTTGTGAGGCACCTTATCAAATGCCTTTTGGAAATCTAAAAACACCACATCCACCGGTTCCCCTCTGTCAACCGCATACCGGGTAGTAGCAAACTTCAGTAGGATTGAACCGACTGGTGAAATGGGCTGACATACAGCAGATTAAGTTCAATGCAGAGAGGTGTGAACATAGAACATTACAGCGCAGATCGGCCCACGATGTTGCGCCCACCAGTTACAAAAACAATGACCCACTAGCCTATACCAATGTTGCGCCCACCAGTTACAAAAACAATGACCCACTAGCCTATACCAATCCCTTTTCGTCCATAAACCTATCCACAGATCTCTTAAACGCCCCCAAACTAGGCGCATTTACAACTGCAGCTGGCAGGGCATTCCAGTCCCTCACCACCCTCTGGGTAAAGAACCTACCCCTGACATCCGTCCTGTAGCTACCCCCCCTTAATTTAAAGCCATGCCCCCTCGTGATAGCTTTCTCCATCCGAGGAAAAAGGCTATCACTGTCCACCCTATCTAAACCTCTAATCATCTTATATGTTTCAATAAGATCCCCTCTTAGCCGCCTTCTTTCCAATGAAAACAACCCCAAATCCCTCAGTCTCTCCTCATAGGACCTCCCCACCATACCAGGCAACATCCTAGTAAACCTCCTCTGCACCCTTTCCAAAGCCTCCACATCCTTCCTGTAATGTGGGGACCAGAACTGCACACAGTACTCCAAGTGCGGCCGCACCAGAGTAGTGTACAGTTGCAACATGACGCTGCGACTCTTAAATTCAATCCCCCTACCAGTAAACGCCAAGACACCGTATGCCTTCTTAACAACCTTATCTACTTGATTCCCAACTTTCAGGGATCTATGTACACATACACCTAGATCCCTCTGTTCATCCACACTATTCAAAGTCCTCCCGTTAGCCCTATACTCGACACATCTGTTGCTCCTACCGAAGTGAGTTACCTCACTCTCCGCATTAAATTCCATCCGCCACCTCTCGGCCCAGCTCTGCAACCTATCGAAGTCTCCCTGCAGACTATGACACCCTTCCTCACAATCTACCACACCTCCGACTTTGGTGTCATCAGCAAATTTACTAATCCACCCAACTATACCCTCATCCAGATCATTAATAAAGATTACAAACAGCAGTGGCCCCAAAACAGATCCCTGAGGCACACCACTCGTAACCGAACTCCATGATGAATATTTACCATCAACCACCACCCTCTGTCTCCTATCTGATAGCCAATTTCTGATCCAATTTCCTAGATTACCCACAATCCCATACATCTGCATTTTCTGCAGAAGCCTACCATGGTGAACCTTATCGAACGCCTTACTAAAATCCATACATACCACATCAACTGCCTTGCCCCCATCCACCTCTTTGGTCACCTTATCAAAAAACTCAATAAGGTTAGTAAGGCACGACCTACCCGCTACAAAACCATGCTGACTATTTCTAATCAATTCATTACACTCCAAATAACTATAAATCCTATCCCTAATAATTTTTTCTAAAACCTTGCCCACAACAGAAGTTAGACTCACCGGTCTATAATTCCCGGCAAAGTCTCTGTTCCCCTTCTTAAACAATGGGACAACATTCGCTATCCTCCAATCCTCCGGGACTACACCAGAGACCAATGACGACCTGAAGATCAGAGCCAGAGGCTCTGCAATCACCTCTCTAGCCTCCCAGAGAATCCTAGGGTAGATCCCATCCGGACCAGAGGACTTATCTATTTTCAACCCCTCAAGAATATTCAGCACATCCCCCTTATCAACCGTAATACTGTCTATTTTACACCCCTGCAACCCAGTGTCCTCCTCAGCTATATTCATGTCCCCCTGCGTGAACACCGAAGAGAAATATTGGTTCAATGCTTCTCCAATCTCCTCAGGTTACACACACAACTTCCCTCTGCTGTCTGTAACTGGCCCTAATCTTGCCCTGACCAACCTTCTATTCTTGACATACCTATAGAACGCCTTAGGATTCTCCTTAATCCTATCAGCCAAAGTCTTCTCATGTCCTCTTTTAGCCCTTCTTAACTCGCTCTTCAACTCCCTCCTAGCCAATCTAAAGCTTTCTCGTGCACTACCTGAGCCCTCAAATCTCATCCGAACATAAGCCTCCTTTTTCTTTTTAACCATCGACTCAACTCTTTTAGTGCACCACGGATCCCTAAATCTACCAATTCCTCTATGCCTGACAGGGACATACCTATCAACGACTCGCAGTAGCTGCTCCTTGAACAAACTCCACATTTTGGACGTTCCCAGTCCCTGTAATCTCCTAGTCCAATCTATGCTTCCTAATTCACTCCTAATTGCCTCATAATTACCCTTACCCCAGCTAAAACTACTGACTCGAGGTTCATGCCTATCCCTTCCCATCACTAAGGTGAACGTAACCGAATTGTGGTCACTATCACCAAAGTGCACACCAACTTCCAAGTCTAGCACCTGGTCTGGCTCATTTCCCAGCACCAAATCCAATATAGCCTCACCTCTAGTTGGCCTATCTACATACTGAGTCAAAAACCTTCCTGCACGCTTTGTACAAAAACTGACCCCTCTAACGAGCTAGAGCTATAACAATTCCAGTCAATATTAGTAAAGTTAAAATCCCCCATAACAATTACCCTATTACTTTCACTCCTAACCAGGATCGTCTCCGCAATCCTTTCCTCAATCTCTCTAGAACTTTTAGGAGGTCTATAAAAGACTCCCAACAGGGTGACCTCTCCTCTCCTATTTCTAATCTCCGCCCATACTACCTCAACTGACAAGTCCTCATTAAACTTCCTCTCCGACACTGTGATACAGTCCTTAACTAGCAATGCTACCCCACCCCCCCTTCTACCTTCTCTACTCCGACTAAAGCATTTGTACCCCGGAACCTGCAACAACCCTTCCTGACTCTGCTCTATCCATGTCTCTGAAATGGCCACAACATCAAAGTCCCAGGTACTGATCCATGCTGCAAGTTCATCCACTTTATTGCGAATACTCCTCGCATTAAAGTACACGCATTTCAAACCCTGCTCCGCCTCACCCCCATTATGCCGTGCCTTGCATTCCCCATCTATGCCCCCCTCACTTTCACCCCCTCTACTCATGATCCCACCCCCCCTCCGAATCAGTTTAAACCTCCCTGCATAGCTTTCGGAAATTTACCCCCGAGGATATTGATTCCCCTCTGGTTCAGGTGAAGACCATCCCTTTTATAGAGGTCCCACCTTCCCCAGAATGAGCCCCAATTGCTCAAGTACCTGAACCCCTCCCTCCTGCACCATCCCCTCAGCCACGAGTTCAAACTTTCCCTCTCTCTATTCCTCTCTAAACTATCCCGTGGCACAGGCAAGAGTCTGGATATAACTACTCTTCCAGACTTGGCCTTTAGTTTCCACGCCAACTCCATAAATCTTTGCTTAATATCCCCTTCCCTTAATCTCCCTATGTCATGTGTCCCCACATGAACTATAACTTGGAGAAGGTAGTCAAGATGGCATACAGCATGCTTATCTTCATCGGCCAGGGTACTGAGTTTAAAAATTGGCAAGTCATGTTACAACTTTATAGAACCTGAATTCGGCCACACTTGGAATATAGTGTTCAATTCTGGTTGCCACATTACCAGAAAGATGTGGAGGCTTTGGAGAGGGTACAGAAAAGATTTACCAGGATGTTGCCTGGTATGGAGGGCAATAGCTATGAGGAGAGGTTGGAGAAACTTGGTTTGTTCTCACTGGAACGACAAGGTTGAAGGGCAACCTGATAGAAGTCTACAAGATTATGAGGGGCATGGACCAAGTGGAAGCAGAAGCTTTTTCCCAGGATGGAAGAATCAATTGCTAGGGGGCATTGGTTTAAGGTGCAAGGAGCAAGGTTTAAAGGAGAAGTACGAGGCAAGTTTTTTACACAGAGGGTGTGGGTGCCTGGAACTCGCTGCCAGGAGAGGTAGTGGAAGCAGGTACCATAGTGAGATTTAAGGGGTGTTTGGACAGATACATGAATAGGATGGAAATAGGGGATATGGTCCCCGGAAGGCTAGAGGTTTTAGTTCAGTCGGGCAGCATGGTTGGTGCAAGCTTGGAAGGGCCTGTTCCTGTGCTGTAATTTTCTTTATTGAGTATTTCCCTGTCAACCCAATGAAGCATTTGTATGCTTATGTAAGTAAAATGGCCTGATGTGGATAGGCTGTTGTAGCCTATTGCAACCTAGAGGTCATGACATCAGATCACATCTTGGCAAATTGTAAAATTGACTGAAATATATTGGATAATTTGAGAGCTGGGATGAATAAAAGCTTCGTAGCCCTACCTCCTGACTCTTAATGTTTGCAGGGCAACTAGGGTCTAACTCATTTACTGGTCAATCTGGCGTAAAGGTCAACTTTTAGCCAAACAAAATCATTTATATTTCATATATCTCGTATAAGTCGAGCCCTGACTTTTTGGCCAAAAAAATCCAAAATCTTTGTACAGTGGCACAGTGGTTAGCACCGATGCCTCACAGCACCAGGGACCGGGTTCCACTCCTGGCCTGGGTCACCGTCTGGGGTCTACACACTCCCCCCACGTGTGCACAGGCCTCCTCCGGGCGCTCCAGCCTCCTCCCACAGTTCAAAAGACACGCTGGTCAGATGCATCGGCCGTGCTAAATTCTCTCTCAGTGTACCTGAACAGGTGCTGGAGTGTGGCGACTAGGGGATTTTCAGAGTAACTTCATTGCAGTGTTAATGTAAGCCTACCTGTGACACTAATAAATAAACTCACTCACCACTGAAGTCAAATTCACCATATTGCAGACATACTTATTGATAGAATTATAGACTAACACACCATCAAGGGCTGTTGTTCAGTTCCTCGTGTCTGCACAAGTCAACATGTGCAGTTGGTGACTACTTCATTGGTGGATGCTGCTTTCCTCCAACATGATATCAAGAAGCAATGGCAGATACACAGCCTACTGTCCACTTAAAAGTCATTGAGATTGCAGAGCAGATTGGTAATTGAGCAGCAGCTCATGAATTCAAGATATTGGGGAAGAGGCCATTTGGCCCATCGAGTCCCATGAAGAAATGAAAATTGGCAGATGGACTTTTGGCCCATTGAGTCTGTATCACCTCTGCAAAAGAACATCTTACACAGGGTCTTCCTTCCATCCTATCCCCGTAACCTCTCTGAATTTCCCTTGGCTAATCCACCTAACCTACACATCTTTGGATGCTAAGGGACAATTTAGCACAGCCAACCCACCTAGCCAGCGCATCTTCGGAACATGAGAAGAAACTGGAGCACCCGGAGGAAACCCACGCAGACACAGGGAGAACGTGCAGACACCACACACCGACTCAAGGCTGGAATCAAATCTGGGTCCCTGGCACTGTGAGACAGCAGCGCCAAACACTGTGCCACCCTGCTGTTTCTTGGAGGTCCAATCAAATCTTCACCCTGAAACAAACAAGAAATTTAGATATTGCAGTTTTCATAGCTAGTCCTGGAAAGTGTACCAGGTTTATGAAGAGAAATAATTTGGTATTGCGACAAAAAGAAATGATTTCACAGGCTCCCAGCAAAACCTGATGACAGGCTTATCAAACATCAAAGAAAGAATGGACAGAGGTATTTTGGGAAAACAATGAGGAGACTCCTGTGAATTTTGACATTGCAGCCTTAGAAGATAGCTGCTTGAGGAAAATGAATTTAATTGTACAAATGTGTATATATTTTTAAATTAGTTTGATAAATTTGATGAATTTAGTGTACAAATTAATGTCTTTCTCCATGGAGCTTATAAGTTATTTATAAATAAAAATTCAGTAATAAAAATACTTTTTGGCTCCTTTTGCACTGCCTTTGGCGGTGGAGTTGCTGGGAACTGTCTCCAAAATGGCAACACTTTGATAGGGTCGGCATGATGGCAAAGTACCTAGCATGGCTGCCTCACAATGCCAGGGACCCAGGTTTGATTCCTGGCTGTGTGGAGTTTGCACGTTCTCCCCGTGTCTACGTGGTTTCCTTCAGGTACTCCCACAGTCTGAAAGTCTTAGGTGCATTTATCTGAATAGGCGCCATTGTGTGGCAACTGGGGGAATTTCACCTAACTTCACTGTAATGTTAATGTAAGGCCTACTTGTGACTAATAAATAAACTTTATTTAACTTTTAACGAGAGGGTGGATTTCAACCCCTCAAGACTATTACTTGTGGAAAAGCCAACCCCTACTTTTCATCTGAGAAACTTGACTTTTACCCCAGTATATATGGTTCATACCAGCATCATTCATATCTGGGTTTGTCAACTCTGTTAGGTGTATAGTAAAAGCAAGATGCTGGAAATCTGAAATAAAAACAGAAACTGCTGGAAAAATTCAGCAAACCTGGCCGCATCTGCAGAGAGAGAAGCAGAGTTAATGGGTCAGCTGCTCCTGTTCCACTGCAGTGAATGGAGATGTGGCTGAGTGGTCTATTCTCCATCCTTGCTGGCAGTGTGGTGTGAATGGCTGGGGAATTCCAGACGCTGTTCCACGTTCAATGTGACTCTTTTCCCCAAGAATGTGAACTCTTGTTTATTTCTCCGCAAATGCGACCCGATCTGATTTTCCACAATTTTCTGGTTAGGTGTATTTCTGTAGCTTTTACTCATACGATCTCCTGCCTCCCACTGCCTGACTCCATCCTCCTGTCCTGTTTTGGAAAGAAGAATAGAAAGAAGTGGTATAAGGTAAAGGTGGTACAGGAGCAGAGATCTGGGGTTTACCTACCTAAATCTTGAGTGATTGGAAGGCAAGTTGATTTTCTGAAATATACAGGATCCTTGGCTCTAAGTAGAGAAATAGAGTCAAACAATCCAGAAACATAATGGCGAACATGAGTCACTAATTAACCCTAAGCTGAAATATTGTCCAGGAACTTGTGGTCCACAGCAAAATTGAAGTTTTAATACTGACTGCATGAAAAAATACAACCCTACCGTTTTGCTTGGCTGCATTAGGAGCCTTCCGTCTGGGCTGCATCATGGGTCCAATGAAGAACTGACTGGCGAGGCTTTGCAGCACAGTGCATTGCCAGCGAAGCCGTGCACCCCCCCCCCCCCCCCCATGATGTCATGAACTGAAGAGACACCCCTCAAGTACTGCCTTCAGCTCAAAGATAGGTACATTGTTATTAATGATTTTTCAATTTTACATCTGAATCTTTTTGAAGCTCACTGCTTCCCCTCCATCCCAATGCTGCAGGGCTGTTAGGGAAGTCTGGTGCCGGATGCTTGCTATCAGCTGTTAGGAAAAAAAAGCTGATATAAAAACTGGTCTAGGTGCAATCAGCCAAGTTCAAATATGACAGGTGCCAGCAGAGCGATCTGGGATCCATTCAGGCCCACCATTCGTTCCAGATCTCGGCATAAATGGGCTTCCTATAAGTTGTGGTACAGTTGCAACTCTCAGTAACAGTGAACACTGAGAAGGTTGCCACTATTGAATCGCAAGATCGGGGGACTATTATGTTGAATTCTGGATACTATGTTTTCATTTTTAGAAAAATGTTTAAGGTCTTGGAAAGAGTGTTGAAGTAATGTACTGGAATTACTAGAAATATATCACAGGATATTTCAATTATGTGCTCAGATTGTAGAAGTGGGGAATGTTTTCCTTTGTGCAGTGAAGGTTAAGAGAAGATGTAAGATGTGTTCAAAATTAAGTTTTGATCTTTCTTTGTTTAAACTGGGAAGATAGTGACTAGTGGACAGAAATTTAAAATAATTGGCCAAAAAAAAAGAGAAGCTGAGTTATTTTGCTGCACAGAAAATTGACTTGTTATAACTGGAAGCGTGGGAAAATACATTGAATTGTGACATTTAGAGAAATTCAATAAAAGGGGGAAAAAATGTAGGAATTTAGCGAAAGAGCAAGGCAAAGGAATTAACTGGTTATCTCTTTTTGAAGATTAGTCAGAGGTTCGTTAGAATGAATGACCTCAAGAATGCTCCTCTATGATTCTGTGAAATAAGCACGTAAAGGGACCTTGGGACCTTTAGAGAGGGACCTCGGGGTCCTTGTGCATGAGTCGCAAAAAACTCAGCTTGCAGGTGCAGCAGGTGGTCAGGAAGGCGAATGGGATGCTGGCCTTCATAGCGAAGGACATAAGAACATAAGAAATAGGAGCAGGAGTAGGCCATCTAGCCCCTCGAGCCTGCCCCGCCATTCAATAAGATCATGGCTGATCTGTCGTGGCTCAGTTCCACCTTCCCGCCCTCTCCCCATAACCCTTAATCCTTTCTCTTATCAAAAACCCATCAATCCGCTTCTTAAAAATATTTAGCAAGGCAGCCTCCACCACTTCAACGGGCAGAGAATTCCAGAGATTCACCAACCTTTGAGTGAAAAAGTTCCTCCTCAACTCTGTTCTAAACCGCCTCCCCTTTATCTTGAGGCTGTGCCCCCTAGTCCTACTGTCTTTTTTGAGCGGGAAGAGTCTCTCCACCTCTATCCTATCCATCCCATTCATCATCTTATACGTCTCAATGAGATCTCCCTTCATTCTTCTAAACTCTAACGAGTACAAGCCTAGTTTATTCAGCCTCTCCTCATAGCTCAATCCCCTCAACTCTGGTATAGGCCTAGTAAACCTCCTCTGCACTCCCTCCAGGGCCAAAATATCCTTGCGCAGGTGCGGCGCCCAAAACTGCACACAGTACTCCAGCTGCGGCCTCACCAATGCCCTATACAGCTGCAGCAAGACCTCCCTACTTTTATATTCAATCCCCCTCGCTTTGAAGGCCAGCATCCCATTCGCCTTCCTGACCACCTGCTGCACCTGCAAGCTGGGTTTTGGCGACTCATGCACAAGGACCCCGAGATCCCTCTGCACCGTCGCCTGCTGCAGTTTTTCGCCACGTAAGTAATAGTCCTTCCTATCATTCCTCCTACCAAAGTGGACCACCTCACACTTGCCAACATTAAATTCCATTTGCCATTTCCTGGCCGATTCGCCCAGCCTATCTAGATCCTTCTGCAAACTCTCCACACCCTCCACACAATTTGCCTTTCCCCCAATCTTGGTGTCATCAGCAAATTTCGACACCCTGCACTCGGTTCCCTCCTCCAGATCATCTATATAAATGGTAAATAGCTGAGGCCCCAGCACCGACCCCTGGGGAAGGGGATTGAATATAAAAGTAGGGAGGTCTTGCTGCAGCTGTATAGGGCATTGGTGAGGCCGCAGCTGGAGTACTGTGTGCAGTTTTGGGCGCCGCACCTGCGCAAGGATATTTTGGTCCTGGAGGGAGTGCAGAGGAGGTTTACTAGGCCTATACCAGAGTTGAGTGGATTGAGCTATGAGGAGAGGCTGAATAAACTAGGCTTGTACTCGTTAGAGTTTAGAAGAATGAGGGGAGATCTCATTGAGACGTATAAGATGATGAATGGGATGGATAGGATAGAGGTGGAGAGACTCTTCCCGCTCATAAAAGACAGTATTACTAGGGGGCACAGCCTCAAGATAAAGGGGAGGCGGTTTAGAACAGAGTTGAGGAGGAACTTCTTCACTCAAAGGGTGGTGAATCTCTGGAATTCTCTACCCGTTGAAGTGGTGGAGGCTGCCTCGCTAAATATTTTCAAGAAGCGGGTTGATGGGTTTTTGTTAAGAGGGGATTAAGGGTTATGGGGAGAGGGCCGGAATGTGGAACTGAGCCACGACAGATCAGCCATGATCTTATTGAATGGCGGGGCAGGCTCGAAGGGCCAGATGGCCTACTCCTGCTCCTATTTCTTATGTTCTTATGTAAATGCAAAGCATTATTGAAAACTTAAAATGCTTCAACCATGAGGCTCTTTGCAACTTCTGAGCCAAAGTAGGTCAGATAACTTGCAAAGGGAGAAGTTGGAAAGAAGGCGGCTAAGAGGGGATCTCATTGAAACATATAAGATGATTAGAGGTTTAGACAGGGTAGATAGTGATAGCCTTTTTCCTAGGATGGAGAAAGCTAGCACGAGGGGGCATGGCTTTAAATTAAGGGGGGGTAGTTATAGGACAGATGTCAGGGGTAGGTTCTTTACCCAGAGGGTGGTGAGGGACTGGAATGCCCTGCCAGCTGCAGTTGTAAATGCACCTAGTTTGGGGGCATTTAAGAGATCTGTGGATAGGTTTATGGATGAAAAGGGATTGGTTTAGGCTAGTGGGTCATTGTTTTGTAACTGGTCGGCGCAACATCGTGGGCCGAAGGGCCTGTTCTGCGCTGTAATGTTCTATGTTCTAAGTTGAAAGAAACAAAATGACATTAGTGAAGTTACCATGTTTGAGCAATGTGAAATGGTAATTAGCAATGTGAATAGGATATTGGGATTTCACAGAATCACAGAATTTATTGCCCATCAATTGAGTTTCAACCTCCAAATGTCCTCCTGTATCTGTGCCCTGGAGTACTTTATTAAGGTTTGATGATGATAACATTTTGAGACACAGGCAGTCCAAAAGGGAGCTTCAAAACTATCTCTATGGTCAGCAGGAATTATCAGACTGCGATTCCTCTCCCTTTTAAGGAGTTCTCTTGGGGTGGGGGACAAGTTTCGAAGTTACTTGACCGAATAATCATTTCAGACAAAATGCATCATGCGAGAAGACACAGGTTGTAAAGGGCAACTATTTAAGATCGAAGTTTTTTTTATGTAGACCTGAGTGGACGCAGGAATGGTTTGTTATGCGGGTTAAAATCTATGAAACCATAGAAATTTATAGAACTGAACAAAACTATTCACCCTATGTGTGCTTTCCAAATGCATCCCATTATTAATTTTGTCTTAATGATTATTCGAGTAGCTATTTCTCCAATTTTCAGCCCCTGAGATATGGTGGAAATAAATAAAATCTTGTCCCCAAATAACCCGCCATCCAGGCAGGCAATTGCACATTGTCAGCCCCCTCCCTTGTGTGGCTGTGCAGAAAATTAAATGTTACTGACTTAATTTCCCCTTGCACTCCAAAAACTTATGTTGTCCTTAACTGTAACAAACTATTTTTGGACAACTAAAAAAAGAAACTGAATGCTAAGAAATCAGGTTGTTAACTACATAGGTATTTTGCTGCCAGTGATATGTTGGAGTACTGAACAAGATAATTAGCACTAGAATTGCATTCTGTACAAGTGCAGCTTTATTATATATTTTCCTGTTGGGATTTGTTAACGTGCTGTTAATGAGTCTTTTTCTATTGAATATTAATTTTCTCTTTCATTGTCCTTTTGATGAGGCCATTGATTTGAGAGTTGGCAGCGCTGAGCATTCTTAGTTAATCAAATATGTTTGGCTTTAGACTTTTTAAACTAAAGGAGTCTTTAACTCCTGAGTGGCTGGATTTGACTCCAGGTCCCAAAAGTGAAAAAACAGTGCACTAATTCCCCTTCCTCTTTAACACTTCCTCTTTAAATGGCAAGTATGCAGGTGGGATCCATGGTGACTAATATATTAAGATGACTACCACCTTGATAATTATAAACCCAACAGCTAAGATAATAAAATGTGTAATTTTAATTACTGATCACTGAATTGAGGGAGATAAAAGCCAGTAAGAGAAACAAATTGCTACTATGCAATTAACTTTAAATGTATTTCTTTTTAACCTGCTGTTGGTGACAAAAGTGGGATTACTTCAGGGCTTTGGTCTCAGTTCAGCTCTCATGCTGTGCCAACTATAATCAGTTGAAACATTCTTAACTCAGTTTCTTATGATTGTGATGCCATAGCATGGAATTGATCACAGCTTAGTACAACTTGACATTAAGTTGCAGACAGGACTTGTTTGCATGGAAAAGGATGGCTGTAGTGGGAAATTGAGATATGAAAAGTATTTGTTATTCTGGGTACTTTTGAGATTGAGAATTAGTGAAGATTAGTATCTGTATTGTGCTTGATTTGGGAATGTGTTCTAATAGTCCCTTAGATAGAAAATTCTATTTCCTATCATTAGCATCCATCATATTATTGAACAGAAGCTTTTCATGCTTTTTTCATACCTCTGTCTATTACACTAATTGTGTGTTGCTTATGCACTGGTACTTGAAGTAGTGGCTGGTTACTGTATCTCAGTCCACAAGTATTTATTAGCTTTCTCCAGCATTGCTATTTTGCCAAGTCCAGTTGCACCCCATGCTGCATGACCCAATTTTGGTAGTATGTGTTTATAGGCCGATAGACTGTTGGAGAAATGTAGTTATTAAAGAAAACAGTGCACATGTCTTCAAAACAAGAATGTTGTTTTCTCCCATTTCCCTCTGACTGGATAAGTGTATGTTACTATTTGTGGCTGAAAAGTGAGGAGATGCTTTCCTCAAATTTTAAAGGAAATACTTGATATCAGACATGAAAGGATTTCATTTTACAGGGACAGGGTTATTAAATTTACATTTTCTGTCTGTTTTTCCTCTGATTAAGTATGGAACACTAACTGAAAAAGGAAACTATATCACTTATAACACTTTTAGTCTTTTTTGTGACAATTTTGTTACAAGATTACATGAAGCAGAATTATTTAGGACACAGTTTTAAATTCTTCTATTCAATATTATATTTTCCAAATTTTTGTTACTGAACCTTACAGCAATCACCTGCTATACCTTTGGTTATAAATAATGTCTTGTAAGAAAGGGACACAGGTTTATTGCACAAGTCTATTCTGTAAACTTATGTTGATATTATATTAATGTTTTTAAAGTTAATATTAGTTTGGCATTAATGTGCATTCAGTGATGGATAATTGCTAATGATATTTATGTATCAGTTAAATCTACCTGCTTTTAATCTTCTTTCAACCTCAGTTAAGCTCATTGAGTTTTATAATTAGATAATTAAATAAGATGCAAAATATTAATTGCCAACTGACTTTTAATCCAGGATTAAAAACAAAGTTTGTAATCTTGTTCAATCTTTCCAGTCTAAAACCATGGCTGAACTTAAATTGTCACTAAATTTTACATGTACATATTGAAGCATATTTTTCTATTGTCTGATCTCCTACTTAGTCTAGATTTGATTGTCAGCATGAGGGAAAAGTCATATGCCTGGTGCTTTAAAAAATTGTGACGGACCATTTCATCAATCTACCCTACTAATTATTTTCACAGTACAATATTTTATTCAAACTATTGGGTATTTCATCCAGGAATTTTCTCTTTATAGTTAACATATTGGCTGGTTTTGTATGCCCCACTTTCGCGGACTGCGAGAACGGAGAATTTGGTGCTCAGCCAAAACTCCATTCATTGCAGGAGGACTGGCAAATGCTTGTCCCAGATGAGATCAGAGAATCTGACCCATTATCATTTATGTATAGTGATTTGATGCTTTGAAGGCTATCCATTATACATGCCCCATTAAGAGCATTTCCAAGAAAGGTTGACCTAAACAGGTGCTCTTTTGTCAAAATCCACAACATGTAGTCAGCAGGAAGAAAATCAGTAAATTTGCATTGAAGTGATTAGACCTCTAGTAGATTTCATCACTTTCTTACTTAAGACTAAAGCAAATAAGATAACCTCCTTCCATCATAAAGAAATGCACAGCTTTGTTCCAAACTGTTGGACTTTGGAGAAGCTTCATGGCAAATAATCAAGATTGGCAAAGTGTGTTATGTGTTGCTGCAATGAGTCTGTTGCCAGTATTGTTGGCAGCCCAATATAGGTACAATGGGTTAGACTTCTGAGGAGATGGTAGAAGGATACGTAACATTGTCAGTTGATCAGACACGTTCCACTGCTGGATTTGCTGGAGACAAATATTAAAACTAACATCATAAGAATATTTGTGACATAACCACCATATCCTTAAACCATATGTGACAGTTATAACAACCTGGCAGATTAGAACATAGAACCCTACAGTGCAGAAACAGGCCCTTCGGCCCATCGAGTCTGCACCGAACACAATCCCACCCAGACCCTATCCCCATATCCCTACACATTTACCTGCTAATCCCTCTAACCTACACATCCCAGGACACTAAGGGGCAATTTTAGCATAGCCAATGAACCTAACCCGCACATCTTTGGACTGTGGGAGGAAACCGGAGCACCCGGAGAAAACCCACGCAGACACGAGGAGAATGTGCAAACTCCACACAGGCAGTGACCCGAGCTGGGAATCGAACCCAGGACCCTGGAGCTGTGAAGCAGCAGTGCTAACCACTGTGCTACCGTGCCGCCCCATTGACAGATTAACAGATTCCAGACTAATTAATTTAGATGCCTCGTATTGAGTGTCCTAAAACTGTTTCAACTGAACATAAGAATCATGAGGGAAGATGTGATAATGTGTACATGCACATGGCTTCTCCCAATGTGAATGCTGACTTGAGGGGTTAAACTAATGATCTGTGGAGGAGACCTTTTGTTTGAAAAATCATCATTACACATCAGTTACAAATTTCTTTTACAGCTTCATTGAGAATAATGTACCTATTGTACAAGATAGTACAATACTACAGTAGAAATGCTTGAGCACAGTCAAGCTTCTGCATAAAATAATATAATAATATTGCTTTTCTGCATTTGCTTTTCTAAAAACATCTTACATATATCTGCAGTAAAATAAGACATCCTGAGGAATGAATGTCGCTATGTGTTCAGTCCATAAATGCTGTTAAATAAGTTACCTTTTTAATGTATAGGATAATAGATTTATGGGAGCATATATACTCTTATTCACTCTTTCAATTTGGAAAAACGCCAATAATGTATTTGTAATAATTATATGAATATGTTATAATTGGGAATTTAAGTTCTGAAATTTTCCTTGCATTTGAAAGGATTCAGTGTAACATTAATAGTCAGTCCAATTACAGTTGTCACCAGTAATCAGCTGATGAAATTGTTCAATACATAATCACATTTCTTCACTGCCTTTGATTCCCAATATATGACACCAGCACATGAAAAGTAAATATTTTTGTCCTCTGCTGATGAAAATTCAATGGCACAAGTTCACTCTTTTAGTTTTTAGTGTTTCTCTGTCAGTTCTTTTTTGCCTGCTTCAGGCAAAATTTACAGGTTTTTCTTAAACTAAGCCTTGCTGCTGAGCTTTAAGATCTGGCTTTTCAGTCTTAACTTTTTCATATTGGCATTGAATAGACCACTGCTTTCCTCACCTGATCTTGGTTTTCTCTCAAGGAATTCATGCTCTTCCTGCATTCGTGGCAAGAAAACTGCATTCCCTACAATAGCTGTTCTCACACAAAGCTGATCAGTTTCTTTCAGGACCAAGAGTTTTGACAATTTCTTTTATTTGTTCCCATAACTGATTACTGCTCACCTTTTGCCCCTTTCTCATTTCTTTTACCCCCTTGTGAAATGGCACTAATAATGATCCTATGTTAGTGTCAGTGATGAGCATACTTAAATTGATATTGATTTGAAAGATGAGTGTAAACTTCGGTTCCCTTTTTTGTCTTGGCAGTTCTTTTTTGCCTGCTTCAGTGGCATTGTTTTCTGTCTCCTCTTATGTTTCCTATATGTAATGTATAATCAGCAGAGCTGTGCCCCCCCCCCCCCCTTTTCCCTCCCGCCTATCCTTCCTAAACACTTGATACCCTTCAACATTTAGCTCCCAGTCCCTGTCACCTTGCAGCCACGTCTCTGTAATGGCCACCAGATCATGTCCATTTATGTCGATCTGCGCCACCAGCTCATCCACTTTATTCCGAATGCTTCGTGCATTCAGATACAGCGCTTTCATCCCACCCTTCACCTGGACCCTATTTGCCGTAACGCCACCAACCCTACTCACGCCCCTTACTCCCTCTATTATTGGGACATCCTCAGCCTCTTCCCTTACCTGTACCCTCTCCTTAACTTTAGACCTCGTAAGGTCACCTACCCTCGCACCCTCCTCCTCCTCCTCCTCTCTCCCCCCCCCCCCCCCAAATTAGTTTAAAGCCCTGTCTACAGTCCTCTTTACTCAATTCGCCAGCACTCTGGTCCCAGCACAGTTCAAACCAACCCCATCCCGCCCGAACAGGTCCCACCTACCCCAATACTGGTGCCAATGCCCCATAAATTCAAACCCATTCCTCCCACAACAATCCCTGAGCCACCCATTCATTTCCTTAATCTTGTCAACCCTACACCCGTCTGCACACGGTTCAGGAAGTGGCCCAGAGACGACCACCTTGTCAGTTCTACTTTTTAATTCCATTCCCAGATTCTCATACTCCCTCACCAGATCCTCAGTTCGCACTTTGCCTACGTCATTGGCACCCACATGCACCACAACGACCGGATTCTCACCCTCCCACTCCAGGTTCCCCGAGCACCAGGCAGACAACACACCCTTCTGTGCACTTTGTCATTGTGACAAAGGACAGTGTCAATACCCTTCACTCCACTGTCCCCAATTACTACTGCGTTCCTTTTCCCCTTCTTTTTGCCTATGTCCTGCTGCATCACTGTACCGTGTGCAATTTGCTCACCAACCTCACCTGCCTCGTCCTCTTCCAGACTGGCAGCAAGAACCTCAAACCTGTTATGCAGATTAAGAGGCTGAGGCCTCCGCTCCTCACCCCCCTTCCTCTTCCCAGCAGCCCCCACTTGTCCCTGATCCTTAGAGTTAGCCAGTCTAGGGGGGGTGGATGTCACTTGCACCCCATTGACAATGGCACCCTCTCTCCCCCTGATGAGCCTCAGTGTCTGTTGTTCAGAGGCCAGCTCATTTACCCTGAGCTGGAGCTCCTCCAGCAACCTGCACTTACTGCAGACATGGTCACTGGGATGGACCCTGGGGTCCACCAGTTCCCACATCATACAGAAACCACACATCACATACCCCCCATTATTCACAGTAGTAGGCTTGAGAAAAAAATTTTTTTTCTTTGTTTTTTCAAAGAAAATCACCTGGCCTTTTTTCCTTCCAGCCCTTTTTTGATATTAAGCCCTATTAGCTCACTCTGCTTCCCACTCACTCCACTGCCTGCTCAGACGCTGCCCGCTGTCTACATCAGGCCTCCTTTTAAACCTGGTGCTGATTTAAAGCAGGCTAGTCCACAACTCTTTTCTAAACACTCCCTCAGAATTCTTAAAGCAGTAAATACAATAAAATAAATGCTTTAAACAGTTCTACAAAGAACAAAGTGCTTTAAACTTATTTTAAACAGGTTTTTAACAGGTAAATTCTTAGCTTTCTCTCTGCTCCAGCAAACAATGAAACAGTGAAAGGTTTCACCGTGTGGCCCTGAAGGTGGTAGCAAGGGATGATATTGGAGCCAAGGAGCAGAACGTGGAATCGTTGTGGGTAGAGATTAGGAAAAGCAAAGGGAGGAAGATGCTGGTGGGTGTCGTCTATAGGCCCCCGAATAATGATCTGGAGGTGGGGCGGGCTGTTAACGCGCAAGTAAGTGCGGCGTGCAGGAATGGGACGGCCGTAGTTATGGGGGATTTCAATCTGCATATTGATTGGTCGACCCATGTTGGACGAGGTGGGCTCGAGGAGGAGTTTTTGGAATGCTGCCGGGATAATTTCCTTGAACAGTGTGTGTTGGAGCCGACGAGGGAGCGAGCTATCTTGGATCTGGTGCTATGTAATGAGGCGGGTAGAATTAGGGACCTTGAGGTGAAGGATCCTCTTGGAGAGAGTGATCATTGTATGGTAGAGTTTCTGGTGCAGATGGAGGAGGAGAAAGTGGGTTCCCGGACACACGTCCTTTGTTTGAATAGAGGGGAGTACGGTAGGATGAGAGAAGAATTGGCGAATATGGACTGGGGGAGTGCATTGGAGGGAGGGTCTGCTGAGGAGCAGTGGAGGATCTTTAAGGAGATCTTTCTTGGTGCTCAGCAGAAATTTATTCCGATGGTCAAAAAGGACAGTAGGAGGAGAGGTAATAAGCCGTGGATAATGAGGGAGGTAAAGGAAAGTGTTAAATTAAAAGCGGAGACATTTAGAGTAGTGAAGAGGAGTGGGCGAGAAGAGGATTGGGAGAGGTTTAAATGTCAACAAAGATTGACAAAGAAGTTGATAAAGGAGGGTAGGAGAAACTATGAAGCTGGGCTAGCGCTTAATATAAAAAAGGATAGCAAGAGTTTTTATAAATATATAAAAAGGAAGAGGCTGGCTAGGGTGAACGTTGGTCCTTTAGAGGATGAGAAAGGGGACCTAGTGGTAGGGGATGGGGATATGGCTCAGGTATTGAATAACTTTTTTGTTTCCGTCTTCATGGAGGAGGACGTGAATAATTTGCCGGGTGTTAGCGATGGAAAGGTGGTAGGACTGGAGGGTCTTAATGACATTACTGTTACTAGAGAGGTGGTGCTCGACAGACTGGAGGGGCTGATTGTGGACAAGTCCCCAGGACCGGATGGAATGCATCCGAGGGTTCTGAAAGAAATGGCGGAGGTTATAGTGGATGCATTGGTGGTTATTTTCCAGACGTCGCTGGATTCCGGGGAAGTGCCGGAAGATTGGAAAATGGCTAATGTTACGCCGTTGTTTAAGAAGAGTGCCAGGCAAAAGGCAGGGAATTATAGGCCGGTTAGTTTAACGTCTGTGGTAGGTAAAATGTTAGAATCTGTCATTAAAGAGGAAATTGCGAGGCATCTTGAAGGGAATTGCTTGATAGAGCAGACGCAGCACGGTTTCATTAAAGGGAAGTCATGTCTGACAAATTTACTGGACTTCTATGAGGATGTGTCTAGGGCGGTGGATAGAGGAGAGCCGATGGATGTGGTCTTTCTGGATTTTCAGAAGGCGTTTGACAAAGTACCTCATAAGAGGTTATTGCAGAAGGTCAGGGGACTTGGAGTTGGGGGTAGGGTGTTAGATTGGATAGAGGATTGGTTGTCAAATAGGAGGCAGAGAGTGGGGGTCAACGGGTGCTATTCGGATTGGCGGATGGTGACTAGTGGAGTGCCCCAGGGGTCGGTGCTGGGGCCTCAGCTTTTTACCATTTATATAGATGATCTGGAGGAGGGAACCGAGTGTAGGGTGTCGAAATTTGCGGATGACACCAAGATTGGTGGAACGGCAAATTGTGCGGAGGGTGTGGAGAGTCTGCAGAAGGATCTAGATAGGCTGGGCGAATGGGCCAGGAAATGGCAAATGGAATTTAATGTTGGCAAGTGTGAGGTGGTCCACTTTGGAAGGAAGAATGGTAGGAAGGACTATTACTTACGTGGCGAAAAACTGCAGCAGGCGACGGTGCAGAGGGACCTCGGGGTCCTTGTGCATGAGTCGCAAAAACCCAGCTTGCAGGTGCAGCAGGTGGTCAGGAAGGCGAATGGGATGCTGGCCTTCATAGCGAAGGGGATTGAATATAAAAGTAGGGAGTTCTTGTTGCAGCTGTATAGGGCATTGGTGAGGCCGCAGCTGGAGTACTGTGTGCAGTTTTGGGCGCCACACCTGCGCAAAGATATTTTGGCCTTGGAGGGAGTGCAGAGGAGGTTTACTAGGCTGATACCGGAGTTGAGGGGGTTGAGCTATGAGGAGAAGCTCAATGAACTAGGCTTGTACTCGTTGGAGTTTAGAAGAATGAGGGGAGATCTCATTGTGACGTATAAGATGATGAATGGGATGGATAGGATAGAGGTGGAGAGACTCTTCCCGCTCAAAAAAGACAGTAGGACTAGGGGGCACAGCCTCAAGATAAAGGGGGAGCGTTTTAGAACAGAGTTGAGGAGGAACTTCTTCACTCAAAGGGTGATGAATCTCTGGAATCCTCTACCCGTTGAAGTGGTGGAGGCTGCCTCGCTAAATATTTTCAAGAAGCGGGTTGATGGGTTTTTGATAAGAGAAGGGATTAAGGGTTATGGGAAGAGGGCCGGAATGTGGAACTGAGCCACGACAGATCAGCCATGATCTTATTGAATGGCGGAGCAGGCTCGAAGAGCCAGATGGCCTACTCCTGCTCCTATTTCTTATGTTCTTATGTTCTTAATGTATAAGCATTTCTCATCTCTACATTCCATTTTTGAGAAGAATCAGTGCAACCCTCAAAGGCCCATTTACAGAATTTTAGAATGGTTATGGCATCAAAGGAGGCCATTTGGCTCTTCATATCTGCGCTGACTGTCAGCAGTGCCATTCCTCTATTTTCTCCCCACTGCCCTATTCATTCATTCATTTTCAGACAATAATTCAATTCCCATTGAAAGAATTAATTGAACGTGCCTCCATAACATCTTCAGGTATGCGTACTCAGTGTATTTGAGATCTTAATCTGACACTGCATTAAAAATAATTTCTTCATATTGCCATTGCAACATTTACCAGTTACCTTAAATGTGTGCCTGCTGGTTCTTTTCACCGATGGCAACAGTTTCTCCCTATCTACTACTCTGTCCTGACCCCGCCCCCCCCCCCTCAAATTTCAATACTTGTCAAATGTCTTAACTTTTCATGTCTTAACTTTTCTTCATGAAAAACAACCACAACTTATCCAATCTATCTATATAACCAAAGACCCTCACCTCCCTGTATTACTTCTCTACAGGTGTCATTGTTAAGGATAATTTGCCCAAAGCCTGTTACCTTACTGTTCCCTTGGAGAAATTGGTGTTACTTCCACTGGGTTTACTGAGAATACTGCACAAACTAAGGATTTTCCTTCCAAAATACAAAAATGTGTTTAGAGAATATGGAAATGGTTTAAAACATATTAAACATATGCTGGAACTTCAAAGTGCTGAAGCAAAATAAAACCTTTGGGGTGAGTGGGCCCAATGCTATGAAAATAGATTTAGCAATGCAGCATTATTAGAAGTTTTGTAAACCTCATATGTTTAAATGTCTTGAGAAAACTTCTTGTGGCATTGTCTAACCAGCATTGAATTCAGTTTATAATGGGTTTCATTATTAATGTTACGTGACAGACCATTCAGATTGCAAAAACAGATTTGATTTTTTTAATCTTTTAGATTGTAATACTGAATGAAAAGATAAATTGGTACAATATAAAGATCAATTCAGCTATGCAGACAAAAGATTTATTTGGACACTGCAAAACCTATTTGAAAGAACTAAGAAAAACAAAGTACCGTATTTTTAAACTTGCCTGTGTAAAGTATTTCTTTTGTGTTCAGTGGCTTCATCTTAACAAATATTAAATACACTTGCATTAAAAAGTGACTGTTATTTTAACTTGTAATTTTTGCTTTAAGTGTCTAACTCTTTTAGCTAACTTAAACACGTTAAGTAATGTCTTCTTTGTGGCTTCTTTCTGTAGCTTTTTAATACTGCTTTGGTCTGCTGACAGGCTTTTTGCTGTAACTGCAGTAATCTGATCAAAAGCTGCAAAACTAACCAGGTTTAAACCACTTTTTTTGCTCCAGATCTACAGTATTTCAGATGGTCCAACTCCAAATTGCCAATGTCAGTTGGAAAAACAAAAAAACTTTTAATGTTTCAAAATTTTGGTTGCTGATAGTAACTAGTAAAATAGCCACAGTTTAATCTTTGAGATCATGTCATGCTTTGTGATCATAGTTATATTCCAAACTTAGACCTCCACTTAGATTGAAACTTTACTTTTGCCATTTTCTGTTTGGCAGTTATTGTTTTTCTGTTGTTCACAAGTGTTTTTTGTTTCTGGTAATGCAATACTGAAAGACTATGTTGTAGAAAGGTATGTCTGAGAATCTTGTCTAAAACAAATTGTTCTTTGCGTGATGACTTTTTAAACCAATATGACAGGAGCCAACTTTCCAGCAGGTTTCTCACGTCACCTCTCCATCTAAAGTTGACGTGCCACTGCTGGTCACATCTTTTTCTGTTGTCTTCACTCCACTTTAAGACAGCGTGCTGGTGTTCATGATGACGCACACAATGGTAGTCACTGTTTGTCAGTGTCACTTGACTAGCTATTGAGTGTTTTGCAGCTGTTAACGTTGCATAGTTTGAATCTTTTCATGTCTTCCTCAACCTGTCTGTACCCTTTAACATGATTAAACATACTATTCTCCTATGTCTTTCCACCATCATCTGTACTTAGTCTTGGCAACATCATCAAAAACAGTATCGGTTTTCACATGTACACCCAGGTCCAACTCTAACATTTCTCTAACTTTTCCACTTTTTCTAAATTGCCAGCTTGCTTGCCTGATATTCAGTACTGGATTCATTGTATTAATTGAAGGTAAGTATATGTAGATGGAAGGCATTGACTGATGCTTGCTTGAGCACATACAAAGAGATACTGACTGATTCACAGCGTGTGGATTATGTGAGGAGATATATACCTATCTTGTTTCATTCTGTTCCAAGTAGAGATGAGCTCTTGTTTCTTCCTTCAGCTGGCTATCAAAATTACAACACTAGATAAAGAGGAATTTCCTCCAATTAAATATTGGGACGAACAAAGTTATTGCCTTTGATTACCATCATCCTGACAATTGTAAAAGACTGAGCCAGACACGTTCTTGGTGTCATATTTGATCCTGAGATGAGCATTTGATTACTTTGCTTTTAAATATTTGTTCATGGGTGTTGTTGGCAGGACCAGTATTTATTGACCATTCTGAACTGGTAATGAGTCACCTGGATAGAACTGCTTCAAACTCTGTGGTGTAGATACACCCTCACTGCTGTTTGGTTGGAAATTCCTGGATTTTGACCCATTGGTGATGAAGGAAAAGATACAGTGCCAAAGCAAAATGGTTGATGAGTTGGTATGGGGTTAGTAGTTTTCATATGCACTTGCTGTCCTTCTTGGCAGCAGAGGTTGGCAGCATTTTTGGAAGGTGCTATTGCAGAAACCTTGGCAAATGTGTTAATAGATAAAACAGTAGGTGGTCAGTGGGAGAAATTCGAAAATAATTGAGCACTTGTCTCACTTGCCAATAAAAAACCATGAGCAGCGAAAGAGGTGAGAGAAAATTTAAGACTAAGAACAAAGCATGCCAAAATGCAAAATAAAGTGTAGGTACAAGGAGTACAGGGGACATAAAATTTAAGGTTTTGGGCAAGAGATGTAAAGTGAATGTGAGGAAGAATGTCTTTAGCAGGTAGTAGTGATCTGGATCTTGCTGCCTATGAGATTAGTGAAACTGGAGACAATGATTTAAAAAGGAAATTAGGAGGGACATGAGATGGGATGGGCTGTGGGAAAGAGCAGGAGAGTGGAACTGACTGGATTACTTTACAGTGAACTGACATGAGCCAAATGAGCTCTTTCTGTGCCTAAGCAACTCGATGGGCAGCAAAGCATGACACATGGATGCAAAGAGTCACCAAAAAGGACTATGAAAGAAAACTTGCAAGATGTATCAAAATCAACCCAAAAATACTTCTACAATTACATGAGGAAAGTAAAAGGTGGTTAGAAGCATTTGGGTCTCTTGTAAACTGATGATAGTGATGTCATCAAGTAAATTAAAGAAATGGAGGACATACTAAATGGTGTCAGTTTTCACAGTGGAGGAAGAGATCAACATCGTTAAATTAGAAAAGGACAATGGAAACTTTTCTTAAAAATACACTAAGGTGTTTCACAGGAGCATTATAAAACAAAATATGACACATGGAGATATTAGGTCAGATGGCCAAAAGCTTGGTCAAAGAGCTAAGATTCAAGGAGCATCTAGAAGGAGGAAAGCAAGGTATAAAGGGTATTCCAGAGTTAAGGATCTAGGCAACTGACAGACATGAAAACTAATGCTGTGCTTTTGGATGAGGTTGCCAAGCAGCAGCATGAAATTGGAAAGGCTAAGGGTAAATCCTTGGGCGATGCTAGAGATAATGATGTGGGAGAAGTAAGTGAAGCCATTGCCAATGATCTGCTGACTCTAATTAGATGAGAATAGTCCTACCCAGTTGGATCACAGTGAAGAGATGTTGGAGGAGGATGGTGTGGTCACCCCCTATTAAAGACTGCAGGCAGGTCAGGAAGGACAAGGAGGGAAAATTTAACTTTGTGACAGTCGTGCAGGAGATAATCAATACTGAGAGCTATTTTGCTACTGAGGCAGGGATAGAAATCTGTTTGCAAGTTCTGGAAAAGCTAGGAATAGATTTGAGAAGCAACAGAACATATGGGGATTTAGGAGAGGAAAGGGAGGGTAGAGATTGGACAGCAGATTGCAAGGATGTTGGGATCAAGACTTTTTTTTAAAAGATTGCATTTTTAGTGAAAAGATGGATAAAACCTAAAGACATGGAACCATTTGACAATACATTGGACAACTGGAAGGAGGAGTTGGGTTATCAGTTTATTGGGAATAGAATCAATGAGCAGGATGTTGATCTCATGGATAAAATTAATTTAGAGAAGAGACAAAGGGAATTGGGAGACAGACTGGAGAAAGATGCAAATTCAAGGTTGGGGGAAAGTGAAAGTTTGGCCAGGTGGGCTCATGGAAAGGAGGTATGCGGCAGAGGCAACTGATCAGATGGCCTCAGTCTTAGTGACAAAGAAGTTCATGCACTTTTTGGAGATTAGGGAAGAGAGACTGGGAAGAGAGAGACATAGATTAGAGAAAAGAAGCTGAGGGATTATTTTTGTACTCTGGTATGATCATGAAATAGTGAGCAGTTTTAGCAGAGGAGAGCAGGAACTGATGATGATTTGTGATTCAACCAGATGTGGTGGTGGATACTTATACTACTTGTGCGGTGCAGAAAAGGCCCTTCAGCCCATTGAGTCAGCACCAACAAACACCATTAAAGCTGCACCAATCTCATTTTCCAACACTTGTCCCATATCCTTGAATATTATGATGTTTAAGTGCTCATCCAAATGCATCTTAAAGGTTGTAAGGTTTCAGGCCTCCACTACCGTCCCAGCAGTGGATTCCTGTTTCCCACCACCCTTTATGTTGAAAAATGTTTTTTTCAAGTCCCCTCTGAATCTCCTGCCCCGTATCCTAAAACTATGCCCCCTTGTGCTTGACCCCTCAACCAAAGGGAACAGCTGCTTTCTAGTCACCTTGTCCATACCCTTGTAATCTTATACACCTCAATCATGTCCCCTTCAGCCTTCTCTGCTCTAAAGAAAACAATCCAAGTCCATCAAGTTTCTTCTTATAGTTCAAATGCTCCATCCAGGCATTCTGGTGAATATCCTCTGAAAACCTCTAGTGCAATCACATCCTTCCTAATAGTGAAGTGACTAGAACTGCACACAGTACTCCAGTTATGGCCTCCCCAACATTCTGTACAGTTCCATCATTACCTCCTCGTTCTTTTATCCTGTGCAACAACTGATGAAAGCAAGTATCCCATATGTCGTCTTAACTATTTGCTTGCCCTGTTGCCGCCTTCAGGGATCTGTGAATAAGTACCCCAAGATCCATCTGTACCTCTCAGCTTCCTTGTGTCCTGTCATTCATTAAGTACTCCTTTATCTTGTTACTTCCAAAGTGCATCACCTCACACTTATCAAGGTTAAATGCCATCTGCCAATTCTGTGCCCATTTGACCAACCCTTTCTGTACACTACCAATATCTTCCTGTAACCTACAGCTACTTTTTCACTGTTAACCATACTACTAATCTTGGTGTCATCTGCAAACTTGCTTATCATTCCCCCCACATTATCATCTATATAATCCATGTATATAAATAATGAAGACCCAGCACTGATCCTTGTGATATACCACTGGACATTGGCCTCTGGTGAAGCAGCCATCTACCACCACCTTGCCAAGTTTTCCTAAATTCAATGTGCTTCAACCTTCTCAATCGGCCTCCCATGTGAGACCTTATCAAAGATTTTGCTAAAATCCATATGAACTATATCAACCGCACTTCCCTAATCCACACAATCAATCACATTTCCCTCTGCCAAAGCCATGCTGACAATCTCTAATTAACCCATGTCTTTCCAAGTGGAGATTAATGCTCTCTTTCAAAATTTTTTTCAATAGTTTCCCTGCCACTGACAATTAACCCAGATCTGCATCCCATGGACTTAAAGGAGCAGAGATGAAGGTCACAACCTCAGAGAACAGCCAAGTTGAGGTCATGTAATGGTTTTATTATTAAGGCATTAAAAGTAGAGGTGAAGTGTGCGTTTGAGCACATCAATACTGCAGAGGTGTTGCCGTGAACAGAGAGGGTTCCAGATAACAGTTCATTAAAATGTCATCAATGGATACAGAGCATAATCAAAAGGCTATTGACATGCTGACATTTTTATCTAGGGGAATAGGATACACGAAGTTCAAGTCATGCTTCAACTATATATGGCCTTGGTTACGCTCATTGGGAATACTATGAACAGGAGTGATTTGGCCCAAGTTTTCAGGTTATTAAGAGGAATCTGTCTGTGTAAGGTAGTTTGGGAGGAAACTGCTTCTGCTAGTTATGGAGTTTAGGACTGGAGGCACAATCTGAACATTAGAGGACTAGATTAGGAAACACATCACACATAGGGGAGAACAAAATTTGAGCTCTGTTCCACAAATGGTAATTGCTGAAGCAGTTGTTGATTTCAACAACAAGATTGATGGACTTTTCTTCCCAAAAGATATTAAGGGATGTGGCAAAGGAGAATGTTCAGAATTAGGTCATAGATCAATCAAGATTTTGTGAATGATAGAACAGGCTCAAGGGGCTAAATTTGGCCTCCTTTTCCAAATTTTCCAAAGTTCTACCAAGAGATGAACTAATTGAGATGCTTAAAATGATAAAATGATTTGATAAATTAGGGGGCAATCTGGAGCACTTTTCCAAAAAAAGGATTGAAGTTAGGTTAACTAAAGTTTTCAAAGCTGGCATTCTTAGATTTTGTTAAGTGAGGATATTAAGGGAAATGGATGTGGTTAGTAAAGTTGAGACACAGATAAATCACAATCTAATACAATGGTGGAACAGGCATGAGAGGCTTTTTTTTTAATCCTTACATAGGATGTTGGTGTCACTGGCTGCATCAGCCTTTAATTGCCCATCCCTCATTGTCCCTGGGCCATGTGGCTTGCTAGGCTATTTCAGAGGGCGATTAGCATCAACCACGTTGTTGTTCTGGAGTCGCATGAAGGTCAGACCAGGTAAAGATGATAGATTACATAGAACATTACAGCGCAGAACAGGCCCTTCGGCCCACATGTTGCGCTGACCAGTTTTTAAAAAAAAACACTGACCCACTAATCTAAACCAATCCCTTTTCGTCCATAAACCTATCCACAGATCTCTTAAACGCCCCCAAACTAGGCGCATTTACAACTGCAGCAGGCAGGGCATTCCAATCCCTCACCACCCTCTGGGTAAAGAACCTACCCCTGACATTCGTCCTATAACTACCCCCCCTTAATTTAAAGTCGTGCCCCCTCATGCTAGCTTTCTCCATCCGAGGAAAAAGGCTATCACTATCCACCCTATCTAAACCTCTAATCATCTTATATGTTTCAATAAAATCCCCTCTTAGCCTCCTTCTTTCCAGCGAAAACAACCCCAAATCCCTCAGTCTCTCCTCATAGGACCTCCCCACCATACCAGGCAACATCCTGGTAAACCTCCTCTGCACCCTCTCCAAAGCCTCCACGTCCTTCCTGTAATGTGGGGACCAGAACTGCACACAGTACTCCAAGTGCGGCCGCACCAGAGTTGTGTACAGTTGCAACATGACGCTGCGACTCCTAAATTCAATCCCCCTACCAATAAACGCCACGACACCTTATGCCTTCTTAACAACCTTATCTACTTGATTCCCAACTTTCAGGGATCTATGTACACATACACCTAGATCCCTCTGCTCCTCCACACTATTCAAAGTCCTCCCGTTAGCCCTATACTCAACACATCTGTTACTCCTACCGAAATGAATTACCTCTCTCTTCTCCGCATTAAACTCCATCCGCCACCTCGCGGCCCAGCTCTGCAACCTGTCTAAGTCACCCTGCAAACTATGACACCCTTCCTCACAATCTACCACACCTCCGACTTTGGTGTCATCAGCAAATTTACTAATCCACCCAACCATACCCTCATCCAGATCATTAATAAAAATTACAAACAGCAGTGGCCCCAAAACAGATCCCTGAGGCACACCACTCGTAACCGAACTCCATGACGAATATTCACCATCAACCAACACCCTCTGTCTCCTATCTGCTAGCCAACTCCTGATCCAAGTACCTAGATTACCCCCAATCCCATACATCTGCATTTTCTGCAGAAGCCTACTATGGTGAACCTTATCAAACGCCTTACTAAAATCCATATATACCACGTCAACTGCCTTACCCCTATCCACCTCTTTGGTCACTTTCTCAAAGAACTCAATAAGGTTAGTAAGGCACGACCTACATGCTACCTTCCCTAAAGGACATTAGTGAACTAGATGAGTTTTAATGACAGTCAACATTGGTTTTATGATCATCATTAGATCATTAGACTTTTAAGTCTTCACTAGATTCTTAATTTCAGAATTTTGTTGAATTCAAATTTCACCATCTGCCATGATGGGATTTGAACCCAGATCCCCAGAGCATTATGCTGTGTCTCTGGATTACTAATACCACTATGCCACTGCATTCCTTCAAATTCCTGATCCTATTTTCCTTAAATTCCATTATCTACCCTATTCATAGAATCACTTGGCCCATTGAGCCTGCACCGACAACAATCCCACCTAGGTCCTATCCCATAACCACATATTTACCATCCTAATCCCCTGACACTAAGAGGTAATTTAGAATGGCCAATCATCCGAACCGCATCTTTGGACTGAAAGAGGAAACCGGAGCACCCAGAGGAAACCCATGCAAACACAAGTACAGCGTGCAAACTCCCCATAGACAGTCACCCGAGGTTGGAATTGAACCCGGGTCCCTGGAGCTGATGGGCAGCAGTGCTAACCACTGTGTCACCCCATTTGCCATTTGTTATTTGTATAAATAATTATCTTTTCGATTTGTCTCCTTGAACCATTAATCTTCAAAAGTTAAAATGTGTACAGATTTTTTTTTTATTTTCCAATTCTTTTTGTCCCCTTTTTAAAAATAACCTTAAATTCTCTGCTGTCTTTTTGTTCTGGATCCTCCTTTAAGAAGCTCGATTATTTTGATTTGCTCAGCATATTAATAATGAACAAAGGTTTTACTCTGATGAGGTCTCCCAGGGTGGTACAGTGGTTAGATTTGTTGCCTTACAGCTCCAGGGCCCCAGGATCAATTTGAGCCATGGGTGACTATGTATGTGGAGTTTGCACATTCTCCTGTGTTGGTGTGGGTTTCCTCTGGGTGCTCCTGTTTCCTCCCACAGTCCAAAGATGTGCAGGTTAGGTGGATTGGCCATTTTAAATCGTCCTTTAGATGTATAGGCTAGGGAGATTAGTGGGGTAAATGCACGATGAGGCGTGATATGGGTGCTCTGTCAGAGTAGGTGCAGACTCGGTGGGCCGAATGACCGCCTCCTGAAGCGTAGGCATTCTATGATCGTTCCACTTCGAGCTGTTTGTCCTTCTAGCACAGGAAACTTTCCACACTGCTATTTTGAAGGTAGGACAGAGGGCCAGAATATTTTTTGTAATGCCTTAGCAAATATATATATTTTAATATTCATCATACCAAGGTTATTATCCAAAAAATAATTATTGAAAGCACCATTCAACATTTGTTTATTATATAAGCACTTTGAAGGTGCTTATGTTGCTTTCCCTTTTTGAGCAATGAGCTTCAGTTAATGTGTTGGAAAATGCTGCTCTTACAACTTGCTGTAACTTAATGAACCAGTAAGCTGAATATGTGCATTCCAATGCTCTTTAATGTTCTATGAAATTTTTGCCCTGGGTGGTATTTGTTTTACCTGACGCACAAAGCAGTGCCAATTTCCACAAGTGTAAAAAGGAGCATTGATAACAGCTGTATAACAGTAAATTGCTAATTGTAACTACTAAATGTAAAGCTAAAAAATGTACAGAAAGCAAAAGCTCAGGCCTCCTGAGTTCAACCTACTAATAAATGGACATGTTGACTGCACTATATTTTGCTGTGAGCTAGTATGATGCAAGTCCCTGATTAAATTTCTAACGAGATCAATAACGATCTTAAGTGGACTCAGTTTGAACAAACATTGCTGTGAGTCATAAATAGGGTAGTAACTTTAAGTGAGTAGGACAATTTGTTAATAATCGTCATGGAAGCTTTTCATCTTATAAGGGTACACTTAGGTTTTGTGTGATGGTGCAGCTGAAATCCATTGCTGCACTTTTCACAAGCAGTGTTTTAACTGCCGAGGTTGAGGGTGGTGGGGGTGGCATGGAAGGAATCGTTCAAGGGCAGGTTTGGTGGTTGCGTTCAAGAGCAGGTTTGGTGGTTGCTAGTGTGTTATGACTCCACCTCCAGGTTTAACATTGAAATGTATGGAGGCAAGCAGAAAACTGTAGGATCATGGGGTAAGTGATTTCTATATTTAAACAGTCAGTTAATTGTGGACTTAACCTTAGATTCTGGCTTTAATAGTTAGCAAAAGGATTTCCGGAGCTAGGTGAAACTTGTCAGGGTCAACAAGATGAGAATATGGTGGGGAGCAGTTGTTGAATGGAGACTTCAAAGAGTGAAACTGCACATCTACTGGGCTGCCTATGTGAAAGGTTTGTGCTCATAGAATTTGTTCTGAGATCCAAATTTCACTGCTTCACAGGTTATTCACAAATCTTGAAAATCATTTCTACCTGGCTTTTACTTTACTGTCTTTGATTTGATATTCCTTCATGTCAGCCTTCACTTGCAGCATGGAATCAGCTTATGAAATGCAATGACAGGCCTCTGAGGAGCAACAGAATCAGCCACACAGCTGTCTTCTCAGCCACTTGCTGATCCACACCATGAACGTAGAGGGGATGTACATAAATAAAGCTCTGTGATACCCCAATAGAGAGTCCATAGGCAGGGAACCAGCTCCTTTTTATTTACCTGAGTGCTAGTGCATAGGGCTTTCACAGTAGAACATTGCTGTCACCTGCAGGCTCTTGGCCTATGGGCACCTATTGCCAGTGGCTGTCAAGACAATTTCCACTGTGAAACCACCCTGGTTTTCTGCCTCTTGAAGCTGTGTGCTCTTTTCTCCTGCAAGGAAAGAAAGCAAAGTTACGAGTGTGAGAAATGGTTTGTGAGAAGTGGATTGTAGAGGATGTTTATGAAGCCTGGGTGTGAGATAAGATGAGGATGAGTGTTGTTTGGTTGGTTGTTCAGATGGACTTGTCAGGAGGTTGGTGCTTGGAGAGAGAGAAGAATGTGTCGAGCTGCAAGATCTGTTAATCTGAAGAATACTGGGACAACCAAGAAGTGGGTGTTTGCTCCTGAATGTGTTATAACACTCACCCTTCCATATTCGTGCTGTGGGGGTGGTTGGTGGGGAAAGCCTTTCCATGTCTCTTTTCCATTCTGCAGTGGATGATGCTTCAGCAAACGGTATTGAATTCAGCTATTCTGACTCCTACAGGGTCCATTTATTTGCCAATCCATTCCTTTGGCAGATTTTTAGTGGGAGTTTTAGTCAAGCTTATTTAAACAGTTTGAAGGTGCAAATAAAAAGCTATAAAAGCTCAGGTAAGCACGCTCAGGATCGTATTGAAGCCCATTCAGTAGATTTGCACGTGGAGACACTTCCTTTCTAAAGAAAGCAAATGAGTTTGTTATTGTTGCTCCAAGGCAGTAAAGAATATTGAATGCCTTTATATAAATGGAATGAAAATGGTCTGAAGATGCCAAAGAATCATCAATAATATTTTCTGACTTGGAATCAATTTGCTAGTTTAGTAAAGTTACGATTTACATTTCCTCTTTCCTTGATGGTCTTGTGGGTTATAGCCAGGATAAATATTTCTAAGCATTATATATATACTTTCATTGTGTTGTGCCAGTGCTGCAGTTTAGCATTTTGTTATTGAGTTTAAATATTTTATGTAATAAACTTGGAGGATTAAGCAAAGATGTTGTATAAGAATTCTCTTTACTTCTAATGAACTACCAGCAACCAAATTATGACATGATTTTCAAAAATTATTTTACCATTTATTGAATTGGAATTATATCAATTGCACAAAAATGTGCTCTCAAGACTGTTTGCTTTTTTGGTATTCTCTTTTTTTTGGGCCAAAACTGATGATTTTATAGGTAAAATCAACTGATGTCTGTAATTAGCTTTACTCTTCACTGATCATGTTTAACATTTATGTAGTTTTTAACAAGTTAGCTACTATTGATGAAAAGGTTAGCAGTTTATTTAGGTACAGTATATGTTAACATGAAGTGGAGTTTCTCTAAAAATATTAAATATACTAATATATTGAAACAGTGCATTACCTGTCAGACACCAAACAGTATGTTTATATTGTTTTTTTTTCTTTCAATCAACCCCCATTTTACCTTTCCTTCTGATCTGTTTCTGCTTTATGGATTGCCTCGTTGGGACAAACCGTTGGCTTTCAAAAATCACAGAGCCAATTGTGAAGAATGGCAGGCCTGCAACATCGCACAGTATGCACTCCTTTCTCCACCAGTACGCAGGCTCTTTCAAAAAGCCCCCACTGCGGAGACCCCATAGCGTGATTGGTGGGAGCCTCGGCTCTTTCATTTCCATGCCCAGGAATGGTGGTGGTAGACTAGGTGATTACCAAGAGATTTGTCTGTCTGTCTCTGTATAGTTTTCTTGCACCTAAATGTTTTCCGCAATATTGGATTGTCTTGTGCATGAAGTAGTTTTCTATCTTCATTATTTCAATGATTTACTGTAAAATTGTCTTGAAACAGAACTTTGTTGGAGATTTTTCTGCATTTTTTTTTGTGCCTTTGCACAAAATTTAGCCTCCGATCTTCCAGGTGAGTGCTGGTAAAATGAATGTGTGATAATTAGCATAGTGGATGTACAATTACATATATCGTAGTTTTAAGGTTGACTCATCCCCGAAAGCACTTTCTTCAGCTAACCAGTAAGTAACTTTGCGAGGTAAATTTGACAATGATTGAAGATGAAGCTAACTTGCAAAATTTGGCAAGGATGATTTTTTTTTGTGGTTGAATGTAGAAATGTTTATTACATGTCAAAAATGTCAATATGTTAAATTATCAATATATTTTGCAATAATGTATTCTAAAGCTTGTATTATTTGCAGATTTACAATAGGAATCTTGTAAGTAAACTTCTTGGTTGGAAATAATTTTGCATGTACCTTTTTGGAAAATTTGATCATGAGCAATATAAGTCATCGTAAGCCTTGGGTGTAGTGCACATTAATTTCCACTGCATCAACTTACATAATTGAGAAGTTTGGTAATTTTATACAAACACTTGGCAGTGTAACATTTATAATATTTAAGGAGAAAAACTGTTGCTATAATCCCTTCCTAAATCAATTTCAATACATAAATGCTGTTGCATATTGGTTCTTGTGGGAAGTCTTTCAGCCCATTGTTCATCCTCCTCAATTACATAAATGATCGCATTTGAGCTGCCTTTATTGAAATAATCAAATTCATGTCACCTAGTAGAAACCATTTGAACTGCACATTGTGAAAGATATATTATTGTGCTTGCTGCTGATTAGGCCAGAAGTTTAAAATGGGAATTTATCTGAGACTCAGTTTGCATGGATATGGATTATGCATGCTAATATATTGGGTTATATCCACATCAAAAATAAGAAATGTTGATTTTTAGACTGAATTATGCATCAAATGATTTGGAATGAAGTAACAGATATTGTAGTAGTAAAATTAGTTTAGCTTAATGGATTAGAAGTTACTTTAAAAAATGACTGCTCCTTGTATAGGACTGTTATGTTGATTGTACCAGGTTTGAAATTTATCACTTTTTTACTGTAACCTGTTCAGTTTTAATTTTTTAAAAAGCATATAAATAGGAGTTATTAAAACATAAATACTATAAGTTGTCCATATAAAAAGGCTACAGCTGTTCATGAATCTTATCTAATCTTATAAAATAACTGAACACATCGCTATCCTACAAGTCAGTATTTAAAATATGGGCATAAATCTCTGGATTTTT
Organism: Prionace glauca; assembly: GCA_037974335.1. NCBI lineage: Eukaryota > Metazoa > Chordata > Chondrichthyes > Carcharhiniformes > Carcharhinidae > Prionace > Prionace glauca. The sequence goes on along the minus strand of CM075739.1, from coordinate 9,945,606 downwards.
AATATTTTTCATTTACCTCATTGAAAATACTCCCACAAAATTTTACATTCATGTACTTATTTACATTTAAGTGAATAGCCTTTTCACCCAGTTATTTTGAATGCATGCCACATCTGGCTGTGAAAAGTTACAACTTAAGACTGTTATAGGAATTTCTGAGTTGCCTAGCTATTTTCAAGAGTAAAGAAACTATCAGGATGCCCTTGCTGATCTCCTATTTTAATGATGTGTGGCAGGACTTTGGACCAATAGATAAAAGCAGTTTAAAACAAAGAGCTGAAAATGTCTTTTGAAAAATTGCCTGAATGGTAGTTCAAGATTAAAATACTTCTCATTGCTGATTAAAGTCACACTGTAATGAGTAAAATAGACAAGGATTTGGCATTGTTTAGATGCAGTTTAGCAGTCTTAGCTCTATTGTTGAGAAAGGGAATGAAACGCAGTCAGTGACAACAGGCAGGTGAGGGGATGGTCCTTTGGTTATGTTTAAATATTTTCTGGAGCAATTATTGAGAAATTGTATTTTCTTAGTAATGTGTACATCTAAAGAATCCTAGCTGTTTGTGTTTCTTGTGTTACTTTGGTTTTTCTCCTGTTTTGGACTATCAGGATAGCTTGACCTGCCAGTTGAGGAGAATGATCTGACTAATAGTACTATTGTGTGAGCAGCAGGCGTTAATGAAGTGGGGAAAAATAAAATAGGAGAGTCGTTCATGCCTTTCGTTTCCCTCTCCACCTCCACAACTGGTGATCCAAACAAAGTAAAGGTTAATATTTCTTGTGTAAGGACGTAAGAACTAGGAGCAGGAGAAGGCCATCTGACCCCGTGAGTTTGGCTCCACCATTCAATAAGATCATGGCTGATCTTTTCATGGACTTAGCTCCACTTACGTGCCTGCTCACCATAACCCTTAATTCCTTTATTGTTCAAAAATCTGTCTTTGCCTTAAAAATATTCAATGAGATAGCCTCAACTCCTTCACTGAGCAGGGAATTTCACAAATTCACAACCATTTGGGTAAAGAAATACCTCCTCAACTCAGTTATTCCCCCGTATTTTCAAGCTATGCCCTGCCCCCTAGTTCTAGCTTCATCTGCCAGTAGAGACAACCTCCCTGCTTCTGTCTTATCTAATTCCTTCATAATTTTATATGTTTCTAAAAACTTGCTCTTCATTCTTCCAAACTCCAATGAGTATAGTCCCAGTCTACTCAGTCTCCCCTCATAAGCCAACCCTCTCAACTTCGGAATCAAACAAATGAGTCTCCTCTGCGCACACTCTGCTGGTACATCCTTTCTCAAATAAGGAGACCAAAACTGTACACACTTCTCCAGGTGTGGCCTGCCCAGCATCTTATACAGCTGCAACATATCCTCCCTGTTTTTTAAGGAATCCCTCCAGGAATGAAGAATCTTTGCCCACTCACTTAAACTATCTATATCCCTTTGCAAGCTTTCAGTGTCCTCTGCAAACTTTGCTCTACCATCGCCTTAGTGTCATGTATGAAGATTGACACACCACGCTTAGTCCCCAACTCCAAATCATCAATGTAAATCGCAAACAGTTGCGGTCCTAATGCTGATCCCTGAGGAATACCACTAGTCACTGATTTCTAATTAGAAAAACACCCATTTATTCCCACTCTTTGCTTTCTGTTAGTTAATCAGTCCTCAATCCATGAATTACCTATAACGCTGTGCACCTTTATCTTATGCAGCAGCCTTTTGCGCAGCACCTTGTCGCATGCCTTCTGGAAATCCAGATGACTGCATCCACCGGTTCCCGTTGTTCACAGGGGAATGCAAAGAATCCCACTAAATTAGTTAAACGTGATTTGCTTTTCATGTCTTCCCAATGGGACAATTTCTATCGAGGTATCTCTTATTTCTACCTTGATGATGGATTCAAGCATTTTTCCTGCTGCAGAAGTTAAGCTAACCGGTCTATAGTTACTCGCCTTTTGTCTACCTCCTTTTTTAAATGGTCACATTTACTGTTTTCCAATCTGTCCGAGCTACTGCTGAATTTTGGTAAATTATCACAAGTGCATTTGCTATTTTTCCACCATGTCTTTTAGTACCCTGGGATGCATTCAGTCAGGGCCAGGAGACTTATCTACCTTTAGCCCCATTAGCTTACCCAACACTACTGCTTTACTGATAATCAATTCTAGGTCCTCATCTGCCATTGCTTCCTTGTCTTAATTATAATACATTCCTATTACTAAAACATAAAAGTAGAATAGTTAACACACAATGAAAATCAGAGTCAAGCGAAAGTTTTATAATACAAAAGATTTTATGTCTCCAAAATTTGTCTCTGTATTCTGAATTTTAAATTTGTGTTTTCACTAAGGGTAAAATCTGATATGGCCCCGTTGCCCTCCAATAGGTAAACTTATGGTGAGATAAAGGCCCCCCTTTATACACTCCTTGTAGAGTTTCATCTAGAAACTGTATATGGATTGATTAAAGCTTCTCATCACTGACTCCAGTTGGCATTCATATAGAAGTCTTAACGTAGTTAAATGCTGAAAGGCTTTCACAGAGGTAGAATCATAGAAAAACTACAGCACAAATAGGCCCTTCGGCCCACAAGTTGCGTTGATCTTATCTGTACCCAATGTGTCATCAAGAAATGATCACTGAGCCAAAGAGGAGATGTTAGAATGGCCAATGGAATGGGTTTTACAAAGTATCTAAAAGAAGTGAGGCAGAGTACTCCAAGGGTGAATTACGAAGTCTAGGACTGATACAGCTGAAGACATGAGATGAGGTGCACAGGAGGATAGAGATGGAAGAATGGAGAGTAGGATTGTAAATTTAAAATTGGTGACGTTAAAGGACCAGTCCTCGTTTGTAGTTAACGATTGATAGAGGGAATGAACATACAGGGTTTGGCCGTAGGTTCTAGAATTTTGGCTGAGTTGAAGGTTATAGAGTAGCAGATGGCTGTATTAGTCAAGAGAGCGATGGAATAGTTGAATAGTAGTAATTAAAGCTTGGATGAGGATTTCTCCAGCATGCGGCTTGAGGTGCACAATGTGTGAAGATGGGAATAGACAGTTCTAATGATAGAAAGTATTTTTTTTTAATTTGGTTTCTTATTGTCGCATATATTAGCATACATTGAAAAGTATTCAATAAAAGTATTCTATACAGACAAAGCATACAATTCATAAAGAAGGAAATGAGAGAGTGCAGAATGTAGTGTTACAGTCCTAGCTAGGATGTAGAGAAAGATCAACTTGATGCAAAGTAAATCCATTCAAAAGCTTGTTCTCAAGTCAGTTGGTACGTGACCTCAGACTTTTGCACCTTTTTCCCAAAGGAAGAAGGTGGAAGAGAGAATGTTTGAGGTGCATTGAGTCCTTAATTATGCTGGCTGCTTTGCCAAAGCAGTTGGAAGTGTAGACAGTGTCAGTGGATGGGAGGCTGGTTTGTGTGATGGATTGGGCTACGTTCACGACCTTTTGTAGTTCCTTGCGGTCTTGGGCAGAGCAGGAGCAATACCAAGCTGTGATACAACCAGAAAGAATGCTTTCTATGGTGCATCTGTAGAAGTTGATGAGAATTGTAGCTGACGTGCCAAATTTCCTTAATCTTCTGAGAAAGTAGAGATGTTGGTGGGCTTTCTTAACTATAGTGTCAGCATGGGGGTCCAGGACAGGTGGTTGGTGATCTGGACACCTTAAAAACTTGAAGCTCTCGACCCTTTCTACATCATCCCCATTGATGTAAACAGGGGTATGTTCTCCATTATGCTTCCTGAAGTCGATGACAATCTCCATCATTTTGTTGACTTTGAGGGAGAGATTATTGTTGCTCCACCTGTTCACCCAGATTCTCTATCTCATTCCTGTACTCTGTCCCGTCATTGTTTGCGATCCAACTCACTATGATGGTGTCGTCAGTGAACTTGAAAATTGAATTGAAGGGGAATTTGGCCCCACAGTCAGAGGTATGTAAGGAGTATAGTAAGGGGCTGAGAACACAGCCTCATGGGGCGCCAGTGTTGACGATCATTGTTGGGCCAGTGGGTTGACGAATGGCAGATGGAGTTTAATTTAGACAAATGCAAGGTGATGCATTTGGATAGATTGAACCAGGGCAGGACTTACTCAGTTAATGGTGGGGTGCTGGGGAGAGTTACAGAACAAAGAGATCTAGAGGCACATGTTCATAGCTCCTTAGAAGTGGGGTCATCGGTCAGGACATTGAATACAGGAGATGGAACATCTTATTAAAGTTGTATAAGACATTGGTAAGGCCACACATGGAATACTGTGTGCAATTCTGGTCATCTTATTATAGAAAGGATATTTTTTCTCTGAAACGTATGAGGCTGTAGGGTGACCTTATAGAGGTCTATAAAATAATGAGGGGCATAAACAAGGTAGTTAGTCAATATCTTTTCCCAAAGGCAGGGGAGTCTAAAACAAAAGGGCATAGGTTTAAGGTGAGAGAGGAGAGAGACAAAAGTGTCCACTGGGACAGTTTTTTCACAGAGGTTGGTGTATGTCTGGAACAAACTGCCAGAGGTAGTAGTAGAGGCGGGTACAATTTTATCTTTTAAAAAACATTAAGATAATTACACGGGTACGGTGGGTATACAGGGATATGGGCCAAATGTGAGCAATTGGGATTAGTTTAGGGCTTTTAAAAAAAAGGTCAGCATGGACAAGTTAGGCTGAAGGGCCTGTTTCCATGCTGTAAACCTCTAATGACTACTGATTATGCTAGGAAGTTCGGGGGCCAGTCGCAGAGAGAGGTGCCAAGGCCCAGGCCACAGTGTTTGGAGATGAGTTTCATGGGAATAATGGTGCTGAAGGCTGAACTATAGTCAATAAATGGGAGTCTGACATAGGTGTCTTTGTTATCTGGGTTTTCCAGGGTTGAGTGCAGTACCAGGGAGATGGCGTCGGCTGTGGACCTGTTGCGGTGGCAAGCAAACTGTAGTGGATCCAGGTCATCCAGGAGGTTGGAATTGATTTGTGTCATGACCAGCCTTTCGCAATGATGGGTGTCAGAGCCACTGGCTGATAGTCATTAAGACACGCTGCTTGGATTTTCTTAGGTACCAGGATGATGGTCATCATCTTGAAGCTGATAGGGATCTCAGTTTGTTGTAAAGAGAAGTTGAAGATGTCTGCAAATATTGATCCACGCAGGATCTGAGGACTCGTCTGACTCCTCCATCCGGGCCAGTCACTTTCCGTGTATTGACCTTTGAGAAAGCTGCTCTGACATCTGCAATGGATGTATAATCCTTGTAAATTTATGCTGTGGCTTTAATGTCCTTTTGATAACGGAGCACCCAGTACTTTAACTGAAGCCTCACTAATGTACAAATTCGACAAATGTATTATTGTTTCTTACTGTTATACACTCCACCAATGTCAATAAAGGAAAAAGGACTGTTGGACTTTCTAACAACTTTTTCTACTTGCATTTGCAATTTCAGTTTCTTCATTCACACCCTTCAATGCCTTTGTAAATAATCCCATCCTTGTTTTCCTCTTAAAATAGATTACTACTTACATGCCTATATTTAAATTACTGCTTCCACATGTCCACTCACTCTTTTTATGTAAATCTTTTTCTTCAGGGTTTTTTTTGAGTTGGTCAAACATGATTTCCCTTTCAGAAAACTATGCTGACTCTTCCTATTAGCATGAGATGGAAGCAAGCTAGAAATGTAAAAATGGATAGCAAGAATTTCTATAGGTATTTAAAAAGGAGAAGAATAAGTAAGGTGAGTGTCAATCCTTTGGCGAATGAGCGGGGGTTAATAGATAATAAGGAAATGGCGAATGAAATGAACAAGTATTTTGCTTCTGTCTTCACTATCGAGGATACAGAAACATTCCATTAACAGCAGTAAATCAGGATGTGGAATAAAGAAAGGAATATGATAAATTAGTAAAGAAGCGAGGTGGTCCACTTTGGTAGGAATAATGGTAGGAAGGACTATTACTTATGTGGCGAAAAACTACAGTAGGCGACAGTGCAGAGGGACCTCGGGGTCCTTGTGCATGAGTCGCAAAAACCCAGCCTGCAGGTGGTCAGGAAGGCAAATGGGATGCTGGCCTTCATAGCGAGGGGGATTGAATATAAAAGTAGGGAGGTCTTGCTGCAGCTGTATAGGGCATTGGTGAGGCCGCAGCTGGAGTACTGTGTGCAGTTTTGGTCGCCGCACTTATGCAAGGATATTTTGGCCTTGGAGGGAGTGCAGAGGAGGTTTACTAGGCTGATATCGGAGTTGAGGGGGTTGAACTATGAGGAGAGGCTGAATAAACTAGGCTTGTACTCGTTAGAGTTTAGAAGAATGAGGGGAGATCTCATTGAGACATATAAGATGATGAATGGGATGGATAGGATAGAGGTGGAGAGACTCTTCCCGCTCAGAAAGGACAGTAGGACTAGGGGGCACAGCCTCAAGATAAAGGGGGGGGCGGTTTAGAATGGAGTTGAGGAGGAACTTCTTCACTCAAAGGGTGGTGAATCTCTGGAATTCTCTGCCCATTGAAGTGGTGGAGGCTGCCTCGCTAAATATTTTCAAGAAGCGGGTTGATGGGTTTTTGATAAGCGAGGGGATTAAGGGTTATGGGGAGAAAGCGGAAAAGTGGAACTGAGCAGCGACAGATCAGCCATGATCTTATTGAATGGCGGGGCAGGCTCGAAGGGCAAGATGGCCTACTCCTGCTCCTATTTCTTATGTTCTTATGTTCTAAGCTTTACCGAGCAAACTGATGGAAATGCAGGTTGACAAATCTCTGGGTCCAGATGGATTTCTTCATAGGCTCTTCAAAGAGGTGGCTTGTTGAGATTGTAGATGTGTTGGTATTAATTTTCCAAAATTTGCTAGATTCTGGAAATGTTCCATCAGACTGAAAAGTAGCAAACATAACTTCTCAATTTAAGAGAGAGAGGCAGAAAACATGAAACTATAGGCCTTTTAGCTTAATGTTTGTCATGGGGAAGATATTAGGATCAGCCATTAAGGAGGTTATAGCTGAGCACTTTGAAAAACTCAAGATAATCAGGAAGAGGAGATGTGGTTTTGTGAAATGGAAATCACGTTTGATCAATTTCTTAGAGCATTTTGAAGGAGTAACGTGCACGTTGGATAAAGGGGAACCGATAGACATAGTGGACTTGGATTTCCAAAAGGCAATTGATAAGATGCTATGGCAAAGGTTATTGCGGAAAATAAAAGCTCATGGTGTAGACGATCATGTTCTGGCATGGATAGATGATTGGCTGGCTGGCAGAAAACAAAGTATGCATAAATGGGTCTTTTTCTGATTGGCAGGTTTGTGGAGTGGAGTCCCTCAGCACTTTATGCTACGGTCTCAACTTTTTACAATTTATATAAATAACTTGAATGAGGGGAGTGAAGGCATGGTAGTTAAATCTGAAGATGATAGGAAAGAATGTTGTCAAGAGACCAAAAGGAGGTTGGAGACAGATGTCGCTGTTGAATGAGTAAGCAAAGTTCTGGCAGTGGAGTACAATTTGAGAAAATGTGAAGTTGTTCAATTTGGTAGGAAGAATGAAAATACAGACTTATTTAAATAGAGAGCAACCTCAGAATTCCAAGGTGCAGAGGGACAGAGGGAGTTCGAGTCACAAAAGGTTAGTATGCAGGTGTACAGCAAGTAATCAAGAAGGCTAATGGAATGCTATCCTTTATTAAGAGATGAATGAACATAAAAGTCGGTTCACCTTGTTGTCCGACGAGGGGCATACATGCGATGGATCGTACAAGGGTTGCTCTTGGATGTTCGAGAATAGCCGAGTACTTCATGTCGTTAGTGTATGCTTAAGCTGGACCAGATGCTGGGCAACACGACAGCTCAGTTTGCTGTGCAGGCACATGGATTTGGCCCAGTGTTTGTGGAGTTTGCGCATTCTCCCCGTGCTTGCATGGGTTTTCTCCGGGTGCTCCAGTTTCCTCCCGCACCCCAAAGATGTGCTATTAGGCTGATTGGAGGTAATAAATTGTCCCTAAATTAGTTTTCCCTCAATGTGGAATGCCATAAGCATAGATAAGGGTCATGGGTGGAGGGGGACTGGTAATGTTAAAAAGCGGCATGGGCTCGTTGGGCCTGTTTCCCGGGCTGTTTTTGTTCTTATAAAAAAGTTAAGGATGTTTTACAGGGCATAGGTGAGAACACATCTTGAATACTGTGCGGTTTTGGTTGTCTTATTTAACGAAGGATATATATGTGTTGGAGATGATTCAGAGCAGGTTTACTATGCACCTGACATCAAGGCAGCAATTGATCAAGTGTGGCAAAACTTAAGTCCTGAAATGACATATGAGCAATCCTGAGATTACAGTCTTGTTTTTTAATCTTTTCCATCGTTCCTGAAACTCTGCCTGAAGTACATCAACATACTTTCTACCTTTTCTTACTTTTCGTACAAGTCCATCAGTAAAGCAGAGCTTGAATATTGTTGAAAAAAAGAGGCATATCTAAGCTTTTTGTATTGTACTCATCAGGACATTTCGCAAGAGTACCAATATAAAGGAAAAACGATTAATACACTGAGTGTTGGTTGTCTACTTGTCACTCAAACTACATTCTCTTCTCATACAGTAAATATTGTTGTTTCCCCTTGTGTTGATATTCTTGCAAAGTGCCCACTTGAATGCAAGATGAAAAGCTTCAACATGTCTCTTTTCTTAAACAATACTTATTCCTATTATCCTCATATTTAGTAAGTATCTAATATCTTCCATGTGACCCAGTGTCTAATTTTACTTCATAACACTCCTGTGAAGCACCTTAAGGCAGTTTATTAGGAAACAAAGCATTATTATATAAGTAAGTGTTGGACTGAAATATACTGATTTAGGAAGCAGTCTTTGTATATAATTGAAACTAATTAGTGAGTTAATTGTGTGCCACCATACCAAAAATAGCATGCATATAATTTTCATAATTATGGTTGTTAGTGTTAGGTTGAGGAGGAGTTGGAAACAAAATATTGGTTTAAGTGTGAAAAATAATGTTCCATTTAAACTGCCTTTTATCTAATAGCATTGATACATTTGCATATTTTGCTGTTCTTGTTATTGGAGAGCTGAATTAGAACAGATATCTGGAAAATACATTCCATGTAATGGGAAATTGTACTCTCACTGAAATGTATATCATTGTTAGTGATACTGAATTATTTATTTATAAATTTCTACAACAAAATCAATTGCAACACAATTAACTGAAGATATGTTTTTTCAAAAAAATGAAACAACTTGAAAGGTAAATTAACTTCCCACCAAGAATTTTAATTTCTAGCCAATTTATTTGGCAAAGAAGGAAAATATATTTTGTTCAAAATGAAGCAATTATTCATCTTAAACAAGCATCTGGATTTTAAGTTGAGCAGGCACTACTGACTCAATTTATGTGGTTTTAAAATTTCACTATTTGGCATGTAAAATGTTTTGGCTAAGAATATTCCGCACACTGAAAATAATGTTTGGAGAATATATATAGGATCTGACAAGTTAAAAGAAACCAAAATGTTAGTTGCAAGAGAGGTTAAAAGTAGAAATTATGTGTTGGTTATGATGCAGTATAGAGCATTTTGCCAAATGTTGTTACATTTTATCATTTCTCTTCTGTATATGTTTTAGAATAATGTATAAAAGCATAGAAATATGCTCTTTGATACCATGGCTGATTTCTCTTTCTGCCCCCTGTTCAGACATAGTACATGAAAATTTGAAAATAGGTTCAGATGGTGAGAGTGACCAAGCTTCTGGAACATCATCTGATGAGGTGCAGTCTCCGACTCGTGTTCGTATGAGGAATCACCTGCACAGGAGAATCTCTATGGAGGTACGTTTTCTATTACAATTCAGGAAATAAAAAATGGCTTAAAAGTACATTTTGATTACATGATCAGTTCTAGTGATGTTTCTTTGCTCAACTTTACATTGAGATAATACAGTTGTACATTGATTTAAATAGAACAAGCCTTTAATGTGCAGTGATATCATAAGTGGAAATTCTATACAATTACCAATTTTTGCATCTTGTACATATTATGAGCATCTTGCCTTTAAAATGTGCCAATTCTGAAACTAGCATGGGTGATGCTGTAGAACATAGAACACTACAGCACAAACAGGCCCCTCGGCCCACGAGTTGCGCCGATCACATCAACACCTATCTATAACCCCCAATCCCATAAAACCCCATATACTCATCCAGAAGTCTTTTAAAAGACTCCAGCGAGTTTGCCTCCACCACCACTGACGGCAGCTCACTCACCACCCTCTGAGTGAAAAACTTACCCCTAACATCACTTCTGTGCTTTCCTCCCCACACCTTAAATCTGTGTCCTCTCGTAGCGACCATTTCAACCCGGGGAAATAGCCTCTGAGAATCCACCCTATCCATTCCCCTCAACATTTTATAAACCTCAAGTACATTTTATGTACCTGAACATCACATGACCAATTGAGGCAAAATATCATTAGCTAACTCAACCACAGTGTGTAAAGTTGCCAATTAAATATCTGAATGAAAATTATGAACAAATCCAAAGCAGCAAAAGAAGATTAAATACAACACAGCAGACAAATCCCCCTCTTCCCTCTAAGGCTACCATATACCAAACAACAATTAATATATAACTGATTGAGAAAATCTCAAAGTACTTTTCACACCTTTTTGCCGTTGTTGTCCTTCCTTATTCAAGTCAATATGTAAAACTTAAGAAAAACAATTTAACAAATGTAGGACACCTATACTTGCCCATCGAATCGCAAGTGTAATGTTTGAAATTCCTTTGGTTCTATCCTCTTACTTTTAAGGGTCTTGGAACTTCAGTTAGAACTTTCATTTGCGCCCTAGACCTTTTCATGTTGCTCATGAGAAACAAAATATGATGTTGTTACAACCAGGTATAAAATTTATCCAAAAATAGGCAGAATTGAAAGAATAGAAAAACAAGACTCGGGTGGCACAATGGTTAGCACTACTGCCTCTCAGCACCAGGGATCCAGGTTGAATTCCAGCCTTGAGTAACAGTCTGTCTGTCTCTCCTTGTCTGCATGTGTTTCCTCTGTGCACTCTGGTTTCCTTCCATAGTAAGAAGTCTCACAACACCAGGTTAAGATTCCTTCCACAGTCCAGAGATGTGCAGATTATGTGGATTAGCTATTTTAAATTGCCACTTAGTGTCCCAGAAAGTGTGGGTTAAGGGGAATTGTGGGGTTAGTACATGGGTTGCAAGGATAGAGCCTAGGTAGGATGCTCTGTTGGAGAGTTGGTGTAGACTTGATGGGCCGAATGACCTCCTGCACTGAACAGATTCTGTGAAGAGTTAAATATCTTGCTTTTCAACATGCTATGCAGTTTAAGCCATCATGAAGAAATCTTGAAATTTATGCTTAAGCAGGAAAAGTCTGCGTCATGCTCAGTGTCAGCCTGCCTGGATCTTTACTTGTGACTACTTGATGAGAAGTTTTGACAGCGGAATAACTCTAATTCCCCCAACCCTCTGTCTTCTTCCTGCTCCAACTCCAAGTGGAGTTATTCCATTGACCACTTCAGGTCGATCTTCAAATGTGTCAGGGAAATAGGGGAGAAATATACGATGTATATAACTTGACAAAAATGGTTTCACAGGAGAGGGAAAGAGAAATTTGGACATGAATCCAAATCTATATGAAATGCATCATTGGTGATAGAACATTACAGCGCAGTACAGGCCCTTCGGCCCTCGATGTTGCGCCGACCAGTGGAACCAGTCTAATGACCCTCTAACCTAAACTATTCCAATATTATCCACATGCCTATCCAATGACCATTTGAATGCCCTTAATGTCCTCAACTGCTGCAGGCAGGGCATTCCACACCCTTACTACCCTCTGAATAAAAAAACCTATCTGTGACATCCATCCTATATTTATCATCCCTCAATTTAAAGCTATGTCCCCTTGTGTTAGCCATCACTATCTGAGGAAAAAGGCTCTCACTGTCTACTCTGTCTAATCCTCTGATCATCTTGTATGCCTCAATTAGGTCACCTCTGAACCCTCTTCTCTCTAACAAAAACAACCTCAAGCCCCTCAGCCTCTCCTCACAAGACCTTCCTACCATACCAGGCAACATCCTGGTAAACCACCTCTGCACCCTTTCCAATGCTTCCACATCTTTCTTATAATGCGGCGATCAGAACTGTTTTGTACAGCTGCAACATGATCTTATGGCTCCGAAATTCAATCCCTCTACCAATAAAAGCTAACACACCGTATGCATTCTTAACAACCTTATCAATCTGGGTGCCAACTTTTAGGGATCTATGCACATGTACACCGAGATCTCTCTGCTCATCCACATCCCAGGCCCTACCCCCATATCCCTACATATTATACCCCACTAATCCCTCTAATCTGCGCATCCCTGGACACTAAGCAGCAATTTCTTAGCATGGCCAATCAACCTAACTCGCACATCTTTGGACTATGGGAGGAAACCGGCGTACCTAGAGGAAACCCACGCAGACATGAGGAGAATGTGCAAACTCCACACAGACAGTGACCCAAGCCAGGAATCGAACGCAGGACCCTGGAGCTGTGAAGCCACAGTGTTAACCACGTGCCGCCCACTTGAGCTAAGATAACATTTCCCTGATGCCACAGGGATCGTCAGCTTACCATTACTTGCTTGTAATGGCATGTGCTCTGTTTCAAAGATTTCATGTTTTGAGTTAGCCATAACAAACATTGACATAAGACATACCACAATAGGTTGAAATGTCAGTATAATTCTAACATTGTATCGTAGAATCTTAAAGCAGAAGGTCATTTGGCCCATCATGTCAATTGCAACAGCTATCCAATTAATCTCAGTCCTTTCTCCTAGTTCTCTAAACTTTTCCTATTCAAATATGGAGTTCCTTTGAAAGTTATTGAATCTGCTTCCTTTCTGGCAGTGCATTGCCCATTTTTTAAATAAAGTCTTCATCACTCCTGGTTCATTTGCCAATTATCTTAAAATGTGTCTTCAGGTTACTGACCTATTTGTCAATGGAAACAGGATAAATGAGAAACTATTAAAACCTCTAATAATATCCCTGTGTTAAAGTATTAAACTACTAAATATCCTTTTGAGCTTTGCAACGTCTCTGGTTTCTTGGTATCAGTGTTATTCCTGTACCCTGACGTTCTGGTAAATCTCTTCAAATCTTTAACATCTTTCAAAAAGTAAGAATTAGACAGTTCTTCACCAATAAATATTTGTCTGTATTTTGACCTAAAGATCTGCAAAAATTGTAATCCAAAAGCAACTAATTGATTGGTTTGTGTGTAATTAGTGAAGTGATAAGAACGCCTTTATACTCACTGATGAAAATGTCTCCATCTGTGATTAAACCTAAGGTTTAATCACAGATTAAGGTCGTGCCTTACGAGCCTAGTTGAGTTCTTCGATAATGTGACTGAACACATTGACGAAGGAAGTGCCGTGGACGTAGTGTACATGGACTGCAGCAAGGCTTTTGATAAGGTCCCCCATGCAAGACTTCTTGAGAAGGTGAGAGGGCATGGGATCCAAGGGCCTTTGGCCTTGTGGATCCAGAACTGGCTTGCCTGCAGAAGGCAGAGAGTGGTTGTGGATGGGTCTTTTTCGGAATGGAGGTCAGTCACCAGTGGGGTGCCCCAGGGATCTGTTCTGGGACCCTTGCTGTTTGTCATTTTCATAAATGACCTGGATGAGGAAGTGGAGGGATGGGTTAGCAAGTTCGCTGATGACACGAAGGTCGGCGGTGTTGTGGATGGTCTGGAAGGATGTCAAAAGTTGCAGCAGGACATAGATAGGATGCAGGAATGGGCGGAGAAGTGGCAGATGGACTTCAACGCGGATAAATGTGTAGTCGTCCATTTCGGCAGAACCAACGGGATGAACGAGTACACTATTAAGGGCAGGGGTCTTAGTAGCGTTGAAGAGCAGAAGGATCTCGGGGTCCAGGTTCACAGGACTCTTAAATCGGCCTCGCAGGTGGAGGAGGTGGTCAAGAAGGCGTATGGTGTACTGGCCTTCATTAATCGAGGGATTGAGTTTAGGAGTCGGGAGGTAATGCTGCAACTTTACAGGACCCTCGTCAGGCCTCATTTGGAGTACTGTGCGCAGTTCTGGTCGCCTCACTATAGGAAAGACGTAGAAGCTATTGAAAGGGTGCAGAGGAGATTTACAAGGATGTTGCCTGGACTGGGAGGCATGCCTTATGAAGATAGGTTGAGGGAGCTGGGACTCTTTTCCCTGGAGAGGCGAAGGTTGAGAGGCGACCTGATAGAAGTTTATAAAATGTTGAGAGGAATAGATAGGGTGGACTCTCAGAGGCTATTTCCCCGGGTTGAAATGGTCGCTACGAGAGGACACAGATTTAAGGTGCGGGGAGGGAAGTACAGAGGTCATGTTAGGGGTAAGTTTTTCACTCAGAGGGTGGTGAGTGAATGGAATCGGCTGCCGTCGTCGGTGGTGGAGGCGAACTCGCTGGGGTCTTTTAAAAGACTTCTGGATGAGTATATGGGGTTTAATGGGATTGGGGGTTATAGATAGGTCTATAGATTGGTGGGGTTGATGTGATCGGCGCAACTCGAGGGCCGAAGGGCCTGTTTGTGCTGTAATGTTCTATGTTCTAATCTTTATTTTTTCATGAGGTGTGAGCATTGTTGGCAAGGCCTGTGTTTATGGCCTTACAAAGGTGGTAGTGAGCTACTTTTTGAACCACTACAGTCCATGGAATGTAGGTATGCCCAAAGTGCTGTTAACAAAGAACAACCCAGCACGGGAAACAGGCCCTTCGGCCCAACGAGCCCACGCCGCCCCTTCAACAAAGCATTTTCCTACACCTATCTCGCCCTGTGTGTATGTGAGTGGAACCCCTAATGTAACCAGATTCAGGGGAGAATAGTGTCAATTTGTTACACCAGTCAGCCTAAGAGCACATCTTTGTGGTGTGGGAGGAAACCAGAGCACCTGGAGGAAACCCACACAACCACAGGGAGAATGCGCAAACTCCCACAGACACAGGCCCAAATCCATGTATCTGCACAACTAGCAGTGATAGTCACTGAGCTGTTGTGGTGCCCGTCTACTGGTCCAGGAAGTATTAGGCCACTCTCGGAACCTCCAAGAGCAGCCCATGCACGACCCACCGTGTGCATGCCCCTCGTTTGACAACAAGGTGGACGGACACACCTGTGGATTAAAAACGACAAAACATTAACATGTAATACTATATTTCCGGTGTCGTCCCGAGGCTCTGACCCTATTTAATACCGTCTACTATAACCCTCCATCCCTGCTTCACTCATGTGTCTATCTAAGTAAACCTTAAACAAGTCCAACGTGCCTGCCTCCACCACCTTACTTGGTAGCTCGTTCCATACCCCCACGACCCTCTGCGTGAAAAACCTTCTTCTCGTATCCAAATTATACTTTTCCCCCCTCACCCTTAGATCGTGACCTCTCTTAATTATCCCCAATCTAGGGAAAAGCCTACCACTGTTGACTCGATCTATTCCCTTCATTATTTTATACACCTCTATCAGATCCCCCCTTAATCTCCGTCTTTCCAAGGAGAAGAGCCCCAGTTTCTCCAACTTTTCCTCGTAACTCAGTCCTTCCATGCCAGGCAACATCCTGGTAAACCTCCTCTGCACCCTCTCCAGGGTCTCCACGTCCTTCCGGTAGTAAGGTGACCAGAACTGGACGCAGTACTCCAAATGCGGCCTAACCAACGTTCTGTACAACTGAAGCATTAGATGGCAGCTCTTATACTCTATATCCCTTCCTATAAAGGCTAGCATTCCGTAAGCTTTCTTCGCAACCTTCTCTCCCTGTGTTGACACCTTCAGAGACTTGTGCACCTGCACTCCCAGGTCCCTCTGTATCTCTATACTCTTAATCGGTCCACCTTTTATTAAGCAACTCCTCCCTGCATTATTCCTTCCAAAATGCATCACCTCGCATTTGTCAGGATTAAATTCCATCTGCCATCTATCTGCCCAATATACCAACCTATCTATATCCTGCTGTGTCACCTGACAGTCCTCCTCAGTATCTGCCAATCCTGCCATCTTGGTGTCATCCGTACCCCCAGCTCTAAACACCTTCCAATCCACTCCAGGAAGATTAAAGTCACCCACTACAACCACCTTATTCTTTCTGCACCTATCTAAAATGCTTCTGCAAATACTTTCCTCCACTGACTTTGGACTGTTGGGTGGCCTACAGTGTACCCCTAGCATTGTAATCTCTCCCTTTTTATTCCTCAACTCCATCCACAGCGACTCAATCCCTAACTCCTCCATATTATCCTCCCTCTGCACTACTGTGATGTGCTTTACTAACAGCGCCACCCCACCACCTCTCTTCAACCCTCCTCTGTCACACCTAATACCCAGGAACATTCAGCTGCCAGTCCTGCCCTTCCTTTAACCACGTCTCCGTTACTGCCACCACATCTAACCTCCTCACAAGCATCAAGGCCCTAAGCTCATCCGTTTTACCCGTCACGCTCCTCGCATTGAAACAGATGCAGCCCAACCCACCAGGGCCACTCAGAACCTCCTTCTCCCTGATAATTTTCCTTTCACCCAAACCTAACCTAAGGAGGCAGTTTCAAGATTTTGGCCTTGCAATAGTAAAGAAGTGGCAATAAGTAGGACAGTGGTTAGAGGGATTAGCAGGTAAATATGTAGGGATATGAGAGTCGGTCCTGAGTGGGTTTGTGGCCGGTGCAGACTCGATGGGCTGAATGGCCTGTCTCTGCACTGTGTAGGATTTCTATGATTCTGTGATTTCTATGAAGTCAAGATGCTGTGTTGCTTGGAGGGAAACTTGCAGATAGTGGTATACCCATGCATCTGCTGCCCTTGTCCTTCTAGGTAGCAGAGGTGTTGGCTTGAAGGAGCCTTGGTGAGTTTCTGAAGTACAACTTGAGATTGTGTTAGCGATGGAAAGGTGGTAGGACTGGAGGGTCTTAATGACATTACTGTTACTAGAGAGGCGGTGCTTGACAGACTGGAGGGGCTGATTGTGGACAAGTCCCCAGGACCGGATGGAATGCATCCGAGGGTTCTGAAAGAAATGGCGGAGGTGATAGTGGATGCCTTGGTGGTTATTTTCCAGACGTCGCTGGATTCCGGGGAAGTGCCGGAAGATTGGAAAACGGCTAATGTTACGCCGTTGTTTAAGAAGGGTGCCAGGCAAAAGGCGGGGAATTATAGGCCGGTTAGTTTAACGTCTGTGATAGGTAAAATGTTAGAATCCGTCATTAAGGAGGAAATTGCGAGGCATCTTGAAGGGAATTGCTTGATAGAGCAGACGCAGCATGGTTTCATTAAAGGGAAGTCGTGTCTGACAAATTTACTGGAGTTCTATGAGGATGTGTCTAGGGCAGTGGATAGAGGAGAGCCGGTGGATGTGGTCTTTCTGGATTTTCAGAAGGCGTTTGACAAAGTCCCTCACAAGAGTTTATTGCAGAAGGTCGAGGGACATGGAGTTGGGGGTAGGGTGTTAGCGTGGATAGAGGATTGGTTGTCAAATAGGAGGCAGAGAGTGGGGGTCAATGGGTGCTGTTCGGATTGGCGGATGGTGACTAGTGGAGTGCCCCAGGGGTCGGTGCTGGGGCCTCAGCTTTTTACCATTTATATAGATGATCTGGAGGAGGGAACCGAGTGTAGGGTGTCGAAATTTGCTGATGACACCAAGACTGGGGGAACGGCAAATTGTGCGGAGGGTATGGAGAGTTTGCAGAAGGATCTAGATAGGCTGGGCGAATGGGCCAGGAAATGGCAAATGGAATTTAATGTTGGCAAGTGTGAGGTGGTTCACTTTGGTAGGAATAAAGGTAGGAAGGACTATTACTTACGTGGCGAAAAACTGCAGCAGGCGACGGTGCAGAGGGACCTCGGGGTCCTTGTGCATGAGTCGCAAAAACCCAGCTCGCAGGTGCAGCAGGTGGTCAGGAAGGCGAATGGGATGCTGGCCTTCATAGCGAGGGGGATTGAATATAAAAGTAGGGAGGTCTTGCTGCAGCTGTATAGGGCATTGGTGAGGCCACAGCTGGAGTACTGTGTGCAGTTTTGGGCGCCGCACCTGCGCAAAGATATTTTGGCCTTGGAGGGAGCGCAGAGGAGGTTTACTAGGCTGATACCGGAGTTGAGGGGGTTGAGCTATGAGGAGAGGCTGAATAAACTAGGCTTGTACTCGTTAGAGTTTAGAAGAATGAGGAGAGATCTCATTGAGACGTATAAGATGATGAATGGGATGGATAGGATAGAGGTGGAGAGACTCTTCCCGCTCAAAAAAGACAGTAGGACAGTAGGGGACACAGCCTCAAGATAAAGGGGGGGCGGTTTAGAACAGAGTTGAGGAGGAACTTCTTCACTCAAAGGGTGGTGAATCTCTGGAATTCTCTATCCGTTGAAGTGGTGGAGGCTGCCTCGCTAAATATTTTTAAGACGCGGGTTGATGGGTTTTTAATAAGCGAGGGGATTAAGGGTTATGAGGAGAGGGCGGGAAAGTGGAACTGAGCCACGACAGATCAGCCATGATCTTATTGAATGGCGGGGCAGGCTCGAAGGGCTAGATGGCTTACTCCTGCTCCTATTTCTTATGTTGTTATGGTAAATGCTGTTGCCATTGTGTATCTGTTAGTGATGGAGGGAGTGATTGTTTAACGTGGAGGACAGGGTACCACTTAAACAGACAGCTTTGTCTTAATGATGTCAAGTTTCTTTAGTGCTGCTGGAACTGCATGCATCCAAGCAACTGAGGAGTATCATGCCTTGTGGATGGTGGACAGGTACAATGCACAATTCCCGCTGTCTGAACTGTCCTTATAACCACCGTATTTATATGGCTAGTCTAATTTGGTAGTTGGTCAACGGTAAAACCTCCATCCCCAAAGGATCGGCGGTACAGTGGTAAGCACTCCTGCCTCATTGCGCCAGTGACATGGGTTTGATTCCAGCCTTCGGTGACTGTAGAGGTTGCACATTCTCCCTTGTCTGCATGGGTTTCCTCCTGGTCCTCCAGTTTTTTTTTTATTCATCCATTGGACATGGGCATCTCTGGCTGGCCAGCATTTATTGCCCATCTCTAGTTGTCTTTGTTCAGAGGGCAGTTGAGAGTCAACCACATGGTTGTGGGCCTGGAGTCACATGTAGGTCAGACCAGCTAAGAATGGCAGATTTACTTCCCTAAAGGACACAATCCAAAGATCTGCAGATTAGGTGGATTGGCTGTGCTAAATTTCTCCTTTAGTGTCCCAAGATGTGTAGGTTAGGCAAATATGCAGGGTTCGGAAGGGGTGCTGTCAGTGGCTTGCATGGGATTCTCTGTCAGGGAGCTGGTGCAGACACAATAGACTGAATGGCCTCCTGCACTGTAGGATTTCTGTGATTTCCATATTGCTGAAGGATGATTCAGTGATGGCAATGCCATTAAATGTGGATATGGTTAGAATGCTGTCTTGTTGGACATGGTCATTACCAGGCACTTGTTACTTACGAATGTTACTTGCTACTTTTCAGCCTCAGCCTGAATATTGTCCAGATGTTATTGTATATAACTTCAGTATGAGGAGTCTGAATGATGCTAATCATTGTGCAATCATCAGCAAACATCCCCACTTCTGGCCTTATAATGAGAGACGAGTTTGTTAATGAAGCAGCTAAAGATGGCTGGGCTTAGTACGTTACCCAGGGGAACTCAAAGTTGATAGTTTAATCTTCTTGAAAATGTCTTTTATGCCTGATGTCTTCTGAAATAACCATTTGATTTGATTTATTATTGTCACATGTATCACTACACAGCAGAAATTATTTTCTTGCATGCCGCCTTGATCAGGCCTGCCTGTGACTTGAAGTACAGTTTATAACTGATGAACATTCATGGTTCTTGTAGACTCTCAACAAAGGCAACCTTTTCATTTTGAAGGCAAATTTTGATGGAAAACCCGGTCAGATTATTTTCTTGGAATTTGATTTCTTTAAATTATTACCCTTTAAATTATTACCAGGTTTCTTAGGAACCTGTTACGTGAATACCAGTTGACATCCATAAAATTCAACAAAAATACAATGTCAGATTGCAATTTCTAAGACAATCAACAAAAGGAAGAAAATCTATGCTACTGGATCCTACATAATGCCAACGATTTATTCTGATCTCATTAGGCAGCCGGGTACAAAATATTAACGTAGAACCGAGCAAGTCAGGCAATCACTTTCACGTGTGATTTGAGGTCATTTATTAGAATCTATGGATTCCCGACAGTGCAGAAGGAAGCCATTTGGCCCATTGAGTCTGCATTGACTTACCAAAAAAGCATCTTACCCAGCCCCACCCCACCCTATCTCTTAACCCTGTGCACTTAGTTTAGCTAGTCCGCCTAACTTATGTTTGGACACCAAGGGACAATTCAGCATGGCCAATCCACCTAATCTGCACTTTTTTGGATTGTGGGAGGAAACCGGAGTACTCAGAGAAAACCTATGTAGACACGGGGTGAATATGCCAACTCCTCACAGATTTCCACATAAATCATTTGTTTCAGCCTCAAAGATGCTATGGGCAGTGTTTGGGAGAAGAGTCTTGCTGCCCTCATGTGGTTAATTTTAACTTAACCTGCAGGATTGGTTTTTCTCCCTTCCAAAAAAAAGGAGACCGAATTACTTATAAGATCAGAGGATAGCTACAGATGACGTTTGGTCCATTTGAATTCACCATCCATCCACCAATCATTTTACTTCTCCCTGTTTACATTATCCGATGTTCTTATATGACTCCAGCTCTCTTGCTTCATTTAGAAGTATCATTCACACATCGCTCACTTTTTCTGTAAAAAGATTTCCTCACATTCTGCTAAAACAGAATTCCTTGCAAATTGTTCAAACTAAAAATTGGATCTTATTCCCATGTGTACAAGGCTGTGTCACTCAGCTGCTCAAGCTAATCCACTGTTCTCAATTTCATTCAAAAACCTATCAATCTCCTTTTAAAAATGCACATGTACCTGGTATTTATCTGCGTTTGAGGAGGATGTTCCAGAATTCTCTATAACACTGTGTGGAAAACATTCTTCCTAATTTCACTCCTGACTCACCCAGCTACAATTTTGAGATTGTACTCCTTGATCTGAATTAAGAGGCAAGAATTTCTCTGCATCTATTCTGTCAAACCTCTTTATAATTTTAAGGACCTTGATTAGAAAACCCTACAACCTTCGAAATTCGAGAATACGTACCAGGTTTATGGAAGCTGCTGTCATAATTTAACCACTTAAACCCTAATATTATGGTTGTTCTCTGCAGTGCCTGCAATGCTTGAATGTCCCTCTTTTTTCTTGGCAACCAATATTGAATATAATATTTATGTTTGCACTCTTTGATTATTATCTTTCCATGGTCTTGCAGAAGTGATGTTTTGTCTTCACATTGAGGCTACCCTCCATCATGGTTTTGTAGCAGTGACGCCAGATCTCGTAGCTCAAAACTGAGCATTCGTGGAACGCTGTAGGTCATCAGTAGCAGTGGAATTGTATCCCACCACAATCTCTTAACTTGAAGGCCTAGCATACCCTCCACTTTACCATGACCAACCAATCCAGGAATTCAATGCCAGTTAAGTGAATAGTGCAAAAGAATGTGCTAGGAACAGCAACCAGGCAGACTTAAAAATGAGATGTCAACCTGGTTTAGCTCCAACACAGTACTGCTTACTTGGCAAACATTAGAAGCAGCATGTGATAGACAGAATTAAGCAATCCCACAAGCAACAAACTGATCATGTCAAAGCTCTGCAGTCCTGTTATATCCAGTCGTGAATGGTGGTGGACAATTAAACAACTCACTGGAGGAAGAGGCTCCACCAATGTCCACCCTCATTGATGGGGAAGCCCAGCACGTCAGTTCAAAAGATATGACAGATGCATTTGCATTAATCTTCAGGCAGAAATGCTGAATGGATGATCCACCTTGGCCTCCACGGAGATCCCCAGCCTCTCAGCCAATTTGATTTCCTCCCAAATGATATCAAGAAATGGCTGAAAGCACTGGATATTGCAAAGGCTATGGGCTCTACACTTCACTTAGCTGGATAATTCTACTCCAACAAAGCTCAAGAAGCCGACTCCAAACAGATAGAGCAGCCTTCTTGACTGACACCCTTTTAGATCAATGCACTGTTGCATCAGTGTCCCAGTTTTTTCAATAACATGGCACACTTCAATGAGGCAAACAATTCCTAGGCACATCCACTTTTTTTTTAGCTGAATCGATTACTCATAAACGTCATACTTACGTTTAATTTGGAATTCCAGAATTGGAAGGGATTAATGGCACAGAAACCCAACCAGTCCCAAACAGACATTTATACTCCACCTGAGCTTTCTCCCATCTTACCGTACCTAACTCTTTCTTTGTTACACTTGGCCCGCATACACTTCTCTAGCCTGGGGGAGGGGTATATGTTACAAACTAAAAAGAGCAAAAGCCTGCTTGCTGTGCAACTGAAAGTAGCAAGGTTATGAACGAGAAAATTGGAATAATCACATTTGAGACCTGTTTTCAGAATATGAAGCTGTTCATTGATTTTAAATTACTCCATTATTAAACAAAGATATATTTCCATCACACAAAAAACTCGCATTTGATTAATTTTTAATTGATCCACAATTTATGGATTGACAAAATATCACTTTACATATTTTAAGTATTTCTTGGTAAATTACATTTAGTACTGGACATATAATTCTGGGATTTCCCAAGGCATCTTATATGTTGCTTTTCATCTAATATTAACTGACACTTAACTTCCTAGCTGTCTAGTAAAGCAAATTGATGGGCAGTAGCACTTTGCTCCTTGTCTAACTAAGCAAATTGGTGCAATAAGAGAACAGAATTTTGGCGTCTGGATGGCATTCTCAGGCCAGTAAAGGTAACCAATTGGTGGACTGTTGGATTGCTTCAGCGAGCATTTCATATTCATTATGTTGGGATTATCATCTCCATAGAACATAGAACATTACAGCACAAACAGGCCCTTCGGCCCTCGAGTTGCGCCGATCGCATCAACCCCACCAATCTATAGACCTATCTATAACCCCCAATCCCATTAAACCCCATATACTCATCCAGAAGTCTTTTAAAAGACCCCAGCGAGTTCACCTCCACCACCGACGACGGCAGCCGATTCCAATCACTCACTACCCTCTGAGTGAAAAACTTACCATGTAGCCAATGATATAGCACAGGCTATGGGATATGCAAGCATCTAGTAGAACTACCCAGGTTTACATGCAATCTGTAAGAAGCTACTGATAGCAAATAGGTTACAACAAAAGATGAACTTCCAATTGCCCCATGCCCATCTCTGTTCTTTTGCTTCTGTGAGATTTGGGTAAGCACAAGACACTTTACTAAGCAAAAAGATACATCGCTAATCCTTACTCATTAATTCAAGCAAGGACATTTTCATAGTTTTATTTACAAATTACTTTATTGTTTGGAGTTTTCAAGGACGGAAGCTAAGGCCACTAGTACCTTAATGACTGCGTGGGTGGAAGAGGTGATGGGTGTAGTGGCTGCTATTGTGAATACTTCAGAGTTATTAAATCAGATATACTCCAAGTAGTTAAAGAGATTGTTATCTATCTCAGTCCTGCGATATGCTGCTCAGTAATTATCTGACAGTGAAATATTACATCCCTGGATCTGTTTGTATTGGGAGGAAATCAAATTAAAGACTTGTTTATTTTGTGCAGTGATCCACACAAATAATAAACTTGGATTAAACCAAGTTGCAACCATTATAATAGTGTTACCCCTTGAGGCTATTAATGTCACTTATGCTTAGGAATTGCTTTTCAAGGAACATTTTAATGTATTTTGGAAGTTGGATGATTGATGATTTGCGGATACCACTTGTCTTTTGTGGTTGAATTATTTATAAACATGACTATGGCGGATTAGCTTCTCAGAAAATTGGACATTTAAACTTTCTGTCAACATTTTACATTCTTTGAGAAAGTAGATTTTTCTGAGATCAAGATTTTTTTTCTGAGGCAAACTCTCAATTTGCAGTGAACAAAAACATAAGGTTTCTGGAAGTAAAATTTAACAACACCTCAGATAAAATGATTTGTATTCTGAAATTCTAAGAATTGTATTCAGTGCTTATTGTAGATTTTTCCGTTTCTTCTCCCGCTGTTGCCTAAAAGCCGGTCTGTGTACCCTGTCAGTGATATGCCTTCAATTTCTGTAGGGAATGCACCCTCTGCCCATTCTAGAATTGTGCTGATTTCTAATTGCCTTGAAGTATCTTTATCTGACCTAACGCTATAATTAAAAAATACAAATATTTGTACTATACATTTTTTCCAGCTGCTACTACCTGTATCTGAGCATAATGATTGGAAAGTAAAATTTGTAAATTTTGAGATCGTGGAAATGTATTTTGGATCTAGTTTGAACAGAAAGACTAATGTGACAAGTATTGGGGAACTGCTTCCATTGTGAAGGATATTATGACTTAACTCCAAGTGCAGTAAATTTAGTACTGCATGGTGGGTTTCTGAGGACACAGGAAACCTAGCACCTAATAGGTGGTGGTTACCATAATGCTAAGTTGTGCAGCATTTGTTTATGGGGCAGTAAGAGCAGACTTTCTTGGATCCCCAAGTAAATTTTAGACTGTGCGTCCAATCCTTTCCTCCAAACCCATAATCCCGAACATTCTGTCATGTGATTTCTCTATGCTGGGGTTTTGTTATCGCTCCCTGATTTGGTCCTGGTTACCTGGAATGTGCCAGCTGGAAAACTGCACTGGTACTCCCGCATTTTCTTTGAAGTGGTGAAAAATTAAAAATAAGGGAACAGCTCGGACTTGAGAGATGCACTGAGGCATTGCCTCAGTTGATTTTCTTCAGCTGGGCTCTGAATCTGCCCCATAGCCACAGCACAACTCATCAGGCATGTGGAAACATCTCAAGTTCCTGTCCCAAGTCTCTCACTGTCCTGTCTTGGAAATGTTGCGATTTTTTTCGTCATTGCTCAACCGAAATCCTGGAATTTCCGACTTAGCTTAAATTTGCCAAGCCTGACAACATCAACAATCAGCATTTGGATGAGGAAGAGAAGAGGGTTGTAAATAGATCCTTTGATGTTACAGGGATGGGTAAAAGGAGAAATAATTGCTACGGTATGACAGGACTGAGAGAAATCAAACCAGGAAGCAAGAGTCCTGTGGTGGTGGGCATTGACTGACTTTTTGGAATTTTAGTCTAATGCTTTGCTTTATTGTCCTATTTTCAGGATGTCAATAAACGGTTATCGCTCCCTGCAGACATTAGGCTACCTGATGGGTATTTGGAAAAACTGCAGATGAACAGTCCACCTTTTGATCAGCCTATGAGTAGAAGATCCCGCAGAGCTTCCTTAGTGAGTATTTTATTAACAGTAGCCATGAAATGTTTTAGCTTTTAATCACTGTTTCTTCTCTCCTGTAAATCCTAAATTCTATCTCTCTTCCAACAATTCAAAAATGCTCATTCTTTTTAGTTTGATTTCTCTATGTCACTGTTTACTTTTTGTAATAATCACACTGATTATTGATGATCCCCAATAAAATCTGTGGAACAGCAGTCTGGCCAAGCGTTTGACCTCCAACTTTTCATATGATGCTAGAGCACCTAATTTATTGAAGGAATAGACATAGGAAAAAACAAACACACCAACGGTTTTATTGCTCCCCTCTATGTAGGGGACAGTGGTAGTCAGTGATCTAGATTTAACCCCTGCTGCCTGTAATAATGCAGAGAAAATCAGCCACTACTGTAGATTGTTGTCAGGTGACCCGGGTATAGAAACAGGATTATGTATGGCATTAATGTAAATGACCCGGGTATAGAAACAGGATTATGTATGGCACCTTGACAAACAAGCAAAACGGTTTGATCAGCCAAAGTAGAGCACATTTTTGTCTTCCTTTGTGGACAAGAAAAAGTGTCAGAAATCGATAATGCTGGGTATTTCTTGCACTTGACCAAGTATGCAAGTGCATGAAGCTCTCCTAAGCAAAGGGAGGATTTAATTGAATTGACAGAAGTAATGTCATTACATATTGTGCATTATTTTCCAGCTCCTTCAAGTAGTCAGTGTGGCAGTTTAAATAATACTCTTAGAAATTTGAGTTAGAAGATGCTGGATTGTGCTTTGAAATGAATGGATCTTTAAAGAAGCAGCTAGCAATATTGGTTTTGGAGTATTACTGAGACTGGTGTTATTAACCTTTTAGTCACATGGCTGCAGTGTCACTGGCTACAGTTTTATTTCTTGCAGAAGTAGCAGTTGCCAGAGCAAAATTCTACTACACCCTTGCGCTGCTGCATAAAGCTTCCCACCTACTATTTTGAATCCAAGGCATTTACCCTGTATAACACTCACTGAAAGCATTTAAATGATCTGAAATCCAAAATGCTGCTGGGCTCAGCGTTGTATGCAAAATGTGTATCTCAGTACTGATGCTGCAGTGAATGGGTTAGGAGAAATAAGATTAATTCCACTTCTCCCTGAATTAACTTTCTGGATAAGGTATCAAACAATATTATGACAGGATTGTTGAAGGGACAGGTATGTTCTATACTAATGGTAGCATGCTGTTCCCCTTAACATTGTTTCTATATTTAAGATGGAAATAGATTTCTAGACTCTAAAGGTGTCAAGAGGTACAGGACAAGTGCTGGAGTATGGCAATGAGGTAAAGGAACAGCCATGATCATGTTGAATGGTAGACAGGCTCATAGGGCCCAAATGGCATACTGTTGTGTCTCCAACATAAAAGGGACCAAGTATTTTGTAGATTCAGCCTGAACCTAGGCTGATTGTTACAGGTACGATGCTTTTTCAGCCATATCTTTCTTTTTCTGAATGAAGTATATATGGCAGGAAGCTAGCGGCTACCAATTATCCAAGGTGCAAAACAGGCATTACATTTGTTGAACATGCTAACAAGAGACCTATTTTAGAATCCTAATTCCTAGTTTGGAATTAACTGGATCTGCAGGAAGCCGTTGAAAGTATGGAGTGGAGTCTACATCTAACCAGTTCAATGCAAAACATAGAATCCCTACAGTGCAGAAGGGGACCAATTAGTCCATCGAGTCTGCATCGACCACAATCCCACCCTATTCCCGTAACCCCCGCATATTTACCCTGCTTATCCCCCTGACACACAACCTAGGCTGCACACCTTTGGATCTATTTTCCTCCATCCAAAATGTATTTGGCTGTTGAAACTCCCTCTGGGAGTGTAGAATTCTAATGATTCACCTGTTGAGTGATAAAATCTCTCCTCAGCTCAATCTTAAAATATTCTATGTTCCAGATTCCCAGCTAGGGTAAGACAATCTCCGTGCCTACTACCTTGTTGAGCCCTTTCTGAATTCTGTTTGTTTCAATTAGGTCACTTCTCATTCTTCTGGACCACGGAGGGGATAGGCTCAATTTGCTCAGCCTCTCATCGTCAGGGAACTTTCTCAGTGCAGTAACCAATCTGATGGACCTTCTCCATGCTGTCTCCAATACTCAAACCTTCCTTAGATATGGAGACCAGATATGGTCGTGCCAAATTCCATACAATTGGAGCAATTCGTTATTGTACTCCAATAATTTTGCAATAAGAGCAACATACCATTTACCTTCCTAGTTGCTTTGCCAACTTGCGTTCCTAGTACAAGACAACTCAAATTCCACTGAACATCAGTGTCTACACATGTCTCACCATTTTTTTAAAAAATTTGCGTTTTATTCTTACTACTAAAGTGAATACCTTCATGCTTGCATGCGTTATACTATATCTGCCACCTTGTTGCCCAAAATCTTGGGGCAATTGTACCGATATAACTAAAGGGCAGATTATAGACTTGGTGAATATTGCAGTAACCTTGGTTAGCTCAGTGTGTCAACTTGGACTTTCCCAACATAAAATTCCTAACCACTCCATAATTTGATGAGCAGTTGCACAACCAGTCACAATGTTTTGGAAAAATTCTTTTCAGGTGTCCTTTACTGACTTTTTGGTTTGGTTTCTGTCCAACTTGTTGCCACACATTTTCTGTGCACTGAAATAATTTTGCTTTTGTTTTGCACCACATCTTTAATTAATACGGAGCCAGAACAAATAATTTGAATAAGGTATGGTTTTGTGCAGCACCAAATATAACCTGTTTAGTCAGAGGCCAACTTTGGACTTTTTGATTGGTATTTGGATGTCAATTTAAGATGGCAACTCCTGCTACAGGTTGTTCTTTTTTTACTAAATACCAGTGTTTTGTTACCTCTAATTGGAAAACAACCTTCTAGGTGATGCCACAATAATTTCGTTTGCCTCCTGGCTCCTTGGTAACAATTAAATTATTAATTGAGAAAACTGTGTTGTAATGATTGGAAAATCAAATCCTTTTTAAAGTATTAGATGGACAAAAATTGAAAGGTTAAATTTGGCACTTATTGGGCACTTCCATATTAATGTACTGATGCTATTTGAAGATAGAAACCCTTTTTGTCTCCCTTTGCTTTATGTATTTGGTTCAGTTGTGTAAAATAAAATCCAGAATGCAAATGTACAGGAACAACTCCAAAGGGAGAAAAGGCAATTTTGGGGAAAAGCTGTAAGAGCCCTAATATATGGTTTAGCTGTGTCTGCCAAAGCCATAAAACTTCAGAGAATGGAGTGAGAGCAGTTGAGAATGGTCCTATAAATGTTACTTTTGGTTGCATTATCTATTCAAATGGTTGCTACTGATTATGGTATTTAGTTAAGAAATCAAACATGTTTAATTCAATCAGTAATCGAGTACTGCTGTGTGATACAAGTTTTAACTTTCTTTTAGTCTGAGATTGGATTTGGAAAGCTAGAAACTTACATTAAGTTGGACAAACTTGGAGAGGTAAGTAACTCTACTGTCTTTCAGTACTTTTCAACTTGAGATATTGAACAAAGAGATTCAACTAAAATGGTAAATTCGAGTAATGAATAGGATCATTTGTGCAGTTACCCTCAGAAGTATGGCACTGCATGTTTTTGTTTTATTACGATGCATTTCAACTGATTGCAATTTAGATCAAATGTAAAAATGATCATTGGTAGGATGCGCTACGTGATTCCAACAACATTTATTCAGTACTGTCCCTTCAACTGGGATACCATAGCTATTTTTGCTGAGTTGTCTGCAAATAGTCACTTCATGTGCCTTATTTTCTCCACACATCTGTATTACCTCACGCTTCTCTAAATTGAATTCCATTCGCAACTTTTCTGTTCATTGGCCAATCCATCGATATCTTCCTCACTATCAATCACATGGTCAATTTTCATGTCACCTGCAAACTTCTTAATCGTACCCCTGAAATTTGAGTCTCAGTCTTTGATAAATATCACAGAAAACCAGAGACCTAACCTTGCACAACCCCATTGGAAACCACTCTAGTCACAAAAACACTTGTTGATCATTTTCCTTTGTCTGCTAGCACTGAGCCAATTTCTAGATTAAAGTTACCACTTTCCCCAGAATCTGACTTCTACTGTTCTGAACTGCCTACCTAATGAACCATTTCCAAAAGCCTTGCTAAGTCCATGTAGACCATCAACTCCTGGTTACAAGGTAATCAGACACAAACTTCTCTTGACTAATCCATGCTGACTGTCCTTCACTTATCAGGCTACTTCAGCATAAAACAGTGGGGATCCATATTAAACTTGAAAATTAGTGAGAAAAAGTGAATACGATTCAAAAATGAACTAGCAGGGATTGGATTCAATAAGGCAGCCAGGTAACTGCTGACAAGTTTAAAAAGAAAATTTTCAGGTAATTTAAATGAAATTTGGTAAGAATGTAAGTGCAGTGAACTGTAATACAAATTTTAAAAATGGGTAATGCATGCATTCCACAAATGGCATTGAAATAACTTCGGATGCTGTTGAATTGGTTTTTCATAGATTCTTTCCAATGTTTAAAGTTTGTTTATTAATGTCACAAGTAGGCTCACATTAACATTGCAATGAAGTTACTGTGAAAATCCTTAAGTTGCCACACTCTGGCGCCTGTTCAGGTACCGTGAGGCAGAATATAGCATGGCCAGTGCACTTAACCCGCACATTTTTGGACTGTGGAGGGAAACTGGAGCACTAGGAGGAAATCTACACAGAGGCAGAACATGCAGACGCTGCACCAACAGTGACCTAAGCAGGAGTTGAACCTAGCTCCTTGGTGCTGAGAGACAACAGTGCTAACCACTGTGCCGTGGTGTACCCAATCATTGCAGAGCAAAAGTAAACAAGAGCAAATTAAAATAGTGAACTATAACTCTGAGGAAGTTCCAGTCAAACAGTATGGTGATATGCTGCAGGCAACTGAGACTGTTCTGGCAGAAAATCACAGAAAACTTTGGCCCCTTCATTGAAGACCTCACACCTCTCAGCACTCTGCCCAGCATGTCTTATTATAAGCACTCAAATTTATGCTAGCCTTGAACAACTTTATTCCTGTTTGCTTCCAAGGATCAGCTGGAAACCTCGATGGCATCTTGTAAATAGCTGCATATCACTCTGCAGGTCACTAATGCTCTCTTTGTGAGAGTTCGACATTGAATTTCAGACAGACACTGCCTCACGGGGACAGTAGCCATTCTTGCAACGCGGGAGACATAGGACATCATTGATAGGTTACACCCATGTGGCCATCAAGGCATGAAATAACCAACCAGTGAGATTTATCAATAGGCTTTGAGACTCACGTTCAGTTGGTCTGTGACAGTAACAAGAGCTTTCGCCACGTGTCCATTTGCTTTCCTAGCAGTTGCCATAACTCACTCATCCTCTGCTGGTCCAAACTATTGCAGCTCTTGACTCATAGGAACATAGCAATTAAGAGCAGAAGTGGGCAAATTCAGTCCTATGAGCCTACTCCACCATTCAGTCAGATCATGGCTGATCTCACCCTGATCACAATTCACCTCCCACCTTTTCCTCATATCCCTCTTTCCTTTTTTGTTAGAAATATGTCTATCTCCCTCTTGAAACCATTCAAAGATTCAGACTCTACCATGCTGTGGGGCAGTGAGCTCCACAGATTCACCACCCCCTGCGCCAAGTCGTTCCTCCTCATCTCAGTTTTAAATCAGTCGCCTCTCAACCTGTGACCGCTTGTTCTAGATTGCCCCATAAGAGAAAACATTTGGTCTACATTTACTCTATCAATCCCCTTGAACATTTTATATACCTCGATCACATCCCCTCTCATCCATCTAACCTCTAGCAAGTACAAGCCTTCATATATCAAACAGCTCCAGAATCAAACTGGTGAACCTCCCCTGAACTGCCTCCAATGCCACCACATCCTTCCTCAAATAAGGAGACCAAAACTGGACACACTACTCCAAATGTGGTCTCACCAACATTTCTCTACTTTTATACTCCAGTCCTTTTGCAATATATGCCAATATCCCATTTGTCTTTTTTATTATGTGTTGCAACTGGTATACCAAATTTCTGCATTACATCAACATAGACCCCAGATCCCTCAACCCGGATCCATTTTGAACCTGCTTTCCATTTAGATATTTTGTCTGCCTTTCTTTGGCCAAAATGGATAACTTTACAGTTATCCACATTTATCTCCAGCTGCCAAACTTTAGCCCATTCTCTTAGCTTATCTATATTGCAACAATACTTTTAGATGGGGTTCTGACTTGGAGGTGTTCAGTCATAATCCCACAGATGGTAACTTCACACCATTGGCCTGTCAGCCAAGCACATACACCAAATGTCCAAACCTGCAGTTCCCTTTGTACTGAGCGGGATTACTGTTGCAGGTTAGGTTGATTGGCCATGCTGAAAATTGCCCCTTAGTGTCCTGAGCTGCGTAGAGGGATGAGCGGGTAAATGGGTAGGGATTGTGGTCAGTGCAGACTTGATGAGCCTTTTTCTGCACTGTAGGGTTTCTATGATACTATAATATCCATCTGTAAAATCTTAATATCCTCTTTGCTGCCTGCTTTCCCGCCTATTTTAGGCACGGTAGCACAGTGGTTAGCACTGCTGCTTCACAGCTCCAGGGTCCTGGGTTCGATTCCCGGCTCGGGTCACTGCCTGTGTGGAGTTTGCACATTCTCCTCATGTCTGCGTGGGTTTTCTCCGGGTGCTCCGGTTTCCTCCCACAGTCCAAAGATGTGCGGGTTAGGTTCATTGGCTATGTTAAAATTGCCCCTTAGTGTCCTGGGATGTGTAGGTTAGAGGGGTTAGCAGGTAAATGTGTAGGGATATGGGGATAGGGTCTGGGTGGGATTGTGTTCGGTGCAGACTCGATGGGCCGAAGGGCCTGTTT
This sequence comes from Prionace glauca, assembly GCA_037974335.1. NCBI lineage: Eukaryota > Metazoa > Chordata > Chondrichthyes > Carcharhiniformes > Carcharhinidae > Prionace > Prionace glauca. Next base: position 9,913,185 of record CM075739.1, on the reverse strand, counting down.
CTGCACTGTAGGGTTCTATGCTCTATTTTAGTATCATTCGCAAATTTTGCTATGTTACACTCTGTCCCTGCTTGCAGGTTATTTATATATATTCTAACAGTTGAGGTCCATGGACTGACCCCTGCGACATCCTGCTAGCTACATTTCACCGGCCAGAGAAGGACCCATATATGCGGAACTCTGTTTTCTGTCAGTCAGCCAATTGTCCATCCAATCTAGTACTCTACCCTCAATCTCATCTTATGTATCAGTCTTTTATGCGGCAACAAATTCCTTGTGGAAGTCTAGATATATCATATACCACATCTCACTATCCACTTTGCACGTCCTCAAAGAAGTCAACATAGAACATAGAACATTACAGCGCAGAACAGGCCCTTCGGCCCACGATGTTGCGCCGACCAGTTACAAAACAATGACCCACTAGCCTAAACCAATCCCTTTTCATCCATAAACCTATCCACAGATCTTTTAAACGCCCCCAAACTAGGTGCATTTACAACTGCAGCTGGCAGGGCATTCCAGTCCCTCACCACCCTCTGGGTAAAGAACCTACCCCTGACATCTGTCCTATAACTACCCCCCCTTAATTTAAAATCGTGCCCCCTCGTGCTAGCTTTCTCCATCCTAGGAAAAAGGCTATCACTATCTACCCTGTCTAAACCTCTAATCATCTTATATGTTTCAATGAGATCCCCTCTTAGCCGCCTTCTTTCCAGCGAAAACAACCCCAAATCTCTCAATCTCTCCTCATAGGATCTCCCCTCCATACCAGGCAACATCCTGGTAAACCTCCTCTGCACCCTCTCCAAAGCCTCTACATCCTTCCTGTAATGTGGGGACCAGAACTGCACACAAAACTCCAAGTGCGGCCGCACCAGAGATGTGTACAGTTGCATCATGACGCTGCGACTCCTAAATTCAATCCCCCTACCAATAAACGCCAAAACTCCGTATGCCTTCTTAACAACCTTATCTACTTGATTCCCAACTTTCAGGGATCTATGTACACATACACCTAGATCCCTCTGCTCCTCCACACTATTCAAAGTCCTCCCGTTAGCACTATACTCAACACATCTGTTATTCCTACCGAAATGAATTACCTCACACTTCTCCACATTAAACTCCATCCGCCACCTCTCAGCCCAGCTCTGCAACCTTTCTAAGTCATCCTGCAAACTATGACACCCTTCCTCACAATCTACCACACCTCCGGCTTTGGTGTCATCAGCAAACTTACTAATCCACCCAACTATACCCTCATCCAGATCATTAATAAAAATTACAAACAGCAGTGGCCCCAAAACAGATCCCTGAGGCACACCACTTGTAACCGAACTCCATGACGAATATTTCCCATCAACCACCACTCTCTGTCTCCTATCTGCTAGCCAATTCCTGATCCAATTACCTAGATCACCCCCAATCCCATACATCTGCATTTTCTGCAGAAGCCTACCATGGTGAACCTTATCAAACGCCTTGCTAAAATCCATATACACCACATCAACTGCCTTACCCCTATCCACCTCTTTGGTCACTTTCTCAAAGAACTCGATAAGGTTAGTAAGGCATGACCTACCCGCTACAAAACCATGCTGACTGTCTCTAATCAACTCATTACTTTCCAAATAACTATAAATCCTGTCTCTAATAATCCTTTCCAAAACCTTACCCACCACAGAAGTAAGACTCACCGGTCTATAATTCCCAGGGAAGTCCCTTCTCCCCTTCTTAAACAATGGGACAACATTTGCTGTCCTCCAATCTTCTGGTACTATACCAGAGACTAACGACGACCTGAAGATCAGAGCCAGAGGCTCCGCAATCACCCCTCTTGCCTCCCAAAGAATCCTAGGGTAAATCCCATCTGGACCAGGGGACTTATCTATTTTCAATCCCTCTAAAATATCCAGCACATCCCCCGTATCAACTGCAATACTATCTATTACACACCCCTGCACCCCAGTGTCCTCCTCAGCTACATTCCTGTCCCCTTGCGTGAACACCGAAGAGAAATATTGGTTCAACGCCTCTCCAATCTCCTCCGGTTCCACACACAACTTCCCTCTACTGTCTGTAACTGGCCCTAATCTTGTCCTAACCAACCTTCTGTTCTTGACATACCTGTAAAACGCCTTAGGGTTCTCCTTAATCCTATCAGCCAAAATCATCTCATGCCCTCTTTTAGCCCTTCTTAACTCCCTCTTCAACTCCCTCCTAGCCAATCTAAAACTTTCTAATGCACTACCTGAGCCCTCAAGCCTCATCCGAACATAAGCCTCCTTTTTCTTCCTAACCAACGAATCAACTTTTTTGGTGCACCACGGTTCCCTGGGCCTACCAAATCCTCCTTGCCTGACAGGGATATACTTATCACAGACCCGCAATAGCTGCTCCTTGAAAAATCTCCACATCTCGGATGTTCCCAGTCCCTGTAATCTCCCATTCCAACCAATGCTTCCTAATTCTCTCCTAATAGCCTCATAATTACCCTTCCCCCAGCTGAAACTACTGACCCGAGGTTCATGCCTATCCCTTTCCATCACTAAGGTGAACGTAATCGAATTGTGATCACTATCCCCAAACTGTACACCAACTTCCAAGTCTAGCACCTGATCTGGCTCATTACCGAGCACCAAATCCAATATAGCCTCACCTCTCGTCGGCCTATCTACATACTGAGTCAAAAAACCTTCTTGCACACTTTGAACAAAAACTGACCCCTCTAACGAGCCAGAGCTGTAGCAATTCCAATCTACATGAGTAAAGTTAAAGTCCCCCATAACAATTACCCTATTACTTTCACTCCTAACAAGGATCGTCTCCGCAATCCTTTCCTCAACCTCTCTAGAACTTTTTGGAGGTCTATAAAAGACTCCCAACAGGGTGACCTCTCCTCTCCTATTTCTAATCTCCGCCCATACTACCTCAACAGACAAGTCCTCATCAAAGTTCCTCTCTGACACTGAGATACAGTCCTTGACCAATAATGCTACCCCACCCCCCCTTCTACCTCCTTGTCTACTCCGATTAAAGCATTTGTACCCTGGGACCTGCAACATCCATTCCTGACCCTGCTCTATCCAAGTCTCTGAAATGGCCACAACATCGAAGTCCCAGGTACTGGTCCACGCTGCAAGTTCATCCACCTTATTGCGAATACTCCTCGCATTAAAGTATACACATTTCAAACCACATTCCAAACCCTGTTCCGCCCCTCCCCCGCAATGCCGTGCATTGCAGTTCCCATCTACGCCCCCCTCACTTTCACCCCCTCTACTCAGGATCCCACCCCCCCTCTGAATCAGTTTAAACCACTCTGCATAACCTTAACAAATTTACCTCCCAGGATATTTGTTCCCCTTTGGTTCAGGTGAATCCCATCCCTCTGATAAAGGTCCCACCTTCCCCAGAACGAGCCCCAATTGTTCAAGTACTTAAACCCCTCCCTCCTGCACCATCCCCTCAGCCACGAGTTCAAGCTTTCCCTCCCTCTATTCCTCTCTAAACTATCCCGTGGCACAGGCAAGAGTCCAGAGATAACCACTCTGTCTGTCTTGGCCTTTAGCTTCCACCCCAACTCCATGAATCTCTGCTTAATGTCCCCTTCCCTTAGCCTTCCTATATCATGCGTCCCCACATGAATAATAACTTGGGGTTGATCTCCCTCTCCCCTGAGAGTCTTGAATATCCTCTCTGAGACATCTTGGACCCCAGCCCCTGGTAGGCAACACACCAGCCCTGAGTTCCTATCATTATTACCGACTCTCCTATCCGTCCCTTTAACGGTGGAGTCCCCAATGACAAGACCTAATCTTTGGCTACCCCTAACCACCTGAGCTTTTACAGTAGGCTCATCCCCAGAGACCTGCTCCCTTTGGCTATCCCCAGTTGATCCCTCCTCAACTGTAGCCTCCAGGACCGAAAACCTATTTTGGAGGGGAACAGCCCCAGGGGATTTTCCCCCCACTTGCTTCTTTCCCCTCCTCTTGGCAGTGACCCAAGACTGGTTTCTAGGAGTGACTAACTCCCTATAACTCCTATCAATGTCCACCTCTGCATCCCGAATTTTGCGGAGCTCCTCTACTTCCACCTCCAACTCCTTTACACGCTCCTCCAGAAGCTGCATTCTAACGCACTTCCTACAAGTAAAATCCCCTGTAACACTACTGGAGTCCCTCACCACATACATCCCACAGGAGATGCAGCACACTGCCTGAACTGCCATCCCTGAAACAGTTACCAGCAGAAAAAATAAAAATATTAAAAAGAAAACTTACCCACACTTATAATTTAGGTTAGAGGAGGTGGGAGGGTGGGATTCTCTACCAGTGTAGAGAATCGGGTATCCTCTCTACGCTAATTTATAGGGTTAGGGGCCCAGAAAAAAAAACTACAACTACCGGCAAGCGTCTTAGTGACGACTTCCGGTTTTAACTAATTTTTTAAAAAAAACGCCAAAAACTCGCAACTTTAAAAAACTAAAAATAAAAGTTAGCCAAAGAAACAGAAAAATGTACCCGTTGCTGCCACCTCTGATGTTCAACAATCGCTGCCTCTCGACTTTGCTCGCCAGAAACAATGAGGCCGATTCACGGAGGTAGGTGCTTATAAACCCCCAAAAAAAAACTACAACTACCGGCAAGCGTCTTAGTGACAACTTCCGGTTTTAACTAATTTTAAAAAAAAACGCCAAAAACTCGCAACTTTAAAAAACTAAAAATAAAAGTTAGCCAAAGAAACAGAAAAATGTACCCGTTGCTGCCACCTCTGATGTCCAACAATCGCTGCCTCTCGACTTTGCTCGCCAGAAACAAGCCCATGACTTTCTCTTCATAAAACCATGCTGACAGTGGTGGATTGAGCTTTGTCTTTCCAAATGTTCATTCATCTCCTTAATGATGGATTCCAACAACTTCAGTACCATAGAGGTCAAGTTAACCAGCCTATAGTTTCCTACTTCATTTCCTCCGGATGCCTTCTGCCCCACAGTTTTCAATCTCAAAGTCTCCTAATCCAGACAGTCCACTTCTATCTGTTGCCCAAAATCCACAAAAAGGACTGTCCTAGTAGTCCCATTGTGTCAACATGCTCTTGTCCTACTGAACTTATTTCTTCTTCTCTTGACTCCATCCTCACTCCTCTGGTCCATTCCCTCCCCACCTACATCTGGGATTCCTTTGATGCCCTGCGTCATATTGACAGCTCCAGATTGTAGGCCCTAACCGCCTCCTATTCATCATGGGTGTGCAACCTCTCTACACCTCCATCCCCTGAGAGCTCTTTGCTTCTTTGAAAAGAGACCCGTTAGAAAAAATCTCAATTACAAGGGAGGAAGTGTTAGGTTTTTTAGGAAACATGAAGACAAACAAATCCCCAGGGCCTGATGGCATCTATCCTAGACTGCTCAGGGAGACAAGAGATGAAATTGATGGGCCTCTAACAGAAATCCTTGTCTTTCCACTGGACACAGTTGAGGTCCCAGGATAGGTGGAGGATAGTAAATGTGGTCCCGTTATTTGAGAAGGGTAGCAAGGATAACCCGGGTAATTATAGACCGGTGAGCTTGACGTCCGTGGCAGGGAAGTTGTTGGAGAAGATTCTTAGAGATTGGATATATGCGCATTTAGAACGGAATAATCTCATTAGCGATAGACAGCATGGTTTTGTACAAGGGAGATGTACAAAATAATCGAGGTGTATAAAATTATGAAGGGCATAGACAAGGTGAACAGTGGGAAGCTTTTTCCCAGGTCAGAGGTGACGAACACAACAGGTCACAAGTTCACGGTGAGGGGGGCATGGTTCAAGACAGATATCAGGGGGACATATTTTACACAGAGGGTGGTGTGGACCTGGAATGTACTGCCAAGCAAGGTGGTTGAGGCAGACACGCTGGGATCATTTAAGACTTATCTAGATAACCACATTAACAGACTGGAATAGAGGGATACAAACGAATGGTCTAGTTGGGCGCAGGAGTGGCGCAGGCTTGGAGGGCTGAAGGGCCTGCGCCTGTGCTGTATTGTTCTTTGTTCAGAACAATTCCCACCCATCACCACTCTCCTCCATCTGGCTGAAGTCCTTTCAATTTCTCCTTTAACTCATCCCACTTTCTCCAAACCAAAGGAGTAGCAATGGGTATCCACATGGGTCCTAGCTACACTTGTCTTTTTGTGGGGTATGTAGAACATTCCTTGTTCCAGGCCTGTCCGGGTCCCCTCCCACAAATCCTTTGCCAGTACATCGATGACTATTTTGGTGCCGCTTCACGCTCTGGTCCAGACCTCAAAAAATTCATAAACTTCGTTTCCAGTTTGTACCCCTCCATCTTCTTCACCTGGTCCATTTCAGATACTTCCCTCTGTTCCTTGACCTTTCTGACTCCATTTCTGGCAATAGACTATCTACTAATATCCATTACAAGCCCACTGATTCCCATAACTAACTGGACTACAGTTCTTTGCACCCTAAATCCTGTAAGGACTCCATCTCTTTCTCTTAGCTCCTTCACCTCCATCGCATTCCGATAATGCCATTTTCCTAAGTGGTGCTTCTAATATATGCTCCTTTTTCCTCAACCATGAATTCCCACCTACCATTGTCAACACAGCCCTCAAAAGTGTGCGGTCCTTCTGCACCACAGCTCTCACCCCCTTCCCTCCCTCCCCAGAACAAGGAGAGTCCCCTTTGTTCTCACATTTCACCCCACCAGCCTCCGCGTAATCCTGCACCGTTTTCGCCAACTCCTGCGCCATGCCACCACCAAACACATCTTCTCTTCACTGTGGCCTGCTGTGATGTTCTATGAAGCTGAAGCAAACTGAAGGAACAGCATCTCATGTTCCGGCTAGGCACTTTACAAAGCCATCCGGTCTCAACATCAAATTCAATAGCTTCAGGTGATTAGCTGTACGCCACCTCCGCCCCTTTCTTTTCTATTTATTTTCTTTTACTGTTCTCAACCTTTTAATTCTTTATTGTCTTTCTTCATTTTTCTTCTCCCCCCCCCCCCCCCCGCAATCTTTCACATCTCCATTTCCTTACTTTTTCTCCCCTTTGCTTCCCCTTTTCCTTTTTTCTAAATTTTACCTCTCTCTCACCCGTTCCTGCCCCCCTCCCCCCACATCTTCACCTGTCGCAGTTTACCCTCTGACTTTTAGCTTCTCTGCCGTTTGGCTATTCACACCCTTTATTCTGTCTGTGGACTGCCATTAACAGCCTTTCCCTTGGTTTCTATGGCTATGACTCATCTTTCATTCCCTCATACTGCAATATTGTGGGCGGCACGGTAGCACAGTGATTAGCACTGCTGCTTCACAGCTCCAGGGACCCGGGTTTGATTCCCAGCTTGGGTCACTGCCTGTGTGGAGTTTGCGCATTCTCCTCGTGTCTCCGGGTGCTCTGGTTTCTTTCCACATTCCAAAGATGTGCAGGTTAGGTTGATTGGCCGTACTAAAATTGCCCCTTAGTGTCCTGAGATGTGTAGTTTGAAGGGATTAGTGGATAAATATGTAGGGATATGGGCGTAGGACCTGGGTGGGATTATGGTCAGTGTAGACTCAATGCACCAAATGCCCTCTTTCTGCACTGTAGGGTTCTATGATCTGTCTATATATAAATATCTCCCACTTTCTATGCCTTTTAGCTTTGATAAAGGGTCATTTGGACTCAAAAGATCAGCTCTTTTCTCTCACTGCCAGAACTGCTGAGATTTTCCATCATTTTCTCTTTTGGCTACAGTTTCCTACTTTTTGCTTCTCTCCCTTTTTTGAATAGGGCCTTCACATTAGCATGTTTCCAATCCACCGGGATCTTACCAGAATCAATCTCAAATTTAAAAAGCTCATGTCTTTGTGAGACACCAAGATAACTGAGATACAACCAAAGCCATCTCACTTGGAAAACCATTGGACAGATACTCGGGCTTCTGGAGATGCAATTCTGACACCAGCAGCTTAAGGTGAAAGCTGTTGTTGGATAAGACTCCTGTATGAATAAACAATAGCATATCGTGGAACTATATAGCTATCTGTTGTCACATTTATTTAGGAAGTGAAGGGGCTGCTTGTGGTTATGTGAGACTTATTTTGTTGTCAGATATTTAAGGTGAGATTTACCTATTAGTGTGTTATATGTTGAATATACATTGACTCTGATATTTGTTAAAGAAAAAGCTACAAAAAGTGGAATCTTGCTGGAAATTTATTTATTTGGTTACACAGAAGCACGACAATGAATTATAGAATAGAATCATAGAATCCCTACAGTCCAGAAGGAGGCCATTTGGCCCATTGAGCCTGCACTGACAACTATCCCACCCAGGCCCTATCCCTATAACCCCAAATGTTTACCCTACTAATCCCCTGACACTAGCATCAATTTAGCATGGCCAATCAATCTAACTGCACATCTTTGGACTGTGGAAGGAAACCAGAGCATCTGGAGGAAACTCACGCAGACATGGGGAGAATATGCAAACTCAACACAGACAGTGACTCAAGCTGGGAATTGAACCTGAGTGTCTGGCGCTGTGAGGCACTGCACCACCATTCCACCCCGATGCTTAATCAGTACCCTTAGCTGAGAATTTTTGATGAGACTTGGCCCCAAAGCATGAGAGAATTGGCGAGTAAATAGAGTCATAGAAGTTTACAACATGGAAACAGGCCCTTCGGCCCAACTTGTCCATGCCACCTTTTTTTTTACAAACCCCTAAGCTAGTCCCAATTGCCCACATTTGGCCCATATCCCTCTGTACCCATCTTACCCATGTAACTGTCTAAATGCTTTTCAAAAGACAAAATTGTACCTTCCTCTACTAGTACAGCTTTTTCCAGACGTTCACCACCTTTTGTGTGGAAAAATTGTGTGCCCTTCTGGACACTTTTGCATCTCCCCCATCTCACCTTAAACCTATGCCCTCTAGTTTTAGGCTCTCCTCCCTTTGGGAAAAGATATTGACTATATCGCTGATCTGTGCCCCTCATTATTTTATAGACCGCCATGAGATCATCCCTCAGCCTCCTACATTCCAGTTTATCCAACCTTTCCTTATAACTCAAATTATCAAATCCCAGTAGCAACCCAGTAAATCTCTTCTGCACTCTTTCTAGTTTAATAATATTTTTTCTATAATAAGGTGACCAGAACTGTATTGCACACTTCCAGCCCCATTACCATCTTACTTTTACTCAACGTAATTTCACTGCCATTAAGGCAGGTTGAAAAACAAAGTAAATCAGTACTCAGTAACACTTCAACTTGAATTGTAAGAATAGAAGACTGACATAGAATGCCCTAATTTTGAAACTCTGGTTAAGAAAATATCCAAATAGCAGCTAAGACTTAGATCTTTGACTTTGAAGATACAGGGAGAGAGAGAATAAACCATAGCCTAAATTGCTTGAATAAAATAATTTAAATCATAAGAACATAAACATAAGAAATAGGAGCAGGAGTAGGCCAACTAGCCCTTTGAGCCTGCCCGCCATTCAATGAGATCATGGCTGATCTGTCTTGGCTCAGTTCCACATTCCCGCCCTCTCCCCATAACCCTTAATCCCCTCTCTTATCAAAAACCCATCAACCCGCGTCTTAAAAATATTTAGCGAGGTAGCCTCCACCACTTCAACGGGCAGAGAATTCCAGAGATTCACCACCCTTTGACTGAAGAAGTTCCTCCTCAACTCCGTTCTAAACTGCCCCCCCTTTATCTTGAGGCTGTGCCCCCTAGTCCTATTGAAGGTAATACCCCAAATCATCCTTTTTTTATTTGATTTATTATTATAAGAACATAAGAAATAGGAGCAGGAGTAGGCCATCTGGCCCTTCGAGCCTGCCCCGCCATTCAATAAGATCATGGCTGATCTGTCGTGACTCAGCTCCACCTTCCCGCCCTCTCCCCATAACCCTTAATCCCTTCTCTTATCAAAAACCCATCAACCCCTTTCTTAAAAATATTTAGCGAGGCAGCCTCCACCACTTCAACGGGCAGAGAATTCCAGAGATTCACCACCCTTTGAGTGAAGAAGTTCCTCCTCAACTCTGTTCTAAACCGCCCCCCCTTTATCTTGAGGCTGTGCCCCCTAGTCCTACTGTCTTTTTTGAGCGGGAACAGTCTCTCCACCTCTATCCTATCCATCCCATTCATCATCTTATACGTCTCAATGAGATCTCCCCTCATTCTTCTAAACTCTAACGAGTACAAGCCTAGTTTATTCAGCCTCTCCTCATAGCTCAATCCCCTCAACTCCGGTATCAGCCGAGTAAACCTCCTCTGCACTCCCTCCAGGGCCAAAACATCCTTGCGCAGGTGCGGCGCCCAAAACTGCACACAGTACTCCAGCTGCGGCCTCACCAATGCCCTATACAGCTGCAGCAAGACCTCCCTACTTTTATATTCAATCCCCTTCGCTATGAAGGCCAGCATCCCATTCGCCTTCCTGACCACCTGCTGCACCTGCAAGCTGGGTTTTTGCGACTCATGCACAAGGACCCCGAGGTCCCTCTGCACCGTCGCCTGCTGCAGTTTTTCGCCCCGTAAGTAATAGTCCTTCCTACCATTCCTCCTACCAAAGTGGACCACCTCACACTTGCCAACATTAAATTCCATTTGCCATTTCCTGGCCCATTCGCCCAGCCTATCTAGATCCTTCTGCAGACTCTCCACACCCTCCGCACAATTTGCCTTTCCCCCAATCTTGGTGTCATCAGCAAATTTCGACACCCTGCACTCGGTTCCCTCCTCCAGATCATCTATATAAATGGTAAATAGCTGAGGCCCCAGCACCGACCCCTGGGGCACCCCACTAGTCACCAACCGCCAATCCGAATAGCATCCATTGACCCCCACTCTCTGCCTCCTATTTGACAACCAATCCTCTATCCACGCTAACACCCTACCCCCAACTCCATGTCCCCTGACCTTCTGCAATAACCTCTTGTGAGGTACCTTGTCAAACGCCTTCTGAAAATCCAGAAAGACCACATCCACCGGCTCTCCTCCATCCACTGCCTTAGACACATCCTCATAGAACTCCAGTAAATTTGTCAGACACGACTTCCCTTTAATGAAACCGTGTTGCGTCCGCCCTATCAAGCAATTCCCTTCAAGATGCCTCGCTATTTCCTCCTTAATGACGGTTTCTAACATTTTACCTACCACAGACGTTAAACTAACCGGCCTATAATTCCCCGCCTTTTGCCTGGCACCCTTCTTAAACAACGGCGTAACATTAGCCGTTTTCCAATCTTCCGGCACTTCCCCGGAATCCAGCGACGTCTGGAAAATAACCACCAAGGCATCCACTATTACCTTCGCCATTTCTTTCAGAACCCTCGGATGCATTCCATCCGGTCCTGGGGACTTGTCCACAATCAGCCCCTCCAGTCTGTCGAGCACCACCTCTCTAGTAACAGTAATGTCATTAAGACCCTCCATTCCTACCACCTTTCCATCGCTAACACCCGGCAAATTATTCACGTCCTCCTCCGTGAAGACAGAAACAAAGAAGTTATTCAAGACTTTAGCCATATCCCTATCCCCTACCACTAGCTCCCCTTTCTCATCCTCTAAAGGACCAACGTTTACCCTAGCCAGCCTCTTCCTTTTTATATATTTATAAAAACTCTTGCTATCCTTTTTTATATTAAGTGCTAGCCCAGCCTCATAGCTTCTCCTACCCTCCTTTATCAATTTCTTTGTCAATCTTTGTTGACATTTAAACCTTTCCCAATCCTCTTCTCGCCCACTGCTCTTAGCTACTCTAAACTCCTCCGCTTTTAATTTAACACTTTCCTTCACCTCCTTCGTTATCCACGGCTTATTACCTCTCCTCCTACTGTCCTTTTTAACCATCGGAATAAATTTCTGCTGAGCACCAAGAAAGATCTCCTTAAAGATCCTCCACTGCTCCTCAGCAGACCTACCTTCCAACGCGTTCCCCCAGTCCACATTCGCCAATTCTTCTCTCATCCTACCATACTCCCCTCTATTCAAACAAAGGACGCGTGTCTGGGAACCCACTTTCTCCTCCTCCATCTGCACCAGAAACTCCACCATACAATGATCACTCTCTCCAAGAGGATCCTTCACCGCAAGGTCCCTAATTCTACCCGCCTCATTACATAGCACCAGATCCAAGATAGCTCGCTCCCTCGTCGGCTCCAACACACACTGTTCAAGGAAATTATCCCGGCAGCATTCCAAGAACTCCTCCTCGAGCCCACCTCGTCCAACATGGGTCGACCAATCAATATGCAGATTGAAATCTCCCATAACTACTGCCGTCCCATTCCTGCACGCTGCACTTATTTGCGCGTTAACAGCCCGCCCCACCTCCAGATCATTATTCGGGGGCCTATAGACGACACCCACTAGCGTCTTCCTCCCTTTTCTGTTCCTAATCTCCACCCACAACGATTCCACTTTCTGCTCCTTGGCTCCGATATCATCCCTTGCTACCACCTTGATACTATCCTTAATCAGCAGAGCTACGCCACCCCCTCTTTCCTCCTGCCTATCCTTCCTAAACACTTGATAACCCTGTACATTCATCTCCCAGTCCCTGTCACCTTGCAGCCACGTCTCTGTAATGGCCACCAGATCGTATCCATTTGTGTCGATCTGCGCCATCAGCTCATCCACTTTATTCCGAATGCTTCGTGCATTCAGATAAAGCGCTTTCATCCCAGCCTTCACCTGGACCCTACTTGCCGTAACGCCACCAATTGGGACATCCTTTGCCTCTTCCCTTACCTGTACCCTATCCTTAACTTTAGACCTCATAGCGTCACCTACCCTCGCACCCTCCCCCCCCCCTAATTAGTTTAAAGCCTTGTCTACAGTCCTCTTTACTCGATTCGCCAGCACTCTGGTCCCAGCATGATTCAGACCAACCCCATCCTGCCCGAACAGGTCCCACCTACCCCAATACTGGTGCCAATGCCCCATAAATTCGAACCCATTCCTCCCACACCAATCCCTGAGCCACCCATTTACTTCCTTTATCCTGTCAACCCTACACCCGTCTGCCCTCGGTTCAGGCAGTAGCCCAGAGATAACCACCTTGTCGGTTCTACTTTTTAATTCCATTCCCAGCTTCTCATACTCCCTTCCCAGATCCTCAGTCCGCATTTTGCCTACGTCGCCGGCACCCACATGTACTACAACGACTGGGTTCTCACCCTCCCACTCCAGATTCCTCTGCAGCCCAGCTGCGACATCCTGTACCCGAGCACCAGGCAGACAACACACCCTTCTGTGCACTTTGTCATTGTGACAAAGGACAGTGTCAATACCCTTCACCCCACTATCCCCAATCACTACTACGTTCCTTTTCCCCTTCTCTTTGCCTATGTCCTGCTGCATCACTGTACCGTGTGCAGTTTGCTCACCAACCTCTCTTGCCTCGTCCTCTTCCAGACTGGAAGCAAGAACCTCAAACCTGTTATGCAGGTTAAGAGGCTGAGGCCTCCTCTCCTCACCCCCCTTCCTCCTCCCAGCAGCCCCCTTTTGTCCCTGACCCTTAGATTTAGCCAGTCTAGGGGCACCCTCTCTCCCCCTGATGAGCCTCAGTGTCTGTAGCTCAGAGGCCAGCTCATCCACCTTGAGCTGGAGCTCCTCCAGCAACCTGCACTTACTGCAGACATGGTCACTGGGAAGGACCCTGGGGTCCACCAGTTCCCACATCATACAGAAACCACACATCACATGCCCCTCCATTATTCACTGTAATTTTTTATGTGAAAAAAACTTTTCCTTGTTTCTTGCTGTAGTAGTATTGGAAAAAAAAATTTTTTTTTTTTTTTTTCCTTGTTTTTTTTCAAACGAACTCACCTGTCCTTTTTTCCCTCAAGCCCTTTTTGATATTAAGCCCTATTAGCTCACTCTGCTTCCCTCTCACTCCACTGCATGTATTAGTACACGGTGAAAAGTATTGTTTCTTGTGTGCTATAAGACAAAGCATACTGTTCATACCTGCCATGAACTCAGTGAAAGCATGTCTCCACAATGGATAGAAATGTTTGGTGCTGTTGGTTACCATGGATGAACATGTTACTTATTACAGGGTACTTATGCAACGGTGTTTAAGGGAAGAAGTAAGCTAACAGATAACTTAGTAGCACTGAAAGAGATCAGGCTGGAGCATGAAGAAGGTGCACCTTGCACAGCAATCCGGGAAGGTAAGACACTCTCATTGTATTTAATGTCTTTAATTACTTCTTAAAAATGCATTTACAATATATGAAATTGCTAGCTAGACCTACATTTATTACCCATCCCTAATTGCCACTGAGAAGGTGGTGGTGAGATGCCACCTTAAATTGCTGCAGTCCCTGAGGTGCAGGTACACCTACAGTGCCGTTAGAGACGGAATTGCAGAATTTTGATCTTGCACAAGGTTATTTTACAATAAAGCCATTATAAACAAATAGTAGATTTCACAAGTTCTGTTAGTATATTTATTTGGAAGTCCAATACCCATTTCAGATAAAATATTTTGCTTTAAAGTATAATTTATGTTCGTACTGAAAGAATATTTATTGCTGGTTTTCTTTGTCTCTAGTCTCGTTACTGAAGGACCTGAAGCATGCAAACATAGTCACTTTACATGATATTATTCACACGGAAAAGTCATTGACACTAGTATTTGAATACTTGGTAAGTTTTGTTCTTGTGCAAGTTGGGCTGCCCATTATGTGAAAAATTACTGTGATGAAAAATGAAGGAATCTGATTTCATATTTTGAGTTTTGGCATTTTTAGGACAAGGATTTGAAACAGTACATGGATGACTGTGGAAGCATAATGAGCATGCACAATGTGACGGTGAGGGCTAAAATGAATAAACAACTGCTTTGAGTCATTTGTTGCATGCAAGTCCTGTTAAATTAATCTTACCGCTTTGCTTTGCAGATATTTTTATTCCAGATTTTACGAGGCTTGGCCTACTGTCATAAACGGAAAGTATTGCATCGAGACCTGAAACCACAGAACCTGCTGATAAATGAAAAAGGGGAACTGAAGCTTGCGGACTTTGGTATGAAGCAACAATTAAGTATTACATATTGGTGATAATTCATTCTGCAACGTACCTATATTTTCAATTTCTCATTTATTTAACATTTACATATAAACAGAGGTTACCATTGCACTTTGCGAACGGGGGGTGGGGGGGGGGGTGGCGGGTGGCGCACCACTGTTCTACAATTCCGTGGAAGAAAATAATGCTTTTGGTATTCAGGTGAACTTACCCAAAACTAATAAGCAGGCCTTTAAAAGGTCTTTATATCCTAAGGCTTCATTTTTATGTTATTGACAGAGAGCCTGTTTTCTTTCCATATATAATTTTTACCAGTTTGTACATTGGCAGAACAACCACTATTAGTTAAAGTTTGCCTGTATTTTGTGTTTGATCTTTCAAGGCCAATGATTGAAGTGTTCACCTCTCAATACATTTCACCTCTCAATCAACTCCATTAATATTGCCTCCTGAACTACCCAAAGCAAAGATCTCAAATTCTGAGCTGATACCAATTGGCGTTAGTTCCAATACCGAAGTACAGTTATGGTCTGCGTTATAGTTGCAGCCAGTTGATGCTGAGTATTCCTCCAGAATGCTTCTAAAGCAATTTCCCTGTAAGATTTGCTCTATCAAATGAACAGTTTTATACCAAAGATATTACAATGATATTAATTAAAGATGGAGAGGGTAGCAGACAACTACCTGTGGAGGATCATCAGCGTGGTATTACTGTTATTCAACAATAAACGTAAGGGCCTCCTGAATAGTAACTTCAGGAGGTTAGCAACAAAACATTCATTGATTTTATTATTTTCACACCCTTATTCTCAAAAGAGGATGGGAAAATGAGGGTAATCAGTCTTTTGTGTGCATGTGTGTATGTTGGCATATGGATGCGTGTTGGCTAGCCTGAGTAATTACTGGCCAGTCAGTGTTGGCTTGGTGGTGGGCAGAATAAAATGATTGATAAACTACAGGCCAGTCAGTTTCACTCCGTTGATGAAAAAGCTTTTGGAGACTATAATCTGGGACACAATTAAGTCACTTGGACAAGTGCAGATTGGGGAAAGCCAGCATTTGTTGAAGGCAAAATGTTTTGAATTAATTTGTTTCAGTTTCTTGATGTGGTTTATAAGGATAATGAGGCTGATTGGTATGTGTAGATTTTCAAAAGATTAAAGAAGTGCCACGTAATAGACTTGCCAGCAGAGTTGGAGTCCATGGTATGCATGGGGAAAGTAGCAACATAGATACAAAGTTGGCTGAGTGACGGGAAACAGAGTATTGGTGAATGATTGTTTTGAGAATTGGATGAATATGTATATTGGAGTTCCGCAGTGGTAACATTGTGACCACAGTTTTTCCTGATGACCTAGATTTGAATGTACCAGGCTCAATTTCAAAATTTGCAGTTGATGCAAAGCTTGGCGGTATATGAGCAATGAGAAGTATAATGATAAACTTTAAGAGCATGTAGGCTGATGGAATGGATGGGATTAAGTGGAATGACATGTCAAGTAAAATCTAATGAAGTGTGAAGTGGTATACTTTGGTAGAAACAAAGAGGAAAGGCAATATAAAACAAAATCCACAATTACAAGGTGGATACAAGAACAGAGACACCTACAAGTATATGTGCACAAGTCATTGAAAGTGGCAGGACAAGTTGAGAGAGCAGTAGAAAAGACAAATGAGAATCAGAAATGAGTAGGCCATTCGGCCCCTCAAGCCTGCTTCACTATTCAACTAGATCATGACTAATTTACCTCAATGCTATTTTTCCAACTATCCCATTCCTTTGATGCCTTAATATCTAAAAATCTGTCAATCTGTTTTGAACATGCCTAATGACTGCACCTCTGCAACCCTCTGTGGCTACCGAATTCCAAGGATTCACCACTAAGTGAAGAAATTCTTGCTCATCGCAGTCCTAAATGGCCAATCCCATATTCTGAGACTATGCCCTAAATTGTCATCCTTGAGGCAGGTAAGGGGAAGTTAGGAAAATTCCAAGCTTGATCTGCACATCACCTGAAGAAAGTGCTAGCAAAGGCAGAATCCTGACTCAGCTTTCAGCCTAGCCTCGTGTGTGCTTAGCTGAGCCAGGATGTCAGTTAGAGAAACAGCATAGTCTGCGTAATTGAGTACTGCAATGCAAATATGTTCTTCTCTCTATCTGCCATTTTCCATGGCCACGACTGTCAGGATTTTACATGACTTTCTCTTGATGTTCGCATTCACATGTATGTTTTTCTTCCATTCTGCCTAAGTGGAATCTGGTTAACAAGTTATCAGTTGCTATGGCAATGGTAGAAGCAATCCTGTAGAACTGAGATTCATACTTCAGTGAGGCCTTTAACAAAGCCCTCATGGCAGACTGTTACAGAAGGTGAAGCTGCATGGGATCAGAGGTGAGCTGGCAAGATGGATACAGAACTGGCTCGGTCATAGAAGACAGAGAGTAGCAGTGAATGGATGATTTTCTGAATGGAAGGCTGTGACAAGTGGCATTCCTCAGGGATCAGTACTGGGACCTTTGCTCTTTGTAATATGTATAAATTATTTGGAGGAAAATGTAACTGGTTTGAATAATAAGTTTGTGGACGACACAAAGGTCGGTGGATTTACAGATAGCAATGAGGACTGTCAGAGGATATAGATCAGTTGGAGACTTGGGGAGAGAGATGGCACATGGACTTTAATCTGGACGAATGAGAGGTAATGCATTTTGGAAGACTAATGCAGATAGGAAATATACAGTAAATGGCAGAACCCTTAGGAGTATTGATAGGCTAAGGGATTGGGTGTACAGGTACACAGGCCACTGAAACTGACAATGCAGATGGAGAAGGTAGTCAACAAACTTGTGACACTGATGAATAAACTTTAAACAATGTAAAATTGGTGAAGTGGGAAAGGAGAACTCGTTACTGGACAATGATGTAACTAAGGAAGTTGAACAGCTGGAGAGACAGTTGCAAGAAGAAATGACTGATTTTGAGCCTGTTCCCAAGTTGTTGAAATTAACTGAATATAAATTGAAGGATTGTCAAAAACAGCTCATCGTCTGGAAGAAAAATGTAGATAAATCAGCAGTCACGTGTGATCTCAAGATGGAGATTGAGGAGTGGAAGCACTTTATTGCTGCAGACAAAAGGACAACAACGTGAACTGAGACTGATGAAATTGTAGCATCGTTCAAAATGAACTGCAGGGATAATGAATCCATGTAGCTTGCACAGACATGAATACTCAGGCAAACAGCACTGTTCAAGTAAATTACAATGGTTTTCACAACTACATAACTGTCACAATGATTGCTAAAACCATAATTACAACAAATCCTGACACCAGATACACCAATCTACTATATATCTTTACCAAAGAATATGCAGACAATAATGATGAAGATCCAGAACAAACAAAGGAATTGATAAACTACCTTGGAACAGAAAGATATACAATTGGAGATGCTGGGAAGAATATTGAGATGGCAACAGAAGGTTTGAGTTAGACTGCCAACAGAAGAACTAAGGCCAGTTAGCAAGAAAGGAGACTGAGATAAAGTGACCTTTCAAAAACACCCTGAACACACACACGTGAAGTTGAGAAAACAAAGGGACAAGTTATCTCTGAGAAATTCTGTGCACAGCTCAACCTTTTGGAAAAAGATTATTTTGTTTTGATGTCTTGGGAACTTGAAAATCAAGAACTGTTTGGACTCTGCAAAGCAAATTAAAAATCCACAGTGCTTTCTGCCAGTTTTCATCCAATCCAAAGTTTTACCCTTGTCAGCTTTGACAAAGAATCATCTGGACTCAAAACATCAGCTCTTTTCTCGCCAGACCTGCTGAGATTTTCCAGCATTTTCTCTTTTGGTTTCAGATTTCAGCATCTGCGGTAATTTGCTTTTATCTAAAGTTTTATCCTCCAGATCCTGCCTAGCTCTCCGAAGACATCACCAGAACTAATTTACAATTGTGACAATGTACTTGGACTTGGAGTCAAAACAGGATTGAAAATAGAAGGAGGCTTTGAAAAGGAAGAGGAAGCAGTTGAACAATAATGGTGTGATGAGAAAAGAAAGAAACGAGAATGTAATTGTGATGCTTTATCATGACTTTGATGAAAAGAGAAGAAATGTTCAATGTTGGATGGAAAGTACTGAACTGGACTATACTACTGTTATATTTGCATATGTAGATTTAATAAGATGTGTATTTATAGTATAGAGTACTAATAGTGTGAAACTAGAGGGTTTGAAAAATGAAGTCATCTTTTCACATTGATGGTTCATCCTTTAAAGAAGAAAGTGTGATGATACTGTGCCTTTAAAAATGTATATCATGTTCTTGTGAAGGATATGTTTACGAGCTCACTCTGTTTAATCATTGCTGACTTGTCTTTAGGCAGCCCACAGGAATCACTGGAGGCAGGGAGGGTCATGGTGTGGGTGTGCCGGCGTTGGACTGGCGTAAACACAGTAAGGGGTCTGACAACGCCAGGTTTTAGTCCAACCGATTACAACACCAGGTTTTAGTCCAACCGATTTATTTGATAAAATGAATCGGTTGGACTAAAACCTGGTGTTGTCAGACTTTTTACTGGGCAGGGAGGGTACCAGAGGACTGGAAAGTAGTGAATGTAACACCGCTGTTTAAGAAGGGAGAGAGGCAGCAGATGGGAAATTATAGGCCGGTTAGCCTGACTTCAGTCAGTGGCAAGATTTTCGAGTCCATTATTAAAGAAGAGATCGCAGAGTACTTGGAAATGCATGATAAAGTAGGACTGAGTCAGCACGGCTTTGTCAAGGGAAGGTCATATGTGACAAATCTGTTAGAATTCTTTGAGGAGGTAACAAGGAGAAGCAGTGGATGTGATTTATTTAGATTTCCAGAAGGCTTTTGACAAGGTGCCGCATCAGAGACTGTTAAATAAGTTAAGTGCCCATAGTGTTAAGGGTAAGATCCTGGCATGGATAGAGGATTGGCTGACTGGCAGAAACACAGTGGGCAGTCTGGCAGCACCAGGTTTTAGTCCAGCCGATTTGTTTGATGGTGTTCTCGCAGGCGGGCAGGCTTTCGGGGTTAGCCCCTTCGTCAGGTCACCTGGCAGGGGGGCTGGCCCCGGGGGCTTGCTTGCTTGTGAGAATGTTGTCGGGTAAATTGGTTGGACTGGGGCCTGGTGTTGTCAGACTTTTTGCTGTGTTTGCGCCAGTCCGGCGCCGGCGTGCCCACATCATGACTGGCAGAAGGCAGAGAGTGGGGATAAAGGGGTCTTTCTCAGGATGGCAGCTGATGATTAGTGGTGTGCCTCAGGGGTCAGTGCTGGGACCACAACTTTTCACAATATACATTAATGATTTGGAAGAAGAAACTGAAGGCACTGTTGCCAAGTTTACAGATAACTCAAAAATATGGAGAGGAACAGATAGCACTGAGGAAACAGGGAGGCTGCGGAAGAGAGTGGGTAAAGAAGTGGCAGATGGAATGCAATGTGGAAGGGCCGAAGGGCCTGTTTGTGCTGTAATGTTCTATGAAAAGTGTGAGGTTCTGCACTTTGGAAGAAGGAATGGAGGCATAGACTATTTTCTAAATGGGAAAATGCTTAGGAAATCAGAAACACAAAGGGACTTGGGAATCATTGTTCAAGATTCTCTTAAGGTTAATGTGCAGGTTCAGTCGGCAGTTAGGAAGGCAAATGCAATGTTAGCATTCATGTTGAGAGGGCTAGAATACAAGAGCAGGGATGTACTTCTGAGGCTGTATAAGGCTCTGGTCAAACTCCATTTGGAGAATTGTGAGCAGTTTTGGTTCCTTATCTAAGGAAGGATATGCTAGTCTTGGAAAGGGTCCAGAGGAGGTTCACAAGAATGATACCTGGAATGAAGAGCTTTGCATATCAGGAACAGTTGAGGACTCTGAGTCTGTACTTGTTGGAGTTTAGAAGGATGGGGGGAGATCTTATTGAAACTTCCAGGATACTGCGAGGCCTTGGATAGAGTGGACGTGGAGAGGGTGTTTCCACTAGTGGGAAAAACTAGAACCAGAGGGAACAACCTCAGGCTAAAGGGACGATCTTTTAAAACAGAGATGAGGAGGAATTTCTTCAGCCAGAGGGTGGTGAATCTGTGGAACTTTTTGCTGCAGAAGGCTGTGGAGGCCAGATCATTGAGTATCTTTAAGACAGAGATAGATAGGTTCTTGATTGATAAGGGGTTCAGGGGTTATGGAAAAGGCAGGCGAATGGGGATGAGAAAAGAATCAAACAGGATTGAATGGTCGAGCAGACTCGATGGGCTAAGTGGCCTAAATCTGTTCCTATGTGTTATAGTCTTATACTGAGAATGCAGAGTGGCACAGTGGTCTCACAGCACCAGGGACCTGGGTTCAATTCCAGCCTCAGGTGCGTGGAATTTGCACTTTCTCCCCATGTTTGCATGGGTTTTTCCCGGGTTCTCCAGTTTCCTCCTACACTCCAAAGACGTGCAAATTACGTTAACTGGCCATGTTAAATTGCTCCTTATTGTGAGGGGAATTAGCAGGGTAAATACATGGGGTTATGGGGATAGGGTGTGTTGTCAGTTCAGGCTCAATGGGCCAAATGGCATCCTTTGGCACTGTAGGGATTCTATAATTCTATGAATAATTGATCCTAGTTATTGGATGTTTGTTTTAATCTAATCTAATGCAGTTTTGATTATTTTTTGGGTTGGGTTTCAGAGTTAGGGTTCGATTAGGTTAATTGACAGAGGCTGAGTCATGTGCTAATGAGAGGAGCTACACTTGGAGACAAACGCGCAGCTTCTGCTTGGGTCTGCAGGGAGCAAGAGCTCTTTCTCTTCAGAGACTGTAGTTTGGGACCAGATAGAAAATAGTGTCTCTCCAAAGCTGTTCTGGCAGCCTGAGGACTCATAGTGCACGTAAGCATGTGTGTTTTTGTTAACTGATTTTGAAATAGAGTTTATGTTCTTGAGGAATATGCTGCAACTTTATAAGACCCTTGTCAGACCCCACTTGGAATACTGTGCGCAGTTCTGGTCGCCTCACTATAGGAAGGATGTGGAAGCTATTGAGAGGGTGCAGAGGAGATTGACAAGGGTGTTGCCTGGATTGGGAGGCATGCCTTATGAAGATAGGTTGAGGGAGCGAGGTCTCTTCTCCCTGGAGAGACGAAGGTTGAGAGGCGACCCGATAGAGGTTTATAAAATATTGAGAGGAATAGATAGGGTGGATTCTCGGAGGCTATTTCCCAGGGCTGAAATGGTTGCTATGAGAGGACACAGGTTTAAGGTGCTGGGATGCAAGTACAGAGGAAATGTTAAGGGAAAGTTTTTCACTCAGAGAGTGGTCTGTGGAATCGGCTGCCGTCAGTGGTGGTAGAGGCGAACTCATTGGGGTCTTTTAAAAGACTTCTGGATGAGTATATGAGATCTAATGGGATTGAGAGTTACAGATAGTTCTATGGCTTGGTAGGTATAGATGTGATCGGCGCAACTTGTGGGCCAAAGGGTCTCTTTGTGCTGTAGTGTTCTATGTTCTATGTACTAATATTGCTTAAAGAAGAGCTATCAGAGTATATTTAAACTATTGTTAAAATCACATCCGTTTTAATAGACATTTCCGCTTGTGTCAATAGAGTGAAACACCATATTCCCACACTAATGCCAAAAAAGTACTGGGAGTCTAGTCAGGCTATATAACATACCTTGGGGTTTTTGAGTTGCTTCCTAACAATATCCCCAATGTGAGGACAGGACAATAAAAGGTAGAACTATCCGGAGTATAGATACGCAGAGAGACCTGGGGGTGCAGGTACACAAGTCCCTGAAGGTGTCGGTGCAGGTGCAGAATGTGATGAGGATAGCGTATGGTATGTTAGCCTTCATAGGAAGGGGTATAGAATATAAGAGTAGGAGTCTGATGTTGCAGTTGTATAGAACGTTGGTTAGGCCTCACCTGGACTACTGCGTCCAGTTCTGGTCGCCGTACTACCGGAAGGATGTAGAGATCCTGGAGAAAGTGCAGAAGAGATTTACCAGGATGTTGCCTGGTATGGAAGGGCTGTCTTACGAGGAAAGATTGAACGCACTTGGGCTGTTTTCCCTTGAGAGACGTCGGCTGAGGGGGGATCTAATAGAGGTTTATAAGATTATGAAAGGGATAGATAGAGTAAATGGTGGTAAGCTTTTTCCACTATTAGAAATGGATAGAACGAGGGGTCACGGGCTTAGGGTGAGGGGGGCTAGGTATAAGACTAATATTAGAGGGCAGTTTTTCACACAAAGGGTAGTGGGGATGTGGAATGCACTGCCGAGTAAGGTGGTGGAAGCAGGCACGCTAGGGTTGTTTAAGAGTCACTTGGACAGCCACATGAGCTGTCTACATATAGGGGGATATAGCAGGCCTTACTAAACATTGTAGGCTTGGGATTCAGTTTTAGCCTCAGGGATGTAGAGTCTTTTTAATAATGAATTTTTTGTCTCCACAGGCATTTAAGTCCAGCAAGGGGCATGTGTGCGGCAGGTTGTGGTGGGTTGCTCTTGGATATTGCTTCAGGAGTTGCCTACTGCTTCATGTCGTTGGTGTGCTTAAACTGGACCATCTCGAGGGCAACATGACAGCTCAGAGACCATCTCTGTTGCTATGCGGACACATGGATTTGGGCCTGTGTCCGTGGGAGTTTGCACGTTCTCCCCATGGTTGCGTGGGTTTCCTCCGGGTGCTCCGGTTTCCTCCCACATCCCAAAAATGTGCTTTTAGGCTGATTGATTGGGTAACAAATTGTCCCTATATTGGACCTCCCTGATCCTCACACATTAGGCATAGACTAAAATCATGAATAGGTCACTGACAATGGGACGGCGGCGCGGGCTCGTTGAGCCGAAGGGCCTGTTTCCCGTGCTGTGTTGTTCTTTGTTTTTTGTTAAGACACATGGCATGCTTGCCTTCACTGGCCAGGGCATTGAGTTTAAAAATTGGCAAGTCATGTTACAGCTTTATAGAAGCTTAGTTAGGCTGCGCTTGGGAATATAGTGTTCAGTTCTGGTTGCCACACTACCAGAAGGATGTGGATGCTTTGGAGAGGGTGCAGAAAATATTTACCAGGAGGTTGCCTGGTATGGAGGGCATTAGCTATGAGGAGAGGTTGGAGAAACTTGGTTTGTTCTCACTGGAATGGTGGAGGTTGAGGGGCGATCTGAGAGAAGTCTACAAGATTATGAGGGGTGTGGACAGAGTGGAGAGTCAGAAGCTTTTTCCCAGGGTGGAAGAGTCAATTACTAAGGGGCACAGGTTTAAGGTGCAAAGGGCACGGTTTAAAGGAGATATACGAGGCAAGTTTTTTTACACAGAGGGTGATGGGTGCTCGGAACTTGTTGCCGGGGGAGATAGTGGAAGCAGACACAGTGGTGACTTTTGAAAGGGTGTGTGACAAACACATGAATAGGATGGGAATGGGGGGATTTGGTCCTGGAAGGGGAGGGGATTTTAGTTCAGCCGAGTAGCATGGTCGGTGCAGGCTTGCAGGGCCAAAGAGCTTGTTCTTGTGCTGTAATTTTCTTTGTTCTTTGTTTTATAATCAAGAGTTATCCCTTTGCTGCCTGTTGCTACCCTGTTTCAAACCAACAGCCACAGACTGTCTACCAGAGCCAGGCTTGCTGCAGTTCTGGCAATGGCATCAGCTATCTACAGTGTTCTGCATGTGCTTGTTCAGTTGAAGTAGCCAACTCCTTGGCCCTCCTTATCATTTTACTAATCTAAGAAGTCATGATGAATTGAAGCATGTTTGACTCCTTCCTGTTGTAAACACCGTTCTAATATGTTGACTTCTAGCTTCGATAGTGTAACTTAATTTTGAAAGATAATTATTAATGTTGCGCCAATCACATCCATACCTACCAAGCCATAGAACTATCTGTAACTCCCAATCCCATTAAATCCCATATGCTCATCCAGAAGTATTTTAAAAGACCCCAGCGAGTTCGCCTCTACCACCACCGCGGGTTAGGTTCATTGGCTATGCTAAAATTGCCCCTTAGTGTCCTGGGTTGTGTAGGTTAGAGGGATTAGCAGGTAAATGTGTAGGGATATGGGGATAGGGTCTGGGTGGGATTGTGTTCGGTGCAGACTCGATGGGCCGAAGGGCCTGTTTCTGCACTGTAGGGTTCTAACAGATGGTATCCGATTCCACTCACTCACCACCCTCTGAGTGAAAAACTTACCCCTAACATCTCCTCTGTACTTGCTTCCCAGCACCTTAAACCTGTGTCCTCTCGTAGCGACCATTTCAGCCCTGGGAAATAGCCTCCGAGAATCCACCCTATCTATTCCTCTCAACAACTTATAAACATCTATCAGGTTGCCTTTCAACCTTCGACTCTCCAGGGAGAAGAGACCTAGCTCCCTCAACCTATCTTCATAAGGCATGCCTCCCAATCCAGGCAACATCCCTGTAAATCTCCCCTGCACCCTCTCAATAGCTTCCACATCCTTCCTGTAGTGAGGCGACCAGAACTGCGCACAGTACTCCAAGTGGGGCCTGACAAGGGTCTTATAAAGTTGCAGCATTACCTCCCGACTCCTAAACGCAATCCCTCGATTAATGAAGGCCAGTACAACATACGCCTTCTTGACCACATCCTCCACCTGCGAGGCCGATTTTAAGAGTCCTGTGGACCCAGACCCCAAGATCCTTCTGCTCCTCAACACTTAGTTGACATGTATATTGCATTAACTTTTTAAGTAAATGTGATTAAAAAAGTTTTGGTTTTTTTTGGGAGCAAAGCTTTAGGTTAGCTAAAGATAAAACCCCAGGATGCATGTGGTCAAAATTAAATTTACCTTAAATTATAAAGTTGCTTATTGGGAAAAAAGACAAATAATGAACGGTTTGCATTAATGAATTTATCATGAGGTGTACAGATTTGACTAATTCTGGTAATTGTATTTAAAAGGAAAGAAATTTCAACTTTCCAAATGTGCTGGGAGACTGGCAGTGTACAGCTACTGCGCGTACGTCGACCTCGGCGCTGACAGATCAGTGCGTGCGCAATGATCTCCTCAGTCCTGTGCTATCAGCCTCTCCAACAGGCATAGGTTCCACCCCCCCCCCCCCCCCCTGATTTTGAATGATGTTCACACTATAGCACTCTACAATGCAGTATGTTTGGGAATTAATTTTGAAAGTAATGCTGAAATTAAACTGTGGAATTTATTCCAGTTTTTGTACAAGATTGATACTTAGAATTTTTGGGGGCTCTCCCACTTTATATGACTGAGCTTTTTCCTGTGAGAGGAGGCAGACTGATGATTTTTTTCTATATTGTGATTGTTTTGGTCACAAGGAACGTGGAAGTCATTATCAGTTTTAAATCATCTTATTATTTACTCATGACATACATTTCTAGTGTTTCTATTAATATTTTAAACTTTTCACACTAAGGTAAGATGATCAGATAGAATCAAGTTGGTTTTGTGATAGGGAAATCATGTTTAACAACTTGCTACAGTTAGTAGAGGAAGTAACATGCTATGAATAAAGGGAAACTGGTGGATGTACTGTATTTGAGATTTCCAGAAGTTCCACATTCAAAAGTTTTTGTGTTAACTAACGATATGGGGGTAACATATTGGCATAGACAGAAGATTGAATAGGAGCAAAGAATTGGGATAAATGGGTCTTTTTCAGATTGGCAAAATGTAATAAGAGCTTATGAGGAAAGGTTGGACAGATTAGGCTTGTATCCACTGGAGATTAGAAGAGTAAGAGGTAACTAGATTGAAACATATAAGATCCTAAAGGGTCTCGACAGGGTGGATGTGGAAAAGATGTTTCCTCTTGTGGGAGAATCAGAAGGAGTCACTGCTTAAAAAGGAGCTGCCCGTTTAAATTGGAAATGAGGGATCATTTTTCCCTCTGAAGTTCATGATCCTTCGGAACACTGCTTCCACTGCTTTTTATGGAAGAATGCCTTAATATTCAAAGACTAAGGTGGATGGATCCTTAGTAAACAAAGGGGTTAAAGGAAGTAGGTATGATGCAGATTTGATGTTACCACCAGATCAACCATG
Organism: Prionace glauca; assembly: GCA_037974335.1. Taxonomy (NCBI): domain Eukaryota; kingdom Metazoa; phylum Chordata; class Chondrichthyes; order Carcharhiniformes; family Carcharhinidae; genus Prionace; species Prionace glauca. Next base: position 9,886,080 of record CM075739.1, on the reverse strand, counting down.
ATCTTATCGTATGGGAGAGGAGACTCGAGGGGCCAAATGGCCTACTGCTCCTTGTTTGTATGTTTATATGTTTTATCCCAAATAAGTCGATGCAAACCAAAGTTTCGTCTTTTTTAATAATAATTCCAGTTACTTAAAACTACAATTTTGGTCATTTGATGCAATTAAACAACCCAATTCGTTGGTCTATCAAAAAAAGTGATTTTTAACTTTGATTTAGATTATTTTGCACTTGCATTTTAATGAATTTTATTTAAATGTGCCACATTGCATTTTCTAATATATAATTCATCATATCAAACATTTGAAATTTATTTCTTTGCAGGTTTGGCAAGAGCAAAGTCAGTCCCTACAAAGACCTACTCAAATGAAGTTGTAACTTTGTGGTACAGACCTCCAGATGTACTCTTGGGCTCTTCAGAGTATTCGACACAGATCGACATGTGGTATGTATAATTGGTGACTCTTTAAACTATTTTTTGGGGTGGGGTGGCATACGTTGCAATTTTAAGAGTCTCTTTCAGTAAATCTGTACGGTAAAAGGACTACTTCTATAATCAAGCCCTTCCTCCCCATGAACAGTTCCAAAGCTCTGAAGAGGAGTCCTTTTGGAATGTTGGAACTGTTAAGAAGAAGATCCATGTCAGACTTGGAACATTAACTCTGTGGACCAGCTGAGTTTTTCCAGCACTTTCTATTTTTATCTCATCCACTGTAATTTATTTTCAAAATAGGTGTTTGATATACTTAAGAGTGGAGTGGTACGGTTACATAGAACATAGAACCCTACAGTGCAGAAACAGGCCCTTCGGCCCATCGAGTCTGCACCGAACACAATCCCACCCAAACCCTATCCCCATATCCCTACACATTTACCTGCTAATCCCTCTAACCTACACATCCCAGGACACTAAGGGGCAATTTTAGCATAGCCAATGAACCTAACCCGCACATCTTTGGACTGTGGGAGGAAACTGGAGAACCCGGAGAAAACCCACGCAGACACGAGGAGAATGTGCAAACTCCACACAGGCAGTGACCCGAGCCAGGAATCGAACCCAGGACCCTGGAGCTGTGAAGCAGCAGTGCTAACCACTGTGCTACCGTGCCGCCCGTGGTGAATATTCATTGATAAGACTGAAAATGAGTTCATTACTAAACATTTTTAATCAGTGTTTTTAATCCATTGTAACCCAATTTTAAATAACTGGAAAAAACCCTGAAATATACAAAATTATTTTCAAATTATATTGATGTATAGTAGGCAGTTTCTTAGTGAAATAACAAAAAGATATTATGATACTTATTTGTGCCCTTCTGCCTAAAGAAACATTTCCTCAAAGGCTCACAAATGGGTGCAATTAACAATAGCTTACCGGGGTGATTAATGGGATCCAGTGGAGTGATCAGTTGTATGGCTCTTCCCAGCCTCCAGCACAGTATTTTGTAAACTAGCACAAAAGTTTGTTGAAACCCAATTTTCAGAGGATGCCTTTGAAATTCCTCAATTCTTTCTGCCAGTTTGGCTGATTTTAGCACAATCTAAAAGGAAATACAGGTCAATGGCTTTGCTGAAAATTGTTCATCAGTAAAGGCACCTGGCCTTCTGATTTTTATGTTCTTCAGATAACTAAAACAATGCCATTTATCAGACTCACAAATTAGATATATTAAACATAAAAAATAAACAGCAAAAAATTAATACAGCGGATTTTCCATGGCTGCAAATTTCAATTTTCCAACTCTTGAGTTCACATTTCTCCTGATACTGCTGAATTTCAGTTTGTGATAAAACTTGCATGGGGAGCTGCACCTGACTCCTTTTAACCTTGCATTTTAACTTTCTCATCAGTGGAATTAATAGGAGGAAAGATAAAGTCTCCAGATGTATTTTCTGGTGGACATGAGGTTAAGACGAGTTCAAACCAAACATTCATCAATCCGAGGACGCAGTGACATTTAGGCTGTTTCACATGAAAGCTAACAATGACAATCCAAAACCATTAGGAAAAACAATATACGTCTCTCGCTCCTGGCTTTCAGTAAGTACATAAAACTCTAAAATAGTTGAAGTGGTTACTTGCACTGACCTGCCTAAAATAAAGCAGACCGACCAGCCATGGTATTTCTTAGCACATGTCACATTCTTTCCCAACTCAAAGAATCAAACTCTGGAAGAAGCAAATTATAATGAGCACTAAAAATCCCATAAATGGATATTTAAGCAATCTTTTCATGATTAAAATATTACCTCAGTCTATCACAATATTAATCCTGTTTTATTAATTTTAAACCAACTTCTCATGAAGGTTTCATGAGAGGCAAGTCCTGCCTCACAAATTTGATTGAATTCTTTGAGGAGGTAACCAAGTGTGTGGATGAAGGTAGAGCAGTTGATGTCGCATACATGGATTTTAGTAAGGTGTTTGGTAGGGTTCCCCATGGTAGGCTCATGAAGAAGATAAGGAGGTGTGGGATAAAAGGAAATTTGGCCAATTGGGTAAGTAACTGGCTGTCTCATAGAAGACAGAGGGTAGTGGTGGAACGAAAATTTTCAGACTGGAGGACAGTTACCAGCAGTGTACCACAGGCATCAGTGCTGGGTCCTCTGCTATTTGTGATTTTTATCAATGACTTGGAAGAGGGGGCTGAAGGGTGGGTTAGTAAATTTGCTGATAATACCAAGATTGGTGGAGTAGTGGATGAGGTGGAAGGCTCTGGCAGGCTGCAAAGATACATTGATAGGATGCAGAGCTGGGCTGAAAAGTGGTAGATGGAGTTTAATCCTGATAAGTGTGAGGTGATTCATTTTGGTAAGACAAACTTGAATGCAGATTACAGGGTCAATGGCAGGGTTCTGAGGAATGTGGGCAAACAGATCTTAGGGTTCATATCCACAGATCTCTGAAGGTTGCCACTCAAGTGGATGGAGCCGTGAAGAAGACTTATAGCGTTTATTAACAGGGGGTTTGAATTTAAGAGCCGTGGGGTTATGCTGCAACTATACCGGACATTGGTGAGACCACATTTGGAATATTGTGGTCACTTCACTATAAGAAGGATGTGGAAGCATTGGAGAGAGTGCAGAGGAGATTTAAGAACATAAGAACATAAGAAATAGGAGCAGGAGTAGGCCATCTGGCCCTTCGAGCCTGCCCCGCCATTCAATAAGATCATGGCTGATCTGTCGTGACTCAGCTCCACCTTCCCGCCCTCTCCCCATAACCCTTAATCCCTTCTCTTATCAAAAACCCATCAACCCGTTTCTTAAAAATATTTAGCGAGGCAGCCTCCACCACTTCAACGGGCAGAGAATTCCAGAGATTCACCACCCTTTGAGTGAAGAAGTTCCTCCTCAACTCTGTTCTAAACCGCCCCCCCTTTATCTTGAGGCTGTGCCCCCTAGTCCTACTGTCTTTTTTGAGCGGGAACAGTCTCTCCACCTCTATCCTATCCATCCCATTCATCATCTTATACGTCTCAATGAGATCTCCCCTCATTCTTCTAAACTCTAACGAGTACAAGCCTAGTTTATTCAGCCTCTCCTCATAGCTCAATCCCCTCAACTCCGGTATCAGCCGAGTAAACCTCCTCTGCACTCCCTCCAGGGCCAAAACATCCTTGCGCAGGTGCGGCGCCTTACCAGGATGCTGCCTGGTTTGGAGGGTAGGTCTTATGAGGAAAGGTTGAAGGAGCTGGGGCTTTTCTCTTTAGAGCAGAGGAGGATAAGAGGCGACTTAATAGAGGTTTATTAACAGGTTATAATGGATTGTTAAGTTTGCTGATGACACAAAGGCTGGAGGTGTTGGAGGGATGTCAGAAGTTGTAGTGAGACATTGATAGGATGCAAGACTGGGCCGAGAAATGGCAGATGGACTTCAACCCAGGTAAGTGTGTGGTGATTCATTTTGGCAGGTCAAATAGGATGGCAGATTAAGGGTAAGACTCTTGGCAGTGTGGAAGATTAGAAGGATCTTGGGGTCTGGATTCATAGGATGCTCAAAGCAGCTTCGCAGGAAGAGGCTGTGGTTAAGAAGGCGTATGGTGTACTGGCATTCATCAGTCGAGGAATTGCGTTTAGGAGTCGGGAGATAATGCTGCAGCTGTATAAGACCCTGGTCAGACCCCACTTGGAGTACTGTACTCAGTTCTGGTTGCCTCATGACAGAAAGGATATTTCTTGTATTCTAAGGTGAACACTGGTCCTTCAGAGGATGAGACTGGGGAATTAATAATGGGAAACAGGAATGGCAGAAACTTTGAACAAGTATTTTGTATCTGTCTTCACAGTGGAAGACACAAAAAGCCTTCCAAGAGTAGTAAAAAATCAAGTGGCAAATGGGAGAGTGAAACATCATTGCGAGAGAAAGGGTTCAGGGAAACCTGATGGGACTATAAGTTGCCAAACCCCCTAAACTTGATGGCTTATACCCTAGGGTGTTTAAAAAAAAAAGTGTGTGCAGAGAAAGTAGATCCATTGGTTGCAATTTTGCTAGATTCTGGAAAGGTCCCAGCAGATTGAAAGAACACAAATATAAATACCTCTATTCAAGAAAGGAGGGAAATCTGGACCAGTTAGCTTAAAGTCAGTCGTTGGGAAAATGCTAGAATCCATATTTTGGAAGTAGAGGCAGGAAATTTAGAAAATAGTATTAGAACATAGAACATTACAGCGCAGAACAGGCCCTTCGGCCCACGATGTTGCGCCGACCAGTTACAAAACAATGACCCACTAGCCTAAACCAATCCCTTTTCGTCCATAAACCTATCCACAGATCTCTTAAACGCCCCCAAACTAGGTGCATTTACAACTGCAGCTGGCAGGGCATTCCAGTCCCTCACCACCCTCTGGGTAAAGAACCTGCCCCTGACATCTGTCCTATAACTACCCCCCCTTAATTTAAAGTCGTGCCCCCTCATGCTAGCTTTCTCCATCCTAGGAAAAAGGCTATCACTATCTACCCTTTCTAAACCTCTAATCATCTTATATGTTTCAATGAGATCCCCTCTTAGCCGCCTTCTTTCCAGCGAAAACAACCCCAAATCTCTCAGTCTCTCCTCATAGGATCTCCCCTCCATACCAGGCAACATCCTGGTAAACCTCCTCTGCACCCTCTCCAAAGTCTCCACATCCTTCCTCTAATGTAGGGACCAGAACTGCACACAAAACTCCAAGTGCAGCCGCACCAGAGTTGTGTACAGTTGCATCATGACGCTGCGACTCCTAAATTCAATCCCCCTACCAATAAACGCCAAGACACCGTATGCCTTCTTAACAACCTTATCTACTTGATTCCCAACTTTCAGGGATCTATGTACACATACACCTAAATCCCTCTGCGCCTCCACACTATTCAAAGTCCTCCCGTTAGCCCTATACTCAACACATCTGTTATTCCTACCGAAATGAATTACCTCTCACTTCTCCACATTAAACTCCATCCGCCACCTCACAGCCCAGCTCTGCAACCTTTCTAAGTCACCCTGCAAACTATGACACCCTTCCTCACAATCTACCACACCTCCGACTTTGGTGTCATCAGCAAACTTACTAATCCACCCAACTATACCCTCATCCAGATCATTAATAAAAATTACAAACAGCAGTGGCCCCAAAACAGATCCCTGAGGCACACCACTCGTAACCGAACTCCATGACGAATATTTACCACCATCCTCTGTCTGCTATCTGCTAGCCAATTCCTGATCCAATTACCTAGATCACCCCCAATCCCATACATCTGCATTTTCTGCAGAAGCCTACCATGGTGAACTTTATCAAACGCCTTGCTAAAATCCATATACACCACATCAACTGCCTTACCCCTATCCACCTCTTTGGTCACTTTCTCAAAGAACTCGATAAGGTTAGTAAGGCACGACCTACCCGCTACAAAACCATGCTGACTGTCTCTAATCAACTCATTACTCTCCAAATAACTATAAATCCTGTCTCTAATAATCCTTTCCAAAACCTTACCCATCACAGAAGTAAGACTCACCGGTCTATAATTCCCAGGGAAGTCTCTTCTCCCCTTCTTAAACAATGGGACAACATTTGCTGTCCTCCAATCTTCCGGTACTATACCAGAGACCAACGACGACCTGAAGATCAGAGCCAGAGGCTTCGCAATCACCTCTCTTGCCTCCCAAAGAATCCTAGGGTAAATCCCATCCGGACCAGGGGACTTATCTATTTTCAAACCCTCTAAAATATCCAGCACATCCCCCGTATCAACTGCAATAATATCTATTTTACATCCCTGCACCCCAGTGTCCTCCTCAGCTACATTCATGTCCCCTTGCGTGAACACCGAAGAGAAATATTGGTTCAACGCCTCTCCAATCTCCTCCGGTTCCACACACAATCAGGCAGAGTCAGTGTTATTTTGTAAAAGAAAAATTGTGCTTGACAAATTTATTAAGAGTTCTTTCAGGATGTAACAAGTAGAATGCTTAAAGTAGAGCCTGTCAATGTAGTGTATTTGGATTTCCAAAACACGTTCAAAAGGTGCCACATGTCACATTATTGCGTAAGATAAGAGCTCAAAGTGTTAGGTGCAATATATTAGTGTGGATAGAGGATTGACTAACAAACAAGGAACAGAGAGTCAGGAAAAATGGGTTATATCAGGTTGGCAAACTAACCAGCACTGTACGACTGGGCCATCAACTATTTACAATCCATATATTGACTTGGATAAAAGGGCAGCACGATGGTACAGTGGTTGGCATTGCTGCTTCACAGCAACATGAATCCGGGTTCAATTCTCGGCTTGAGTCACTGTCTGTGTGGAGTCTGCATGTTCTCACTGTGTCTGCGTGGGTTTCCCTGGGTGTTTCGGTTTCCTTCCACAGTTCAAAAGACGAGCTGGTTAGGTGCATTGGCCGTGCTAAATTCTCCCTCAGTGTATCTGAACAAGCACCGGAGAGTGTTGATTCGGGCATTTTCATAGTAACTTCATTTCGGCGTTAATGTAAGCCTACTTGTGACGGAATCAACTAAATAAACTATTATAAACTTTTGTATCTATTATAGCCAGATTTGCTGACGATACACAGGTAAGAAAGCAAGTTTGGAGGAGGACCGGAATTTACAAAGGAATGTAGATAGGTTAGATGGGCAAAAGTTTGGCAGATGGAGTTTAATGTGGCAAAATGTAACCCTATCCACTTTGATGTGAGGAATAGAAAAGCAGAATATTATTGAAATGGAGAGTGACTGCAGAATGCTGTGGTACAGAAGGATCACAGAAAGGTAGCATGTGTTAGCAAATTAGGAAGGAAAATTGAATATTGGCCTTTATTGCAAGGGGGAGGGCCATAAAAGGAAGGAAGTCTTGCTACAACAGGACAGGGCATTGGTGAGACCACATCTAGGGTGCTTTTCGCATAATTACAGTTGATTTTAAAAACTATTGGTACAATCTTGTAATACTATTATTTCAAGCTTATAGGCGACCTTGTATATCATTCTGGTCCATCTGGTTCATTACGAGCTCCAACATGACTGATACATTATGTAGTAGGGAACCCTCCTCCACGAACTCAGTTTCGTCTTCTGTTCATCTTGAATTTTCCAAAATGTTACTTTTTGGTTAATTCACACACATCAACAATATTGGATCTCCTAGTTTGCGCCAACATCTTTCCACTAATGAATGCCCCTAAACTAGTGCTACCCTCATATAAAAGATAATGCTCTGCACATTCCTAACCACGATAATGAGCAGAAAATTTATCCTGGCTCTTCTAGAGCATCCTTGAATGATAAGACACAGATTTGTGCACATAAGATGCTTGGACCTCAACTGGGAGCGAACCAAAACATTAAAAGTCACATTGGACTGCCATTTTCCTCATATATTACTAAATGAGTTATATAAGAAATGCAACAAGATAAAAGACTTGAACACAATCGTACACCACCATTGTATCTTGCCTCACTAAAAGGTATTTTTATACAATGGAAATCCTAAGCTTGTTATGTCTACACATAAAAAGACAAAGAATGAAAAGATAAAACTCTGCATTTTCAAAATCCTGCAGGCAGTATTTCCAATTGGCAGGACTTACTGATTAAACTGATATCGCAGTAAATGAAGGTTTGATGACCAGCAACAAGTACAAAACATGAACAAGTCATTTTCCGAAATGCAATTCCACAGCTATTTAGTACTTTTAAAGAGAAACCTTTTACCAGGGGTCGGTGCTGGGGCCTCAGCTATTTACCATTTATATAGATGATCTGGAGGAGGGAACCGAGTGCAGGGTGTCGAAATTTGCTGATGACACCAAGATTGGGGGAAAGGCAAATTGTGCGGAGGGTGTGGAGAGTCTGCAGAAGGATCTAGATAGGCTGGGCGAATGGGCCAGGAAATGGCAAATGGAATTTAATGTTGGCAAGTGTGAGGTGGTCCACTTTGGTAGGAGGAATGGTAGGAAGGACTATTACTTACGGGGCGAAAAACTGCAGCAGGCGACGGTGCAGAGGAACCTCGGGGTCCTTGTGCATGAGTCGCAAAAACCCAGCTTGCAGGTGCAGCAGGTGGTCAGGAAGGCGAATGGGATGCTGGCCTTCATAGCGAAGGGGATTGAATATAAAAGTAGGGAGGTCTTGCTGCAGCTGTATAGGGCATTGGTGAGGCTGCAGCTGGAGTACTGTGTGCAGTTTTGGGCGCCGCACCGGCGCAAGGATGTTTTGGCCCTGGAGGGAGTGCAGAGGAGGTTTACTCGGCTGATACCGGAGTTGAGGGGATTGAGCTATGAGGAGAGGCTGAACAAACTAGGCTTGTACTCGTTAGAGTTTAGAAGAATGAGGGGAGATCTCATTGAGACGTATAAGATGATGAATGGGATGGATAGGATAGAGGTGGAGAGACTGTTCCCGCTCAAAAAAGACAGTAGGACTAAGGGGCACAGCCTCAAGATAAAGGGGGGGCAGTTTAGAACAGAGTTGAGGAGGAACTTCTTCACTCAAAGGGTGGTGAATCTCTGGAATTCTCTGCCCGTTGAAGTGGTGGAGGCTGCCTCGCTAAATATTTTTAAGAAACGGGTTGATGGGTTTTTGATAAGAGAAGGGATTAAGGGTTATGGGGAGAGGGCGGGAAGGTGGAGCTGAGTCACGACAGATCAGCCATGATCTTATTGAATGGCGGGGCAGGCTCGAAGGGCCAGATGGCCTACTCCTGCTCCTATTTCTTATGTTCTTATGTTCTTAATCTTTACAAAGGATTAATCCTTTTTGATCTTGTCTAGTCAGCAGGGAGGTTTTCATTTGGCTTTCCATTTAAAAAAAAAATAGATCTAGACATTTATTATTTGAAGTGTCTGCACAGAAAGATTTGTTTGGCTATTGGGGAAAGTAGTCATGATGTGGGTATGCCGGCGTTGGACTGGCGTAAACACAGTAAAAAGTCTGACAACACCAGGTTTTAGTCCAACCTATTTATTTGACAATATACTTACAAGCTTTCGGGGTTAGCCCCTTCGTCAGGTGAATGAAGAGTTCTGGCCTCAGACAGAGCATATAAAGCACAGACAGTTTAGAGATTACTGATTAGAATGCGAATCCTTACACCTAACCCAAGACCTGAAGTGGCTGATAATGTGAGTGGAAGGAGCACTGATCACAGTTTAAAGAGATGTGTATTGTCTCCAGACAGTACAGTAAGTGAGGTTTTGCAAACCCAGGCAAGTCACAGGGGTTACAGATAGTGCGACATGAACCCAAGATCCCTGTTGAGACCGTCCTCATGTGTGCGGAACTTGGCTATCTCTTTAATCTCTTTAAACTGTGATCAGTGTTCCTTCCACTCACATTATCAGCTACTTCAGGTCTTGGGTTAGGTGTAAGGATTCACATTCTAATCAGTAATCTCTAAACTGTCTGTGCTTTATATGCTCTGTCTGAGGCCAGAACTCTCCATTCACCTGACGAAGGGACTAACCCCGAAAGCTTGAGAGTATATTATCAAATAAATAGGTTGGACTAAAACCTGGTGTTGTCAGACTTTTTATTGGGGAAAGGTCAGATGAGTTCTGGACAAAATGCGATAGCTGTAGCACACTCCTGATTATCTTATCCGAGTGCTTTATCTACACCTATAGTGTGCCTTGAATTTATAGATTGATAACTACTCTGAACAAATTTCTATTATGGATTTTTTTTTGTTGAAAAAATTCTACTTACTGCTCGGAAGAATTGACCAACAATTTTGAGAAAGATGTATGTAATAAGTGTGATGTACATATTTAAAATCTTAGGTTATGAAAGATTGGTTTGGGTGACCTATAATGTCTTGTGCTTTCACTTGTTCCAGGGGTGTTGGCTGTATCTTCTATGAAATGGCATCCGGAAGACCTTTGTTTCCTGGTTCCACTGTAGAAGACGAATTGCACTTGATTTTCCGGCTACTGGGTATGTTGGCAATTCTGTTGTAAACGTGACAAATTTTAGTCACAGCAAAATAGTATTAGTTCTGTGCCTAAATATTTATTATACTTAATGAGAATACTATTCTTATCTACATAGAAACATACAGTCATTATGGCACAAAGCAAGTTCATCAGCCCATTGTTTCAGTGCCAGATCTCGTTGGAGCCATCTAGTCAGTCTCATTGTCCTGTTTCATTCCCATAGCCCTGCAACTTTATTTCCTATGATGTGGGTATGCCGGCGTTGGACTGGCGTAAACACAGTAAAAAGTCTGACAACACCAGGTTTTAGTCCAACCTATTTATTTGACAATATACTTACAAGCTTTCGGGGTTAGCCCCTTCGTCAGGTGAATGAAGAGTTCTGGCCTCAGACAGAGCATATAAAGCACAGACAGTTTAGAGATTACTGATTAGAATGCGAATCCTTACACCTAACCTGCTGTTCAAGACCTGAAGTGGCTGATAATGTGAGTGGAAGGAGCACTGATCACAGTTTAAAGAGATGTGTATTGTCTCCAGACAGTACAGTAAGTGAGGTTTTGCAAACCCAGGCAAGTCACGGGGGTTACAGTTAGTGCGACATGAACCCAAGATCCCTGTTGAGACCGTCCTCATGTGTGTGAAACTTGGCTATCAGTCTCTGTTCAGCGACTCTGCGCTGTCGTGTGTCGTGAAGGCTGCCTTGGAGAATGCTTACCCGAAGGTCTAACATAGAACCCTACAGTGCAGAAACAGGCCCTTCGGCCCATCGAGTCTGCACCGAACACAATCCCACCTAGACCCTATTCCCATATCCCTACACATTTACCTGCTAATCCCTCTAACCTACACATCCCAGGATACTGAGGGGCAATTTTAGCATAGCCAATGAACCTAACCCGCACATCTTTGGACTGTGGGAGGAAACCGGAGCACCCGGAGAAAACCCACGCAGACACGAGGAGAATGTGCAAACTCCACACAGGCAGTGACCCGAGCCAGGAATCGAACCCAGGACCCTGGAGCTGTGAAGCAGCAGTGCTAACCACTGTGCTACCGTGCCGCCCGTCACGGTAGCACAGAGGCTGAATGCCCGTGACCACTGAAGTGTTCGCCAACAGGAAGGGAACAGTCTTGCCTGGTGACTGTCGAGCGATGTTCATTCATCCGTTGTCGTAGCGTCTGCATGGTCTCCACAATGTACCATGCTTCGGGACATCTTTTCTTGCAACGTATCAGGTAGACAATGTTGGCCGAATTGCAAGAGTATTTACCATAGAACATAGAACATTACAGCGCAGAACAGGCCCTTCGGCCCACGATGTTGCGCCGACCAGTTACAAAACAATGACCCACTAGCCTAAACCAATCCCTTTTCATCCATAAACCTATCCACGGATCTTTTAAACGCCCCCAAACTAGGTGCATTTACAACTGCAGCTGGCAGGGCATTCCAGTCCCTCACCACCCTCTGGGTAAAGAACCTACCCCTGACATCTGTCCTATAACTACCCCCCCTTAATTTAAAATCGTGCCCCCTCGTGCTAGCTTTCTCCATCCTAGGAAAAAGGCTATCACTATCTACCCTTTCTAAACCGCTAATCATCTTATATGTTTCAATGAGATCCCCTCTTAGCCGCCTTCTTTCCAGCGAAAACAACCCCAAATCTCTCAATCTCTCCTCATAGGATCTCCCCTCCATACCAGGCAACATCCTGGTAAACCTCCTCTGCACCCTCTCCAAAGCCTCTACATCCTTCCTGTAATGTGGGGACCAGAGCTGCACACAAAACTCCAAGTGCGGCCGCACCAGAGATGTGTACAGTTGCATCATGACGCTGCGACTCCTAAATTCAATCCCCCTACCAATAAACGCCAAAACTCCATATGCCTTCTTAACAACCTTATCTACTTGATTCCCAACTTTCAGGGATCTATGTACACATACACCTAGATCCCTCTGCTCCTCCACACTATTCAAAGTCCTCCCGTTAGCACTATACTCAACACATCTGTTATTCCTACCGAAATGAATTACCTCACACTTCTCCACATTAAACTCCATCCGCCACCTCTCAGCCCAGCTCTGCAACCTTTCTAAGTCATCCTGCAAACTATGACACCCTTCCTCACAATCTACCACACCTCCGACTTTGGTGTCATCAGCAAACTTACTAATCCACCCAACTATACCCTCATCCAGATCATTAATAAAAATTACAAACAGCAGTGGCCCCAAAACAGATCCCTGAGGCACACCACTTGTAACCGAACTCCATGACGAATATTTCCCATCAACCACCACTCTCTGTCTCCTATCTGCTAGCCAATTCCTGATCCAATTACCTAGATCACCCCCAATCCCATACATCTGCATTTTCTGCAGAAGCCTACCATGGTGAACCTTATCAAACGCCTTGCTAAAATCCATATACATCACATCAACTGCCTTACCCCTATCCACCTCTTTGGTCACTTTCTCAAAGAACTCGATAAGGTTAGTAAGGCATGACCTACCCGCTACAAAACCATGCTGACTGTCTCTAATCAACTCATTACTTTCCAAATAACTATAAATCCTGTCTGTAATAATCCTTTCCAAAACCTTACCCACCACAGAAGTAAGACTCACCGGTCTATAATTCCCAGGGAAGTCCCTTCTCCCCTTCTTAAACAATGGGACAACATTTGCTGTCCTCCAATCTTCTGGTACTATACCAGAGACTAACGACGACCTGAAGATCAGAGCCAGAGGCTCCGCAATCACCCCTCTTGCCTCCCAAAGAATCCTAGGGTAAATCCCATCTGGACCAGGGGACTTATCTATTTTCAATCCCTCTAGTAGATGGTAGATGGTATTCTCACGTGTGATGGTGGTATCCATGTCGCTGATCCGGCATGTCTTGCAGAGGTTGCTGTGGCAGGGTTGTGTGGTATTGTGGTCACTGTTCTCCTGAAGGCTGGGTAGTTTGCTGCGAACAATGGTCTGTTTGAGGTTGTGTGGTTGTCTGAAAGCAAGAAGTGGGGGTGTGGGGATAGCCCTGGCGAGATGTTCGTCTTTATCAATGAAATGTTGAAGACTCCGGAGAAGATGTCGTAGCTTCTCCGCTCCAGGGAAGTACTGGACGACGAAGGGTACTCTGTCCACTGTGTCCTGTGTTTGCCTTCTGAGGAGATCGGTGCGGTTTTTCGCTGTGGCACATTTGAACTGCCGATCTATGAGTCGAGCACCATATCCTGTTCTTATGAGGGCATCTTTCAGGGTCTGGAGGTGTCTGTCACGATCCTCCTCATCTGAGCAAATCCTGTGTATACGGAGGGCTTGTCCATAGGGAATGGCTTCTTTAACATGTTTAGGGTGGAAATTGGAGAAGTGGAGCATTGTGAGATTGTCTGTGGGCTTGCGGTACAGTGAGGTGCTGAGGTGACCGTCCTTAATGGAGATGCGTGTGTCCAAGAATGCAACTGATTCTGGGGAATAGTCCATGGTGAGTCTGATGGTGGGGTGGAATTTGTTGATATCATTATATAGTTGTTTCAGTGATTGTTCACCATGAGGCCAAAGGAAGAAAATGTCATCGATGTATCTAGTGTACAGCATCAGTTGAAGATTCTGTGCAGTGAAGAAGTCTTGTTCAAACCTGTGCATGAAGATGTTGGCATATTGAGGTGCAAATTTGGTCCCCATTGGCTGTTCTATGTGTCTGGATGAAAAACTGGTTGTTGAAGGTGAAGACATTATGGTCCAGGATAAAGCGGATGAGTTGTAAAATTGCATCTGGAAACTGGCAGTTGTCAGCATTGAGTACTGAGGCAGTCGCAGCAATGCCATCGTTGTGGGGGATGTTGGTGTAGAGCGCTGAGACATCCATTGTGACGAGGAGTGTCCCTGTTTCAACTGCTCCGTGTGTGCTGAGTTTCAGTAGGAAGTTCGTAGTGTCGCGACAAAAGCTGGGGGTTCTTTGTACAGTGGGTTTCAGGATGCCCTCGACGTAGCCAGAGAGGTTCTCACACAGAGTTCCATTGCCCGATACGATGGGACGGCCAGGTGTGTTTGCCTTGTGTATCTTTGGGAGGCAGTAGAGATCTCCAATGCGGAGAGTACGTGGAATGAGAGCACGGAGGGTGCTCTGAAGGTCCAGATCAAAGGTCTTGATCAGATTGTTGAGTTCACGAGTGTGTTCTTTGGTCGGATCTGTGGGTAATTGTCTGTAGTGTTCCTCATTATTTAGTTGTCGGTACACTTTACAGTAATCCGTTCTAACATAAGAACATAAGAAATAGGAGCAGGAGTAGGCCATCTTGGCCCTTCGAGCCTGCCCCGCCATTCAATAAGATCATGGCTGATCTGTCGTGGCTCAGCTCCACCTTCCCGCTCTCTCCCCATAACCCCGCCCCTCCTTTGTCTGCTGGTTTGATAACAATGTTGCAACAGCCTAAGAGGAAGGAATCCAATTGGACTCCTCCGGAAGGCCGCTGCCCTCGACTGGACTTGTATGCCCAAACCATCAGGAGGTGCGTTAACACCAGATTCATCAGCCGCACTCACAAGACAGCCCCGAACATCACCCAAGCACAACGCAACGCCATCCACGCTCTCAAGACAAACCGCAACATTGTCATCAAACCAGCAGACAAAGGAGGGGCCATCGTCATACTGAACAGAACGGATTACTGTAAAGAAGTGTACCGACAACTAAATAATGAGGAACACTACAGACAATTACCTACAGATCCGACCAAAGAACACACTCGTCAACTCAACAATCTGATCAAGACCTTTGATCCAGACCTTCAGAGCACCCTCCGTGCTCTCATTCCACGTACTCCCCGCTTTGGAGATCTCTACTGCCTCCCAAAGATACACTTCAGCTGAGACATTTTGCTCATCCTCTCCCTTAATAAGTGTCAATCTTCGGTGATCACTCACTAACAAGAATGATTGCCCACCCAAGAAACTCCACATTACTGGTCATGAGGCTGTGGTCCTTGCGTGGCTGATGATCCAGAGCCACATCTTTGGCAGGTGAGTTCAGCCCTTGGATTCCAGTTCGCTAGTATTCTGTTCTCGGGCCCCTTTTTTGGGCTGCCTCTTAATGTCGGGTGTCCTCGAAGAATTGCATCCCTTGAATTAGGAGGTTCCTTCAAGTAGGTCTCTTCTAAGCAAGAGCGTCCTAGGTGTTGACATCTATGTTGCATTTCTTGAGGTAGACCTTCAGGATACCTTTGAAGCGCTTCTTTTGTCCTTCTCTTATTTGGGAGCCTTCCTTGAGGTGAGTATAAAGAATTTGCTTTGGCAGTCGGGACTCTGACATCCTAAGCACATGGCCAGCCCAGCGGAGTTGGTTTTAGATGATCATGACCTCAGATGCTGCTGCCCTCAGCTCCAATAAGGGCGCAGATGCTAATATGCCTGTTCTCCCAGCTGATGTGGAGAATCTGTCTCAGACAACATTTGTGGCATGTCTTCAGGGCCTTGAGGTGGCGTCTGTATGTAGTCCAAATTTCTGAACCATACAGAAGAATTGGGAGGGCGACTGCTTTATACATGAGGATCTTCATCTACATGAGGTTTCAACATGAATGTCATGGTCATTGAAGACTCCCTTCCTTCAACATTGATGGTGGTGCTCACCAATTTGATAAAATGTTGGATCTCTGCATCAATGTTAGCCTTAGAAAAGAGGTGGCTCTCCAGATAGGAGAAATGTACCAAGGTTGGGAGAGTCTCTCGCATAGAGTCAGCGGTTCACAGCATGGAAGCAAACCCTTTGGCTCAACTTGTCCATGCCGCCCTTTTTTTTTAGAAACCTGTAGGCTAATCCCAATTGCCTGCATTTGGCCCAAATCCCCTTACATGGGTACCCATGTAACTATCTAAATGCTCTTTAAAAAACAAAATTGTACCCGCCTCTATTACGACCTCTGGCAGCTTGTTCCAGACACTCACCACCCTTTACGTGAAAAAATTGCCCCTCTGGACACTTTTGTATCTCTTCCCTCTCACCCTTAAACCTATGCTGTCTAGTTTTAGACTCCCCTACCTTTGAGAAAAGATATTGACTATCGAGCTGATCTGTGGCCCTCATGATTTTATAGACCTCTGTAAGGTCACCCCTCAGCTTCCTACCTCCAGGGAAAAAAGTCCCAGTCTAACCAGCCTCTCCTTATAACTCAATCCATCAAGTCCCGGTAGCATCCTAGTAACTCTTTTCTGCACTCTTTCTAGTTTAATAATATCCTTTCTATATTAGGGTGACCAGAATTGCACACAGTATTCCATGTGTGGTCTTGTACAACTTCAACAAGACATTTCAACTCTTGTATTAGATAGTACATGAAACCAAGCATGCAGAATGCCTTTTTCACCACTCTGTCCACCTGTGACTCCACTTTCAAGGAGCTATGAACATGTACTCCTAGATCTCTTTCTTTTGTAACTCTCTCCAGTGCCCTACCATTAACTGAGTAAGTTCTGCCCTGGTTCAGTCTACCAAAATGCATCACCTCGCATTTGTTTAAATTAAACTCTATCTGACATTCGTCAGCCCACTGGCCCAATTGATCAAGATTTTGTTGCAACTGGAGATAACTTTCTTCACTGTCCACAATGCCACCAATCTTAGTGTCATTTGCAAACTTATTAACCATGCCTCCTATATTCTCATCCAAATCATTAATATAAATGACAAATAACAATGGACCCAGCACTGATCCCTGAGGCACACCGCTGGTCACAGACCTCAAGTTTGAAAAACAGTTCTCTATAACCACCCTTTCTGGTTTCTGTCAAGAAGCCAATTTTGTATTCATTTAGATACCTCACCCTGGATTCAGTGAGATTTAACCTTATGCAACAACCTACCATGCGGTACTTTGTCAAAGGCCTTGCTTAAGTCCATGTAGACAACATCAACTGCACTGCCCTCATCAACCTTCTTGGTTACCCCTTCAAAAAACTCAATCATAAGAACATAAGAAATAGGAGCAGGAGTAAGCCATCTAGCCCTTCGAGCCTGCCCCGTCATTCAATAAGATCATGGCTGACCTGTCGTGGCTCAGTTCCACATTCCTGCCCTCTCCCCATAACCCTTAATCCCCTCGCTTATCAAAAACCCATCAACCCACGTCTTAAAAATATTTAGCGAGGCAGCCTCCACCACCTCAACGGGCAGAGAATTCCAGAGATTCACCACCCTTTGAGTGAAGAAGTTCCTCCTCAACTCCGTTCTAAACTGCCCCCCCTTTATCTTGAGGCTGTGCCCCCTAGTCCTACTGTCCTTTCTGAGCGGGAAGAGCCTCTCCACCTCTATCCTATCCATCCCATTCATCATTTTATACATCTCAATGAGATCTCCCTTCATTCTTCTAAACTCTAACGAGTACAAGCCTAGTTTATTCAGCCTCTCCTCATAGCTCAACCCCCTCAACTCCGGTATCAGCCTAGTAAACCTCCTCTGCACTCCCTCCAAGGCCAAAATATCCTTGCGTAAGTGTGACGACCAAAACTGCACACACTACTCCAGCTGCGGCCTCACCAATGCCCTATACAGCCTCAGCAAGACCTCCCTACTTTTATATTCAATCCCCCTCGTATGAAGGCCAGCATCCCATTTGCCTTCCTGACCACCTGCTGCACCTGCAGGCTGAGTTTTTGCGACTCATGCACAAGGACCCCGAGGTCCCTCTGCACCGTCACCTGCTGCAGTTTTTCGCCACGTAATCAAATTTGACGTGACGTAATTTTCCACTCACAAAGCCATGCTGACTGTGTCTCCTCAGTTTCTAAATGCCTGTTGATCCTGTCTCTCAAAATACCTTCCAACAATTTACCCTCCACAGATGTGAGGCTCACTGGCCTGTAGTTCCCAGGCTTTTCCCTGCAGCCCTTTTCAAACAAAGGTACAAAATGTGCCATTCTCCAATCTTCAAGCACCTCACCCATGACTATCGATAATTCAGGTATCTCCGCTAGGGGACCTGCAATTTCCTCCCAAGCCTCCCACAATGTCCTGGGATACACTTCATCAGGTCCTGGCGTTTTATCTACCTTGATGTGCTTTAAGACTTCCAGCACCACCACCTCTAATATGTACAATCCTCAAGATTTCCCCAAGTTCCCTAACGCCCATGCTTTTCTCAACAGTAAATAAATATATTCATTTAGGATCTCACCCATCTCTTGTGGATCTGCATATTGATGACCTTGTTGATTCTTAAGAGGTCCTACTCTCTTCTCTTCCTTTATGTATTTGCCCTTTATGTATTTGTAGAAGCTCTTTAGATTCTCCTTTGCCTTATCTGCCAAAACAATCTCATGTCCCCTTTTTGCCTTCCTGATTTCTCTCTCAACTGTACTCCTACACCCCCTATGCTCTTCAAGGGCTTCACTTGATCCCAGCTGCCTATGCATGTCATGTGCCTCTTTCTTCTTCTTGACCAGGGCCTTAATATCCTCCAGGGTTCCCTACTTCTGCCAGCTTTAAGAGGAATATGTTTACTCTGGACCCTGGTTAACATGCTGTTGAAAGCATACCACTTACGAGGCATCCCTTTGTTTTCCCACAGACTCCTCCAGTTAACTGTTGACAGTTCCTGCCTGATGCCATCAAAATTAGCCTTGCCCCAATTTAGAATTTTATCTTCTGGGCCAGACCTATCATTCTCTATAGCTATCTTAAAACCAATTGAATTCTGGTACCAAAATGATCCATCACTTAATACTTCTGTCACCTGCCCTTCCTTATTTCCTGAGAGGAGGTCAAGTTTTTCTCCCTCACTGGTCGTGCCAACCAGATACTGAATGAGAAATCCCTCCTGAACACACTCAACAAATTTCTCTTCATCCGACACTCTAATACTATGGCTGTCCCAGTCAATGTTGGGAAAGTTAAAATCTCTGACTATTGCCACCCTGTTTTTCTTGGAGCTGTCTGTAATCTTGTTACATATTTGCTCCTCAATTTCCTGCCAACTATTTGGGGGCCTACAGTACAGCCCTATCAAAGTGATTTCCCCCTTCTTATTTCTCAGTTCTGCCATATAGAATCAGAGGCCAAACCCTCGGATATATCCCCTCTCATGCCATGATGCTTTCCCTAAACAAAAGTGTAACTTCCCCCTCCTCTCTTACCTCTTGTTCTATCTTTCCTATAGCATCTGTACCCTGGAACATTGAACTGCCAGTCCTGTCCCTCCCTTCGCCATGTTTCAGTAATTGCTATAATATCCCCATCCCACATACCCATCCATGTTCTGAGTTCATCTGCCTGGCCTGTCAGACCTCTTGCACTGAAATAAATGCAGTTTAATCTAGACTTCTCTTGCTCTTTATCCTGCTTTTGCCTGATCTGTCAGGTACGAGAATTACTGA
The DNA here is from genome assembly GCA_037974335.1 of Prionace glauca. Taxonomy (NCBI): domain Eukaryota; kingdom Metazoa; phylum Chordata; class Chondrichthyes; order Carcharhiniformes; family Carcharhinidae; genus Prionace; species Prionace glauca. The sequence continues at coordinate 9,866,288 of CM075739.1, read as the reverse complement.
TACAGGGTAAATGATAGGACTCTGAAGAGTGCAGTTGAACAGAGGGATCTGGGAATACAGGTACAGAATTCCCTAAAAGTGACGTCACAGGTAGGGTCGTAAAGAGTGCTTTTAGTACATTGGCCTTTATAAATCGGAGTATCGAGTATAAAAGTTGGAGTGTTATGGTAAGGTTATATAATAACAGTAAAAAATCTGACAACACCAGGTTTTAGTCCAACCGATTTATTTGATAATATTCTCACAAGCTTTCGAGGGGGCTGCCTCTTCGTCAGGTGAATGGAGAACTCTCCATTCACCTGACGAAGAGGCAGCCCCCTCGAAAGCTTGTGAGAATATTATCAAATAAATCGGTTGGACTAAAACCTGGTGTTGTCAGACTTTTTACTGTGTTTACGCCAGTCCAACGCCGGCATACCCACATCAAGGTTATATAAGACATTGGTGAGGCCAAATTTAGAGTATTGTGTACAGTTTTGGTCACCTAGTTATAGGAAGGATGTAAATAAGGTTGAAAGAGTGCAGAGAAGGTTCACAAGGATGTTGCCAGGACTTGAGAAGCTGAGTTACAGAGAAAGATTGAATAGGTTAGGACTTTATTCCCTGGAGCGTAGAAGAATGAGGGGGGTTTTGATAGAGGTGTATAAGATTTTGATGGGTATAGATAGAGTGAACGCAAGCAGGTTTTTTCTGTTGAGGCTAGGGGAGAAAAAGAAAGGACATGGGTTAAGGGTGAAAGGAGAAAAATTTAAAGGGAATATTAGGAGGGGCTTCTTCATGCAGAGAGTGGTGGGAGTGTGGAATGAGCTGCCGGATAAAGTGGTAAATGCGGGGTCACTTTTAGCATTTAAGAAAAACTTGGACAGGTTCATGGATGAGAGGGGTGTGGCGGGATATGGTCCAAGTGCAGGTCAGTGGAACTAGGCAAAAAATGGTTAGGCACAGACAAGAAGGGCCAAAAGGCCTGTTTCTGAGCTGTAGTTTTCTATGGTTCTATGGTCTTTACTACTTAATGTGCTCTCCTTAACTTCTGTGCTGTCCTCAAACTTCTGTTCTGTCTCCCTACTGCTTTGGATCTCACTCTCCCTGTCAAACTAGTTTTAAACCTTCCCGAGTGGCTCTAGCAAATCTCCCCGCCAGGATGTTAGTACCCCTGCAGTTCAGATGTAACCCATCCCTCTTGAACAGTTAGCCCTTCCCCAGGAAAGATCCCAATGATCCAAAAATCTAAATCCCTGCCCCCTGCACCAGCTGTTGATCTTGATGGTAGGGGAGACTGGATCTTGCTCTTGGGTGGTAAAGACTTGAGCTTTCTTGAGGTTGAGGCTGAGACCAATTCTTAGGTGTGCTCCCACAAAGAAGTTAACATAGATTGAGAGATTTGGGGTTGTTTTCGCTGGAAAGAAGGCGGCTAAGAGGGGATCTCATTGAAACATATAAGGTGATTAGAGGTTTAGACAGGGTAGATAGTGATAGCCTTTTTCCTAGGATGGAGAAAGCTAGCACGAGGGGGCACGATTTTAAATTAAGGAGGGGTAGTTATAGGACAGATGTCAGGGGTAGGTTCTTTACCCAGAGGGTGGTGAGGGACTGGAATGCCCTGCCAGCTGCAGTTGTAAATGCACCTAGTTTGGGGGCGTTTAAGAGATCTGTGGATAGGTTTATGGATGAAAAGGGATTGGTTTAGGCTAGTGGGTCATTGTTTTGTAACTGGTCGGCGCAACATCGTGGGCCGAAGGGCCTGTTCTGCGCTGTAATGTTCTATGTTCTATAGCTTGGACAATGTCTTCTGGGAGAGCAAAGATGGCAGTGTCACTTCTTACATTTCAGTTGGTTGAGGTTGAAAGGTTTTCCATCCATCCAGCACACGATGTATGCTCTACTGGGAAGCTTGTACTTGACAAGTTGAAGTATGGTGACGATGAAGATGAAGAAAAGGGTGATGACATGTTCCTGCTTGACACCAGTCTCAAACTCAAAGATTTCTGTCTTTTTTCCATTGGTGAAGTCTATCGTCAGCATCTTATCATGGAGGAGTTGGAGGATACTGATGAACTTCTCTGGACAGCCAGCCTTTGGTAGCACTTCCAGATTGATTGAGTTAAAAGCTTTGGTCAGATTGATGAAGGCCATGAAGAGCAGTCGATGTTGATCCTGGACTTGTTGTTGAAGTTATTGAACAGTGAAAATCATGACTGTTGTCCCATGGTTTGGTTGGAAACCACACTGATTTCCTGGAAGGACTACTTCAGACATTTGAGCAAGGTAGCTAGCAAGAATCCAAGCAATAATCTTGCCAGCAACGGAGAGTAGGGAGATTCTTCGGTTGCCTGATATCTGTCCTTCCTTGGAGGTGATGGCAATGACGGCATTCTTGAGTACAGCAGGAATTTTTCTCTGCCCCAGATTTTCAGGAACAGCTGATGGAGACAACGGGTAACCTCTTCCAAGTTTGAAAATTTCCGCTGGAATCCCATCTACTCCTACAGCTTTTCTATTCTTCACCTGTTTAATGGTGGCTTCGACTTCATCCATGCTTGGTGGAAGTCCAAGATTATCTTGGGAAGTTAGAGGATTTCCTAGAACGTCTCCTCATCTATGATTGCATCAGGTTTAGACAATCTCTGCAGTGTTCTCTTCAGGAGAGCTGGTGTTTTCTTGGTCTCTCAAAAAGGTTTCGTCTTTACTCCACACTGGTTTGAGACCGAGGATGTTGGGTCCTTGCATTGTGGCACTGAAGAAGCACTGGATGCTGTGCTTACCAGCAAAGAGTTGCAGCTTCTTAGATTTAATGGTCCACTGTTGGTTCTTGATTTCCCTAGTTCATCATTGTACATCTTCCTTTGCTGACTGGTGAGCTCTTCTCTTTGACCAAAAGACATAGGAATAGAATTAGGCCACTCGGTTCATCAAGTCTGCTCTGCCATCGAATCATGGCTGATATTTTTCTCATTCCCGTTCTCCTGCCTTTTCCCCATAACCCCTGATCCCCTTATTAATCAAGAATTTATCTATCTCTGTCTTAAAGGCACTCAATGATCTGGCCCCCACAACCTTCTGTGGCAAGGAGTTCCACAGATTCACCACTCTTTGGCTGAAGAAATTCCTTCTTATCTCTGTTTTAAAGCATTGTCCCTGAGGTTGTGCCCTCTGGTTCTAGTTTTTCCTACTAGTGGAAACATCCTCTCCATGTCCACTCTATCCAGGCCTTGCAGTATCCTATAAGCTTCAATAAGATTCCCCCCTCATCCTTCTAAACTCCAACAAGTACAGACCCAGAGTCCTCAACCATTCCTCATACAACAAGCTCCTCGTTCCAGGGATCATTCTTGTGAACCTCCTCTGGACCCTTTCCAAGGCCAGCACATCCTTCCTTAGATATGGGGCCCGAAACTGTTCACAATACTCCAAATGGGGTCTGACCAGAGCCTTATACAGCCTCAGAAGGTCGGTGGTGTTGTGGATGGTCTGGAAGGATGTCAAAAGTTGCAGCAGGACATAGATAGGATGCAGGAATGGGTGGAGAAGTGGCAGATGGGCTTCAACACGGATAAATGTGTAGTCGTCCATTTCGGCAGAACCAACGGGATGAACGAGTACACTATCAAGGGTCTTAGTAGCGTTGAAGAGCAGAAGGATCTCGGGGTCCGGGTCCACAGGACTCTTAAATCGGCCTCGCAGGTGGAGGAGGTGGTCAAGAAGGCGTATGGTGTACTGGCCTTCATTAATCGAGGGATTGAGTTTAGGAGTCGGAAGGTAATGCTGCAACTTTACAGGACCCTTGTCAGGCCTCATTTGGAGTACTGTGCGCAGTTCTGGTCGCCTCACTATAGGAAAGACGTAGAAGCTATTGAAAGGGTGCAGAGGAGATTTACAAGGATGTTGCCTGGACTGAGAGGCATGCCTTATGAAGATAGGTTGAGGGAGCTGGGACTCTTTTCCCTAGAGAGGCGAAGGTTGAGAGGCGACCTGATAGAAGTTTATAAAATGTTGAGAGGAATAGATAGGGTGGACTCTCAGAGGCTATTTCCCCGGGTTGAAATGGTCGCTACGAGAGGACACAGATTTAAGGTGCGGGGAGGGAAGTACAGAGGTGATGTTAGGGGTAAGTTTTTCACTCAGAGGGTGGTGAGTGAATGGAATCGGCTGCCGTCATCGGTGGTGGAGGCGAACTCGCTGGGGTCTTTTAAAAGACTTCTGGATGAGTATATGGGGTTTAATGGGATTGGGGGTTATAGATAGGTCTATAGATTGGTGGGGTTGATGTGATCGGCGCAACTCGAGGGCCGAAGGGCCTGTTTGTGCTGTAATGTTCTATGTTCTATCCCTGCTCTTGTATTCTAGCTGTCTTGACATGAATGTTAATATTGCATTTGCCTTCCTAATTGCCAACTGAACCTGCATAGAATCCTGAACAATGACTCTCAAGTCCCTTTGTGTATCTGATTTCCCAAGCATTTTCCCATTTAGAAAATAGTCTATGCCTCCATTTGTCCTTCCAAAGTGCAAAACCTCACACTTTTCCACATTGTATTCCATCTGCCACTTCTTTGCCCACTCTCCTAACCATAGAAAATTTACAGCTCAGAAACAGGTCTTTTGGCCCTTCTTGTCTGTGCCAAACCATTTTCAGCCTAGTCCCACTGACCTGCACTTGGACCATATCCCTCCACACCCCTCTCATCCATGAACCCGTCCAAGTTTTTCTTAAATGTTAAAAGTGACCCTGCATTTACCACTTTATCCGGCAGCTCATTCCACACTCCCACTACTCTCTGTGTGAAGAAGCCCCCCCCATATTCCCTTTAAACTTTTCTCCTTTCACCCTTAACCCATGTCCTCTGGTTTTTTTTCTCCCCTAGCCTCAGTGGAAAAAGCCTGCTTGCATTCAATCTATCGATACCCATCAAAATCTTATACACCTCTATCAAATCTCCCCTCATTCTTCTACGCTCCAGGGAATAAAGTCCTAACCTATTCAATCTCTCTCTGTAACTCAGCTTCTCAAGTTCTGGCAACATCCTTGTGAACCTTCTCTGCACTCTTTCAACCTTATTTACATCCTTCCTGTAACTAGGTGACCAAAACTGTACACAATACTCTAAATTCGGCCTCACCACTGCCTTATACAACTTTCCCATAACACTCCAACTTTTATACTTGATACTCCGATTTATAAAGGCCAATGTACCAAAAGCACTCTTTACAACTCTATCCACCTGTGACATCACTTTTAGGGAATTCTGTACCTGTATTCCCGGATCCCTCTGTTCTACAAAACTGATGTTTTAGCTGCTTCTGTTGTTGCTTCTTCTAGCCTCTTCTTCTCTGCCACTCACATGCACAAACGTAGAACTGACATTTTCAAGTCCCTCTACCGAACACCAAATCCATCGTCCACAGCGTTGCACTCTGATCTCTCCAGATTCTGCCTCAAAGCAAAATTGAAGATATTGTATATGGGCCATAAAAATATTTATTTTAAAAATCTAATGGAGAGTGCAAAAAAAAATTTAGGCTGGGACAGGGGGATCTGAGGAAATGTAAGAAAAATAACTTTTAAGAGCCTCAAAAGGAACAGTGAAGCATTTTATGGCGTGATAGAAGCAACTACAACTAGTTTTCAAAAAGCAATTGGAAACTTGAAAATGAAAAAAAATGCATGGTTATCAGGAAAATGCAGGTATGTGGGACTAATTGGAAGGATCTTTTGAAGAATTGGCATGGACAGATGGTCCAAATGGTGGCTTTCTGTGCTGTATAATTCTTAAAGAAATTGAAAAAGTAAGATGAGAGGATTATCAAATTGTAGATGATTTAGTTGGTGATGGTATGTAATAAATCATGTAGCATTTTACTAAATGTAACAATATTGGAGAAGGGAATCTGAAGCGATTAAGAGCAATATAAACAATATTAACGATTAAAAGTTAATTTTCTCCAAGTTGTTCGGCTAAAGGAAAATAAACCACAAGAGCCTGACAAAATACATCCTAGTGCCTGATGGAAATAAAACATCTAATTGAAGAGACCTTCAGAACTGATAGGGCCAATTTTAACTTGGGCTGGGGGTAATCTGTTGATGAGGTTTAAAGTGGATGGGGGACTTGGAAATTGGGAAAAAAATTGAGGTCCAGAAAATTTTTAATACTCGGCCTCAGTTTAGGTTTATACCTGTCTTTCTTCTGAAACTGGCAATAATGGTACAGCCAACATATAATAGTGGAAGCTGGACATCCTAAAGGCCTCCTGGATAAAGTATGCACTGGGAGCCTTGTTGGGTGGCAAGAGGCTGTGTTTGAATTTTGTCTTTTAAAACACAGTTAATTTGTAAAAATTTGAAATGTAAGGCTTCAATTACTGAATGCACATTGAAGCCAATTAGACCAGTTTGTAGAATTCAGTGAGGATAGCCTATATTCATCTTAAAATATACCCCAAAATGAGAATGATGAGATGGAGAGTGGGAGGCAGTGAGAAAAGAGGAGTAACTGGTTTTATTGTGTAGACCTCTTGCCCAATCACTATCAGGAACAAAGCCAATCGCACAAAGAACAAAGGAACACTCATTCGATCCCTGTTCCACCATCCATGTCATTGACATCAATCCTGTTCTGCAGCTTTAGTTACAGTTCCTGTTTGCAAAGAGAAACACTCTGTAATTCCACACCTAATTTCCTAACCCCATGTCCCAATCTGGACAATGCTTACACATCATCTTGCAGCGTCTGAAGTATAGAGCATTCATGATACAGCTGAATATCCTGACCCGTGACTCAAGTAGGAAATTGGAGCATGAAATACAGCCCCAATTTTCCAATATCACCATGAGCTCTGATAGAGTCATCCAGACTTGAAATGCTGGCTTTGTTCTCTCTCCACAGATACTGTCAGATCTGCTGAGATTTTCCAGCGTTTTCTGTTTTTGTTTCAGATTCCAGCATCCACAGTATTTTGTTTCTGCATAGAAACATAGGAGCAGAAGTTGGCAAATTCAGCCCTTTGAATGGCGGAGCAGGCTCAATCAGATCATGGCTGATCTCTCCCTGGTCTCAAATCCTCCCCACCAGTTCCCCATATCTCTTTGCCTCCTTTTTCAAACCATTCAATGATTCAAACTCCATCGCGCTATTGCGAGTTCCATAAATTTACCCCCCTCAGAGTATTTCCTCTTCATCTCAGTTTTAAATCTACTGCCTCTCATCCTATGCCTGTGACCCCTTGTCCTAGGTTGCCCCATGAGAAGAAACATTTGGTCTACATTTCCTTTATCAATCCCCCATAAAATTCTATATATCTCAGTCAGATCCCCTTTCATCCATCTAATCTCCAGTGGGTATAAGCCCAAACTATTTAATTTCTCTTCGTACGTCAACCCTTTCATTCCAGGATGAAACCTGATTAACTTCCTCTGAACTGCCTCTAATGCCACCACATCCTTCCAGAAATAAGGAGACAGAACTGGCCACAATACTCCAGATGTGGTCTCACAATACCCCATGCAATTGCAACAACACTTATCTACTTTTATACTCCAGTCCTTTTGTAATAAATGCTAACATCCCATTTGTCTTTTCTATTGTGTGCTACACCAACATGTATTCAGCAATTCATGAACAAAGACACCCAGATCTCTTGACCCTAATGCTTTATGAATCTGCTTTCCATTTAGATAATAATTTGTCTTTCTGTTTTTCTGCCAAAATGGACAACCTCACACTTATCCACATTAAACTCCATCTGCCAAATTTTGGCCCATTCTTCTAGCCTATCTCTGTCTGTCTTTATATTTTCTTCACTGTCTGTTTTCCACCTATTTTAGTATAATTTGCAAATTTTGCTGTTACACTCTGTCCCTGTTTGCCGGTCATTTATATGAATTGTAAACGATTGAGGTCCGAGGACTGCCCTCTGCAGCACCCCGCTAATTACATTTTGCCAGCCAGAGAAGGATCCATTTATCTGGACCCTCTTCTGTCAGCCAATCATCAATCCAATCTCGTACTTTACCCTCAATCCTGTGCGATTTCACCTTCTGGATCAGTCTTTTATGCGGCATCCTGTCACAAGCCTTCTGGATATCTAGATAAACCACGTCCACAGGTTCCTCGATATCCACCTTGTTGGTTATGTCCTCAAAAAACTCAAGCAAGTTTGTCACACATGACACACCCTTCATAAAAACATGCTGACAATGATGGATTGACTTCTGTCTTTCCAAATGGTCATTTATCTCCTCCAGCACTTTTCCCACCACAGAGGTCCAGGTAACCAGCCTATAGTTTTCTACGTTTTGCCTCTCTCTCCTTTTGTGAGTAGGGGCATCACATTAGCATGTTTCCAATCCACCAGAATCCAAGGAATTTGAAATGTCACAAACAAAAATAAGAATGAATAATTTAGGGTTTTCTTGAAGGGACAGTCTAGCTGGTATTGGACGACTGGGGAGGTCAACATGGACCCAAAAAGCAATGGATAACTAGCCTATCATTTACCATCCTCCCACAAGCACCACAGAAAAGCCATTCTCTTAACTTTGGATTCTCTCTCAAATGGAATTGGTTGTCTTGGCGTCATCTGAGGATATGTAAATGTGATTAGATACCAAAACTGCTGCTAAAACTATAAGAAAACGTAAATGAAATCAGGAAAATTCAAGGTTTCCCAGGGTTTCAAGCTGTCCCGGACCCCTCATTGCCAAATGCCTTTAAATTGAGAGAAAGCTCAAGAGTGTCATGGCTTACGGTTAACATTAACCTGAGGCATGAACTATGGAATGTGTTTGTACGGTGGGCTTGTCAGTCTCCAGGCAGAAGTATCTCAAGTTCAGCAGCAGTAGGACCTTCACCTGGCCCTTGAATCCAAAGTAAATGCCTTCTTGGAGCGACAATCACTTCAGTAATAGGTTTGTACGTTCAGCTGTACTTCTACAGAGCAAAATCAGAAAGTGCTATCAATGTGTTTCCATTCCACGTTAGCAGCTGGAATTCATAATCAATTACAGGAAATTCAAATTATAATTGACATGGGACCTCTCATGAAGTCACTTTCCAAGTACCCTTTTTACCAATCAGGTTTAGATGAGTTTTTCCAACACAGCATTAACAGTATTGATATCCTAATACTGATGTTTTTGAAAGAATTGCATTTATTTAGCAATTTTTCAGACTGGTGTATGTCTGATGATATTTGTCCACTGCATACTGAACTACACTGATGAACATGATCCCCAGCTTCATGCTGAATTAACTGATAAGACTCAGTAAATGCAATGCTTGGCTTTCGGAGCTTTAATTTGTGAATGGGAATAAATTAAAGTATATGTACTCAGTACCTTCAGTATTATCATAGTAGACATTCCAAAATTCAGTGTTAAAGAACAAACATGAATAATGGCATCTAGGACGAGATACCGTATGGTGACTGGCATCTATTAAATAGCGGAGGTATAGAATGAGAGATATCAAATAATTGTTCTACTGGCCAAAGCATGGCTCCCTGATCATATGGTTGTCTCCACCCAGAGACCCAGTTGGATCCTAGACAGGCAAGTATTGTTATTAGTGAAGTCAGTTTAGGAGATTTACAATTGCAGTAATTGGTCAGGACCACTTTGTTTAACTCTGAGGAAACCTTGTGACTTGGGGCTTACAGCGCAAAGTAAGAATAGTTCACCCAGTCCTACGATCTTAGTTATAACTTAAATCCATCAGAGTGTGATATGTCAATGATGTTGATCTTGCTAATTGAGCACATGGCACATAGTGTGGAAATTGAATTTTTGAAGGGTGTTTTTTAGGTGGTTCTCTCTCATGGGTTGATGGTGATTTCTGTTTTCATGTATAAGTTGAACTTGTTTTAAAGAATGTGCCGTTTCGACATACTCTCATCAATCGCTTTGTTGAGCACATTTTACAAAAGTACTTGTGAAATGAACTGTGAAACTTGAAAAATCATGTTTGTATTTTCCATGAGCATTTGCATCATACTAATGGACTTTATTTAATGCAGGAACACCTACAGAGGAGACATGGCCAGGAATATCTTCAAATGAGGAATTTAAGGCTTACAACTTCCCTAAATATAAGCCACAACTTGTGATAAATCATGCACCAAGGTACTGATAGTCAATTGTATTTATTCATAAAAGTCCATTTAAGTAAGCATGAAATGAGATGTAATTAACTTCCTGTCCATGGCTATCACAATGTCTGTGAGCCATGAAAGATGCAAGGAATTGAGAATTGATAGGAATTACATTGCGCATAGGCTGATTTAGATGCACTAGGGTAAAATATCCACGCAAAGCAGATTTTCTTCAGTGTGGATAAATACAATACAGGGTAGTTAAGTCTGGAAAACTCCCAAATATGTGCACGCCATGCAAGGATATCCATTGAAGTTTATCTAGCTGGAGAGGAACCTAGTATTGTTGTATACTGGAGAATTGACACTAGATAGCACAGAAGGTTAAAAATAGTGGCACTGTGGTTGGCACTGTTGCTTCACAGTGCCGATGACCTGGGTTCAATTCCCGGCTTGGGTCACTGTCTGTGCAGAATTTGCACATTCTCCCGTGTCTGCGTGGATTTCCTCTGGGTTCTCTGGTTTCCCCTCTCAGCCCGAGAGATGTGCCTTTTAGGTGCATTGGCCATGTTAAATTCTCCCTCAGTGTACTCGAACAGACACCTAGGAGAGTTTCACAATAACTTCATTGCAGTATGAATGTAAGCCTACTTGTGACATTAATAAATAAACTAAAAAAAGGGTGGTGTTCACTATATATGACTGCTTCTTCACTCTGCCAGCTACTACTGATCTGTGATGCTACTTCCAGCGAATACCTGAGCAGTGTTTAATGCAGCTACCAAAATCAATATTAATACATAAGTTGTATAGTGGATAAATACTGGGTGTTGATGAGTAATTTGACAAGGCCTTTAATGACCATCTGTAGTTTGCTAGCAAAAACTGTAGTTAAAATATCATACTTTAAAACTTTATCTTCAAAATGGTAATGAAATGTATAATGGTGTGAAGATTAAAGATAAAATCCGTAGTTTTAAATCTCAACAAGTTGCTGAATATCATGAATATTTATGGAAGTAAGCTGCTAGTTTGACTGGGCAGTGATAGCAGAACTTGACCTGCAGCAAAAATAACACATTCAAAGAATATTAGAGATCAATGTAGTAGAAGCGTGGAATAAATTCCAAATTAATGCTACTTACAGTAATTCAGGTTTATTTGGAATTGCGGCCACTCACCTGAGGAAGGAGCAGCAATCCAAAGGCTCCCGATTCCAGTTTAACCTGTTGGACTTCAACCTGGTGTTGTGAGACTTCTTACTGTGCCCAACGTTGGCATTTCCACATCATGGCTACCACCAACGCCACAAACCGCTGGCTCAAAGTGGAGAGGATCTCCGGAAGATCGCGCATATCTGTATGAATTGGTATTGAAAAGTACAAAGGTTTCCAAGGAACATTGGATGGAATTTTCCCATCCTACACATGACTGATTCCATGGCAGGCAGAAACAAAGAACGTAGTGGCAGGCAAAAAGCCAGAAACCTGTCAGCCTCAAAACAGTCTGCAGTTTTCCTGATGGCCGGTTGATAAACCAGCTGCCTGGGGACATGAATGCTATTTGCATTTTATTTAAATTTCATGAATACTCATTAAAACAGCTGTCTGCCAGATTCTCTTCACACCTACCAACCTTGCCAGCAAAAAATTACATCAACCTCAAACCCATTTTGTGTGCACAAGTCAGACCTCAGTTTGTTCATGACTTAGAGGCACCTACATGGTCAAGGACCCCACGCATCCTGGGTGTACAATTCCACCTTCTTCCGTCAGGATTGGTGAATCATTCCCGATACCAGTTGATTCAGTGCAGTACTCACCAATACAAAATTCATAAGCTTCCCAGCATCGGGGCCCAAGTTCCTACCAGCAGGGTGGATGCTGCCAAAACCCACTGTCACCGCCCTTAGTATCATGAATGGAAAATTCTACCTGTTATTTCTGTGCTGCTGGGAGTACAGATGACCCAGATGGGGAATCCTATGGTTAGACTGGAATCCTACTGTAAGGTTTCAATGAGTATCTTTCATTACGTTCAAGAAATATAGAGTAATTGTAGAGCTTTTCCTTATGGCTTTTACCTGCATCTGGCTGCCTCTATTAATGGACTGTAATAGCTAGAATCTAAGTTTGGGTAGTTTGTATATGTCTTGTGATGGCAATCGGCATGATACAGCTATTGTTTAAAAAAAAAAGTGTGCTTGCCTACCTTCCTCACTGCTGGAGACATACAGAAAAGATGAACAACTGTAAGGACAGATGTGTATGCCTGGTATGGAGGGGAGGTCCTATGAGGAGAGGCTGAGGGATTTGGGGTTGTTTTCGCTGGAAAGAAGGCGGCTAAGAGGGGGTCTTATTGAAACATATAAGATAATTAGAGGTTTAGATAGGGTGGATAGTAATAGCCTTTTTCCTCTGATAGAGAAATCTAGCATGAGGGGGCATGGTTTTAAATTAAGGGGTGGTAGTTATAGGATGGATGTCAGGGGTAGGTTCTTTACCCAGAGGGTGATGAGGGATTGGAATGCCCTGCCTGCTGCAGTTGTAAATGCATCTAGTTTGGGGGCATTTAAGAGATCCGTGGATAGGTTTATGGACAAAAAGGGATTGGTTTAGGTTAGTGGATCATTGTTTTTGTAACTGGTCGCGCAACATCGTGGGCTGAAGGGCCTGTTCTGCGCTGTAATGTTCTATGTAACCCATTCAACTTGAGACTGCTTTTTCTTACAGATTAGACACAGAAGGAATTGATCTGTTATCCAATTTTTTACAAGTAAGTTGAATAATTGAAATGTGATAACTCTTTCAACATGTATCAAATTAATTTTAATCTTGTTTTAAAAAGAATTGCGATATTTAATCTGTTTTGCAGTACCAAGCGAAGAAGAGAATTTCTGCAGAAGATGCCATGAAGCATATTTACTTTAAAAGCCTTGGAACAAGGGCACACATGCTACCTGATGGTAAATCAATCAGTGCTTCATGATTAGTGATAATATTAAGAGATTATAATTTTCCATGGTTGTTACAGGAAGTCATCACCAAGTGTGGGTTCCAGTGAAGTTCTGCCAGAGGCCAAAGATATTTTGATCAGATCACAAAAGTAATTAATCTTCATTTTAATGTCACGCATTCTGCCCTTAAATTTACTTATCATTCTAAATCTCCTCTTCCATGTTTATAATGGAAATTGACAATATAAATTTACTATTCTGTGGTAACACCCTACAGCTGATAAGATATGACTGAGCAATTTTCATTACAAATGTGAATATAGGAATTTATAATGGAAACAAAAAAGATTTCCTTCACTTGCTCTTTCTGCATCCTCTTCTGATTCTATTTCCATCTTATTGAACCCCTACAATGTAGAAGGAGGCCATTCGGCCCATCACGTTTGCATCAACTCTGACGGAGGATATTATCCAGGTCCTCTCGCCCCATATTATCTTCTCTCCCCTGCTTTTTTTTTTCTTTTGTGTGGGAAGTGGTGCATGATGTGGCATTTGGAACATAGATTATGAGGAAAATGTGGCCCCCAGGTAACTCCCTTTCCTCCTCTCTTAGCCCACTGCTTTCGTCATATTTTCTACTGTTTCATCTTCCCTCTTCCCATTCCCCTTCCTGGCATTTCCTCTTTTCTATTTTGAACCCCCTGTTCAGTGCTCATGTTCTCTCTGCACATTTGTTCAAACATATAGAATCATAGAAACCCTACAATACAGAAGGAGGCTGTTCGGCCCATCGAGTCTGCACCAACCATAAACCCATCCAGGCCCTACCCCCATATCCTATGTATTTACCCGCTAATCCCGCTAAGCTATGCATCTCATGACTCTAAGGGGCAATTTTTTAGCATGGCCAATCAACCAAACTCGCACATCTTTGGACTGTGGGAGGAAACCAGAGTACCTGGAGGAAACCCACGCAGACACGAGGAGAATGTGCAAACTCCACGTAGACATTGACCTGAGCTGGGAATCGAATCCAGGTCCCTGGAGCTGTGAAGCAGCAGCGCTAGCCACTGTGCTACCGTGCCGCCCTATTTAATTCATCCTTGCCTCATCATTTACTCTCATGAGAAATAGCTGAGGAGAAGAATCCCCAAACTACTGCTCCTCTATCTCTCTTACCTTGCCATCCTACTTGGTTCCCTCAGAGATAATTTGGTTATTTTTGAAAATTCGATTTTAAAGACTTGAATTAAAGTGTTCGGGGGAAATACTGCCTATCTGCTTTCCTTTCTCCTTTATTTTTTAGTACCTCTCTGTCATTGTTTTTCTTAATATCTCTGCCTCATGGATAAAACTGCCAGTGTTCACTGTCATTATTCCTGTCAAACTGATAACTTTGGATTCTACACACAAAATAATGTCAATGATTCTATTCTAGGAGGTTGACATTACCCCACACTGTAAACAAGTTGAAATCACTGAACTGACTTGAACTTGCAATTTTACAGTATTCGTGTCATTGGAAGAATCCTTGAAAAAGTTCTACCTTGTTGAATGAAGCATAACTAGATTTTTACCAGCAATCTCAGGTCATGATTTTTGCTGAACTTCTGTAAAAAGCAGTAGAATTTAGCATTTCTCCATAATGAGAAAAAATTCCAAGTTTATAAAAAAAAATTAAAATAAATGATGTTTCCAATTCTACTTCCAAATTTATATTTAAAGAAGCTTGTTTGATATTTCAGATTCTATCTTAATCTCGTGTATATCCCAATTATTCCACTCTTTAAAAGTTGAATTTAAATTGGAAAGACTCAATTCATTTTACTTCTAATATTTGCTGTTTGTAAGAATGTGATGGTAATTGGCAGCTTACGCTGTCTGAAGCCATCACTATCGTTGGACACTTTAGAGATCCCCATGGTACCATATTCAAAGTAACATTGAGAGAGGAAATCCATATCATACAGATAGCTGACTCTTTGAGTGCCTTTGCTTTGCCTTTGTGAAATTCAGGCCATGTCTCAAAAAAGTTAGCTTTTAGTATTCACCTTTTCTACAATGAGATAATTAATTTGATTCAAAATGCAGTCAAGATGTTTAGCTTGCCTTCTCTGGCTTCTTTCATTTCCCACCTTCCAGAATAAAGGGATCTTACCATTTAAGAGTTCAATCAGGAAATGCTTTTCACACAGAGAAAAGAAAGTAGAAATCAGAAAATTATTCTTTCAAATGACTATGGGGCACAACTGAATTTTTTTTAAGATTGGAATCTTTTATTGGGTAAGAGTATCAGGGGATATGAATGAAAGGCTAGGAAATGGAGTTGAGCTAATGATCAATTGTGACCCATGCAAATGGCAGAGCTACTCCTGTTCTATGACCCTTCACTGGTAGTGCACATGATAAATGCAGACAAATAAATTTATAATGAAAATGTTGACTCGAAGAAGTGGACTAAAGTATAACAGAAACTCAAATAGAGCAAAAAGAAGACTTAAAAATTATTTGTATTATTGATCATGTCTTTATGCACTTCATGTTGAATACACAAAATTTAATCTGAGCAGTACTAAGATATATTTGCAGGTGATGTGATTATATTGTAGTAAACTAGCTGATGCTATTATTTGCTCTATGGCTGCATTTTATCTAAATACATGGAAAACCTACTTGCTAACCATCTAATGAAGAATTAACATTCAATCTTAGTACTCTACAGCCACAGAAACATTGAAGAGGGAAGCAAAATCTGAGGTTGCAACGATGCCCTTTATGATTGAAAATTTTAAAGTGAACATTTATTTTCTTTGAGATCTGTTTCTGTTTCTTGGATAGAATTACCATTTTGTTAAGAGTGTTCAGTATAAGCTGTGCAACTAAAATATAATTTTTTGCATTATACCCCCTGTATTAGGTGCCTCAGTTTTCTCGCTAAATGAAATTCAGTTGCAAAAGGATCCTGGCTACAGAACCTCCTCATATCCAGAGACAGGTACGATTTATTGTTTGTGAAACTAAAATAGTGGATTTGAATGGGCCAGTGCCTGCGGGAGTTTGCGCATTCTTCCTGTGGTTGGATGGGTTTCTGCCCACACCCCAAAGATGTGCTCTTAGGCTGATTGGTGTAACAAATTGTCCCTAAATTATTCTCCCCTTAATCTGGTTTCCAGTGGGGGTACCATAAGCATAGACATGGGTGAAGGGTGGAGGAGGAAAAACACACTGTTAAGATGGCGGCGCGGGCTCATTGGGCCGAAGGGCCTGTTTCCCGTGCTGTGTTGTCCTTTGTTCTTTGAAAAAAACTGTGGCACTTTGCTGATTCATTTCTGCCCAAGAATGCAAGCTTTCCTACTTTTGTATTGGTGTCAAATGCAGGTGTGTGTCACAGTAAGCACATATGACCTTCTAAAAACATTTCTATTAAATGATTTTCTGTTTCCACACACTAACAACTTTTCACATTGGTTTGGGCTTTTGTTTCCCCCACAGTTGGTAATTTTGAGTGAGAGTGCTTACCTCAAATGACAAAGAACTCCTTAGCTTACATGAAAATATTCAATCCCATGTGTTTATTAGATTATTTATCCCATGTGAAATGCAAGACCAACTTTTATTGTCCATTCTAATTGCCTATGAGAATATGGTGTTTACAGCAGAATTACTATCTTATAACCACAGTAGTTAAAGGCTGGACCAGTTAAGTTACTGGTCAATGGTCCCACCTATGATGATGTTGTTGGGTGTTTCAGCTTTGCTATTACTGTTGAGTCTCAAAGGTGGAAGCAGGCACGCTAGGGTTGTTCAAGAGTCACTTGGACAGCCACATGAGCAGTTTACATATAGGGGGATATAGCAGGCCTTATTAAGCATTGTAGGCTTGGGGTCAGTTTAGTCTCAGGGATATAGAGTCTTTAATAATGAAATTTTTATCCACAGGCACTTACCATCTCGAGGGCATCATGGCAGCACAGAGGCTATCTCTGTTGCTGTGCGGACACATGGAGTTGGGCCTGTGTCCGTGGGAGTTTGCGCGTTCTCCCCGTGGTTGCGTGGGTTTCCTCCGGGTGTTCCGGTTTCCTCCCACATCCCAAAAATGTGCTTTTAGGCTGATTGATTGGGTAACAAATTGTCCCTATATTGGACCTCCCTGATCCTCACACATTAGGCATAGACTAGAGTCATGAATAGGTCACTGACCATGGGACGGCGGCGCGGGCTCGTTGGGCCGAAGGGCCTGTTTCCCGTGCTGTTTTGTTCTTTGTTCTTTTGTTCTTTGAAGGCAATTAGATTCTATCTTGTTGGAGACGGTGACTGTCTGACACTTGTGCGGTACAAATGTCATTACCACTTATTATCCCAAGTCTGAATGTTATCCAGGTTCTATCGCACATGGACAAGGACTACATCTGTCGACAATCCCTCATGTAGAGGGTAATTCTTTCCTGCAGAGGACTAGGTAGAAGTGAGTTGCAAATATTGGTTGTGTGCTCGTGGAAGTCTTTTGATTCCTATCTTAGCCTTACAAGGTCTCCCACAGTGAAGGCATTGGTTATCAGCAGGTAGATATGTTGGCTTGAACAGCTGCCCTCTCTTTCTGCGCCTCCCACATTCTCTCTGTGGCTGCTATTATTGATTGGAAAGTTTTCACACTATTTTTGATAATGAATTGTCATTTGGTTACAACTGAGCATCTGCTTCCCATTTGTTGATAGTAGAGCAAACCTTTATGGAGGCTTTGATATTGTCTTTGAAATGTTTCCTTTGGCCCCCATGTGAACAAGCACCCTGGTGTGCCTCTGAATAGAGCACAAGTTTGGGTAGTCTTGTGTTAGGCATTCTGATGGCATGTACTGTCACTGCTGGTGTGAGATTCTCATAGTCTCTATACTTGGCAGAAGAGTCGTGTTTGTATTTTTTTTGTCCTCCCACTTGATTCACATGATCCTTTCAAGACAGTGCTGTGCTGATAACGTTCTAGGGCCTTGATATGATGGCTATAAATTGTCTAAGCTTCAGCACCGTAGAGAGGCTTGGCTAATTACTGTCCAGTGTGTCTAATAAATAACATGATGCTCAACTGGACTATGTAATTTTCTAGAGGCTGAGCTAACACATTGGATTTGATGGTGAACTTCTTCATTAATGCCAGCTTTTTGTGATAGCTTGCAACACTTCACCATGAATCTCAATTAAAGCCATTGGATTTGGTATATTTGGGGTGGGCTGTTGAAGAACTTTGGTCTTCTGGATGTTCAGGTTAAGCCCCATACTCATGGAGCATCTTCATCTCCCTATTAGTTGCTTAACTGTCTTCCTCTGTTTATGGCTGACTGTGGTAAGGCTGTGGAGATTTGATTATGAACTGATGGTTATAGGATTGCTTAGCCCCATCTATAGCATGTTCCTTGTGCTATGATTAGCACACAATGTTTCGTCTCAAGTCTATTCATAGTTACATTTCATCCGGCACAATCTTCACGTCCACATGGAGTGAGATGCTGTTAGGATAGTGGAGCTGAACTCACATGGAAGATAGTAGGGGCAGCATTTTAGTGTCAGGTATTCTTGGTCTGGGGAGCAGAAACTTGCCAGTTTTGCTCCGTCTAGGCACCAGATGGTATTGATTAGGAAAGCAGGGCCTCATGGATGCCCAGTTTTGATGTGTTATGAATAGCATGTGTAGTGCCACACAACACAATGGAGGGTGTTCTCCCTTGTATGTTTTTCCTTCATGTTGACCCAGTCTAGCAGTTATGTCCTTTAGGACTTAGCTAGACTAGCCATTAGCTTTGCGACTGAGTCAATCCTGGTAACAAGTATTAAAAGTTCCCTACCCACAGAATATTCCATGCCCTTGCCTCAGTTAGCCCTTCTTCCAAGTGATGTTCAACATGGAAAAGTACTGCTTCATCATTGTGGGAAGGTGGTAGGTGTTATCAGTAGGAGTTCCCTTGCCCATGTTTGACCTGATAGTATGTGGTCCAGTGTCAATGTTGAGGATTCTCAGAGCCACTCCCTCCCGACTGTATAGCACTGTAGTTCCACCTGTGCTGAAACAGGACATTAAAAATATACTCACAAGCTTTCGGGGTTAGCCCCTTCATCAGGTCATTCACCTGACGAAGGGGCTAACCCCGAAAGCTTGTGAGTATATTATCAAATAAATAGGTTGGACTAAAACCTGGTGTTGTCAGACTTTTTACTGTGTTTACGCCAGTCCAACGCCGACATACCCACATCGAAACAGGACATAACAAGGGATAGTGATTCAGGAGTCCAGGACATTGAAAGGCATAATTCTGTAAGTCTGACCATGATAGACTATTGCCTGACTTGTCTGTGGGGACAACTCTCAACTGTAGCACAACCTTTCAGGTGTTAGTGAGGAGGACTATGGGGTTGGTTGGGCTACATGTGTTGCAAAATTATCAGGCTGCTTATCCAATAAACAATACTAACTGAGCATAAGTTTCCACTAATCAAGTATTCAGAAAACTACAGCCATGTTATTTGGGCCGCATTCCAAGCTCTGTTCCCTAGCTAGTGACTCCCTCTCCCTGACAGCTATCTGAGACTAAGTCAGATTGTTTGAAATCATAATTGAACCCAAGCTGAGCTTCTGACCACATATCAGTACTTTTCCACTTTGCTGTGCCTGGAGTCACTTGTAGGCCAGACCAGGGTAAGGATGGCAGATTTCCTTCCCTAATGGACTTCAAGGAACCTGAAGGGTTTTTCCAACAATTCAATAGTTTCATGGTCACCATTACTAATAGTTTTTTTTATTTCATATTTATTAATTTATTGAATTTCAATCCCATCAAGGTCATGGTGGAATGAACATTAGTCCAAGCTTCTGGATTAATAATCCAGTGACAACATAATCTTGCTACCATTCCCATTTTGCTCCATTTAGCTTTAATAATGTTCAGAAATGTTCAGCGCTACCGAGTAGGGTGGTGGAGGCAGGAACATTGGACTCTTTTAAGATGCAGTTAGATAGGCACATGAGTGAAACGAGAATGGAGGGATATGGTAGGGGATATTAAATAGGGTTAAACCTCGGGAGACACCGGAAAGGCAGGCTGTAAGATTAATATTTTGACTTTCTTCCACAGGTGGAGGTCCACCTCGTGTCAAACGAGGGGCATTCACACGGCGGGTCGTGCCTGGGCTGCTCTTGGAAGTTCCAGGAGTGGCCTAGAACTTCGTGTCGGTGTGTGTGCTTGATCCTGGACCGGTAGATGGGCGCCGCAACAGCTCAGTGACTAGCACTGCTGGCTGTGCAGGCACATGGATTTGGGCCTGTGTCTGTGGGAGTTTGTTCATTCTCCCTGTGGTTGCGTGGGTTTCCTCCGGGCGCTCCGGTTTCCTCCCACACCCCAAAAATGTGCTCTCAGGCTAATCGGTTTTTACCAAATCGACACTATTTCTTCCCTGAATCTGACTGAGTAGGGTTCCATTCGTAGCCATGCAGGGTAGAATAGGTGTAGGGTGATGTGGCGGCGCGGGCTCGTTGGGCCGAAGGGCCTGTTTCCCGTGCTGGATTGTTCTTTGTTCTTTGTTCTTTGTTCTAGAAATGTGCTTCGAGGAAAATGTCAAATGTAGTTCCAAACAGAAGGTTTGTTTAGAACTTTGGAAGCAAACTATTGTGGTATCAGCAACAAGTCTATGGTCAGTTGTTCATGTAACTAGCTGGCCAGCGGGACAGAATGTTAGGTAAGGGTCCAAAAGATGAAAATGTCGCTATATTGCAGGAGAAGTTTTAACATAAGAAGATAAGAAATAGGAGCAGGAGTAGGCCATCTAGCCCTTTGAGCCTGCCCCGCCATTCAATAAGATCATGGCTGATCTGTCGCTGCTCAGTTCCACTTTCCCGCTTTCTCCCCATAACCCTTAATCCTCGCTCTTATCAAAAACCCATCAACCCGCGTCTTAAAAATATTTAGCGAGGCAGCCTCCACCACTTCAACGGGCAGAGAATTCCAGAGATTCACCACCCTTTGAGTGAAGAAGTTCCTCCTCAACTCTGTTCTAAACCGCCCCCCTTTTATCTTGAGGCTGTGCCCCCTAGTCCTACTGTCTTTTATGAGCAGGAAGAGTCTCTCCACCTCTATCCTATCCATCCCATTCATCATCTTATACGTCTCAATGAGATCTCCCCTCATTCTTCTAAACTCTAACGAGTACAAGCCCAGTTTATTCAGCCTCTCCTCATAGCTCAACCCCCTCAACTCCGGTATCAGCCTAGTAAACCTCCTCTGCACTCCCTCCAAGGCCAAAATATCTTTGTGCAGGTGCGGCGCCCAAAACTGCACACAGTACTCCAGCTGCGGCCTCACCAATGCCCTATACAGCTGCAGGTGTATCGATCAATCAATGAATCCAGTACAAGGAGACTTAAAGTTTTCTCATGAGACCCAATGGAGAAGCCAGCTGTTTGTCATCACATCGTTACCTGATTATCTCTCTTCTGGCTCCAATTCTTCCTCCTGTCAGGTTGACCTGGTGCAAAAGCTTACAAAGCTCACCACTACCATCATGATGAGAATGGCTGTCAGGCCCTCATGATGTCATTGGCACTCACTCTGCTTATTTGAAAGACATATTACACCAGTTTTCAACAGTTTACCTTCCTTTCTCCTCAGAGGCAATTAAAAATTGAGCAATGTCTCGCTGATCATCTACCAACTTGCATTATTTCTAACTAAGAGATCCTACTTTTGAATCAGTGAATTGGTGTCTTTTCGAAAAATCCGATTGTTTTAGATAGTGAGCTCACTTCAAACATCACCATAGGTGCATCACCATAGGAAAACTATCTCTGGGCTCACTCCCAAATACGCTTCTATAGTCTCAGGCAGAAGTTGTTGCTATAAACCATAAAATGTGTGGATTTTCACAGTCACTTCATTGCCGTGTCAATGTAAGCCTACTTGTGGCACTAATTAGGTCTCATGTTTATAAACAAGTTCAAAAAAATCCAACATGCATGATTTTGACTTACTTTATACATACTAAATTGTCAGTTCTTTGTGACTTCCATACATGTATCATAAGGTTTTTTTTAAGTCGTTTATTGGTATTGGGATATTGGTATTGATGCCTGGGCCAGCATTTATTGCCCGTCACATTTAAGAATCAATGTTGCTGTTTGGAGTCACGTGTAGGCCAGACCAGGGAAGGACAAAATTTCCTTCCCTAAAGGACATTAATGCATCAGGTGGGTAATAGAAGTACTGATGGTACAGTAACTTACCTGCCGTCATACTAGTTTCAATGCATCTTTCTTTATTTTCCAGCACATGGGAAAAACAGAAGACAGAGTATGCTGTTCTAGGCTATCTCACAAAATAATAGACTTGAGTTCCATTGGCTTGCCATTTACGTCACAGTTACCCAGGATTTTGATTTGAAGACAACAATTTCCATAAATTAGAGTGGATCATAACTTGAATATGAACATGTCTCCTTTACTGCCCTTGCGATGTAGTCTTTTATTCTGATGTGCAGATTGTTTTATATTCGCAAGTCACATCGAGACATTTGTGTGTGTAAATATATATATGTATAATACATGTGTATGCACATATATACATTACACACATACACAAACAAAACAGTTTTATGGTTCACCTTTGTTGTTTTATAGCCAGTGGGTTACAGCTGCTGTTGTAACTTTAGCTGCAGTTTTGTGCAGTACTGGAAACAAAGTGCTTATTTATTGGGAATCATTGCTGCTAAACGACTACTGTCCATAAACCACATTGTGGTGATATAGCGGAAAATGTGAGTGGCTTTTAGCATGTGAGTGCATCTGTTTCATCTAATAACTATTTCCAGCATTTTACAGATTTTATCATTGCATTTAGTTTCAAATGCTCTTGAATATTTAAATATTCGCAGAGTCTCACCTTTTAAAATACAACTGTGGTGAGGAACCTTGCACCCTCTAAGCTCATAGTGTAGAACGTTTAAATTTGTTTTGAAATCTTATGTGGCCAACAGAGAAACTGATTAGTGTTTAAAGAAAAATCGATTTAAGGAATTCAGCGTCAAATCTGCCTTTTCATTATTAAAGATTAGCAAATTCATTGCATCTATTGTTTCCATGTCACTTTACGAACATGTGGAAATTTTGATGGTTCAGTTTTGTATCTGATCTCTGCTGTTACTTCTGCATCATTTTGTAATGACTTCACTACAGAACTTATGTATCTCAATGAGTATCATAAGTAGGCTTTTGTTAACAGTAACAGTATTTGTACCTACATTTGCTTTTCCAAATAATGGTTTTAGTGGACCTACATTTTTAGGATTACTGTTAATATATAATTGTTAAAATATCAAATTCATAGAAAATGCAAATAATCATTGACATTTTTCTGGACTTTTACTGTAAACTTATTCAGGGTCCTATCATTTTCATAAATTTGCATAGTTTGTTATTTAACAGTGTTAAGAATATTTTGTATGTTTAATTTTATTTGTGAACTGTGATGGCATATTGAGAAACTGTTTACTTGTATTTTGTGTTGCTTGTGATTGATTTTAATTGGACTTTTGTAAGAAGAAAAAGGAAACAGATTAATTGGTAACATTGTACATTGGACCACTGCTGTTGATCAAAATGATTCCAGGCTGAGATCGGTATATCTAACTAAAACTGCTGTGCTATTTCTGACTGACAGTACTATTTTTTGAAAGTATAAATATTACAGTGATTCCTTGTTTTAACTGATCATTGTTTTTTGTGTCCTATCGTGTGACCTCTTCTGGTTTCTGAAACTATACAAGCTACGATCAGTGATGATCAGTAAAATTTACTTCAA
The DNA here is from genome assembly GCA_037974335.1 of Prionace glauca. Lineage (NCBI taxonomy): Eukaryota > Metazoa > Chordata > Chondrichthyes > Carcharhiniformes > Carcharhinidae > Prionace > Prionace glauca. The sequence goes on along the minus strand of CM075739.1, from coordinate 9,842,411 downwards.
GCCCACTAACACACACAATGGTAAATTTTTTTAACATTTAAGAAAAACTTGGACAGATACGTGGATGAGAGAGGGATGTGGAGGGATATGGTCCAGGTGCAGATCGGTGGGACTTGGCGGAAAAATGGTTTGGCACAGCCAAGAAGGGCCAAAAGACCTGTTTCTGTGGTGTAATGTTCTCTGGTTCTACGGTTCTACAGCAATTCCACTATACTTCCTATCTTGCTTCCTGTAAGAATTCTTCCGTTCTCTCAGTTTCAGTTTCTCATTTGCATGCTGCTTTCCGTATGTCTTCCAATATATCTCCTTTTTTCTTTTTAATCTTTCATGGGAAGTAGACGTCACTGGCTAGGCCAACATTTACTGCCCATCCTGAACTTTCCTTGAGAGAGTGGTGGTGAGCAGCTTTCTTGAACCACTACAGTTGGTGGTGTAGGTATACCTATAGTGCTGTTAGGAAGAGTGTTCCAAGATCTTGACCCAGCAACAGTGGAAAAGAACAGCAATATATTTCCAAATTACTGTGGTGTGTGCTTTGGTGGGAAGCTTTCAGGTGGTGACGTTCCCATGCATCTGCTCCCCTTGATCTTCAATGTGGTAAAGGAATAGAAACTAGAAGCAGGAGTAGGTCATTCGGTCCTTTGAGCCTGCTCCTCTATTCATTTCGATCATGACTGATTATCAAATTCAACATCCTGATTTTACCCCCTCCCCATCCCCCCTCCACCCCCCATCTCCCTCTCCCTTCCCCCATCTCCCTTGATCCCTTACCCCAAGAGCTGTATCTAATTTCTTCTTGAAATCAGCCATTTTGACCTCTACTTCCTGTGGTAGTGAATTCCACACATTCACCACCCTCTGGGTGAAGAAATTTCTCTTCACCTCAGTCCTAAAAGGTTATCCCTAAACTATGATCCCTAGTTCTGGACTCTCGGGTACATTCCGAATCTGCCCTGTCTAATCCTGTTAGAATTTTATAAATTTCTATGAGACCCCTCTCGCTCTCCTAGATTCCAGTGAATATAATCCTAACTGACAGTCTCTCCCCTTATGACAGACCTGACACCCAAGAATCAGCCTGGTAAACCTTCGCTGTATCCCCTCTATAGCAAGAACATCCTCCCTCAGATAAGGATAAAGAACTGCATACAACACTCCCCAGGTGTGGCCTCACCAAAGCTCAATACAATTGCAATAAAATATTCCTATCCCTATACTCAAATTCTCTGGCTATGAAGGCTAACATACCATTTGCTGTCCTTACTGCCAGCTGAACCTGAATGCTTTCAGCAACTGATGCACAAGGACACCAAGGTCTTGTTGAGTATCCATCTCTCTCAATTTACAGCCATTCAAGTAATAATCTGTTCCCCTATTATTGCTATCAAAATGAATAATCTCACATTTATCCACTTTATACTCATCTGCTGCGCATATGCCCACACACTCAGTTGTCCAAATCAGACGGAAGAATCTCTGTGTTCTCCTCACAGCTCACTGTCCCTCCCATTTGCAAATTTGGAGATAATACCATCAGTTCCCTCTTCTAATTTGTTAATATATAATGTGAACAGTTGGGGTCCTGGCACAGATCTCTGCAGTACCCCTCTAGTCACTGACTGCCAATCAGAAAAAGACCCATTTATGCCAACTCTTTGCTTCCTATCTGCTAACCAGTTTTCTATCTCAAAACATTAACTGCAATTCCATGCGCTTTAACTTTACTTATTAGTCTGTTATGTGAGACCTTAGAACATAGAACACTACAGCACAAACAGGCCCTTCGGCCCACGAGTTGCGCCGATCACATTAACACCTACCAACCTACAGACCTATCTATAACCCTCAATCTCATTAAACCCCACATACTCATCCAGAAGTCTTTTAAAAGACCCCAGCGAGTTTGCCTCCACAACCACTGACGGCAGCCGATTCCATTCACTCACCACCCTCTGAGTGAAAAACTTACCCCTAACATCACTTCTGAACTTCCTTCTCTGTACCTTAAATCTGTGTCCTCTCATAGCAACGATTTCAACCCAGGGAAATAGCCTCTGAGTCCAACCTATCTATTCCTCTCAACATTTTGTAAACTTCTATCAGGTCGCCTCTCAACCTTCGTCTCTCCAGGGAAAAGAGTCCCAGCTTCCTCAACCTAACTTCATAAGGCATGCCTCCCAGTCCAGGCAACATCCTTGTAAATCTCCTCTGTACCCTCTCAATAGCTTCTACATCTTTCCTATAGTGAGGCGACCAGAACTGCGCACAATACTCTGAGGCTTGTCAAGGGTCTTATAAAGTTGCAGCATTACCTCCCGACTCCTAAACTCAATCCCTCGATTAATGAAGGCCAGTACACCATACGCCTTCTTGACCACCTGCGAGGCCGATTTAAGAGTCCTGTGGACCCGGACCCCGAGATCCTTCTGCTCTTCAACACTACTCAGCCCTTGATAGTGTACTCGTTCATCCCGTTGGTTCTGCCAAAATGGACGACTACGCATTTATCCGCGTTGAAGTCCATCTGCCACTTCTCCGCCCAATCCTGCATCCTATCTATGTCCTGCTGCAACTTTTGCCATCCTTCCAGACCATCCACAACACCACCGACCTTAGTGTCATCAGCGAACTTGCTTACCCATCCCTCCACTTCCTCATCCAGGTCATTTATGAAAATGACAAACAACAAGGGTCCCAGAACAGATCCTTGAGGCACTCCGCTGGTGACTGACCTCCATTCAGAAAAAGCCCCATCCACAACCACTCTCTGCCTTCTGCAGGCAAGCCAGTTCTGGATCCACAAGGCCAAAGGCCCTTGGATCCCATGCCCTCTCACCTTCTCAAGAAGTCTTGCATGGGGGACCTTATCAAACGCCTTGCTGAAGTCCATGTACACTACGTCCACGGCACTTCCTTTGTCAATGTGTTCAGTCACATTATCGAAGAACTCAACTAGGCTCGTAAGGCACGACCTGCCCTTGACAAGTCCATGCTGACTATTCCTGATCATGTCAAACCTCTCCAAATGTTCGTAAATCTTGTCCCTCAGAAGCCTCTCCATCAGTTTACCAACCACTGAGGTCAGACTCACCAGTCGGTAATTTCCCGGGCTATTTCTGTTCCCTTTCTTGAAAATAGGAACTACATCCGCAATCCTCCAATCTTCCGGAATCTCTCCCGTCTCCATTGACGACGCAAAGATCATCGCCAGGGGCTCCGCAATCTCTTCCCTTGCCTCCCACAGTATCCTGGGGTACATCCCATCTGGTCCAGGCAACTTATCTACCTTGATAGAATTCAAAAGTTCCAACACATCCTCCTCCTTAATATTCACGTATTCAATCTTTTCCATCTGCTGCAAATCCATAACAAAATCTCCCGGATCAGCTTCCACTGTGAATACTGAGGCGAAGTACTCGTTAAGCACCTCTGCCATTTCTTCTGGTTCCACACAAACCTTTTCCCCCTCACCTTTTATAGGTCCTATCCCTTCTCTTCTTATCCTTTTACCTTTCACATATTTATAGAAGGCCTTGGGATTCTCCTTAATCTTACCCGCCAAGGTCTTCTCATGACCCCTTCTGGCTCTCCTAATTTCCCTTTTAAGTTCCTTCCTACAGTCCTTATACTCCTCAAGATCTTTAACCTCTCCTAATTCCCTGAACCTCTTATACACCTTCCCTTTCCTCCTAACTAGGTTCAACACAGCCTTTGTGCACCACGGTTCCCGCGACCTACCAAAACCCCCTTGTCTCATCGGAACGTTGTCATTCAGAGCTCCAGACACACATTCCTTGAATATCTGCCACCTTCCTTCGGTACTTTTCCCTAAGAATGCCTCCTTCCAGTTTATTTGTCCAAGTAACTTCCTGACTTCTTCGTATCTCCCCTTACCCCAGACAAACACCTTCCTAGCCTGCCTGATCCTATCTCGTTCCAATGCAATTGTGAAGGAGATAGAATTATGGTCACCATTTCCAAGATGCTCTCCTACCGAAAGATCCATCACCTGCCCTGGTTCATTCGCCAGTACCAGGTCAAGTACAGCCTCTCCCCTCACAGGCTTATCCACATACTGTGTCAGGAAACCTTCTTGAACACACCTAACAAACTCCTCCCCATCCAAACCCCTTACCCTTGTTGAAAGCTTTCCGAAAGTCTAAACAAACCACATCACTGGTTCTCTTCAGTCAACTCTACTAATTATGTCCTCAAAGAATTTCAATAGATTCGTCGAGAATGATTTCCCCTTTGTCAATCCATGCTGAGTTTGTCTCGTTATACCACTGCCTCCCACTTGCAGTTGAAGGAGCTTTGGCGAGTTGCTGCTGTGCATCTTTTGGATGCTGCCACTGTGCATTGGAGTTGGAGGGACTGCATGTTGATGCCAGTCAAGTGGACTGCTTTGACCTAGATGGTGCTGAGCTGCTTGTGTTATTGGAGCTGCACCCATCCAAGCAAATAGAGAGTTTCCATCGTACTTCTGACTTGTGCTGTGTAAATGGTGGACAGACTTTAAGTCAGATGAGTTAGTCATCACAGAATTCCTGGCCCCTGACCTGTTGTAGCTACAGTATTTGTGCAGCTGGTCTGGATCACTTTCTGGTCAGTGATAACCCCCGGGATTTCAGTAAGAGGATTCAGCTATCATAGAACATAGAACATTACAGCGCAGAACAGGCCCTTCGGCCCACGATGTTGCGCCGACCAGTTACAAAACAATGACCCTCTAGCCTAAACCAATCCCTTTTCATCCATAAACCTATCCACAGATCTCTTAAACGCCCCCAAACTAGGTGCATTTACAACCGCAGCTGGCAGGGCATTCCAGTCCCTCACCAGCCTCTGGGTAAAGAACCTACCCCTGACATCAGTCCTATAACTACCCCCCCTTAATTTAAAGTCATGCCCCCTCGTGCTAGCTTTCTCCATCCTAGGAAAAAGGCTTTCACTATCTACCCTGTCTAAACCTCTAATCATCTTATATGTTTCACTGAGATCCCCTCTTAGCCGCCTTCTTTCCAGCGAAAACAACCCCAAATCTCTCAGTCTCTCCTCATAGGATCTCCCCTCCATACCAGGCAACATCCTGGTAAACCTCCTCTGCACCCTCTCCAAAGCCTCTACATCCTTCCTGTAATGTGGGGACCAGAACTGCACACAAAACTCCAAGTGTGGCCGCACCAGAGTTGTGTACAGTTGCATCATGACGCTGCGACTCCTAAATTCAATCCCCCTACCAATAAACACCAAGACACCGTATGCCTTCTTAACAACCTTATCTACTTGATTCCCAACTTTCAGGGATCTATGTACACATACACCTAGATCCCTCTGCTCCTCCACACTATTCAAAGTCCTCCCGTTAGCCCTATACTCAACACATCTGTTATTCCTACCGAAATGAATTACCTCACACTTCTCCACATTAAACTCCATCCGCCACCTCACAGCCCAGCTCTGCAACCTTTCTAAGTCACCCTGCAAACTATGACACCCTTCCTCACAATCTACCACACCTCCGACTTTGGTGTCATCAGCAAACTTACTAATCCACCCAACTATACCCTCATCCAGATCATTAATAAAAATTACAAACAGCAGTGGCCCCAAAACAGATCCCTGAGGCACACCACTCGTAACCGAACTCCATGACGAATATTTACCATCAACCACCACCCTCTGTCTCCTATCTGCTAGCCAATTCCTGATCCAATTACCTAGATCACCCCCAATCCCATACATCTGCATTTTCTGCAGAAGCCTACCATGGTGAACCTTATCAAACGCCTTGCTAAAATCCATATACACCACATCAACTGCCTTACCCCTATCCACCTCTTTGGTCACTTTCTCAAAGAACTCGATAAGGTTAGTAAGGCACGACCTACCCGCTACAAAACCATGCTGACTGTCTCTAATCAACTCATTACTCTCCAAATAACTATAAATCCTGTCTCTAATAATCCTTTCCAAAACCTTACCCACCACAGAAGTAAGACTCACTGGTCTATAATTCCCAGGGAAGTCCCTTCTCATAATGCTATTGAACGTCATGGGAAAATCATTGTGATTTCTTGTTGGGGATGGTCACTCCTTGGCACTTGTGTGGCAAGAATGTTACTTGCCATTTATCATAGAGTCTCTACTGTGCAGAGGTTATTTGGCCCAGCAAGTCTGCAAACTCTGACTGAGTATCATAACCAGACCTGATTCCTGTAACTTCAGACATTTACCCCGCTGATCCCCCTAACCCATACATCTTGGGACACAGGCAATTTAGCATGGTTAATCCATCTAACCTGCGCATCTTTGGACTGTGGGAGGAAACTGGAGCGATCAAATGAAACCCATGCAGACATGGGGAGAATGTACAAACTCCACTGTCACGAAGGCCGGAGTTGAATCCAGATCCTTGATGTTTGAGGCAGCAGTGCAAATCACTGTGCTACCATGCTGCCCACTAACATTCCAAACCTGAATATTGGTCAGGGCTTGCTACATTTAGACATGAACTGCTTCAGTATTCTGAGGAATCATGAGTGGGCTGAACATTGTGCAACCAGCAACAAAGATTCCCACTTCCAACCTTATGATGAAAAGACGGTCATTGATGAAGCAGATGAAGATGGTTGGTCCTAGGACACTACCCTGAGGAACTCTTGCAGTGATGTCCTGGAATTCTCTGGAGAGCTCTGTCTGTCACTTGGTGCTACTGTCACTTGGCACACAAGATGCCTTGTGTTGTAGCTTCACCAGTTTGACACCTCATGCCTTGTGGTGCTCCTGGTATGTCCTCCTGCACTCTTAATTGAACTGGCTTGGTGGTAATAGTCAAGAGGGGCATATGCCAGGCCAGCTGCTGCTGATGGCTCACCATATTTCATGGTTGATAGATCTGTTCAAAATTTGTCTCATTTTACATCCACCTGCAGAAGGTTTATAGCAGCCCAAGCATGTTGCTACACAAGGATTTACCAATCCATCTGCTGCTGGCCTCCCATCATGCTGCCTAGTTGTTTAAGACCACCATGCCAGAGAATAACAGCTCTATAACAGCGGGAATAGAACCCACATGACACCATTAAAAACCACTTCCTCATCACAGATCTCAGCCCATTTACCCGACTTAAACCTGCTGCACCAACATTGGGCACTCTTCAACTGTTTCCACACTGGTGAAAGCCTTTGTGCAGCAAATCGGCACAAGTGAATAAAAGCAAATTACTGTGGATGCTGGAATCTGAAACCAAACGAGAAAATGCTGGAAAATCTCAGCAGGTCTGGCATCATCTGTCAGGAGAGAAAAGAGCTGACGTTTTGAGTCTGGATGACCCTTTGTCAAAGCACAAATGGAACCTTGCAGGGAACCTGGACAGCCAATCAGTGGTTCACATCATTGAAGACTGACAAAATTCAGTAGAGGGTTCCAGGAACTCCATTTAGCCATTGCGGAATCTATTGCTGGGTTGGTGATTACTGCACATACTTTTGGAAAAAAAAGCCAAGTGGGAATTCCACGCAACACAATGGAGGGAATCCTCAATTTGAAGATTTTTTTTGTCCAGTGGTTACTCCTTTCTTGCCATGGATAGATGCATCTGAGACAGGGAGGTTGGTGAGGATGAAGTCCTTCTTGTTGGTTCAAAGAAAATTACAGCGCAGGAACAGGCCCTTCGGCCCTCCAAGCTGGCACCGACCATGCTGCCTGACTTAACTAAAACCCCCTACGTTTCTGGGGCCTATATCCCTCTATTCCCATCTCATTCATGTATTTGTCAAGACTCCCCTTAAAAATCACTACCGTATTCGTTTCCACTACCTCCCCTGGCAATGAGTTCCAGGCACCCACCACTCTGTGTACAAAAAAACCTGCCTCATACATCTTTTAAACCTTGCCCCTCACACCTTAAACCTACGCCCCCTAATAATTGACTCTTCCACCCTGGGAAGAAGTTTTTGACTATCCACTCTGTCCATGCCCTTCATAATCTTGTAGATTTCTATCAGATCTCCCCTCAACCTTCGTCGCTCCAGTAAGAACAAACTAAGTTTTACCAACCTTTCCTCATAGCTAATGCCCTCCATACGAGGCAGCCTCATGGTAAATCTTTTCTGTACCCTCTTCTGTTCCTTCACCAACTGCCGCAATCGCAGTCTTGCAGCCACTTCCTTTAGCACGTGGCCAGCTCAATCAGTCGTGGTGGTACCATGCCACTCTTGTTGATGAACATTGTATTCTGGGTGGGCATTTCAATCTATGTCCTTGCTACTCTCCATGCTTGAAGTGGTGTTCAACATGGAAGAGTATTGATGTGGAGGGGTGAGACTGGAAATTCCCCCCTTCACGGTTAACATTTCTGCCCTCATCTGTACCCTGTTTCCTAGAATTATTGTAGAATTCCACTTGTCCTTAGCATTCATCCCTACTTTCCTCGAACTGAGAAGACCAACCGCAGATTGACCGTGTGTGGAACACTTTCATTTAGTTTGCGCTACCATAAGCTTCTGGTTGTCTATCCTTTTAATTCTCCATCTCACTCAGTCAGTCTGACCTCTTTGACTTTGGGTGCCTACGTTGTTGCAGTGCCACTCATCTTTCAAAGGGGACTTTACAGCTACCTGGACATAACATAGGATTTGATCATTATCTCTACCCCTGCTTCTTTCTTCACACCAAAACTTTTGGTGATTTAGTTGTTTACCATTTATTTATGCTACCCCTGGAAATATCTTTTGCTGCTTTATTGCCTTTTACTGTCTCTTTTTGTCATGTCCCACACATTTTGTCGTTTAATCTCACTTGCTTACATGTTCTACCCCTTGCAATACAGCTTTCCTCCCTGGCCTCAACTCCACTTTCCCGCCCATTCACCATAACTCTCAAAATTTAAAAATCTGTCTACCTTGTCCTTAAATTTAATCAGTGTCTCGCCGTACACTGCACTTTGGGGCAATGAATTCCACAGACTCATGACCCTTAGCGAAGTTACTTCTCATCTTCATTTGCTTTTTTTCCAATGTTTGCATGCACTGTCATGGAAAGTGATAGAATGAAAAAAATTCATTATTTATACACTTGTCGTTATTTGTCAATTTTTTATAATTGTAATTGTCCAATTATATTATTTTTGCATTGGTCTTAAATCTGATGGATAGATCTGTGTTGTCTAGCACTGAAAGGCAGAGACCAGAAGATCCCACATTCATTTCCTGGGCTGGAACTGAGGTTATGGCTCTACCACTGCGGAGCCCAGTTGTCCTAACCTGATGTTAAGGTTGTCAGTCTGTTAAATGCTCAGGCTGTGGCTCCTACCATCACCTGAGAGTCCCAGTAATACCACTGGAAGTGGTGGCCACTGCTGGAATTATGAGTAGCAGCATGGAGGTCAATTTACAGGAAAAGTGGAGCTACTTCACTGGGCCACAGAGGTTGGGGGATGTCGGTTAATCAGCAGGGGTGGGGACTTTGAAAGGCACCCCACCATTCACAATTCTGCTGTCAACACACCAAAGTTCACGTAGCAACTTCACCATATGCCATAAGGAAGTGGGTAAGTGACAAGCACAGCATCCTCTGCTATGCCAACCAATATTATGTCTCGCCTACTTTTGTACACAATTCTAACATTGATAAAGCTCCCATATGCTTAGCTAACCACTTAACGTGTTCTAGTACCTTCAAAAATGCGAAGTGATGCATTTTGGAAGGAATAATGCAGGAAGGAGTTACATGATAAAGGGTAGACCAATTAAGAGTATAGAAATGCAGAGGGACCTGGGATTGCAAGTGCACAAGTCTCTGAAGGTGGCAACCCAGGTGGAGAAGGTTGCAAAGAAAGCTTACGGAATGCTAGCCTTTATAGGAAGGGGTATAGAGTATAAGAGCTGGTGTCTAATGCTACAGTTGTACAGAACATTGGTTAGACCGCATTTGGAGTATTGCGTCCAGTTCTGGTCTTATTTTCTCCTCCCCTGCCACCCCCAAAAAAAGTGGCAAAATTTGCAGATTTAAACAGTACACCATTCTAGAATTCAGCACATCACTTCCCAGGCCTTAAAGAAATATCACAATAAATGGAACAGGGGAATTATATGGAGTAGGGGTTAAGTATTTTCATTCAGTATTCCAATTGCCAGAAGGAATTTGTAACTGAGAGCTGTTTTGAGATTCGGTCAGTCATGGAGTCCATTCGGTGTGGAGGGGGACCGTTTTGCCCATCGAGTCTGCACTGAATCTCCAACAGAGCATCCCACCCCCTAATTCCCCCTAGTCATACATCTGGGGGGCAATACAGCATGGCTAATCCATCCAACCTGCGCATCTTTGGAGGGTGGGGGGGGGTCGGAGCACCTGGAGGAGGCCCAGGCAAATATGGGGAGAACGTGGCATAGTGGTTAGCAGTGCTGCCTCACAGAGCAAGGGACCTGGGTTTGATTCCTGTTTTGGGTCACTGTCTATATGGAGTTTGCACAGTCTCCCCACATCTGTGTGGGATTCCTCCGGGTGCTCCGATTTCCTCCCACGGTCCAAAGATGTGCAGGGTGGGTTGGCCATGCTAGATTGCCCTTTAGTGTCAGAGAGACTAGCCAGGGTAAATGCATGAGGGATAGGGCCTGGGTGGGATTGTGGTCAGTGCAGTCTTGGTGGGCAGAATGGCCTCCTTCTGCACAGTAGGGATTCTATGAACATGTTCCACAGAGTCGCTCAAGGCCGAATTGTACTTGGGTCCCTGATGTTGTTGTGGGGCAGCAGCGCTAACCACTGTGGCACTGTGCCATTTACTGGGCACCGTACTAATCAATTTCAATCACATCTAAAAAGAGATGCTTGGTTTTGGGTTGTGTTGGTAGCACTATATCAAAAGATTTTGAGTTCATGCTCCACTTTGGTAGGAGGAATGGTAGGAAGAACTATTACTTACGTGGCGAAAAACTGCAGCAGGCGACGGTGCAGAGGGACCTCGGGGTCCTTGTGCATGAGTCGCAAAAACCCAGCTTGTAGGTGCAGCAGGTGGTCAGGAAGGCAAATGGGATGCTGGCCTTCATAGCGAGGGGGATTGAATATAAAAGTAGGGAGGTCTTGCTGCAGCTGTATAGGGCATTGGTGAGGCTGCAGCTGGAGTACTGTGTGCAGTTTTGGGCGCCGCACCTGCGCAAGGATATTTTGGCCCTAGAGGGAGTGCAGAGGAGGTTTACTAGGCTGATACCGGAGTTGAGGGGATTGAGCTATGAGGAGAGGCTGAATAAACTAGGCTTGTACTCGTTAGAGTTTAGAAGAATGAGGGGAGATCTCATTGAGACGTATAAGATGATGAATGGGATGGATAGGATAGAGGTGGAGAGACTCTTCCCGCTCATAAAAGACAGTAGGACTAGGGGGCACAGCCTCAAGATAAAGGGGAGGCGGTTTAGAACAGAGTTGAGGAGGAACTTCTTCACTCAAAGGGTGGTGAATCTCTGGATTTCTCTACCCGTTGAAGTGGTGGAGGCTGCCTCGCTAAATATTTTTAAGAAACGGGTTGATGGGTTTTTGATAAGAGAAGGGATTAAGGATTATGGGGAGAGGGCGGGAAGGTGGAGCTGAGTCACGACAGATCAGCCATGATCTTATTGAATGGCAGGGCAGGCGCGAAGGGCCAGATGGCCTACTCCTGCTCCTATTTCTTATGTTCTTATGTTCTTACTACTGGAAGGACGTGGAGACCCTGGAGACAGTGCAGAGGACGTTTACCAGGATGCTGCCTGGTATGGAAGGACTGGGTTATGAGGAAAGATTGGGTAAACTGGGGCTCTTTTCCTTAGAAAGATGGAGATTAAGGGGGGATCTGATAGAGGTGTGTAAAATAATGAAGGGTATAGATAAACAGTGGCAGGCTTTTTCCTAGATTGGAGACAAATGTCACAAGCTAAGGGTGAGGGAGGGAGAAGTATAATATGGATACTAGAGGGAGGTTTTTCACAGAGGGTCATGGGGGTATGGAATGCACTACCAAGTAAGGTGGTGGAAGCAGGTACGCTGGACTTGTTTAAGGTTTACTTCGATAGGGACGAGTGAAACAGGGATGGAGGGTTATAGGAGACAGTTTTAAAAAGGGTCAGAGCCTCAGGACGTTACTGGAAATCTAATGCTGCAAGTTGATGTCTTGTCTCTTTTACTCCGCAGGTGTGTCAGTCCACCTTGTTGTCTAACGAGGGACATGCACACGGTGGGTCGTGCATGGGCTGCTCTTGGATGTTTCGAGAGTGGCCTAGTACTTCACGTCGTTGTGTATGCTTAATCCTGGACCAGCAGATGGGCACCACAACAGCTCAGTAACTATCACTGCTCGCTGTGCAGATACATGGATTTGGACCAGTGTCTGTGGGAGTTTGCGCATTCTCCCTGTGGTTGCGTGGGTTTCCTCCGGGTGCTCCGGTTTCCTCCCACATCCCAAAGATGTGCTCTTAGGCTGATTAGTGTAACAAATTGTCCCTGAACTATTCCCCCCTGAATCTGGTTTCCAATGGGGGTACCATACGCATACACACGGGTCTAGGTAGGTGTAGGAAAATGCTTTGTTAAGATGGCGGCACGGGCTCGTTGGACCGAAGGGCCTGTTTCCCGTGCTGTGTTGTTCTTTGTTCTAAAAATGACTGTTGGGGTCCTTGCACATTCTTTACCAACTGTGACAGTAATTGCTATTTCTTCTGGTAAGATATTCCATCTGCCACTTTTGTCTGCCCATTCTACTAGGCTGGTCTGTTGCAGTCCTTTTGTATCACCTTCACTTCACTGCACTTAACAGCAAATTTTAAAAGCTTAGACATTTTGAATCGGACCAAGCTGGAAAAATTGTGATTGGCCATATAGGTAACTTAGCTTCTGTTTGGGAGGGATAGCAGATTAACCACACATTTCTAATAGTGGTTTACTACAAATTAAAAAGTGTTAATTGGGCAGTTAGCTTTACTGTTGAATTTTGAGTGTTGAAATAAGTCATTATTAAAATCAAATCCAAGTCAAGCATTTGTACTAGCGAGTGTAATAAACTACACAAAAGGACCCCTCTTAAATGTATAAAATTGTGAATTTTTTTTGTGTGAAGGACATTTTTAGCATCAGGTACACAGCTTCTATTAGGAGTATTACTGCCGATGTTAGAAATCAGAAATAAAAACAGAAAATACTGATTAAATTCAGCAAGTCTGGCTGTATCCATGGATAGTAGTCATGATGTGGGTATGCCGGCGTTGGACTGGTGTAAACACAGTAAAAAGTCTGACAACACCAGGTTTTAGTCCAACCGATTTATTTGATAATATTCTCACAAGCAAGCAAGCTTTCGAGGTTACCGAGATTCACCTGACGAAGAGGGTAACCTCGAAAGCTTGCTTGCTTGTGAGAATATTATCAAATAAATCGGTTGGACTAAAACCTGGTGTTGTCAGACTTTTTACTGTATCCATGGAGAGAGAAACAGTTAAAGCTTTGTGTCTGGGTGACCCTTTACAAAATGTTGATGATCATTTATGGAGGGCATTTAAAAATGACATCTAAGACACTCAAAATAATCTGACAGTCATTTTGTTCCATGTTATTTCAGTATGCAGGGCAATTATATCAGCAACAAAACCTTACTGCACTACATATATGTTGTAGCATTGTAGTGGCTGCATTCCCATTCTGGTCCATGCTGTACCGATTGTCTCCTTGTCCTAGTCTCTTCAAAAACAGTTTGAAAATAGTTTGAAAGTAGTTTGCTGAGAATCTAGCATTTATTGAATTACGTCAAGTACAAACTTGTAGCCAAAGTACAAATACATGGCAAACCTGCCTGTAGTACATATAAATTGCAATGCTTTTTATTTAAAAAAACTTACACTGAAAATAACATCAATCTTACTTGCTAATACATAGTATCATGTCCTTTAACAGCCAATAATTGAAAACTGGTACAAAGTTCCAATTATTTAATAATACTAATAATCTGCCATTACAACAGGTTTACAGTTAATTTACAAGTTACATAAAACACTTAAGCGTAAGTAGGCACAGCTGGTTAACGTTCATTAAAAGCACAGTGCATAAAACGCAAGGTACAGGAAAAGGTTATATATTTATTGCCAACTTCATTATAAAACAACAAGAAGAAAACTAATCAAAAACACTTGTAAAAGGGTACTTCATCCATACTTCATAATATGACTGACAACTTTGTATCAATGATGCAAGATCATTGAAAAATTAAAGCTGAACATTGTCCTACATTTTGGCATTTAATTGGTCCCTTTTGTTCCTTCAGTAAGGCAGTATCATGATTTTTGGGAATTGGATGAAATCAGCAACGGAGAAACCCCATCCAAACTAGGGATTGGAATTGGCATGTGTCCATTCACTAGGGTCGGAAACTGGAGACAGAAAAAATGTGACAAAATTAAAATTACTTTGCAGGATCAAGGAAACAGCCCATTACTCAATATTTTGGTCACAGAAAAGGCAATACCTACTAACATACAGAACAAGTATGGTCTAAATGTAAAGATGGCAAAACCTTATTCTAGAACTGCTGCAGCAGCACTATTGGCAAGAGTATAATTTCAGCATAACAAGTTTACACACACATTTTCTATTACGTAAGTGGCCAGAGATATTTATAATGGACAGAATACATGATTTTAAAATGAATCTACTCATCCCGGTCTAATTAAATTAAAGTATCTAATTATCCTCTATCTATGGATTGCACATGGTCTCAAATCCCTCTGTGCTACACCATTAGAGATTGAAAATAAATATCTGGGACTTGCTTTTTGTTTGTTTGCTGCATTAATACTTAGATATATTTCATTTTCTTACACTGCATTTAAAAATACATTTTGGTGCTAAGAATACAAACAGTGTTGACTGTTTTAAAATAAAGAATTGATCATATTGTACAGCACAAAGTGGTCATTTGGCCCATTATACTTTTGTGTGTTAGTCATAGAGGTTTACAACATGAAAACATGCCCTTTAGCACAATTTGTTCATGCTGCCCAGTTTTTACCATTAAGCTGGTCCCAATTGCCCGCACTTGGCCCATATCACCTATTCACTGTCCAAATGCTCTTTAAAAGACAAAATTGTATCCGCCTCTACTGCTACTTCTGGCTGCTTCTTTCAGACACTTATCACCCTCTGTGTGAAAAAATTGCCCCTTTGGACACTTCTGTATCTCTCTCTCACCTTAAACCTATGCCCTCTAGGGAAAAAAGTCCCAGTCTAGTCTATCCAGCCTCTCCTTATAACTCAAAACATCAACTCCCAGTAACATTCTAGTAAATCTTTTCTGCACTCTTTTTAGTAATATCCTTTCTATAATAGGGGGACCAGAACTGTACACAGTATTCCAAATGTGGCCTTACCAATGTCTTGTACAACTTCAACTAGATGTCCCAACTCCTGTATTCAATGTTCTGACCAGTGAAACCAAGTATGCTGAATACCTTCTTCACCTGTGGCTCCACTTCCAAGGAGCAATGAACCTGTACCCCTAAATCTCCTTCTTCCCAACACCCTGCCATTAACTGGGTAAGTCATGCCAAGGTTTGATCTACCAAAAATGTATCATCTTGCATTTATCTAAATTAAACTCCATCTGCCATTCATCAATCCACTGGCCCAATTGATCAAGATACCGTTGTACATAGAACACAACAGCACAAACAGGCCCTTTGGCCCACAAGTTGCGCCGATCACATCGATACCTACCAAATCATAGAACTATCTGTAACTCCCAATCCCATTAGATCCAGAAGTCTTTTAAAAGACCCCAGCGAGTTCGCCTCTACCACCAACGACGGCAGTCGATTCCATTCACTCACCACCCTTAGTGAAAAACTTACCCCTGACATCTCCTCTATACCTGGTCCCCAGCACCTTAAACCTGTGTCCTCTCGTAGCGACCATTTCAGCCCTGGGAAATAACCTCCGAGAATCCACCCCCATCTATTCCTCTCAACATTTTATAAACCTCTATCAGGTCGTCTTTTCATCTCTCCAGGGAGAAGAGCCCTAGCTCCCTCAACCTATCAATTTTAATCCTAGATAACCTTCTTCACTGTCCACTGTGTCACCAATCGGGGCCTGATTACATTTATCCCAGGCTGCTTAGAGAGGGGAGGGATGAGATTGCTGGGCTTCTGACGCGAATCTTTGTCTCTTTGGACGCAGGTGAGGTCCCAGAGGATAGCAAACGTGGTACCATTGTTTAAAAAGGGTAGGAGGGATAGCCCAGGTAACTATAGGCCGGTAAGCTTAACGTCAGTGGTAGGTAAGTTGATGGAGAGGATTCTTAGGGATAGGATGTATGCGTACTTGGAGCGTTGCAATCTGATTAAGGATACGCAGCATGGCTTTGTCAAGGGGAAGTCTTGCCTTATGAATCTGGTCGAATTCTTTGAGGAGGTGACAAAAACGGTTGACGAAGGATGAGCCGTTGATGTCGTCTACATGGATTTCAGTAAGGCATTTGACAAACTCCCTCATGGTAGGTTGGTACAGAAGATTAAAGCTCATGGGATATGTGGTCAGATATCTAGATGGGTAGAGAACTGGCTTGCAAAGAGGAGTCAGAGAGTAGTAGTGGAGGTCTGTGCATGATGTGGATGTGCCGGCGTTGGACTGGGGTAAACACAGTAAAAAGTCTGACAACACCTGGTTTTAGTCCAACAGATTTATTTGATAGTAAACGCACAAGCTTTCGGGTTAGTCCCTTCATCAGGTGAATGGAGAGCGACATCTTCTCCAGAGTCTTCAACATATCATTGATGAAGACGAGCATCACGTCAGGGCCATCCCCACACCCCCACTTCTTGCTTTCAGACAACCACACAACCTCAAACAGACCATTGTTCACAGCAAACTACCCAGCCTTCAGGAGAACAGTGACCACAACACCACACAACCCTGCCACAGCAACCTCTGCAAGACATGTCGGATCATCGACACGGATACCATCATCACACGTGAGAACACCATCCACCAGGTACACAGTAAATATTGTTGCAACTTGGCTAACATTGTCTACCTGATACGTTGCAAGAAAGGATGTCCCGAAGCATGGTCCATTGGGGAGACCGTGCAGAGGCTACGACAACGGATGAATGAACATCGCTCAACAATCACCAGGCAAAACTGTTCCCTTCCTGTTGGCGAACACTTCAATGGTCACGGGCATTCAGCCTCTGACCTTCGGGTAAGCATTCTCCAAGGCGGCCTTTACGACTCACGACAGCGCAGAGTTGCTGAGCAGAGACTGATAGCCAAGTTCCGCACACATAAGGACGGTCTCAACAAGGATCTTGGGTTCATGTCGCACTATCTGTAACCCCATGACTTGCCTGGGTTTGCAAAACCTCACTCACTGTACTGTCTGGAGACAATACACATCTCTTTAACCTGTGCTCAGTGCTCCTACCACTCACATTGTCGGCCACTTCGAGACTTGAACAGCAGGTTAGGTGTAAAGATTCGCATTCTAATCAATAATCTCCAAACTGTCTATGCTTTATATACTCTGTCTGAGGCCAGAACTCTCCATTCACCTGACGAAGAGACTAACATAAGAACATAAGAAATAGGAGCAGGAGTAGGCCATCTAGCCCTTCGAGCCTGCCCTGCCATTCAATAAGATCATGGCTAATCTGTCACTGCTCAGTTCCACTTTCCCGCTTTCTCCCCATAACCCTTAATCCCCTCTCTTATCAAAAACCCATCAACCCGCGTCTTAAAAATATTTAGCGAGGCAGCCTCCACCACTTCAACGGGCAGAGAATTCCAGAGATTCACCACCCTTTGAGTGAAGAAGTTCCTCCTCAACTCCGTTCTAAACCGCCCCCCACCCCCCTTTATCTTGAGGCTGTGCCCCCTAGTCCTACTATCCTTTCTGAGCGGGAAGAGTCTCTCCACCTCTATCCTATCCATCCCATTCATCATCTTATACGTCTCAATGAGATCTCCCCTCATTCTTCTAAACTCTAACGAGTACAAGCCCAGTTTATTCAGCCTCTCCTCATAGCTCAACCCCCTCAACTCCGGTATCAGCCTAGTAAACCTCCTCTGCACTCCCTCCAAGGCCAAAATATCTTTGCGCAGGTACGGCGCCCAAAACTGCACACAGTAGTCCAGCTACGGCCTCACCAATACTATAACTATACAGCTGCAGCAAGACCTCCCTACTTTTATATTCAATCCCCCTCGCTATGAAGGCCAGCATCCCATTTGCCTTCCTGACCACCTATTGCACCTGCAAGCTGGGTTTTTGCGACTCATGCACAAGGACCCCGAGGTCCCTCTGCACCGTCGCCTGCTGCAGTTTTTCGCCCCGTAAGTAATAGTTCTTCCTACCATTCTTCCTACCCAAGTGGACCACCTCACACTTGCCAACATTAAATTCCATTTGCCATTTCCTGGCCCATTCGCCCAGCCTATCTAGATCCTTCTGCAAACTCTCCACACCCTCCGCACAATTTGCCGTTCCCCCAATCTTGGTGTCATCAGCAAATTTCGACACCCTACACTCGGTTCCCTCCTCCAGATCATCTATATAAATGGTAAAAAGCTGAGGCCCCAGCACCGACCCCTGGGGCACTCCACTAGTCACCATCCGCCAATCCGAATAGCACCAGTTGACCCCCACTCTCTGCCTCCTATTTGACATGATGTGGGTATGCCGGCGTTGGACTGGCGTAAACACAGTAAAAAGTCTGACAACACCAGGTTTTAGTCCAACCGATTTATTTGATAATATTTTATTTTATTCTATTTGACAACCAATCCTCTATCCACGCTAACACCCTACCCCCAACTCCATGTCCCTCTACCTTCTGCAATAACCTCTTGTGAGGTACTTTGTCAAACGCCTTCTGAAAATCTAGAAAGACCACATCCACTGGCTCTCCTCTATCCACCGCCCTAGACACATCCTCATAGAACTCCAGTAAATTTGTCAGACACGACTTCCCTTTAATGAAACCGTGCTGCGTCTGCTCTATCAAGCAATTCCCTTCAAGATGCCTCGCAATTTCCTCCTTAATGACAGATTCTAACATTTTACCTACCACAGACGTTAAACTAACCGGCCTATAATTCCCCGCCTTTTGCCTGGCACCCTTCTTAAACAATGGCGTAACATTAGCCGTTTTCCAATCGTCCGGCACTTCCCCGGAATCCAGCGACGTCTGGAAAATAACCACCAAGGCATCCACTATCATTTCCGCCATTTCTTTCAGAACCCTCGGATGCATTCCATCCGGTCCTGGGGACTTGTCCACAATCAGCCCCTCCAGTCTGTCGAGCACCGCCTCTCTAGAAACAGTAATGTCATTAAGACCCTCCAGTCCTACCACCTTTCCATCGCTAACACCCGGCAAATTATTCACGTCCTCCTCCGTGAAGACGGAAACAAAAAAGTTATTCAATACCTTAGCCATATCCCCAAGCCCTACCACTAGGTCCCCTTTCTCATCCTCTAAAGGACCAACATTCACCCTAGCCAGCCGCTTCCTTTTTATATATTTATAAAAACTCTTGCTGTCCTTTTTTATATTAAGCGCTAGCCCAGCTTCATAGTTTCTCCTACCCTTCTTTATCAACTTCTTTGTCAATCTTTGTTGACATTTAAACCTCTCCCAATCCTCTTCTTGCCCACTACTCTTAGCTACTCTAAATTCCTCCGCTTTTAATTTAACACTTTCCTTCATCTCCTTCGTTATCCACGGCTTATTACCTCTCCTCCTACTGTCCTTTTTGACCATCGGAATAAATTTCTGCTGAGCACCAAGAAAGATCTCCTTAAAGATCCTCCACTGCTCCTCAACAGACCCTCCCGCCAACGCACTCCCCCAGTCCACATTCGCCAATTCTCTCATCCTACCGTACTCCCCTCTATTCAAACAGAGGACTCGTGTCCGGGAACCCACTTTCTCCTCCTCCATCTGCACCAGAAACTCCACCATACAATGATCACTCTCCCCAAGAGGATCCTTCACCACAAGGTCCCTAATTCTACCCGCCTCATTACATAGCACCAGATCTAAGATAGCTCGCTCCCTCGTCGGCTCCAACACACACTGTTTGAGGAAACTATCCCGGCAGCATTCCAAGAACTCTTCCTCGAGCCCCCCGCGTCCAACATGGGTCGACCAATCAATATGCAGATTGAAATCCCCCATTCAGAGACGTGGATAGAGCAGAGTCAGGAATGGTTGTTGCAGGTTCCGAGGTACAAATGCTTTAGTCGGAGTAGAGAAGAAGGTAGAAGGGGGGTGGGGTAGCATTGCTAGTTAAGGACTGTATCACAGTGTTGGCGAGGAAGTTTAATGAGGACTTGTCAGTTGAGGTAGTATGGGCGGAGATTAGAAATAGGAGAGGAGAGGTCACCCTGTTGGGAGTCTTTTATCGACCTCCTAAAAGTTCTAGAGAGGTTGAGGAAAGTCTTGCGGAGACAATCCTGGCTAGGAGTGAAAGTAATAGGGTAATTGTTATGGGGGACTTTAACTTTGCGAATATTGATTGGAATTGCTATGGTTCTAGCTCGTTACAGGGGTCAGTGTTTGTACAAAGC
The DNA here is from genome assembly GCA_037974335.1 of Prionace glauca. Taxonomy (NCBI): domain Eukaryota; kingdom Metazoa; phylum Chordata; class Chondrichthyes; order Carcharhiniformes; family Carcharhinidae; genus Prionace; species Prionace glauca. The sequence continues at coordinate 9,821,823 of CM075739.1, read as the reverse complement.
GTGCAAGAAGGTTTTTTGACTCAGTATGTAAACAGGCCAACTAGAGGTGAGGCTATATTGGATTTGGTGCTGGGAAATGAGCCAGACCAGGTGCTAGACTTGGAAGTTGGAGTGCACTTTGATGATAATGACCACAATTCGGTTACGTTCACCTTAGTGATGGGAAGGGATAGGCATAAACCTCGGGTCAGTAGTTTTAGCTGGGGGAAGGGTAATTATGAGGCTATTAGGAGTGAATTAGGAAGCATAGATTGGACTAGGAACATCCGAAATGTGGAGTTTTTTCAAGGAGCAGCTACTGCGAGTCCTTGATAGGTATGTCCCTGTCAGGCATGGAGGAATTTGTAGATCTAGGGAACCGTGGTGCACTAAAAGAGTTGAGTCGATGGTTAAAAAGAAAAAGGAGGCTTATGTTCGGATGAGATCTGAGGGCTCAGGTAGTGCACTAGAAAGCTTTAGATTGGCTAGGAGGGAGTTAAAGAGAGAGTTAAGAAGGGCTAAAAGAGGACATGAGAAGACTTTGGCTGATAGGATTAAGGAGAATCCTAAGGCGTTCTATAGGTATGTCAAGAATCGAAGGTTGGTCAGGGCAAGATTAGGGCCAGTTACAGACAGCAGAGGGAAGTTGTGTGTGGAACTGGAGGAGATTGGAGAAGCATTGAACCAATATTTCTCTTCGGTGTTCACGCAGGGGGACATGAATATAGCTGAGGAGGACACTGGGTTGCAGGGGTGTAAAATAGACAGTATTACGGTTGATAAGGGGGATGTGCTGGATATTCTTGAGGGGTTGAAAATAGATAAGTCCCCTGGCCGGATGGGATCTACCCTAGGATTCTCTGGGAGGCTACAGAGATGATTGCAGAGCCTCTGGCTCTGATCTTCAGGTCATCATTGGTCTCTGGTGTAGTCCCGGAGGATTGGAGGATAGCGAATGTTGTCCCATTGTTTAAGAAGGGGAACAGAGACTTTGCCGGGAATTATAGACCGGTGAGTCTAACTTCTGTTGTAGGCAAGGTTTTAGAAAAAATTATTAGGGATAGGATTTATAGTTATTTGGAGTGTAATGAATTGATTAGAAATAGTCAGCATGGTTTTGTAGCGGGTAGGTCGTGCCTTACTAACCTTATTGAGTTTTTTGATAAGGTGACCAAAGAGGTGGATGGGGGCAAGGCAGTTGATGTGGTATATATGGATTTTAGTAAGGCGTTCGATAAGGTTCACCATGGTAGGCTTCTGCAGAAAATGCAGATGTGTGGGATTGTGGGTAATCTAGGAAATTGGATCAGAAATTGGCTATCAGATAGGAGACAGAGGGTGGTGGTTGATGGTAAATATTCATCATGGAGTTCGGTTACGAGTGGTGTGCCTCAGGGATCTGTTTTGGGGCCACTGCAATCTTTATTAATGATCTGGATGAGGGTATAGTTGGGTGGATTAGTAAATTTACTGATGACACCAAAGTCGGAGGTGTGGTAGATTGTGAGGAAGGGTGCCATAGTCTGCAGGGAGACTTAGATAGGTTGCAGAGCTGGGCCAAGAGGTGGCGGATGGAATTTAATGCGGAGAAATGTGAGGTAATTCACTTCGGTAGGAGCAACAGATGTGTCGAGTATAGGGCTAACGGGAGGACTTTGAATATTGTGGATGAACAGAGGGATCTAGGTGTATGTGTACATAGATCCCTGAAAGTTGGGAATCAAGTAGATAAGGTTGTTAAGAAGACGTACGGTGTCTTGGCGTTTATTGGTAGGGGGATTGAACTTAAGAGTCGCAGCGTCATGTTGCAACTGTACACTACTCTGGTACGGCCGCACTTGGAGTACTGTGTGCAGTTCTGGTCCCCACATTACAGGAAGGATGTGGAGGCTTTGGAGAGGGTGCAGAGGAGGTTTACTAGGATGTTGCCTGGTATGGTGGGGAGGTCCTATGAGGATAGACTGAGGGATTTGGGGTTGTTTTCATTGGAAAGAAGGCGGCTAAGAGGGGATCTTATTGAAACATATAAGATGATTAAAGGTTTAGATAGGGTGAACAGTGATAGCCTTTTTCCTCGGATGGAGAAAGCTAGCACGAGGGGGCATGGCTTTAAATTAAGGGGGGGTAGCTACAGGACGGATGTCAGGGGTAGGTTCTTTACCCAGCGGGTGGTGAGGGATTGGAATGCCCTGCCTGCTGCAGTTGTAAATGCGCCTAGTTTGGGGGCGTTTAAGAGATCTGTACCATAGAACCCTACAGTGCAGAAACAGGCCCTTCAGCCCATCGAGTCTGCACCGAACACAATCTCACCCAGACCCTATCTCCATATCCCTACACATTTACCTGCTAATCCCTCTAACCTACACATCCCAGGACACTAAGGGGCAATTTTTTAGCATAGCCAATGAACCTAACCCGCACATCTTTGGACTGTGGGAGGAAACCGGAGCACCCGGAGAAAACCCACGCAGACACGAGGAGAATGTGCAAACTCCACACAGGCAGTGACCCGAGCCGGGAATCGAACCCAGGACCCTGGAGCTGTGAAGCAGCAGTGCTAACCACTGTGCTACCGTGCCGCTGTAGATAGGTTTATGGACGAAAAGGGATTGGTTTAGGCTAGTGGGTCATTGTTTTTGTAACTGGTCGGCGCAACATCGTGGGCCGAAAGGCCTGTTCTGCGCTGTAATGTTCTATGTTCTATAACTATGGCCATCCCATTCCTGCACGCCGCACTTATTTGCGCGTTAACAGCCCGCCCCACCTCCAGATCATTATTCGGGGGCCTATAGACGACACCCACCAGCGTCTTCCTCCCTTTGCTGTTCCTAATCTCCACCCACAACGATTCCACCCTCTGCTCCTTGGCTCCAATATCATCCCTTGCTACCAGTGTCTACTCCTTGCCCGCTCCGATTCTGAGCCTTTGCCTCAACTGAGGCCTGACCAGCATTTGATAAAGCTTCAGCATAACCTCCTTGCTTTGGCACTCTGCATCTATTTAGCAATGTAAAGCAATTGTTATGTGTCCATTCACTGGTGTCATACTGGAGAGAATAAATGTAACAAAATTAAAAATATTTTGCAGCAATAAGTAAACAGCTGACTGCTCAGTGCTTTGGTCACAGAAAAGGCAATACACACAAACATGCATTTTTAACATTCTGAATCTGTCCTCACAGGTCTCTGTTCCTCTGCCCTTTTAAAACTGGTTTATACTGCCCCACCTCATTCTTCCAAACAAAATTCCCACTTCCCACTTCAGCCATAGAGTCAGACTCATTTCATTTCATCTGCTATGAACCTGCCCATTTCACCAGAGTCTAGGAAAACCTCGAGTCTGTTTCTGTCGTCCACAATTTTGCTCCATTTCCAAGTTATGTGTCATCAACTTTGAAATGATGCCCTATCTCTAAACAAGCAGTGATCCCAACACTGACCTCTAGAGGACACTATTGTACACTTCCCTCTCGTCTGAAAAACAACCAAATACCAATCTCTGCCTTCCTTGTCCCTGAACCAATTCTGTATCAGATACATCAACTGTCCCCCCCCCCTCGCTGCTTTAAATTTGAACATCGTCAAAAAGACACTGTAAATCTCTTTATAGAGAATTACCATTTCCAGAATGTACAGAAGTTTTCCTTTGTTTGAAATAATTTGAATTTAAACTAGAAGGGGAGGAATGTGTCATTAAATAAATTTCTGCTGTTTGCTTCATAGATAGTGATAAATTCACTTAGTGAAAAAATAACTTACACGGGGAGCCGAGTTGCTATGGGAACCAATATGGATCCTAGCTGTGCTGAAAAGCTGTTGCTATAGGAACCTGTAAAGGTTCTGGCAATGCTTGCCTTTTCACGGGATGCAGACAAAATTCTTTTTCCAATCATCTCAAGACCCATTCGCAACGTCTTCCTGGTATACTGTCCCTGCTTTCAAACCAAACTGGAAAACTGAATCAACTTACCTTCAGATTTTCACCCAGATTCAACTTCCCGTGGTATCTCTGAATCTTTTCTTGACTTCTCTGTTTCCATTTATGAGAATAGGATGTCAATAATACCTCCGAGAAGCTTACTGACTCCCACAAATACCTTGACAACACTTCCTCACACCCCACTTCCTGCAAGAATCCTATTCCATGCAGAAGGAAGCCATTTGGCCCATCGAGTCTGCACCGACTGAATCCCATCCAGGCTCTATCCCCATAACCCTAGCTAGTCCCCCAATAAAAAGGGGCACTGTAACACAGCCAATCCACCCAACCCGTGCATCTTTGGACTGTGAGAGGAAACCGGAGCACCCAGAGGAAATCCATGCAGACACGGGATGTGCAATCTCCACAAAGACAGTGATGCAAGCCAGGAATTGAATCCAGGTCCCTGTTGCTGTGAGGCAGCAGTACTAACCACTGTGCCACCCAAATGTAATAACTGGTAGAATAATTCCTCCCTGAAATTGTTAATTACTATTTTTGATAATTACTGTCAGTAAATATGATCAATATTTCAATAATAGTTACCTGCCTTGTTCCAATATTGAAAACCGTATATCCTGACACAATAAATCGATATAATGCAAATACTGACAAGTAGATTCTGATTCTTCAGATGTTGCCTTCTGTACAATTCTCCTTAACTCAACCAAGGATCAGCAGTTAGCAGCTTGACCAAGAACTAATGCATGTCATCATTTGTGCAGCAGCTTTGGACATCTTGTGATGCAGTGTAATGTCCCTACTTCTAGTTCTGAAGCTTCAAGTTCAAGTCCCACTTCAGAACTTGTTGGCCAGGGAAGCAGTGTTTGTAAATCCTTCCATCATAGAATCATAGAATCCTACAGTGCAGAAAGAGGCCCTTTGGCCTATCGAGTCTGCGCTGAACACAATCCCACCCAGGCCCTACCCCTGTATTATACCCACTAATCCCTCTAACCTACACATCCCTGGACACTAAGGGGCAATTTCTTAGTATGGCCAATCAACCTAACCTGCACATCTTTGGACTGTTTACCAAATAGTTTCTAAAAGGGGTGGAAAAGGTATGTGAAGATATACAAGGAGCTGTTTCAATGTCAGACAGTGATGAATTTAAATGATGTGACTATGAAATAAGTGTTATTACTCTTGGGCTAATTATTACATTTATTGAATCGTAAACCAAGATTTTCCAGGCTACAAGTGGTGGATTCAGCTGGGCACAGGGAGTAGCACCATATTTTTTGAGCAATAATTCCTATAAAGGATAGCTACTCCCCAAAAGAGGTTCAGAACCAATCATAGAGCAGTCAACTCAGCAGTGCCACTGCTGGCTGTGGCTATAGCTGGGACTGCACCAGAAAGATGAGGGTGCATTGATAGACAGTACCTTCATTACCAGGTGAGGGTGCTGGGGCCAGTCAGTGTGGGTGGGAGGCATGACCAGTCAGGGAAAGGGATGGTCACTATTACTGCAGGACTCCTTTATTGGCCAAATAAATGTCTAAAGCATACCACCATCACTCCCAGAGCCCACTGGGTGGGTGCTGTGGTGGTCTCCTTAGAGGCCCACCCTCACCCCCACCCTCACCCCAACTCCTGATAAAAGCTGAAGTGGGAAGAAACCCTCAATTAGCCAGTCAGATGCCCAGTGGGCAGCATGCCTGCCACACTCCCCACTCCCCGCCACTCGCAAAACAGGCATCCTCCAACTGTTTTCCATTTTGCCAGTCTCCCCACCTCTGCTCATCTCCAAAAGTCACATGAAGATCAGCCGGTAGACTATTTTTAAAGAAAAGTTAGTAACAGCTGATTTGCAAAGCTATAATCTATAATACTGTAAAGCTGTTTTTCAACCAAAAGCTATTTATGCACAATTAGTTTAAGTTTGAGATGATGGTTCTGATATTGAAGTTTAACAATGAACACTTACCTGAAATAAAGACCCTGGACCCTGCAGTCTGGCAGGACTCAAGGGAGCCACTGGGCTTAGTGTACTCCAGAAATGAATACTGGACAGTAAAGGGCTTGGGGTCAACAAAATCCCATTAGGTGTCTATAATGATAAAAAGAAAATCATTAGGCTGGTCATTAAGTGGTCTTCCGACTCGTAATGAGGGAGTGCCGCACTGTCAGAGGGTCAGTGCTGAGGGAGTGCCGCACTGTCAGAGGGTCAGTGCTGAGGGAGTGCCGCACTGTCAGAGGGTCAGTGCTGAGGGAGTGCTGCACTGTCAGAGGGTCAGTGCTGAGGGAGTGCCGCACTGTCAGAGGGTCAGTGCTGAGGGAGTGCTGCACTGTCAGAGGGTCAGTGCTGAGGGAGTGCTGCACTGTCAGAGGGTCAGTACTGAGGGTGTGCTGCACTGTCAGAGGGTCAGTACTGAGGGTGCGCCGCACTGTCAGAGGGTCAGTACTGAGGGTGCGCCGCACTGTCAGAGGGTCAGTACTGAGGGTGCGCCGCACTGTCAGAGGGTCAGTGCTGAGGGAGCACCGCACTGTCAGAGGGTCAGTACTGAGGGAGTGCCGCACAGTCAGAGGGTCAGTGCTGAGGGAGCACCGCACTGTCAGAGGGTCAGTACTGAGGGAGTGCCGCACAGTCAGAGGGTCAGTGCTGAGGGAGCACTGCTCTGTCTTTTTGATGAGAAGTTAAATCGAGGCACCATCTATTCTCTCGGGTGGACATAAAAGGTATCATGATTATCACATTGTGGGATCTTGTTGTCTGTAAACTCGGTGCTGTGAAAATATTATTCCGACAACTCTATCATTTAATCATTCTTAATTGGCTGTAAAATATTTTGGGATGTCCTGAGGCACTACAGAAATGTAAGTCCTTGGTTTCTTTAATGAAGCTGAATTTTCTAATGTAGCTGTTGCAGCCATTACACAGATCTGCTTTAAACTAATGTCAGTGAAAGGATTCTCTATCACTGCAAAGTAACCAGACCCACGATTTGTCCCAGTGTGATTCAGCTCTCCATGTCTCATTCTGGATTTGGGCTCTATATAATATATAAATCTTTATTATATGTTGGAAAGAGCTGAGAACAAAGAAAGCACATAAAGTCATAGAGGTTCACAGCATGGAAACAGGCCCTTTGACCCAACTTGTCCATGCCGCCCTTTTTTTTTAAACCCCTAAGCTAATTTCAATTGCCCGTATTTGGCCCATATCCCTCTATACCCATCGTACCCATGTAACTGTCTAAATGCTTTTTAAAAGATAAAATTGTACCCACCTCTACTACTACCTCTGGCAACTTGTTCCAGACACTCACCACCCTCTGTGTGAAAAAAGTGACCCTCTGGACACTTTTGTATCTCTCCCCTCTCACTTTAAACCTATGCTCTCTAGTTTTAGACTCCCCTACCTTTGGGAAAAGATATTGACTATCTATCTTGTCCATGCCCATCATTATTTTATAGACCTCAGCCTCCTACGCTCCAGAGAAAAAAGTCCCAGTCTATCCAGCCTCTCCTTATAACTCAATCCATCAAGTCCCGGTAGCATCCTAGTAACTCTTTTCTGCGCTCTTTCTAGTTTAATAATATCCTTTCTATAATAAGTGATCAGAATTGCACACAGTATTCCAAGTGTGGCCTTACCAATGTATTCTACAACTTCAACAAGACGTCCCAACTCCTGTACTCAATGTTCTGACCGATGAAACCAAGCATGCTGAATGCCTTCTTCACCACTCTGTCCAAATTTGACTCCACTTTCAAGGAGCTATGAACATGTACCCCAAGATCTCTTTGTTCTGTAACTCTCCCCAATGCCCTACCATTAACTGAGTAAGTCCTGCCCTGGTTCAATCTACCAAAGTTCTTCACCTCGCATTTGTCTAAATTAAACTCCATCTGCCATTTGTCAGCCCAGTGGCCCAATTTATCAAGTTTGCACTGCAATTGGAGATAACCTTCCTCACTGTCTACCATGCCACCAATCTTGGTGTCATCTGCAAACTTACTAACCATGCCTCCTATATTCTCATCGAAATCATTAATATAAATGTCAAATAACAGTGGGCCCAGCACTGATCCCTGAGGCACACCGCTGGTCACAGGTCTCCAGTCTGGAAAACAACTCTCTACAACCAGCCTCTGGCTTCTGTCAAGAAGCCAATTTTGTATCCATTTAGAAACCTCACCTTGGATCCCTGGACTTGAATTTGTATAGCACCTTGTACATCTGCAGGATAATCCAAAACATTTTACAACTAAATAAATAATATTGAAGTATCATTGCTGTTCTAATATAGAGAAAGCCATGATATGGAGATGCCGGCGTTGGACTGGGGCAGGCACAGTAAGAAGTCTCAACACCAGGTTAAAGTCCGACAGGTTTATTTGTTAGCATGTGCTTTCAAAGTGTCGCTCCTTCATCTGGCGAGTGATGAAAGAGCAGCTGATGAAGGAGCAGCGCTGCACAAGCTCGTGATTCCAAATAAATCTGTTGGACTTTAAGAAATCTCACAACACCAAGTTAATGTAGAGAAATGCAGAAATGATGTGCAAACAGCAAGGCCCCACAGATAGCAGGGAAAAAAATGAGCAAAATGACTATAATCGAACAATGCTGTCGTAAGGATGAGATAGTTTAGGTACAGCTGGATTTCATTCCTATGAAGGGGAAAAGGCTGAACAATCAAAACTGGAGCATCCTGGATGCTGACAAAGATCGACAGGAGGATGGAGCCGTAAAAGTGGATGTGTTGCAAATGGCAGCTTAATAACACTGGCTGGATAAAATTCAGAGGTGGAAGTGAAGAGACAACTGCTGCTAGCAGCAGGAAAATCGGGATGTTCCCCACTGGTGCTGGCAGCACCTCCCAGGTGGAATTTACTCACGTTTAAAATGGAAGAATGTACATAATGGGACGACCACTGGGCAGCCTGCTTAATGAGATAGAAGGAAAAATGTTGGCCTTCAAATACTACCATGGAATCTTTTCCATCCGTCTCAGGCAGGTTCTTGATTTAAAATCTCACCTGAAAGACGGCACCTCCAGCAAAGAACAACACAGCACGGGAAACAGGCCCTTCGGCCCAACGAGCCCGCGCCGCCGTCCCATTGTCTCAGTGACCTATTCATGATTTTAATCTACGCCTAATGTGCGAGGATCAGGGAGGTCCAGGCAGTTCAGCATTCACTCAGCATTGCACTGAACTGTCAGTCTGGATTACATGCTGAAGCATCTGGAGTGCAGTAAACTCACAACCTTCTGAATCTGGTGAAAGTGCCATACACTGAGTTACAGCTGACATTCATTAACAATTAAATCTGTTTATACATAAAGTAATCTTATACAAAAGCTGAATACTGGGGATGCTGGAAATTGGAAGGAAAATACTGGAAAAACTCAAGATTTGGAGCTGGAGAGAGGAAGAGATGTGAGGTTAAAATATTTCTAACTCTCTACAGCTCTGAGGAAGTCATAGGGAATGGAAATTGTTTCTCTTTCCACGGATGCTGCCAGACCTGCCAAGTTTTTCCAGCGTTTTCTGTAATTATATACAAACTGCATTTACAAAAGTAATTTCAAACAAACAAGCAACTGGGAAAAGCTACAAGATCTGAGAGACAGACTGATGCAGTTTGCAAGGATCTGAGGTTTTGCCAGGAGCATGCTGTTAGGGTGGAGCAACTCCATTCTGTATCTGAGCTGTGTTCCAGCTAACCTTGGAATACCTCTTGGTGATGATAATGAGTGTGGAAAATTTACTCTTTCAATCCCTAAAATCAAGAGTTGGAAAAAATAAAATTGATCATTTCAATAAAAGCCCTTGATTCCAGTGGAAAGTGACATTTTAGAATTGTTTTCACACTTCATTTTAAAAATGCAAAATTTTGATTCTAATGAATGGAAAATTCTATCAACATTTTTAGATTTCTTGTCGAGATTTTACAGAATAATACAATAAATATATCAATTTGTAAGTAAGAGGTTTTGGGTTTGAAAGTTTAATTTATTTAAAACACAATGTAATTTAACATACTGACCTGTGCAGTGAAGAAAGCAGGAGTCAGAGACCCTGAAGGAAGTGCTGGGCTGTTGAGGGCAATGGAGCCTGCATCAGTGTTGGTAATGATTAAAGGTGGAGCTGGGATTTCCAGGCCTTTGGGTTTCTTAGCCTTTGGAAGATGGACCTGTCTCTGCTCAGCCGGACAAGGCGATTTGGCCTTTGATCCTGATGACAGGTTTAGGGGCTGAATCGGCTGCTCTGAATCATAGGCATCAAGTTCGATAATGCAAGCCTTCTGGTATCCCGTTGAGGAGGTGCTATTTGAGGATGAAGAAGCAACAGGTGAAGAATGTGATGATAAAGGGGGCGATGATTTGGAGGTGAGAGCTGTGAAGAAAGTTGATGCAACCATGGCTTCTGGTGAAGGAGAATGCGACGAAGGAACTGAGACAATTGGCATGGAAACTGACCTCTCGCTCTTATTTGTTACAAATCTTATAACAGTCCTGACCTCCTCAGGACTAGGTTTCCTTGCAATTTTCTCTTCCTGCTTTTCCATTTTGATCGACTTAAAAAAGTCTGACCTGTTCTGCAAAGAGTTAATAGTGAAAGAAGTATATAACCCAGAGTGGATATAATCATTGCGACTGGGACTTCTGCTGGTGGATAATGTAATTTGCTGGTGATCTCTGTTCTCTGAAAGTGACTGAGTGTCACTATCCCTGAGCAAACTATTTTCCCTGCTGGATTCCAGTGAGTGGGGATCCATTTTTAAAATGTCTGGAAATGAGACAAATTTGTAAACAAACTTCTGGCCAATCACCTTCTTAATAATATTCTGTGGAGGGAAAGAAAAGAATAACTGTTATTAGATTTTGAACCACTTAATAAGATATTTAAACCACATTTAAATAGAAATATTGATCAATTGAAGTATTTATAATGTTGGAGGAAGAATGGAGATTTTCCCAGGGTTCTCCCACTCCACCGAGGTAACGTTGGCCAAAATTCTGTTCACATGGAGAAACCAGGTTACCACCAATGGCACAACAGGAGACTCTCCAGTGAAATTGCCATCTCAAGTTTTTTTGTGAGCTCCTGTGGTAGTCGGTTTGAATCTGCCTCAATATTATTTTCACTCCAGTCTATTGTCAATCTGCCAACCTTGTAGGATCTTGGTCAGCTCTCCAACCTATCCAATCCCGATTGGTTATTGGGGATTATTGTATGGATGGCCATCATGTTACTTTCCTGTTCCTGCCAGGTACCTCCCAATGTCAATCTGTAAATTACTTCCTTAAAAAACTCCTGAAACACTGATAATGAGCTGGAATTCTGGGTTGGGATTGGAGGGGAAGGTGGGCTGGAATTATGTGTCTAAGAAATGCTGTCATTTGCAAAATGAGCATGAGCCTACATGATGGGCTATCTTGCTTTACCCATCACAGCAACTATGATCAAACTATTACCAGCTTAGGAGAGGGATCTCTCATGGACAACATTTAACCTGCTAACAAAGCAAAACAAACCCACCAAATCTATTGTCCTGGGTATTCGTCAGATGAAAGCAGAAATGTGTGATAAAGCAGTTAGGGTACAGATACTATTCACAGAATCCTAAGCAAAACAAAGGAATTAACAAGCAGATTCTTCTGGCTTTTAACTATGGATACTCATGGAAACAAAACTCTATTTCACTTTGACTGCTTCATTGCAGTCATTATACATTCAGGTTTACTTGATCCTGGACTGCATCTCCTCCTGTTCAAGAATAGTGAAAGCCAGCAATCGTAACATAGAACATTACAGCACAAACAGGCCCTTCGGCCCTCGAGTTTCGCCGATCACATCAACCCCACCAATCTATAGACCTATCTATAACCCCCAATCCCATTAAACCCCATATACTCATCCAGAAGTCTTTTAAAAGACTCCAGCGAGTTCGCCTCCACCACCGATGACGGCAGCCGATTCCATTCACTCACCACCCTCTGAGTGAAAAACTTACCCCTAACATCACCTCTGTACTTCCCTCCCCGTACCTTAAATCTGTGTCCTCTCGTAGCGACCATTTCAACCCAGGGAAATAGCCTCTGAGAGTCCACCCTATCTATTCCTCTCAACATTTTATAAACTTCTATCAGGTCGCCTCTCAACCTTCGCCTCTCTAGGGAAAAGAGTCCCAGCTCCCTCAACCTATCTTCATAAGGCATGCCTCCCAGTCCAGGCAACATCCTTGTAAATCTCCTCTGCACCCTTTCAATAGCTTCTACGTCTTTCCTATAGTGAGGCGACCAGAACTGCGCACAGTACTCCAAATGAGGCCTGATGAGGGTCCTGTAAAGTTGCAGCATTACCTCCCGACTCCTAAACTCAATCCCTCGATTAATGAAGGCCAGTACACCATACGCCTTCTTGACCACCTCCTCCACACAAAACTCTTACTCTGTATTGTGCACTGAAATATGACCCATTCCATGCGGTGAATTCTATCCCATTTACAGAGGGCAACTCATTCTCACCAGCTGTCACACAGGATTGCATTTTACCTGCCCTCACCAGGCGTGTTTCTGGCAAGGGGAAATGTAAAATAGGAGCATGTGATACCCCACCATCTTCCAAGCCACTCCCAAGCTCATCCCCTTAATATGGGGAGGGAGAAGGGGGGTGGTGCTGAAATTTTTCACACCTGCCATATTCAAATAGGTTGTCAGAGATCAAATAGACTAATTACCAAATCAATTGCCTCGGATGGTAGTTTGCCCACACCATAGAATGTTTGGCATTGGCAGCTGGATTGAAAGGGCAGCTTAATTTTTAATTCCTTGGTAGTGGGGGTGCAGCCAATATTTGGGGGGATGTTCTTTGCAGATCAGAGGAAGTTGCTCCCACCCTCCACCCCCCCCATCAGATGGAACCCCCACTGTCTTCCTAATCCTCCAACAACCACCTCTTCTCTCCCCCAACCCCCCCCCCCCTTCCCCCGCAACCCCTGTCGTATCTACTCTGTGACACACTAAAACCCTCTCTGCCCAAGACACTGGATTAGGGGATCCACTGGGCCTTCTTGCTTCTCTCCTTGCAGTTGCACTACTGCGTACAAGTGTGCTCTTGGTGCTGCCAGGACTAATCGAGCTGTCGCCAATCATCTTTCACTGTGAGGGATGGAAAGCCCTCATGGTTAAGTTCAGCCACTCACAGTGTGTTATTTCTGCTCCCTGAAGCCGGGAGCAGTGGTGTGGGGGGGGGGGGGGAAGAGAAGAGGCGGTATTGATGGTGGTGGTAAGCAGGCCAATCACTGGATTATACAATAGTCCCAGCAACAGTCACCATGCAACTATCAGTTGTAAAAACCCACCTGGTTTCATTAATGTCCTTTAGGGAAGGAAATCTGCTGTCCTTACCTGTTCTGGCCTAGGTGGACTCCAGAGCCACAGCAATGTGGTTGACTCTCAACCAGTTTCTGAAATGAGTCACTCAGTTGTACACATAGGCAATGTGTGCGTATACAGTCAGGAGGGAGTTGCCCTGGAAGTGTTAACATTGATTCTGAACCTCCTGAAGTATCAGCTCAGTGATAGGCAAAGAAATCTCCTGCTGGTTTCCACCAGTGCTCAACTGACCACTCCCCCCACCACACCCACCTCCCACGCCACCCCCATCTCCACAATACACAATACTCTTCCATGTTGAACACCACTTGGGAGAAGCACTGAGGGTGGGATGGAAACAAAATGTACTCTGGGTGGACAACTTCAATGACCATCATCACCAAGAGTGACTCGGCAGCACCACCACAAACTAAGCTGGCCAGCTCCTAAAGGACATCACTGCAAGACTGGGACTGTGGCAAGTGATGAGGGAACCAAAGAGGGAAAAACATACTTGATCTCATCCTCACCATGCCTACCGCAGATGCATCTGTCCATGACAGTATCCATGATGTGGGTATGCCGGCGTTGGACTGGCGTAAACACAGTAAAAAGTCTGTGTTGTAAAAACCTGGTGTTGTCAGACTTTTTACCATGACAGTATCGGCAGGAGTGACCACCGCACAGTCCTTGCCCAAAGCACCATCTTCACATTGAGAATATTCTCCATTGTGTTGTGTGGCACTATCACCGTGCTAAATGGGATAGAATTAGAACAGATGTACTTACTCAAAACTGGGCAAACATGAGGTGCTGTGAGCCATCGGCAGAATTGTACTAATGGCCCAGCAGATGCCTCATGCCACCATTACTATCAAGCCAGGGAATCAACACTGGTTCAATGAAGAGTGCAAGAGGGCATGCCTGGAGCAACATCAGGTGAAGCTACAAGGGCGGCATGGTGGCACTGTGCCAGGGACCTGGGTTCAATTCCGGTCTTGAGTAACCATTTGTGTGGAATTTGCATATTCTCCCCTGTGTATGCATGGGTTTTCTCTGGGTGCTCTAGTTCCCTCCCACAGTCCAAAGACGTAGAGGTGAGGTGGATTGGCCATGCTGAATTGCCCCTTAGTGGGTGAAATCTGTCACCTGATTTCAGAGTGTGGTGTGTCTGTCCACAATTCCCTTATTGCTTTACATAAAGACATGAAGGACTGGAATGACTGAGCATTATAGTTCATCTTTTCCTGTTTCGTATAACAAATGCATCTTGTGACTCTGTTCAGTCGCTACCTTCCACAAATCTAAACAAAAGAAAGTTAGAATCGATCAAATCGTGTTTCACCCTGAGATCTGACTTGTCCTGCAATTCTAACACCTCTACACAAAAAGCAGGACAAATCCAACTCAGCCCAATTACCAACCCATCGTTCCACTCTTGATGAGTGAAGTGATCGTGTAGCACTTACTCAGCAATAACCTGCTCGATAATGCTGAGTTGAGTTTTGCCAGGGTCACTCAGCCCCTGACCTCATCAGAGCCTTGATTCAAACATGGACAAAAGAGCGGAATTCCAGAGGTGAGGTCAGAGTGACAGCCCTTGACATCATTTGACCGAGTGACATCAAGGAGCCCCAGCAAACCTGGAGTCAGTGGGAACTGGGGGAAACTCTCATACCTGGCACAAAGTAAAATGGTTGGGATGGTTGGAGGTCAATCATCTCTGCTCCAGGGTAGTGTCCTTGGCCCACCATCTTCAGCAATGACCTCCCATCATATAGTCAGAGATAGTGATATTACAGATGATTGCAATGTTCAGCATCATTCACAACTCCTCAGTTACTGGATATTGTCTAGGTCTCATTGCATTTGGGCCTGGACTGCTTCAGTATCTGACGAGTCGTGAATGGTGCTGAATATTGCAATCTTCAGTGAATATCACTATCTCTGATATTATGCTGGAAGAAAGGTTATTGATGAAAGCAGCTGAAGATGGTTGAGTCTAGGACAATACCCTGAGGAATTCCTGACAAGTGGCAAGCAGCATTCACACCATACAAGTGCCAGGCAATGACCAGTCCCAACAAGACAGAATCCAACCACCGCCCTTGACATTTAATGGTATTATTATCACTGAATTCCCCCAATATCAACAGCCTGGGGGTTACCATTGACCTAAAATTGAATTGGACTAGCCACATAAATACAAGAGGTCAAAGGCTGACAATCCCGTGGTAACTCACCTCCTGACTCCCCAAAGCCTGTCCATCATATACAATATGTGGGTATGCCGGCGTTGGACTGGCGTAAACACAGTAAAAAGTCTGACAACACCAGGTTTTAGTCCAACCTATTTATTTGATAATATACTCACAAGCTTTCGAGGGGACTGCCTCTTCGTCAGGTGAATGGAGAGTTCTGGCCTCAGACAGAGCATATAAAGCACAGACAGTTTAGAGATTACTGATTAGAATGCGAATCCTTACACCTAACCTGTTGTTCAAGACCTGAAGTGGCTGACAATGTGAGTGGAAGGAGCACTGATCACAGGTTACAGAGATGTGTATTGTCTCCAGACAGTACAGTAAGTGAGGCTTTGCAAACCCAGACAAGTCACGGGGGTTACAGATAGTGCGACATGAACCCAAGATCCCTGTTGAGACCGTCCTCATGTGTGCGGAACTTGGTTATTAGTCTCTGTTCAGCGACTCTGCGCTGTCGTGTGTCATGAAGGCCGCCTTGGAGAATGCCTTGGAGAACATATCATTGATGAAGACGAACATCTCGCCAGGGCTATCCTCACACCCCCACTTCTTGCTTTCAGACAACCACACAACCTCAAACAGACCATTGTTCGCAGCAAACTACCCAGCCTTCAGGAGAACAGTGACCACAATACCACACAACCCCTGTCACAGCAACCTCTGCAAGACATGCCGGATCATCGACACGGATACCATCATCACATGTGAGAATACCATCCACCAGGTAAATACTCTTGCAACTCGGCCAACATTGTCTACCTGATACGTTGCAAGAAAGGATGTCCCGAAGCATGGTACATTGAGGAGACCATGCAGACGCTATGACAACGGATGAATGAACATCGCTCGACAGTCACCAGGCAAGACTGTTCCCTTCCTGTTGGCGAACACTTCAGTGGTCACGGGCATTCAGCCTCTGACCTTCGGGTAAGCATTCTCCAAGGCGGCCTTCATGACACACGACAGCGCAGAGTCACTGAACAGAGACTAATAGCCAAGTTCCGCACACATGAGGACGGTCTCAACAGGGATCTTGGGTTCATGTCGCACTATCTGTAACCCCCGTGACTTGCCTGGGTTTGCAAAACCTCACTTACTGTACTGTCTGGAGACAATACACATCTCTTTAACCTGTGATCAGTGCTCCTTCCACTCACATTATCAGCCACTTCAGGTCTTGAACAGCAGGTTAGGTGTAAGGATTCGCATTCTAATTAGTAATCTCTAAACTGTCTGTGCTTTATATGCTCTGTCTGAGGCCAGAACTCTCCATTCACCTGACGAAGAGGCAGTCCCCTCGAAAGCTTGTGAGAATATTATCAAATAAATAGGTTGGACTAAAACCTGGTGTTGTCAGACTTTTTACATCATATACAAGGCACAACTCGGGAGTCTGGTGAAATACTCCCAACTTGCCTGGATAGGTGCAGCTCCAAAAGCACAAGAAATTCAACACCATCCAGGACATAGCAGCCACTTGATTGCCCCCTTCCATAAACATTCACTCCATTAACCACTAATGAATAGTGGCAGCGTGTGTACAAACTATAAGAACCACCACTGGAACTCATCAAGGCTGCTTAGACATCATCTTCCAAAGTCATGACCACTATTTTCTAGAAGGGCAAAGGCAGCAGATGCCTGGGAACACCAACCCCTCCATGTCACTCACTATCCTGACACAGAAATATTTTTATTCACTCTTGAGTTGTGGGTATTGCTGGCTGGGCAGAATTAATTGCCCATCCTTAATTACCCCAGAGATGGTAGCGGTGAGCTGCCTTCTTCAACCTGCTGCAATCCCTGCAGTATAGGTACACCCACAGTGCTGTTAGGGAGCAAATTCCAGGACTTTGACCCAGCAACAATGAAGGAATGGTGATACATTTCCATAGTAAGAAGTCTCACAACAAGTTAAAGTCCAACAGGTTTATTTGATAGTAAACGATAGAAGGCCGCCTTGGAAAACGTCTACCCAAAGATCAGAGGCCAAATGCCCATGACTGCTGAAGTGATCACCAACAGGAAGGGAACAGTCTTGCCTGGTGATTGTCACGGGCATTCGGCCTCTGACCTTCGGGTAAACTTTCTCCAAGGCGGCTGTCACGACACACAACAGCACAGTCACTGAGCATAAACTGATAGCCAAGTTCCGCACACAAGGACGGCCTCAACCGGGACCTTGGGTTCATGTCACACTATCTGTAACCCCAATGACTTGCCTGAACTTGCAACATCACACTTACTGTCCTGTCTGGAGACAATACACATCTCTTTAACCGGTGCTTAATGCTATCTCCACTCACGTTGTCTGCACCTTTAAGACTTGATTAGCTGTAAAGACTCATATTCTAGTCAATATTCTGTAAACTGTGTGTGCCTTTATATGCCCAGTTTCTGATCAGAACTCTCCATTCACCTGATGAAGGAACAGTGTCCCGAAAGCTTGTGGTGTTTACTATCAAATAAACCTGTTGGACTTTAACCTGTTGTGAGACTTCTTACTATGGAAATGTATCACCATTCCTTCACTGTCGCTGGGTCAAAGTCCTGGAATTTGCTCCTTAACAGCACTGTGGGTGTACCTATACTGCAGGGATTGCAGAAGGTTGAAGAAGGCAGCTCACCGCTACCATCTCTGGGGTAATTAGGGATGGGCAATTAATTCTGCCCAGCCAGCAATACCCACAACTCAAGAATAAAAATATTCCAGTCTATGAGTTGAGAAATGTTTCTTCAGCTTGTTGGTGTCAATTTACTTCATTCTATAAATGATTGAAATTTAAATAGATTTATTTCAAACCTGCCTTCATCACACCTTCAAATTAAAGCCTTTAGCAGCACATTACTTTGTACAATTTTTCTATTTAGTTAGAGATCAAAGACTCTCATCTAAAGACAGATTTCTACTCAGTCGCAGTTTAAAGATTGCAAGTAGCAGTTTTGAAAAAAACTCACAAAGACCATCCATTGACTCTGTCTACACTTCCCGCTGCCTCAGCAAAGCAGCCAGCATAATTAAGGACCTCACACACCCCGGACATTCTCTCTTCCACCTTCTTCTGTCGGGAAAAAATACAAAAGTCTGAGGTCACATACCAACCAACTCAAGAACAGCTTCTTCCCTGCTGCTGTCAGACTTTTGAATGGACCTACCTCACATTAAATTGATTTTTCTCTACACCCTAGCAATGACTGTAACACTATAGAACCCTACAGTGCAGAAACAGGCCCTTCGGCCCATCGATTCTGCACCGAACACAATCCCACCCAGACCCTATCCCCATATCCCTACACATTTTACCTGCTAATCCCTCTAACCTACACTATATTCTACACTCTCTCCTTTCCTTTTCTATGAAGGGTATTCTTTGTCAGTATAGCACGCAAGAAACAATACTTTTCACTGTATGTTAATACATGTGACACTAATAAATCAAATTAAAAACCTCCTGAAGCTCATGTACAGTGTTATGTCCGGACAGTGAGACATCAACTACAGACAGCAGAGGGCAGCAAACCTCACATAAACATGGAAACCTTAGTGGGTTGAACAGGGTAAACACAGAGATTGTTTACTCTAACTGGGGTATCTAGTGTCATATCTCAGAATAAAGGATTATGACAAAGAATCTGTGGACTAAAACATTGCAATTTAGTTTCTCTCTCGATAGAAGCTGGCTGAGTTTCTGCAGCATCCTCTGTTCTTTTTCAGAATGAAGGGTATTCATTTCAGATTGAGCTGAGGAAAATCTTCTTCAGGTAGAAATCTGTTCACTCAAAGGATGCGAGTCTAGAATTGTCTACACGAGAAAGCTCAGTCATGGATTAAACCTAACACAGAGATCAATAGATTTTTGGATATTTGGAGAATCAGAGCTAATGGTGGGGTATTGTGACGCTGGAATACATGTTAATAAATTATCTAACTGAACGGCAGAATGGCCTCGAGGGGCCAACTGGTCTATTCCTGCTCCTAATTCTGACACAATGATGTTCTCCAACACTGTCACTGTCTGTCAAAAATCCATTAGCTCCTGTTTTGCTTTGGAACTCAGACCCCACCTTGCAGATATTTCCTTCCTCTCCCTTTCCTGGCACCTTGTGTGAGTGACAGGAAAGTTGTTAATCTACACTCAATCTCACAAACAGGATGAGATGTAAATGGCTGTTCCGGAAAGAAAGCCCCCATCGCTTCCCCCTCCCGCATTGTGGGAATTATGTCAGCACAATGCAGAAATCAGGAACTTGCCATCCGCAACATCACAAAGGAATCTCATTCCTGTTGGCATCTCACATACACATCCCATCCCAGAAATACTGTACCCATCCCCAACACACTGCGCCCTGTCCCCAGCACACAGGACCCTATCTCAATAGACTGTACCCTATCCCCAACATACTGTACTCCATCCTCAATATGTATTTCTCCATATCAATCTCTAAGATGTTTGCCTCAAACCTCACCCAGTGAGATGGATCTGGTTTGGATATCCTCCTATACACATCTTGCAAACTTTGCCTTTCAGTACATTGTGTTTCACTAAGACCCAGCATTGGGAGAATAGTTTTCACATTCTGCTGTTCTCTGAAGGAGCAGTACCTTATCGTAATAATATCGGAGTGCCCGGCTCAGCTTATCATAGTTCATGTTGGTTTTGTTTTTCCTTAGTCCCCAGAGTTTAGCAACTTCCTCTGCTTTAAGGAGTTTGAATTCCCCATCATTGGACGTCCAGCAGATCAGGTGTTCATGCTTTTGGTCAAGCAGTAACTGCAGCAGGAACTGCCACAATGTGATAGCACTCTCCATACCTGCAACAGATAAGTACAGGAACCACATCAATCACCATCTCAACTGTCAAATCCAAAAATACAAAAACACATCAGAAAACTGAATAATAAAGACTGCTTCTAAGGAACTTATGCTAAGTTTTTTCTTTTAATTCTTTCAGGGGCTGTGAGCATTACTGGCACAGCCAGCATTTGTTGCCCATCCTTAATTGTCTTGGAACAGAGTGGCTTGCTCAGCCATTACAGAAGCAGTTAAGCTGTGGCTCTGGAGTCACATGTGAGCCAGACCAAGTAAGAATGGCAGATTTCCTGCTCTAAAATTAGTGTATCCCAAGGGTTTTTACAATAATCAGTGTTAGTTTTCATAGTCACCATTATGGAAACTACAATTTCCGATTGATTAATTATTTGAATTTAAATTCCACCAGCTGCTGAGGTGGGATTTGAATATGTGTCTCAGCATTAGCCTGGGCCTCTGGATTAGTGACTCCCCCCGTTAAGGCACCAAAATCTATTTTAATCTTTATTTCTCCTGCTGGCACCCTGTCTTTTTCTAAAAGTGGATACTTACTATAGTTGGATCAAAATCACTCAGGCAATGTGAGCTGTTCCATTAAATACAACCTGGTGATTTATTGAAGGTTGTCTCACGCTAATTTCTTTTCCGGCCTGTTTCATCCTTCATCCCTAGTAGAAAACAGACAGGAAACCTGTAACTAGGTCTCTGTTTGTATCAACGTATAGATTAGTATAGAATGTGTATGAAAACCACCTGATGTGACGCCTGTATTGCTTACTCTTTCTCTTTGACCTCTCCTTGCTGCCCCCTGGATGGTCCAGGCACAATTAGACATTTTTCACTCAAAGTTTCCTCCTCCCATGTACTCCCCAGGGAGACCCCCTGACAGCTTCACATCCAGGTGTCAATACAGCAGGGATCAATATCTGGTGAGGGGGCAGGTATATGATATTAAAATCTACTCCAGTTCATATAAAGTTTTTGTCTATACACCTTCCCCACTCATTCCTCACATTTATCCTGAAAGGCATCGTGAACTGGAAACTGCAGGTCGATTGACTATAGATCTCCTGCTTTTGTTGCTGACCCCACTTCCCTCACCCTAACTCTCCATTTTTGAATTCTATACCCCCTACCTAAATAACTCTGTGCAGCAAATATCTCCAATCCATCACAGCATTGTGACACAGTGTTAGCACTGCTGCCTCGCAGTGCCAAGGACCTAGATTCAATTCCATCCTTGGGTGACCGTGTGTGATGTTTGCACATTCTCTATATTTGCATAGGTTTTCTCTGGGTTCTCCAGTTTTCTTCCACTGTCCAAAGATGACTAGCCATGCTAAATTGCCCGTTAAATTCCAGGGATGTGTGTGTTGGGGGGGGATTAGTATGGGTGAATATTGGGGTTGCAGAGATAGGAGCTGGGTAAGATGCTCTGGTGGAGAGTCAGTGACCCGATGGGCCGAATGGCCCTTTTCTGCACTGTAGAGACTCTATGATTCTATTCTAAAGCAGGTTCAACATATATCAATTCACTGCAACCCAGAAAGATCCCGGTGAGCTTACAAACCTACACAATGATGGGAGCAGCAGTAAACCATTCCACCTCTGAACCTCTTCCACCATTCAACATTATCATGGTCGACCTACTTGAACGTCACTTTCCCACCAGACCCCCTCAATTTACCGACAGATTAACACCAGAATTCTCCAGTCATGGAATCAGAGCTGGCAAGGAGCAGACAACAGAAATGTCCGTTGACCTCGGGAGGGTATTTCCAGTCTCGCTCGAATGAAGCCACAAAACCCTGCCCCAAAACTCTATCCATCACAGTCTTAACGATTTTCAATAATACAGCATTCGCAACCATCTGGGTAGAAAAATGCAAAAACTGAAGAAATTTCTTCTCATCTCAATCCTAAAATATTTATCCTTTACACTGAGACTGTGCCCTCAGGTTTTACATTCCCCACCCAGGGGAAATAATCTTGCTGTAAAGCCCATCAGAATCTTGTATGTTTCAAAGAGATCATCTCCCATTCTGCTAAACTGCAGGGTATAGAGACCAAATTTCCTCAGCCTCTCATTGTAAGACATCCCAGGGTACAGAGTCCAATATAAGTATATCATTCCTGATCTACAGTGATCAAAATGACACATAACTCCAGCTATAGTCTCACCAATGTCCTATGCAACTGGAGCAAGAATTCTTTACTCTTATACTCAAGTCACTCGGCAATGAAGGTCAACATATCATTTCCCTCTTGCTCATACCAGCATCCTAACTGATTGTGTTCATCCTATAAGTTTACTCAACTCTCTCTGGACAATTAAAAGTTTTGCATGTTTTAAAGATCATTCCTTTTTTTTTATGATCAAAGTAAATTACCTCACACTTCCCCTATGTTAGGCTCCATTTACCAGTTTGTTGCCTGCTCATACTTCTTTGCAGCCTCTCTCATCCCCCTCACAGTAAATATTTCTACCAACCTTGTGCAAACTTGGATAGATTACTCGTTTGTGTCATTAATATAGATTGTAACATGCTGAGGCCTGAGCATTAATTCTTGCAGCATTCCACTTACAGTCTGGCAAATTGAAAGTATTGGGGTGATCTAGAACCCACTTCACCAACCATGCGAATGCCAACTGGGACTCAGCATCCACCAGTCACAGTCCTCACTGGAGAGATCGCAATCTAGAATCTTCCTCGCCAGCAATGTCATCAAGTTCACTCCATAAACCTGAATGTATTTTAATATTATTAACCTGCCCCCTTGCCAATATTGACCCTGCCGTTTAGTGACACCAAGACCTGAAGCTGTCGTGGGGGTCTCCCTGGGGGAGTAAAGGTAAGTATAGATGTCGGTGGAGTGGGGCAGCCAGGTTGTGGCCTGGCAAGGCTCCCTGGTACTGCCCCTTGCCAGGTTGGCATTGCCACATTGGCACTATGCCCATCCCACCCTAGCAGTGCCAATCTGTGCCAAGGGGCAGCCCCAGTGGGAGCCTCATATCACTGACATCATTCCAGTGAATCTACTGTGTCCACAGGTCTAATCCTTTCTACGAGAAACCTAAGCAATAAACAATCCTGTGTACGAGGGCCTCACAGTGCAGAGCAGAGAGAGAGAGAGGAGACATTGCCCCACGCAACTGAGCATGGATTTTAATCCAAAACCTTGAGGTGAAAGGCAAAAGCGGTTTGAATGACCTGCCATTAACCCATGCTTAGAGTCAGTAGACTGGTCAGTATTGAAAAACTCTGTGAGAAGCCTGAACAGTACGTCACGACAATAACTGATTTCATTAGTAAGTGTGTAGAAGACTGTGTGCCAAAGAAGCAAATCCACATGTTTCCCAACCAGAAACCATGGATGAACAGGGATGTCCACTGCTTGCTGAAATCTAGGTCTGAAGCACTCAAATCAGGTGACCCTGACCTATACAAGAATTCCAGATAAGATCTACGGCAATCAAAGATGCCAAAGGACAGTACCGGACCAAGCTCGAGTCCCAGGCTAGCCACACAGACTTCCGCTGACTATGGCAAGGTCTGCAAGACATAACAGGCAACAAGATGAAGGCATGTAAAATCGCCAGCTCCAACGCACTCCTCCCTGATGAGCTCAACGCATTCTATGCCCGTTTTGAGCAAGATGTCAGCGAGAGCATGCTCTCCACCCTGGAAGCCTCAGACAAACCTATATCCAAGGTCACCATTGCAGATGTCAGAGTAGTCTTCTTGAAAGTCAACCCACAGAAAGCAACTGGACTGGATGGGGTACCCACACAAGAACTCAGATCCTGTGTGGACCAACTGGCATATATATTCGCAGATATCTTTAATCTCTCTTTACAACAATCGGAGGTCGCTATCTACTTCAAGAAGATGACCATTACCTGCTACCAAAGAAAAGCCAGGAGAATGCCTTAATAACTTTTGTCTGGTGGCTCTGACATCCATCATTATGAAGTGCTTCGAAAGGTTAGTCATTAATGAATCAATTCCAGCCTCCCAGTTTGCCTGGATCCACTACAATTCGCCTACTGCCGCAACACGTCCACAGCAGATACCATCTCCCTGGCCCTGCACTCAACCCTGGAACTCCTAGATAACAAGGACACCTATGTCAGATTCCTATTTATTGATTACAGCTTAGCCTTTAACACCATTATTCCTACAAAACTCATCTCCAAGCTCGTGGCCTGGGGCTCAGCCCTTCCCTCTGCAACAGGATCCTGAACTTCCTAACTCACAGGCCCCACAATCAGTAAGGATACGCAACAACACCTCCTCCACAATCATCCTCAACACCGGTGCCCACAAGGCTGTGTTCTCAGCCCCCTACTAAACTCCTTATACACCCATTATTGAGTGGCCAAATTACCCTCCAACTCGATTTTCAAATTTGCTGATAACATCACTGTAGTGGGTCATATCACAATGACAGGACAGAGTACAGGAAAAAGACAGAGAATTTGGTGAACTGCTGTGGCAACAATAATCTCTCCCTCAATGTCAACAAAATGAAGGAGCTTGTCATCGACTTCAGGAAGCGTAAAGGAGAACATGCCCTTGTCTACATCAATGGAGACAAAGTATAAATGGTTGAGAGCTTCAAGTTTTTAGGTGTCCAGATCACCAACAACCTGTCCTGGTCCCTCCAAGTTAACACTATAATTAAGAAAGCCTCTACTTACTCAAAAGACTAAGGAAATTTGACATGTCTGCCACGACTCTCACCAATTTTTACAGATGCACCATAGAATGAATTCTTTCTGGTTGTATCACAGCTTGGTATGGCTCCTGCTCTGCCCAAGACCTCAAGAAACCACAAAGGGTCGTGAACAAAGCCCAGTCCATCATGCAAACCAGCCTCCCACCCACTGACTCAGGCTACACTTCCACAGCCTTGGAAAAGCAGCCAGCACAATTAAAGATCTCATGCACCTTGGACATTCTCTTTTCCACCTTCTTCTGTCAGGAAAAAGATACAGAAGCCTGAGGTCACATACCAACCAACTCAAGAACAGCTTCTTCCCTGCTGTTGTCAGACTTTTGGATGGACTTACCCTGCATTAAGTTGATCTTTCTCTACACCCTAACTATGAGTATAACACTACATTCTGCACCCTCTCCTTTCCTTCTCTATGAACAGTATGCTTTGTCTGTATAGCACGCAAGAAATAATACTTTTCACTGTATACATGTTATAATAATAAATCAAATAAGATGGAGATTATTCTTTGAGTTGGAAATTCCTGCTTCAATTGTTACAAAGTGAAAGTGAGATAAAATCTGGTATCACAATCAAGATGCAATTCTTCAATTGTACAAGAGTCTGAAAGATTTCTGATCACTGTCATTGTAAAATTAACATTTATGGCCATCAATGTACAGCAATTTTCCTGCTACTGTCATCCCCAGACTGAACCATTCCAGACCAGTTCCAATCCACCCACCTCTATAAACTTCAACTCCTCCACACTCCAACGTCTTTATCCACTCCAATACGTCTTTACTACACGCGCTGATCTACATGCGCTGATCTACACTCAATGATCTACACTTGATGATCCACATTCAATGATCTACATTCGATGATCTACATTCGATGATCTACATTCAATGATCTACACTCAATGATCTACATTCAATGATCACATTCGATGATCTACACTCAATGATCTACATTCAATGATCTACATTCAATGATCTACACTCAATGATCTACATTCAATGATCTACACTCACTCCCCAACCTTCACTGTTTCAGCCTCTTAATTGCTGTAAAGGAGACATGAGTTCTGCTTCTTCATAAAATATCTTTATTTCTTTGACCCAACTCAACACACAATTCTCCACCAACAACCCAGTGCCATCTGTACAATGCAGCCCCTTTATATATCAGTGGCTTATATTGAATAACTGACATCAAATGAGGACTTAATTGGAAGGTCTGTTCACCCTTCCTTGGAGAAGAGAAAATATTTTGATGAATATCAAAACACAAAACACTATTTCCCCTTTTTTAAATACATTTATTGAAGAAAAAAATACATCTACAGAAAGAAACGCCCTTTCTTAATAATGTCTAAAAGTTTCTTCAAACAAGCTTCTTAGTAAAATCTTAGTAAAATGGGATAACTGATAGTATCTATCAACCATTTAATTTTTGATATTTTTCCTTTGTCAGCATTTGCTTTAAGCTGGCTATCTCAATCCTCAATCTTTTTTCATTTATACTCTATACATATTTTCCCACAGGGATTTATTGTCAAAGTGACACTCAATCACCTAAACCCAAAATTTCTGATAATATCTGAGATATGTAAAAGACCACATCCACTGCCTCTACAAGGCTGAGTGTCTCAGTGGCCAATGTGCTTTTAATCACTCCCCTTGTTTTCTTTGTTTCCCACACAAGGGGATTTTCCCCCAAAATAAATATTATAAAACCTCCTGCGCTTAAAAACCCGTCACATAAATTGTCATAGGGTGTAACACTATAAACTGTGAGCTTCACAGGGCTAAGATCTCTCAAAAACAGGAACTTCAAAACACACTCCTGCATTTTTAGTTTGGCCAACGTTTTGTTTGCTCTCATTATGTCACCCACTGTAGGATCATTCAATTTTGTATTCAACACAAGGACATCAAAAGTAATGTCCGATCTAATCCGTCTTCCTAGCCAATTCAGCTGCCCAATCAAACTTTGTAGTTCCTCTTTTTCCGTCTTCGAAACCACCACGTCCTTTTATGAAGTTCTACCATAACTAAGTGCTATTGGGCTGATACTCTCCAAATAAGATTACTGACGTAAAGTGACACCTGACTCAGTCTGTCCAATTTCCAGCCCAATATATTTGAAAGTGCCTGAAGCCTGACTTCTAGACCTGTGTTCCTTCCTCAGTCCAGACAATACTATAGCTTCAAAATCGCTACTACCACCCCTTAAAAAAATCATTGACCTGCATCATAAAGATACCAGAAAGATTTCCTTCATAGTGCCAGTAAAACATTGCAGGACCTGCTTTCAGCTGACAACAGCCTAACTTTCACAAAACTGACCTTACCGAAAAATACCAAACTTTAGATGCATCATTTTAGCCCTTATACACAGTTATTATACACAGTCGGCCAAACTGAAAATGCAGGAGTGTGTTTTGAGGTTCCTATTTTTGTCCATTCTATCCCTTCTGTGTTGGCTGTCTGTTTGGGTGGACTGAGAAAAATTTCTCTCTAAAGCTGCTGCTAAGGCAGCTTTAATATCGAAAGATTTGTAATCCCATGCCTTTGAACATAAGAACATAAGAAATAGGAACAGGAGTAGGCCATCTAGCCCTTCGAGCCTGTCCTGCCATTCAATAAGATCATGGCTGATCTGTCGTGTCTCAGTTCCACCTTCCCGCCCTCTCCCCATAACCCTTAATCCCTTCTCTTATCAAAAACCCATCAACCCGCGTCTTAAATATTTTTAGCAAGGCAGCCTCCACCACTTCAACAGCAGAGAATTCCACAGATAACTGTAGGGTTATAGCTAACTGAGCCAAGAAGATCTTTAAAGATCCTGCCACAGGTGAATCCACCCTTAAAGCTTGGTCTTCTAAGCTTCCTTCAAATCCCTCACTACAAGCCTGACCACTGCCTTATATGTTCCATTAGGAAGCACCTTTTCTGTGCAAATCCATATGTGAGATAGAGTTCTTTGTCCCTATGTGGTATCTCCGTGTATATCCCAAACTCACTCCAACAACGTAGTTCTAGTTGTCTGGCACCTTTTATAACTTTTTCATCTAATTTATTGGAAGCCACCAAAATCTCACAAACATGTGGGCTTCTAGTCCTAGTAATATTTGTAGTCTTACCCATATTCCGAGACCATGTCAAGCTATGCCCCCTTTCCTGCCTGATATCTTGTTCTGTGCTACCACTGCTTGATCTTTCCCTCCTGCTGTGGGATGGTCTTTCAATAGTTCTCGATCTCTTCCCGTGATCACCTTCACTATTGGACTTACTATCTGAACTGGCGCTATGTTTCTGTGCTCTCCATTTTTGAACTTTGTGTTCCCAATCCACAGTCCTGACATTCTCGTCTGTATTCTGTACATTCAACCAGTGTTTATACTTTCCAGTGGCCTTCCCTACTCTACTAATGACAATTGCATCCTTCCATTGACTGAACCCTTCAGGCAAGTGTGTCACTTTTGTACCAACGTTTGACAGTTATCCTTTCGGAAAAATTACCTGTTCTAGTTCATCAGGTGTATTGTGTTCCTCTACAGGTACCCTGTCTATTTCAGTTAACTGGTCCTCA
This sequence comes from Prionace glauca, assembly GCA_037974335.1. NCBI lineage: Eukaryota > Metazoa > Chordata > Chondrichthyes > Carcharhiniformes > Carcharhinidae > Prionace > Prionace glauca. Next base: position 9,793,137 of record CM075739.1, on the reverse strand, counting down.
TAGTTCTATAACATGTGAGTTATAGAGGTATATTATTTTAACCATGGTTCCCCATCACATTTGTTTACTCTTTCTAAATTTGCAAGTTTGTAATCTGTACCCATTATTCTTGATGAATGTACCCTAACATGATTACCATGTTGCAAATCAATTGTTTTGCCATCCATGCCAATATCCTTCCCTGGGCCTTTCCATTCATTAAATTGTGTCTCATATATTATGTCTCCTTGCTAAAAAATGGTATTTGATGACCATACATTGTACCTTTAAGTTCTGTGAATTCTTTCACAGACTTCTGCTTCCAAAAATGCTCTTATATGCTGACTTCTGTTGAATAATTGACATCAAATTAGGACTTAATTGTAAGGTCTGTTAACCCATTCCTAACATTCACCATCTAAAACTTAAAACACTCAATTTTGTGTTTAAACCCATCCAAAAGTTCACATCTTCCTATCCTTATCCTCATCAGCCTTAACTTTGGCAAGGGGCCTCCCTATCCTGAACTATAACTTTTGGGCGGCAAGGTAGCACAGTGGTTAGCACTGCTGCTTCACAGCTCCAGGGTCTGGGTTCGATTCCCGGCTCGGGTCACTGTCTATGTGGAGTTTGCACATTCTCCTCATGTCTGCATGGGTTTCTTCCATGTGCTCCAGTTTCCTCCCACAGTCCAAAGATGTGCGGGTTAGGTTGATTGGCCGTGCTAAGAAATTGCCCCTTAGTGTCCAGGGACGTGTAGGTTAGAGGGATTAGTGGGTATAATATGTAGGGATATGGGGGTAGGGCCTGGGTGGGATTGTGTTCGGTGCAGACTCGATGGGCTGAAGGGCTCTTTCTGCACTGTAGGGTTCTTTGATTCTATACCAGTCTTAAAGGGATTTGGGGTTCCTCTTTGGATTGTCTATTTGTGAAGCTTAGTTTTTATATTTTCCACAACCCCATGAAAATGTGCAAAATTTAAACTCTAAACCTTTTGATTAGGATGTTTCCAATCTTACAACAAACAATATTTCTGCAGATGTGATAAAACATCCCAAGACCTTCACAGGAACATTCAGAAAGAAATCTGTCTGTGAGCCTTGAAGATGATTGCTCAAACAGAAGGTTAAAAGCTTGGTCAAAGAATAAGTTTCAAGGAGGGTCTGACAGGACAAACGAGGGGCAGAGAGGAATGACCTTGAGGGAGGGAATGCCAGAACATAAGATCAAGACAGCTGAATGCATGGCTACAAATGATGGAGCGATTACAATCAAGGCTGCAATAGAGTAAGAACTAGAGGCTTACAGATATTCTGGAGGGTTGTGGGGCTGGAGGAGATTTCAGACAGAGGGAGAGGGCAGGCCATGAAATCATTCAAGGTTGCGGTGTGGAATGAACTGCCTGCTGTGATAGTGGAGTCGGACATTTTAGGAACTTTCAAGTGGTTATTGGATAGGGACATGGAGCACACCAGAATGACAGAGAGTGAGATAACTTGATCTTGGTTTCAGACAAAGCTTGGCACAATATTGAAGGCCGAAGGATCTGTACTGTGCTGTATTTTTCTATGTCTACATCTAAAAAAATGAGAATTTTAAAGCCATGATTAACTGAAAGCCAAAATGAATCAATGAGTCCAAGGATGATGGGCCAGTAAGATTTGTTGTTAATAGAACATAGAACATTACAGCGCAGAACAGGCCCTTCGGCTCACGATGTTGCGCCGACCAGTTACAAAACAATGACCCACTAGCCTAAACCAATCCCTTTTCGTCCATAAACCTATCCACGGATCTCTTAAATGCCCCCAAACTAGGCGCATTTACAACTGCAGCAGGCAGGGCATTCCAATCCCTCACCACCCTCTGGGTAAAGAACCTACTCCTGACATCTGTCCTATAACTACCCCCCTAATTTAAAGCCATTTAAATTTAATTTAAAGATTTCTCCATCAGAGGAAAAAGGCTATCACTATCCACCCTATCTAAACCTCTAATCATCTTATATGTTTCAATGAGATCCCCTCTTAACCGCCTTCTTTCCAGCGAAAACAACCCCAAATCTCTCAATCTCTCCTCATAGGACCTCCCCTCCATACCAGGCAACATCCTGGTAAACCTCCTCTGCACCCTCTCCAAAGCCTCCACACATAGTTCAGGCATAATTCTGGAGGATCTTAAGTTGAGGGAAGGTGAGAACATAAGAGACCAGCAAGAAGTGTGTCAGAAAAGTCAACTCCACAGGGGATAAATGTGTGTTCCAGTAACAGGTGTGCTGAGACAGAGTCGGGCAACATTACAGAGCTAAAATAGGTGGCCTTTGTTAATGGTACGGCTTTGAGGTTATAAGCTCATCTCAGACAGCACAGTTACAGAGAGCCTGCTTCAGCCCAAACTGGGATGGAGTCAGCAGCAAGGGAGCAGAGTTTGTGACAGAGACTAAAGACACTGGCTTCAGTCTTCCTGATATTTAATTGGAGATTCTTTTTCAGTCTGATAGTTTGGTGAGAGTGCAGGTACTGAGTGAGGTGGTGCTAAGGTGGAGCTGGGTGCTCTCAGTGTACATGTGCAAACCAAACTAAACACTGTGCTTCTGAACATTGTCACTGACACTCAGGAACATCACGTCACTGCAAAATGGAGGAACACCAGAGGGACCAGTGTGATGGCAGGAAAAGTCGCCATTGCCAGTGATTCTCTAGCTACGATTAAATAAGAATAAAATCAGCCATCTACACAGTCACCCACCCAGACTGGAGAGAAGATGGAGTATTTGCTCCATTCGATGACAAGAAACAGCTGAAGGCACTGGACACAGCAAAGACTAGGGGCCCTGACAACATTGTGGCATTTGTACTGAAGACATGTTCTCCAGAGTTAGTTGCACCCCTCTCCGTTCAGGTAGGTGGAGAAAATAAACTGGAATTATCTTTGCATCCCAAGAGAATTCAGAAATAATGAGCAATTTCAGCAGACAAGACCAGGATCCAGTCATGTTTCTCATGTTGCAACCTGATCTAACAGCAATTGGTTAAACCAGCTGTACATCAGATCCTTTCAAGTTTGTATCCTTTGGAGTTGGGGGGATGAAGATGAGGACAATGCCAGGGACAACAATCAGGGTGAGAGAAAATAGTGGGGAGAAGGGCATTAAAGGTGGAGGTGAGGGCGTAGATGGACAAATCAGTAGTTGTCATAGTTAGCAGACAGCTGGACTATTGGAATTTTGAGAATCCAGTGGACTAGGGAGCAGATTGTCCAGGGATGGACATAGCAGGAGGTGGAGTTTGGGTGTGGAGGCCAGAGTGTGGTACAAGATAGCAATCAATAATGGCCTTATCTGGCCATTATCTCTCAGATCAGATGTTAATCGTGTCGGGTAGGTGTAAAATATCACATGGTGCTACTGAAAGCAGAGTCAATAGTCCTCCCCACTGCCCTGAACAATATAGAACATAGAACATAGAACATTACAGCGCAGAACAGGCCCTTCGGCCCACAAATATTTATACCTTCACCACACAAAAAAAGGCTGCATGTTCCTTTACTGCCTGTTCTGGGCTGCACGTTAGCACAGTGGTTAGCACTCTGCTTCACAGCTCCAAGGCCCTGGGTTCGATTCTCGGCTCGAGTCACTGTCTGTGTGGAGTTTGCACATTCTCCTCGTGCCTGTGTGGGTTTCCTCCGGGTGCTCCGGTTTCCTCCCATTGTCCAAAGATGTGTGGGTTAGGTTGATTGGCCATGCTAAGAAATTGCCCCTTAGTGTCCAGGAATGCGCAGGTTAGAGGGATTAGTGGGTATAATATGTAGGGATATGGGGTAGGGCCTGGGTGGGATTGTGTTTGGTGCAGACTCGATGGGCCAAAGGGTCTCTTTCTGCACTGTAGGGTTCTGTGATTCTTATCATTGTTGTTTTTGTAGGATCTTGTGTACAAATTGGCTGCTGGATTACCTACTTTATAACAGTTACTACACTCCAAAAGTACTTATACAAGAGCATAGGAATAGGAATGGGAGGCCATTCAGGCCATCAAGCCTGTTCCATCATTCAATAAGATCATGGTTGATCCAACAGTGGCCTCAACAACACTTTCCTGTCTGCTTCTAACAGCTGGGAATATATTCAACGAGCCAGTCTCCACTGCTCGCTGTGGTAGTGAATCCCACTGAATAACAACCTTCTGACAGAAGAAATTCCTCCTCATTCTTGTCTTAAATAGGGGATTCTTTATTCTGAAACTAAAGATAAACCCCTACCTATCCCTAAAGATACATGTTCAGATCCCTAAAGATATACCCCTACCTATCCCTAAAGATATACCCCTACATATCCCTAAAGATATACCTCCACATATCCCTAAAGATATACCACTACATATCCTTAAATATATATGTACAGATCCTTAAAGATATATCCCTACATAGCCGTAAAGATATACCACTGCATATCCCGAAAGATATAGCCTTACACGTCCTTAAATATATACCCATTCATATCCCTAAAAGACAAGAGCTTCAGTGAGCAATCTGGCAGCCTTCTGGGGTGCAGGGATGTAAAATAGATAGTATTGCAGTTGATACGGGGGATGTGCTGGATATTTTAGAGGGTTTGAAAATAGATAAGTCCCCTGGTCCGGATGGGATTTACCCTAGGATTCTTTGGGAGGCAAGAGGGGTGATTGCGAAGCCTCTGGCTCTGATCTTCAGGTCGTCGTTTGTCTCTGGTATAGTACCGGAAGATTGGAGGACAGCAAATGTTGTCCCATTGTTTAAGAAGGGGAGAAGAGACTTCCCTGGGAATTATAGACCGGTGAATCTTACTTCTGTGGTGGTTTTGGAAAGGATTATTAGAGACAGGATTTATAGTTATTTGGAGAGTAATGAGTTGATTAGAGACAGTCAGCATGGTTTTGTAATGGGTTGATTAGAGACAGTCAGCATGGTTTTGTAACAGGTAGGTCGTGCCTTACTAACCTTATCGAGTTCTTTGAGAAAGTGACCAAAGAGGTGGATAGGGGTAAGGCAGTTGATGTGGTGTATATGGATTTTAGCAAGGCGTTTGATAAGGTTCACCATGGTAGACTTCTGCAGAAAATGCAGATGTATGGGATTGGGGGTGATCTAGGTAATTGGATCAGGAATTGGCTAGCAGATAGCAGACAGAGGGTGGTGGTTGATGGTAAATATTCGTCATGGAGTTCGGTTACGAGTGGTGTGCCTCAGGGATCTGTTTTGGGGCCACTGCTGTTTGTAATTTTTATTAATGATCTGGATGAGGGTATAGTTGGGTGGATTAGTAAGTTTGCTGATGACACCAAAGTCGGAGGTGTGGTAGATTGTGAGGAAGGGTGTCATAGTTTGCAGGGTGACTTAGAAAGGTTGCAGAGCTGGGCTGCGAGGTGGCGGATGGAGTTTAATGTGGAGAAGTGTGAGGTAATTCATTTCGGTAGGAATAACAGATGTGTTGAGTATAGGGCTAACGGGAGGACTTTGAATAGTGTGGAGGAGCAGAGGGATCTAGGTGTATGTGTACATAGATCCCTGAAAGTTGGGAATCAAGTAGATAAGGTTGTTAAGAAGGCATACGGTGTCTTGGCGTTTATTGGTAGGGGGATTGAATTTAGGAGTCGCAGCGTCATGATGCAACTGTACACAACTCTGGTGCGGCCGCACTTGGAGTTTTGTGTGCAGTTCTGGTCCCCACATTACAGGAAGGATGTGGAGGCTTTGGAGAGGGTGCAGAGGAGGTTTACCAGGATGTTGCCTGGTATGGAGGGGAGATCCTATGAGGAGAGACTGAGAGATTTGGGGTTGTTTTCGCTGGAAAGAAGGCGGCTAAGAGGGGACCTTATTGAAACATATAAGATGATTAGAGGTTTAGACAGGGTAGATAGTGATAGCCTTTTTCCTAGGATGGAGAAAGCTAGCACGAGGGGGCACCACTTTAAATTAAGGGGGGGTAGTCATAGGACTGATGTCAGGTGTAGGTTCTTTACCCAGAGGGTGGTGAGGGACTGGAATGCCCTGCCAGCTGCAGTTGTAAATGCGCCTAGTTTGGGGGCGTTTAAGAGATCTGTGGATAGGTTTATGGACGAAAAGGGATTGGTTTAGGCTAGTGGGTCATTGTTTTGTAACTGGTCGGTGCAACATCGTGGGCTGAAGGGCCTGTTCTGCGCTGTAATGTTCTATGTTCTATGTTCTCTAACAAGAGATGTGAGAGACAGAGTTAAACTAAATCAGATGGCTTATGAAAAAGAGCAAAGAACACATATTACAGACTTGGACAAGAAATTAAAAAAATATAATGAAAATGGCAAGAGCTGCAAAAAGAAATGTGAGAAAAATCTTGCAACAGATTTCTTGGACAATACGAAAGGATTTTTTACAAATATATTAACAGACGCAGGATGATATTATGAACGGAAATCCGGAAATGGCAGACTTAATTAAGAGGAGTTGGAGATGATCAATTGGCTAGTAGAGGGAATTGATGAGGAGACTGGAGAGAGTAGGGATATAGGGATGCACTCAAACTAACATATTGTCCCAGGGCATCTATACCAGCCCTCCATTCTAACTTGTAAATCACTTAGATGAAGGAATAAATATGTCTACAATATTTCTGCTGACATTTAGGAGCAGCAGAAAGTTACAAGGGGATGTTGACTATGTGAATGGCAGATGGAGTTCAAAGTGGGGAAATGTGTGGTCATCCACTTTGGATCTAAGAAAGCTAAGTTTCTAAATAGCAAGAAACTAGTAGAGAAGCAGAGATTTTAAGATCCAGGTGGGAAATCTAGTATGCATGTACAAAGATAGTTAAAAAGACCTACAGAATGTTGGGCTTCATCACAAATGGGTCAATACAAAGGAGACAAAGTTCCATTCTAGTTGTTAATAGCCCTGCTCAAACCCTATCCTGATGCTACTGCACTCAGCACTGGCTACAACATTTCAGAAAGGATAGTATTAGCCTTGGAGAGGGTGAAGCATCTTACCAGGTAAATTACAAGGACCAAATGCACAGAATAGACGTCTGTTCCCCTGCCTATAGAAGTTTCAGGGTGATCCAATTGTGGTGTTTTGGATTATTGAAGGATTTGATCGGTAAACTAGAGAGAAACTGTTTTCACTGGTGTGGGGAAAATCGGTAAGGAAGGGGACATAACCTTCAACTGACAGCCAGCCATTTAGGGGCGATATTAGAAAATGCTTTGTCACACAGCAGACAGTGGAAACCTGGAACTCTCTCACCCACAGCCAAAAATCAATAGAACTTTTGAGAAAGTAAGGTAAAAGCTATGAAACCAAGGTGGCTAGATTAGGGTCAGCTAATACCTAACTGAATGGTGTAATAGGCTGAAAGGGCTGAATGGCCTCCCTATGTTCTTACATTGCTAAGAAATGAGTTACATAAGTGCAAATATTCTTTCTTTTCTTTGAAGACTTTCACTTTCTAATAACGCACCAGGTAACCACTTCATTGCAGAGTTGGGGAGAATGAGGGAGATTAGTGGAGGCAGAGCCATGCTCTTGTTAGGTGGGATGAGAGTTAAACTACACCGTGCCGCAGTAATTTGAGACTGCCACTCAGTCAGTACAAATCTACAGACTGCATGATAGACTTCACCACATACTCTGCCTGTCACAGGGGCCTCAGTATGTGTATGTTACTTCCCATCCCCCATCAGCTAGTTTTAATGTTCAGATAGATCAGCTAGCAGCATCTGCTTCGTCTTATCATTAGACTCCGTACAGCATTGAGAAAGTGCCTAGCAGCACTTTAACACGAGGTTTCATGGCAGACTCGAGTTGTACTGGACCCTGGTGCCAAGTTCAAGTTGTATGAACTGACCTCTTGCAGGGAATCTCAAAGCTTGACTTTCAACAAGAACTTGCATTTACATAGCACCTTTAAAACATAAAACAAAGCCAGGTCCTTCACATAGATGTCAGAAAACAGATGGATGCCGAATGCAATCAAGAAGCTAATGAGAGGACGGGCAAAGAGGGACAGCCTTAACTGAGGAGAGAGAGAAGTGGAGAGGGAAGGGGGTTTAGGGAGGATATTCCAGACCATGGAGGAGGAGGCACACAAGTCTGTCAATGGAGGGGGAAAGGAAGGAGTGAAAGGATTGCCTCCCTCTACCTCTCCGCCTCTCTCTCTCTTCCTTTGATTAAAACCTACCTCTTTGACCCTGTTTTCAGTTACCTGTTCTAGTATGATTCACCACCAAATTGTGTTTGATGCCACTCCTGTGATGCTTCTGGAGGTGTTTTAGTGTTAACGGTACTATAGGAACACAAGTTGCTGTTGTACATAGGCCAGAGGCAGATATAGTTAGCTTTCAGAGGTGGACTGCATTTTTCAGTAATGTTGTCAGTCATGTGACAATGCTCCCATCTGACAGTATAACTTCAATCTGAATGTATTTATTCCTAATAAACCTTCACAGCAAATGTAAAGTGGAGACCCAAATCTAACCAATATTGAGCAACTATATAAGGGAGGGAGTTCCTCATTGGCCCCTGCAACCTGTTACCCAATTTCAACCCTTTCTCTACAGCCACTCCCAATAAAACAAATATCAACTATGACACAAATCCAGACAGCTTTGTCAACAGAATCAATTCCTGTTAAAGCTCAGAATGAGGAGAGCAATGAAAAATACTGGACAAAATGAAAAGAATGCATCCTAAACCAGACAGGGTAAATACAGGGAAGATGTTCCCAATGGTGGGCCAGTCCAGAACCAGGGGTTACAGTTGAGAATTGGAGGTAGACCAACTGTTAGATTTGTTTGTGGGAGAGCACTTTGGAGATAGTGACCACAATTCGGTGTCCTTCATTATTGCAATGGAGAGGGATAGGGTCATACAATAGGGCAAGGTTTATAATTGGGGCAGGGGTAATTACGATGCGATAAGGCAAGAATTAGGGAGCATAATATGGGAGTAGAAACTATCAAGCATGGGCACAAATAAAGAGTGGAGCTTTTTCAAGGAACAAATACTGCATGTCCTTGATAGGTATGTCCCTGGCTGGCAGGGAGGAAATGGTTCACAAGGAGGTTGAATGTCTTGTCAAGAGGAAAAAGGAAGCGTATGTAAGGGTGAGAAAACAAGGTTCAGTTGAGTCGCTTGAGTGCTACAAGGTAGCTAGGAATGAGTTAAAGAAAGGGCTTAGGAGAGCTAGGAGGGGGCATGAGAAGTCCTTGGCAGGTCGGATAAAAGAAAACCCCAAGGCATTTTACTCTTATGTGAGAAATAAAAGAATGACCAGGGTGAGATTAGGGCCAGTCAAGGATAATAGTGGGAACTTGTGCATGGAGTCAGAAGAGATAGGAGAGGCGTTGAATGAATACTTTTCTTCAGTGTTCACTAAGGAGAGGGGCCATGTTTTTGAGGAGGAGTGCGTGATACAGGCTGATAGGATGGAGAAGGTAGATGTTCTGAGGGAAGACATATTAGCAACTTTGAAAAACCTGAGGGTGGATAAGTCCCCTGGGCCAGATAGGATACATCCTAGGATACTTTGGGAAGCAAGGGATGAGATTGTGAAGCCTTTAGCTATGATTTTTGGGTCCTAACTGTCCACAAGAATAGTGCCAGAGGATTGAAGAGTGGCAAATGTTTTCATCTGTTCAAGAAAGGAATTAGGAATGACTCTGGTAATTATAGGCCAGTTAGTCTTACTTCAGTGGTCATAAGTTAATGGAAAGGGTCCTGAGAGATAGAATTTATGACCATTTGGAAAGATTCAGTTTAATCCAGGACAGTCAGCACAGTTTCATAAGGGGTAAGTCCTACCTCACAAATTTGACTGAATTCTTTGAGGAGGTAACTAAGTGTGTGGATGAAGGTAGAGCAGTTGATGTCATATACATGGATTTCAGTAAGGCATTTGATAAGGTTCCCCATGGTAGGCTCATGAAGAAGATAAGGAAGTGTGGGAGAGAAGGAAATTTGGCCGCTTGGATAAGTAACTGGCTGTATGATAGAAGACAGAAGGTGCTGGCAAAGAGAAAGTTTTCGGACAGGAGGACAGTTACCAGCGCAATACCACAGGGATCAGTGCTGGGTTCTCTGCTATTTGTGATTTTTATCAATGACTTGAAAGAAGGAGCTGAAGGGTGGGTTAGTAAATTTGCTGATGACACCAAGATTGGTGGAGTAGTGGATGAGGTGGAGGGCTCTTTGCAGGCTGCAAAGACATATTGATAGGATGCAGAGCTGGGCCGAAAAGTGGCAGATGGAGTTTAACCCTGATAAATGTGAGGTGATTCATTTTGGTAGGACAAACTTGAATGCAGGTTACAGGGTCAACAGCTGGGTTCTAAGGAATGTGGAGGAACTGAAAGATCTTGGGGTTCATATCCACAGATCTCTGAAGGTTGCCACTCAAGTGGATAGAACCATGAAGAAGGCTTATAGTGTGTTAGCATTTATTAACAGGGGGTTTGAGTTTAAGAGCCGTGGGGTTATGCTGCCACTATACTGGACCTTGGTGAGACCACATTTGGAATATTGTGTTCAGTTCTGGTCACCTCACTATAAGAAGGATGTGGAAGCATTGGAGAGAGTGCAGAGGAGATTTACCAGGATGCTGCCTGGTTTGGAGGGTAGGTCTTATGAGGAAAGGTTGAGGGAGCTGGGGCTTTTCTCTTTGGAGCGGAGGAGGATGAGAGGCGACTTAATAGAGGTTTATAAGATGATGAGAGGGGTTGATAGAGTGGACGTGCAGAGACTATTTCCTCGGGTGGATGTAGCTGTTACAAGGGGGCATAACTATAAGGTTCATGGTGGGAGATATAGGAGGGATGTCCCAGGTAGATTCTTTACTCAGAGAGTGGTTAGGGTGTGTAATAGACTGCCTGCTGTGATAGTGGAGTTGGATAATTTAGGAACTTTTAAGTGGTCATTGGATAGGCACATGGAGCACTCCAGAATTATAGGGAGGGGATAGCTTGATCTTGGGATTGGACATAGCTTGGCACAACATTGAGGGCCGAAGGGACTGTACTGTGCTGTGATGTTCTATGTTTTCTATCTATTTAGGACAAAGGTGACAAGACATTTCTTCACCCAAAGAGTGGTGAGCCTGTGGAATTCATTACCACAGGAAATAGTTGAGGCCAAACAGTGAGACAACTGGATATAGCACTTGGGGCGAATTGGATCAAACGTTATGGTGAGAAAACAGGATCAGGCTATTGAGTTGGATGATCAGCCATGATTGTAATAAATGGTGGACGGCTTGAAGGGCCAAGTGGCCTCCTCCTGCTCCTATTTTCTATGTTTCAATCTAAAGACAGTTTTGGAGTGGAGAGTACAGTAAGCATACTCCTCGGCTGGGATTCTCCTGCCCTGTTTTCAGTGGATGGAAAGCCGCTGGGGGCGCAGAGGCAAATACAGCACCACTCGCCCCCCCCCCCACCCCCGGGTGAATGGGGCAGGGATGACAGTTATGTACGGCAGTGCCCCATGGTAGGGCATGTCCACTGATGTCCATGGGGAGGGGGTTCCCTGTGCCCACGGCGGGGGAGGTTCCCTGAGTCTATGAGGAGCAGGGGGTCCCTGTGCTCACGGGGAGGGGGGGGGTTCCCTGTGTCCATAGGGAGGTAGGTGCTCTGTGTCCATGGGGAGTGGGTGTTCCCTGTGCCCATGGGGAGCGGGTGTTCCCTATGTTCATGGGGAGGAGGGGTCCATATGTCCATGGGGGGGTGGGGGGGAGGTCATTGGATCCATGGAGTGGGAGGATTCCCTGTGCCCATGGGGAGGAGGATTCTCCATGTCTGTGGGAAGGATCCTTTGTTAAATATTTTACATAAGAGGGCCCAATATAAATGGTGCCCAAACTCTTGGAAGCTGGTGACAGACTCATTCAGAGTTCACTGTGCCAGCATCATGCTGTGGGAACGCTTCCTGAATACCTTTCAACTTAGCAACAAAATATATAGAACATAGAACATTACAGCGCAGAACAGGCCCTTCGGCCCACGATGTTGTGCCGACCAGTTACAAAACAATGACCCACTAGCCTAAACCAATCCCTTTTCATCCATAAACCTATCCACGGATCTCTTAAACGCCCCCAAACTAGGCGCATTTACAACTGCAGCTGGCAGGGCATTCCAATCCCTCACCACCCTCTGGGTAAAGAACCTACCCCTCACATCCGTCCTATAACTACCACCCCTTAATTTAAATATATGGTGGGAAAAGCGGGCGGTGGGAACAGTGAAGCGGGGGGGCAGGGGGAAGATGCAGGCAGCATCGCACCATTTTTCCCACTGAGTTTACATTTAGTTAAAAATGCTCGGGGTGCATGGCCGTCTAATGAACCCAGTTGTCAGAGACTGTGGTGAGATGGATTTTACAGTCTCTATCCACCACTCCCTCCTGTCCCTGAGGAGAGGGGGGTAGATCTCAACTTTGCATAAAATGGGTGATTATGAATTGAGCGTGTCCCCATCCCTCCCCAGTGTTATTCCATTGAAATTAATAATGCCCTACAATTGTGTGACTGTATGTGTTGTGAAATAGTCTTTAAAAGTATCCCAATATTTAGCACTAAATGGGGACCTCCTTCAGTAAAGCTGTGAGTGCAGGAACTGTCATCCTATAATACAGCGATGCAGTGTGAGGTTAAAACCCAGTGGGTTTGTTACTCTGCACACTAAAGCATTAACTACACGGAGTGCAGGGTGAAATTCTGGCTGCAACAACTGTCCCACTCTCCCGGGAATGTCTATCTAATTGAATGGACATGTGGTAAATCTGGATCTATAAGATCCGCATGGTGCACTGTTGCAGTGCAAATTCACTCTGCAGAGAAAACTGACAGGTCAGTGTCTCTAAAGACAAACACAACCTGACTCCCTGTAAAAGGCTGCAGGATTCTTTTGAAATTCTCCAGGACTTGGGCACAGCCCCCTCCCCCTCCCCAAACACACCTTCCAATGCCTTCCACCCCACCCACAATATCCACAGCCCATCTCTCCCTTTAATTGATATCTCATATGGATGGAACAGGTTTCCAGCAAACTAGTCCAGAGTGGTGAGTGTAACACTGTGTGAGGGGGCTGTGAATCACCATAGCAACTCCAGGGTGGTGACGTATTCAGGCTGTGAACACGTATGTACTTTTGAGAAGGTGTTGAAAAAAGTACACCAGCTGTGATTCATGAGGGATGAATCTTGATCAAAGGTTCTAACGGGCAGCCGTGACATTAAGCCAGACAAGTTGCACTCTGGGTAGTGTTCGGCAGTGATCTGAGTTTCAGTGGGGCAGTTTTCTCTCTCGGGTTTTTTGAACAGGAGGATCTCACTCAGAAGCTTAGTGTCTCAACTGGAAAAGGCGAGTTTGAACAGGAGAGATTTCTGGGGGTGGTGGAAGGAGTTGTATACCCACCTACTTTATACTTATATTTTTATAAATAGGCACATGCAAGTGTCTTTTCCTGCTGTAACAAGGTAACTAAACTTTGGAACCCTCGATGCCCCAGAGAAAATTAAGATCCTCATTGAGATAATATTGTGATACTAACAGACCAGATTATTAATTTAAATGTAATTATCAGATCTTTCCACCTGATAGTGCCCCCACATTAGACTGTCCATTCATACCAATGTGAATCATGACAGATCCCCCACAACCCAGTACCGGAGCACAGGTCAGTACAGTCCCCGGGGTGGGCAGGGAGAGGATTATACAGTACCCTAGTACTACCCAGGCACTGTCCCCCACAGAGAGAGCTTTGAACTAAACTGCGAGATAACAGGATTCACATGAGGAGATGTTGAAAAAGTTAAGGAGAAAGAATAAGGCAATAGGACAAGAGAGAAATTCAGGTGATAATAGCCAGAGTGCATTAGCAAATCTGGTCTTTAAACTTACGGAGGAGCGGGAGGGTTTGAATAAAGGGAGGTATGGAAATTGAAGGTTAAAAGTTGAGGTAATACAGAAATATACTGATACGGGTAAAGACAAGCTGAATGGGAAAGGGACAGAGAGGTAAAATATGTCAAAAAGTTGGACCTAGGGAGGGAATAGTAAACAATAGAAGTTACCTTACCTGAATGCACAGGACATCGCAGTAAGATAGAGAACTAGTGGCACAAATAAAGATAAATATTTAGATATAATCACCGTTACAGAAGCATGGGGCAGAATTTTACACTCCCCCTAGGGTGGGTTCAGAGGTAGGAGGAGGAATAGACGAGAATCCCCCCTAGGAACCCACTCGCCCAAAACCAGTATCAATTTCAGGTTTGGGTGGGCAAGGCCTCAGCCCATTCACCCAGCATCAGCTTTTAGGCTAAAAACAAAATATTGCGGATGCTGGGATCAGAAACAAGAACAGAAAATGCTGGAAAGAGAATAGAGCCTTTGTTAGAGCTGACAAAGCGTCATCCAAACTCAGAACGTTGGCTCTATTCTCTCTCCACAGATGCAGTCAGATCTGCTGAGATTTTAGGCTGGCGGGAATGGGTGAGGGCAGGAGGGGAAAGTAACAATAAAACTATTCCCCATCTCAGGGAGGAAGCTGTGGAGGGGTGGGGGAGTGGAAGGAGTGGGGAGTGCACACAGTCCGAAAGCTCCCCGAGAGTTAGAACATAGAACATATCGGGGTGCATGGCCGTCTGATGAACCCAATTGTCAGAGACTGTGGTGAGATGGATTTTACAGTCTCTATCCACCACTCCCTCCTGTCCCTGAGGAGAGGGGGGTAGATCTCAACTTTGCATAAAATGGGTGATTATGAATTGAGCGTGTCCCCATCCCTCCCCAGTGTTATTCCATTGAAATTAATAATGCCCTACAATTGTGTGACTGTATGTGTTGTGAAATAGTCTTTAAAAGTATCCCAATATTTAGCACTAAATGGGGACCTCCTTCAGCAAAGCTGTGAGTGCAGGAACTGTCATCCTATAATACAGCGATGCAGTGTGAGGTTAAAACCCAGTGGGTTTGTTACTCCGTATACTTGGATTTCTAAAAGACATTCAATAAGATAGCACACTAAATATTTATAATAGATATGGAGATGGCTGTGATATATTAGTATGGGTAGAGAATTGGATAATGGACAAGATCAAAGAGTAGGCATAAATGGGGCATTTTCAAGTTGGCAGGGTATGACTACTGGAATGCCGCAAGGACTAGTGCTGGTACCTTAGATATTTATCATCTATATTAGTGACTGAGATGAAGAAACACGGTAATGTATCTATATTTGCTGATGACACAAATCTATGTGGGAATGTAAGCTGCGAGGAGGGCACAGAGCAGCTGCAAAGAGCTACAGGCAGGTTAAGTTAAGGGCAACAAGATGGAAAATGGAGTATAACGTTGGGACAAATCAGGTTATTTAGTTTGGTTAAGTAAACCATTGAGGCTGAGTAAATTGCTTTTATATTCTCTGAAGTTTAGAAGAATAAGAAATATTTCTGTAGGGCATATAGGATTCTCAAGTAGGGTGGCTGGGTAGACACTAAGACAATGTTTTGCCTGGTTGGAAATTTAAAAGGAGAAGGGGGTCAATCATTTAGGAAAGAGAGGAGATTTCTTTTCATTCAAAGAGTTCTGAATCTTTGGAATTTTCCGGCACATGTTTGTGCATGCTCCATTCTGGAATACTGTCATGTCCAGCACAGACATGCCATGTTATGAACTTTCAATCAATACTTTTAAAAATTCAACACAAATAGATGTAAATCATGTGATTTTTCACATACGGACTACAGACAGTATTTAGTCTCCAGTAGATACCTAAATAAGTATGAACTTATTTGAGAGTACCTCACAGTCGTTTGTGGATTCACACAGTTTATTGTTTAAGGATTGGCCAACAGCATGTTTATTACTAGTGAAGCTCAACGGCCACTACCACCTTCCCATTTCATAAGAACATAAGAAATAGGAGCAGGAGTAGGCCATCTAACCCTTCGAGCCTGCCCCGCCATTCAATAAGATCATGGCTGATCTGTCGTGGCTCAGTTCCACTTTCCCACCCTCTCTCCATAACCCTTAATCCCCTCTCTTATCAAAAACCCATCAACCCGCTTCTTAAAAATATTTAGCGAGGCAGCCTCCACCACTTCAACGAGAGTTCCAGAGATTCACCACCCTTTGAGTGAAGAAGTTCCTCCTCAACTCCGTTCTAAACCGCCCCCCCTTTATCTTGAGGCTGTGCCCCCTAGTCCTACTGTCTTTTTTGAGCGGGAAGAGTCTCTCCACCTCTATCTTATCCATCCCATTCATCATCTTATACATCTCAATGAGATCTCCCCTCATTCTTCAAAACTCCAACGACTACAAGCCTAGTTCATTCAGCCTCTCCTCATAGCTCAACCCCCTCAACTCCGGTATCAGCCTAGTAAACCTCCTCTGCACTCCCTCCAAGGCCAAAATATCTTTGCGCAGGTGCGGCGCCCAAAACTGCACACAGTACTCCAGCTGCGGCTGCACCAATGCCTTATACAGCTGCAGCAAGACCTCCCTACTTTTATATTCAATCCCCCTCGCTATGAAGGCCAGCATCCCATTCACCTTCCTGACCACCTGCTGCACCTGCAAGCTGGGTTTTTGCGACTCATGCACAAGGACCCCGAGGTCCCTCTGCACCGTTGCCTGCTGCAGTTTTTCGCCACGTAAGTAATAGTCCTTCCTACCATTCTTCCTTCCAAAGTGGACCACCTCACACTTGCCAACATTAAATTCCATTTGCCATTTCCTGGCCCATTCGCCCAGCCTATCTAGATCCTTCTGCAGACTGGAAAGTCTCCGCACAATTTGCCTTTCCCCCAATCTTGGTGTCATCAGCAAATTTCGACACCCTACACTCGGTTCCCTCCTCCAGATCATCTATATAAATGGTAAAAAGCTGAGGCCCCAGCACCGACCCCTGGGGCACTCCACTAGTCACCAACCGCCAATCCGAATAGCACCCATTGACCCCCACTCTCTACCTCCTATTTGACAACCAATCCTCTATCCACGCTAACACCCTACCCCCAACTCCATGTCCCCTGACCTTCTGCAATAACCTCTTGTGAGGTACCTTGTCAAACGCCTTCTGAAAATCCAGAAAGACCACATCCACTGGCTCTCCTCTATCCACTGCCCTAGACACATCCTCATAGAACTCCAGTAAATTTGTCAGACACGACTTCCCTTTAATGAAACCGTGTTGCGTCTGCTCTATCAAGCAATTCCCTTCAAGATGCCTCGCAATTTCCTCCTTAATGACAGATTCTAACATTTTACCTACCACAGACGTTAAACTAACCGGCCTATAATTCCCCGCCTTTTGCCTGGCACCCTTCTTAAACAACGGCGTAACATTAGCCGTTTTCCAATCTTCCGGCACTTCCCCGGAATCCAGCGACGTCTGGAAAATAACCACCAAGGCATCCACTATCACCTCCTCCATTTCTTTCAGAACCCTCTGATGCATTCCATCCGGTCCTGGGGACTTGTCCACAATCAGCCCCTCCAGTCTGTCAAGCACCACCTCTCTAGTAACAGTAATGTCATTAAGACCCTCCAGTCCTACCACCTTTCCATCGCTAACACCCAGCAAATTATTCACGTCCTCCTCCGTGAAGACAGAAACAAAAAAGTTATTCAAGATCTTAGCCATATCCCCATCCCCTACCACTCTCCCATCCAAACTACACTGAGGGGACTTCAGAACTTTTTAAAGTTCATTTATTAGTATCACAAGTAGGCTTAGATTAGACAGGAACTGAGGGATGTGAATTGGGAGTGGCATGTCTGGCAACCAGGAGGCTTTTAAAGGCCAGTTGATTGAAGCACAGGACAGGCATGTCCCTGCAAAAATGAAGGATGGAAATAGCAGGATTCGGGAACCCTGAATGACAAGGGAAATAATAAGCCTAATCAAAGGAAAAAGGAAGCAAAAGATAGCCCTAAGCATCTAAAAACTGACAAGGCCCTTGAGGAGTATAATGAAAGTAGGAAGGAACTTAAACGTAGAATTAGGAGGGCTAAAAGGGGCCACAAAATGTTGTTAGCAAACAGGGTCAAGGAGAATCCCAAGGCTTTTTATGCATATATGAGGAGTAAGAGGGTAGCAGGAAAAAGAATAGTCTCATTCAAGCACAATAAAGGGAAGTTACGCTTGGAGCCACAGGAAGTGGGTGATATCCTTAATGAGTACTTTGTAATGGTATTCACCAAGAAGAAGGACATGATGGATGCTGAGGTCAGGGATATGTGTGTGAATGCTCTAGAGAATGTCAATATATCAAAGTAGAAAGTGTTGGGTATCCAAAATTGCATTAAGATAGACAAGTCCACGGCTGGATGGGATCAATCCTAGGTTACTATGGGAGGCCGGGGGAAAATAGCTGGGGCCTTATTTTCATATCCTCTTTGAACACAGATGAAGTTCTAGAGGACTGCAGAATAGCCAATGTTGTTTCCTTGTTTGAGAAAGGAAGCAGGGATAGTCCATGAAAATATAGGCTGGTGATCCTGATGTCAGCTTTTGAAGGAGATACTGAGAGACAGGATATATGCATATTTGGAAGAAAATGGACTATTAGTGACAGCCAGCATGGTTTTATACAGAAAAGGTCATGTCTCATCAACTTGAGTGAGTTTTTTGAACAGGTGACAAAGATACTTAGAGAGAGAAGGGCTGTGGATGTGGGTTATGTGGACTTTAATAAGACATTTGACAAGGTCTCATATGGCAGACAGGTACAAAAACTAACATCACATGGGATTTGGGGGGTGGGCTGGCTAGATGGATGCAGAACTGGCTTGGTAATAGAAGTAGCGGTAGAAGGACATTTTTCAGAATGGAAATCTGTAGCTAGTGCTGTTCCACAGGGATCAGTGCAGGGACTGTTTATTAAAAATATAAATGATCCAGAGGACAATGTGGGGGGCTTGATTAGTAAGTTTGCAATGAAACGAAGATTGGTGGAGTTGCTAATAGTGCCGGGGATTGTCAGAGGATACAACAGGAAATAAACAGATTGGAGACTTGGGCACAGAAACGGCAGATGGAGTTTAATCCGGACAAATGCAAGGTGATGCATTTTGGAGGATCAAATTTAGGTGTGAATTATACTGTAAATGGCAGAACCCTTAGGAATATTAACATACAGGAGGACTTGGCTTTGCAACACAGGTGGCCAAGGTGATTAAGAAGGAATATGGCATGCTTGCCTTCATCGGCCGGAGCATTAAGTACAGGAGTTGGGAAATCATGTTGCAGCTATATAAAACCTTGGTTAGGCCACATTTGGAGTATTGCATGCATTTCTGGTCACCACACTACCAGAAGGATGTGGGAGCTTTGGAGAAAGTGCAAAGAAAGTTCACCAAGGGTATTGACTTTGAGGGGAGGTTGAATAAACTAGGATTGTTTTCACTGGAAAGATGGAGACTGAAGGGAGACCTGATAGAAGTCTCCAAAATCATGAAAGGCATAGGCAAGATGAATAGTCAGAGGCTTTTTCCTAGGGTGGAAGTGTCAATTACAAGGGGGCATAGGTTCAAGGTGAGAGGAGGGAAGTTTAAAAGAGATGTGCGGGGGGAAATTTTTACACAGAGAGGTGGCAGCCTAGACCATCCTGCCAGAAGAGGTGGTGGAAGCAGGTTCACTGAGGAAGAATTTGGCAAGGCCAATGGTGGAGGCGAACTCGCTGGGATCTTTTAAAGACTTCTGGATGAGTATATGGGGTTTAATGAGATTGAGGGTTATAGATAGGCCTGTAGGTTGGTAGGTGTTGATGTGATCGGCGCAACTCGTGGGCCGAAGGGCCTGTTTGTTCTGTAGTGTTCTATGTTCTAATGCACTTAACCAGCAATTCTTTCGGACTGTGGGAAGAAAACAGTCTCTGACCTGTGAGGCAGCAGTGCTAACCAATATGCCACTATGCCGCTGAGGAGTGTTAACCAGCAGTAATGTGATTGCTGTTTCAAGCACTGTAGCTTCATTGCTGCAGGACCCAGCAGATCCATTAGGACCATCAATTGCCAATCAGTCTCAGAGCCAGACTCTGAAACTAGCTGCAAATCATCAAGTAGCCAAAGTACTTAACCTGTTCAAGTTTCACTGTTCACCTGAAGGCTAACCTCATGAATATAAAACTACAAGAATAGGTATGTGCATAGTTATGTACATGTGAGACCGAGGATGTGATACCACATTAATTCAGGACAAGTGTGTGAGAATAAATAACCCTCTTTACTTTTAAACTCACAAAAGTTTGCTACTGAATTATTCAATTGGAATATTCACTGCAAGGGTAGGAAAAGACAAAATTAGGAGCTGCATGTGGGAGTCAAATCTGTTGCAAGAAACAGGTCAAACCTGACTTTAAAGGATAATTTGAAGTACAAAGAACAAAGAACAAAGAACAAAACAGCACGGGAAACAGGCCCTTCGGCCCAACGAGCCCGCGCCGCCGTCCCATGGTCAGTGACCTATTCATGACTCTAGTCTATGCCTAATGTGTGAGGATCAGGGAGGTCCAATACAGGGACAATTTGTTACCCAATCAATCAGCCTAAAAGCACATTTTTGGGATGTGGGAGGAAACCGGAGCACCCGGAGGAAACCCACGCAACCACGGGGAGAACGCGCAAACTCCCACGGACACAGGCCCAACTCCATGTGTCCGCACAGCAACAGAGATAGCCTCTGTGCTGCCATGATGCCCTCGAGATGGTAAGTGCCTGTGGATAAAAATTTCATTATTAAAGACTCTATATCCCTGAGACTAAAACTGACCCCAAGCCTACAATGCTTAATAAGGCCTGCTATATCCCCCTATATGTAAACTGCTCATGTGGCTGTCCAAGTGACTCTTGAACAACCCTAGCGTGCCTGCTTCCACCACCTTACTCGGCAGTGCATTCCACATCCCCACTACCCTTTGTGTGAAAAACTGCCCTCTAACATTAGTCTTATATCTAGCCCCCCTCACCCTAAGCCCGTGACCCCTCGTTCTATCCATTTCTAATAGCGGAAAAAGCTTATCACCATCTACTCTATCTGTCCCCTTCATAATCTTATAAACCTCTATTAAATCCCCCCTCAGCCGACGTCTCTCAAGGGAAAACAGCCCAAGCTCGTTCAATCTTTCCTCGTAAGACAGCCCTTCCATACCAGGCAACATCCTGGTAAATCTCCTCTGCACTCTCTCCAGGATCTCTACATCCTTCCGGTAGTACGGCGACCAGAACTGGACGCAGTACTCCAGGTGAGGCCTAACCAACGTTCTATACAACTGCAACATCAGACTCCTACTCTTATATTCTATACCCCTTCCTATGAAGGCTAACATGCCATACGCTTTCCTCATCACATTCTGCACCTGCACCGACACCTTCAGGGACTTGTGTACCTGCACCCCCAGGTCTCTCTGCGTATCTATACTCCGGATAGTTCTACCTTTTATCATATAACTCCCTTCCACATTATTCCGGCCAAAGTGCATCACCTCGCATTTCTCCGGATTAAATTCCATTTGCCATCTATCTGAATGGGATATAACCACAATTGTTGAAACAAAAACAAAATGGATTTTAACAGCAAGCTTTGTGGATACTAACAAATGAAAGTAAGATGTCTGACTTCCACGTAAAATCTTTGATGCAACAGGACTTAACTTTGGCTAAGTTAGCATCCCTAATCACAGAACCACTAAAAGCCATAGCTAAGAAGGCAGAATTTCATGTCCATTTTAAAGTAGAGAAGCCCCAGGGTATTAAAGATGCTATCTGACCATCTTGACTAGATCTGCAACAAGCTATGAAGAGGTGAAAAGTGCTATGTTGAGTGCTGACAATTTAGTGCCAGAAATCAAGGAAGTCTCACAGAAAGCCTACTCAGGGACTCATCAAGGCTTCTTGGGCAGGACCTTTCAAATCCACATACACTATCATCTAGAAAAACAAAGGCAGCAGATACTTGGGAACACCACCACCTGGAAGTTCCCTTCCAAGTCACTCACCATCCTGACTTCAAGTTAAGTTTATTTATTAGGCACAAGTAAGGCTTATATTAACGCTGCAATGAAGTTACTGTGAAATTCCCCTAGTTGTCACACTCCTGCGCCTACTCGGATCAATGCACCTAACCAGCATGTCTTGGAATACTTTGCCGTTCCTTCATTGTCGCTGAGGCAAAATCCTGGAAGTCCCTCCATAACAGCACTGTAGGTGCACCTACATCACATGGACTGCAGTGTTTCAAGAAAGCAGCTCACCACCACCTTCTCAAGGGCAACTTGGGATAGATTCCAGAAACCCAATCCATGGAGCCACCTGGTGGGCAGAACCTGCATCAGATTGTAATATTTGACAACAGAAGTGGAAAATGTCCAGAAAAATAAATCATCAAAAAATCATAAGAACATGTAATAAGGTTCAATGTTTGTGCTTCATCTAACATTGTTAATATCAACAAATGCCTCCCTCCATATTACATACAAGAAGATGAGCCAAATTTCAGTGCTCTGTGGGACTATAATGCCACTATTGGAAGGAAGATATAATGACAGCGTGATATGTTTACATAGACAGTGTCCATTATAAAGGTGATCCTGGAACTTATGGGAACGAATGGGAAAAGTTAACAGGAATGTGTCCAGATCTAAGACTTAAAATACAAATAAATTTACAATTCATGTCATAAGAACATAAGAAATAGGAGCAGGAGTAGGCCATCTGGCCCTTCGAGCCTGCCCCGCCATTCAATAAGATCATGGCTGATCTGTCGTGGCTCAGTTCCACTTTCCCGCCCTCTCCCCATAACCCTTAATCCCCTCTCTTATCAAAAACCCATCAACCCACTTCTTGAAAATATTTAGCGAGGCAGCCTCCACCACTTCAACGTGAAGAGAATTCCAGAGATTCACCACCCTTTGAGTGAAGAAGTTCCTCCTCAACTCCGTTCTAAAACGCCCCCCCTTTATCTTGAGGCTGTGCCCCCTAGTCCTACTGTCTTTTTTGAGCGGGAAGAGTCTCTCCACCTCTATCCTATCCATCCCATTCATCATCTTATACGTCTCAATGAGATCTCCCTTCATTCTTCTAAACTCCAACGAGTACAAGCCTAGTTCATTCAGCCTCTCCTCATAGCTCAACCCCCTCAACTCCGGTTTCAGCCTAGTAAACCTCCTCTGCACTCCCTCCAAGGCCAAAATATCTTTGTGCAGGTGCAGCGCCCAAAACTGCACACAGTACTCCAGCTGCGGCCTCAGCAATGCCCTATACAGCTGCAGCAAGACCTCCCTACTTTTATATTCAATCCCCTTCGCTATGAAGGCCAGCATCCCATTCGCCTTCCTGACCACCTGCTGCACCTGCAAGCTGGGTTTTTGCGACTCATGCACAAGGACCCCGAGGTCCCTCTGCACCGTCGCCTGCTGCAGTTTTTCGCCACGTAAGTAATAGTCCTTGCTACCATTCTTCCTTCCAAAGTGGACCACCTCACACTTGCCAACATTAAATTCCATTTGCCATTTCCTGGCCCATCCTTCTGCAGACTCTCCACACCCTCCGCACAATTTGCCATTCCCCCAATCTTGGTGTCATCCGCAAATTTCGACACCCTACACTCGGTTCCCTCTTCCAGATCATCTACATAAATGGTAAAAAGCTGAGGCCCCAGCACCGACCCCTGGGGCACTCCACTAGTCACCATCCGCCAATCCGAATAGCACCCGTTGACCCCCACTCTCTGCCTCCTATTTGACAACCAATCCTCTATCCACGCTAACACCCTACCCCCAACTCCAAGTCCCCTGACCTTCTGCAATAACCTCTTATGAGGTACTTTGTCAAACGCCTTCTGAAAATCCAGAAAGACCACATCCACCGGCTCTCCTCTATCCACCGCCCTAGACACATCCTCATAGAACTCTAGTAAATTTATCAGACACGACTTCCCTTTAATGAAACCGTGCTGCGTCTGCTCTATCAAGCAATTCCCTTCAAGATGCCTCGCAATTTCCCCTTTAATGACGGATTCTAACATTTTACCTACCACAGACGTTAAACTAACCGGCCTATAATTCCCCGCCTTTTGCCTGGCACCCTTCTTAAACAACGGCGTAACATTAGCCGTTTTCCAATCTTCCGGCACTTCCCCGGAATCCAGCGACGTCTGGAAAATAACCACCAAGGCATCCACTATAACCTCCGCCATTTCTTTCAGAACCCTCGGATGCATTCCATCCGGTCCTGGGGACTTGTCCACAATCAGCCTCTCCAGTCTGTCAAGCACCACCTCTCTAGTAACAGTAATGTCATTAAGACCCTCCAGTCCTACCACCTTTCCATCGCTAACACCCGGCAAATTATTCACGTCCTCCTCCGTGAAGATGGAAACAAAACATATATGTCCAGCATATATGAACTGAATTATTCAGGCATATTAATATCATTACCCAGTCATTTGATTTTTCATTTCTTAAGTACATGATTAATAAAATAATTTGAGAGTTACACATTCTAGTGTAATGATCATTGTGACCCACAGTTGTTTATGATTTTTTTGCATGTTTTGTCACTCACAGGATTTAGGTAGTAATTTCCTGAAAGCACTTCCTGCAGATTGCAGCCTGTTCAGCAGCTCAATAAACTGTGAAACTGTCTAACTGTGGATTTCCTTTCATAATACTTCACAGCACCACACAGGAAAATTAAAGAGAAGGGGAAAAATAATTCTGTGTAAACTAAATTTTAAAAGATTTAGGTTATTTAAGCTCCTTCAATGGTCTTGTTTGGACTGTGTCTATTCCAAGCCAGTTAGAAACTTTGTTCGTGCTGCATCTCAGTCAGTGTTTATGTAAGATTTGAGTCAGAGAAAAGATGTCATATTTCAAATCTGAGCCGTGCACCTTCTCAGCCCACTGTCTTCCTGTGCAGCACACCAGGTGAAGCTAGACACATGGCTAACTAAAACACTGCACTCCACTGTTGTGTAAGACTGAAAACTGCCAAGGAATGGCTCAATCTAATTATTTTCTAATGGACAATTGCACAAAGCAACTGAGGAAGCACTGCTTCTAATTTGATGCAAAGATGATTTTTACTGGTGCCCTGGCCAATATTTATCTCCCAAATAGATACCCTGCTCATTATTCCATTGTTGTTGATGACGGCACAGTTTTGCCTAACTGGGGTCCCACATACAGATTCTTGACCACTTAACTAGACAGATTACTTGGTCCTGAACACCAGGAAAGATTCAGGCAGAGCAGCCATGCAGTAACACTGTGGGTGAGGCAGAGAGCAGAACCTGCCCAGAGGAGAGGCTGATCAGAGGGATATGCACTCAATACCCTTTCAGAGGCTGCACGGCCCACCAAGCCCTCTTTGCTGTGTGTAAGTCCATATTTCTGCACTGTAGGGTTCTATGATTCTATGATTTCCCACAGCACACTTCAAAAGTACATAATTGGTTATAGAGTTATTTGGAATTCCTAAGGATGTGCAAGGCGGTATATAAATGCAGGTTGTCTCTCCCTTACCAATATAAATATGCCAGTGAATATTGCTCAATATATTTTGATGCATCATCAACACTTGTTAGTAGTGAAAGTACAACTCCTGAGCTCTGCATTCCCATCACCCAGTAGAAAGCTGTTAATATTTGGATGGTGCCAACCTCTGAGGGTCCAAGTGACTGTAAGGCTAGGGAAAGATCAGATTGAACAGGACAGATGTGTTCAATGAATGGCAGGACACTGGGAAGTTCTGTGGAACAAAGGGACCTTGGCAAGTTAGTCCATAGATCCCTGAAGACGGAAAGGTATATTAGTAGGGTGGTGTAAAAAAGGCGATATGGCACACTCGCCTTTATCAATCGGTGTATAAATTACAAAAGCAGAGAGGTCATAATGGAGTTGTAAAGAACTTTGGTGGGGCCACAGCTGGAGTACTGTGTGCAGTTCTGGTCACCACATTATAGGAAGGATGTGATCACACCGGAAGGGGTGCAGAGGAGATTTACCAGGATGCTGCCCAGGATGGAACATTTAAGTTATGAAGAGAGGTTGGATAGGCTTGGGTTGTTTCTGTTGGAGCAGAGAAGACTACGAAGCAATCTGATCAAGGTGTACAAGATTATGAGGGGCATGGACAGGGTGGATTGTTCCCCTTGGTTGAAAGGTCAGTCATGAGGGGACGTAAGTTCAAGGTGAGGGGCAGGAGATTCAGGGGAGATGTGAGAAAAAAACCTTTTTACCTAAAGGGTGGTGGTGGTCTGGAATGGGCTGCCAGGGAGAGTGGTAAAGGCAAGTTGCCTCACATCCTTTAAAAAGTTCCTGGATGAGTACTTGAAATATCATAACATTCAAGTTTATGGGCCAAGTGCTGGCAAGTGGGATTAGGTGAGAGTTCAGATATTTCCCCCATGCTGGTGCAGACTTGACTGATTGAAGGGCCTCTTCTGCACTGTATGATTTTATGATTCTAAGGAGACCTTGTGTCAGCAACAATCCTCTGGGAAAGATAACAGCAGATCAGACATGATCTGATTGAATTGTGGAACAGAATTGAGGGGCTGAATGGCCTCCTCCATGTTTCTCATTGTTCAGGCCAGTCTGGGTCTAGTGGCCATCAATCTTTCACGAGTCCTAGGATAAACCCAACATCATTTATTTTCTTACTTACACATTGCCTTTACCTATTCACTATTGCCTTTACAAAACAGTACAATCTTGCAGAGGCAAAATAGTTTAATGAGATTTAGGTGCTATATGTGCAGACATTGCTAAATCGTGACTAAACAGACTGTCTCCTGCTACAGCAAATGGAAAATTCAGGGAACGCAACTCACACCCTCATGGAGCATCGCATTACACAGAGACTACAAACTTCAGCCTAACTCCACCCCCCCCCCCACCCCACCACCACCCCGCCTCCAAAGCCCCTGGGCAGCAGACAGGGGCTGGGGAGCAAAGAGTTAACCTGACTGCCCCTTGCACTTGGAGACCAAGAGACTCTTTGTTTCCACCAGTGACTCACTCCCAGTATGTTGCTTGCTGCCAGTTTTAAACCGGAAGCTCAAAGCAATTAAGTCTTTGCTGTTTCTAGACAGGCGAGGAACATTCAGAAATCAGCCTCCCCAACCACACACACTCTAATCCCACACACCTTCCTCAAACCTAATACATCCCGAACCGAAATAATTCAATCCCACACCCCAAATACACAGAACCTTAAACACACACCTCAAAATACACAGGATCCAAAATACACAGGATCCAACTACACACATCTCAAAATACACAGGTTCCAAAGTACACAGGATCCAAAATACACACGTCTCAAAATACATAGGATCCAAATACACACATCTCAAAGTACACAGGATCCAAAATACAGTCTCAAAGTACACAGGCATCAAAGTACTCAAAATACACACAACTCAAAATAAACACAGCCCAAACTCATACCCCAAGCCCCACACGTCCCAAATACAGCCCTTAAATCACAAATATTGCTCCACACCCACAGCACCCCCCGCTCGCCCGCCCCCGTAACAGACAGCTCCCCTCAAACTCAAACATCATTTACCTGACTCCCTGAAACACACACACAAATATTTCACTGGTATTCTCCTGGGGAGGTTTTACCCTCCCTCTATAATGATTATAGACAAAAATACAAAGTGAAACTTTGATTGAATCCACCCCCCCCCCCCCCCACCACCACTCCGTGCCACTGGCTGCCTGGACAATCCTCCCCTGCCCCCAGGCCCGGAATTCGCACTCACAGCAAAGAAACTTTCAGAGAGAGACTGAAAGGCGAATACTTCTCCCCCAGTCTAACTGTGTCCGACATCCGGCCTCTGGCTCTCTGCTGCGGGAGTTGTGAGTGTGTGCGAGTGAGAGTTGTTTGTAATGTTCACATACCCGCCAGTTACAGCCTCTTGTTATTGTGTGGGGATGAGTTGTCCCTCCGATCCGATCAGCGATGCAAACTGCTTCTTTTTTCCATGCTGACACACGTCTGAAATGTTCTGCTGCTGTAACTGGATCCTTCTGAGCAGGAAGCTGGATCAGGCAGACAAGAGCTCGGGATTACTTCCTTTCCGCATTATTCCCCCAGGTCTCTACAGTCTGTGTAAACAAGTCTCCCCCCTCCCTCTCCCTCCTTCTACACAGTGTCCACACTCTGCACTCCCAGTTCCACCAGACGTCAGGACCTCAGCACTCAGGCCCAACATCACAGGGAGGAGTTTAATGCCACCTCAAATGGTCCTCCCTCCCTCTCTCTCACCAGGAGACGATCAACAAGCGTCAGACAGTGCAACATGTTCTCTGTCTGCACTCTCACCCCTGTGTTAGTACACAGACTGTGCAGACAATCCTCAAGCATCTCAAACACTAGGCTGCCTCGCAAGTGGCAGATATCAACTCAGTCACCAGGTTTGTTTTAATCCTTGGGCATCTGGGGAAGGTAGTGGCACAAACTCTTCATGTGCACCAACCCCCCCCTCCCCCACCCGCTCCACCCCCTGATATTTGCCTGGTTCAGAAGCAATCCTCGCCCTCCCCTCAGCCTCTGACAGCAGCCCCTCACAGCCACAGGATTAAACAGCAAACCACTATAAATCATGATTTCACAAACTCGCCCCACACCCAGCAGCACTTCTCCTCTTGAAAAATCACAAACCGTGATAAACTTTCACTCTGATTAAAAAGAGAGAGGTGAGAGTGAAGCCCATCTGCTGCCCTGTGAGTCCCTATCACCCACTGCCACTGCCAGTCCAATATTGCCACAATTTAAAATTGTGATTCTTCATGTTTCAACTCCCTGCTCTGGATCTCTGTAACCTGCAGCCCAATAGCCCAGTCTTTGTCTTCCTCCAATCTGGCCTCTTGCATGTTCCCCCACTTCTTTTGGCTCAACATCAGTGGTGGTGCCTTCAACTCTTGAAAAATCACAAATCGTGACAAACTTTCTCCCGCCTTCAACTATCTCAGCCCTAAGCTCCAGAATTCTCACACCAACTTCTCGCTCCTTAAAACCTACCTGTGTGAAATCTACTCAAATGACTCGGTGTCAAATTTTAATCAGATAACAATCCCACAAAGTATCTAGCAACATCTTTACAAAGCTACGGCACTATAGAAATGCAAATTATTGTGTGCGTGTGGGGGGTTAAATTGGACAATGTGACCTTGCTGAATGGGAACGATCTTTGTGAATTCATGTTAAAATCACACTAACACTGGAGATCTCTAGGAGGTGTTGGAGAGAACATGTCAAGGCTGCTATGTCCCCTCGTTGTCAATGCATCTGCCTGGCATAGGTGCCCTTTTATTGCTTTGCACCTACTCTGCAGGCCCCAGCAGGTTGCTACGGCTAGTCACTCGTTTATTTGCTGTGGAATGATGAATGTCCATCATGTGTTGAAGTAATGGTGGCAGAGTGGTTAGCACTACTGCCTCATAGCACCAGGGACCCGGATTCAATTACGGCCTTGGGTTACTGTCTGTGTGGAGTTTGCACGTTCTCAGCACGTCTGCGTGGTGATGCTCTGGTTTGTTCTAACACTCCAAATATATGAAGGTTGGGTGGCTTTGCCATGCTAGATTGCCCCTTAGTGTCGGGGGATTAGCAGCGTAAATACTTGGGGTTATGTGGATAGAGCCTGGGTGGGATTGTGGTCAGTGCAGACTCAATGGGCCGAGTGGCCTCTTTCTGCACTGTAGGGATTCTATGGTTTGATTTGGTATCATTTGTCTCATTTGGGTGCTATTGAAACGCAGTAAGAGAATATTAGGTGCTTTCTTCCATAGGATCAACTGGGCTTCCCACTAATTGAGTTTTGCTTCCCTAATTTGTGTTTTGTCGTATTTGTATCTTGGGGATTCCCAGCTTTATTGTGTTCATAGTTTTTGGCTGATAAGGGTGATCACATGTACAGCTCAGAGGGTTTAGTGTCTTGCCGTCAGGAGGATTCTCTGGTCTGACTCCACCCATCAGTTCAACAGCTAGTTTTCATAATGCCCGTTTGATTCTTTCTCCCGTGTGCATGCTTCACTTCTCAATCCCTCAGATCTTCACTCCAATTTCCTTTGCTCTTTCTCCTCTCCACAGATCCCTAGAATTAATTCTTGGTTAACAATGTTGACATTTTAACCCTTGTTGGCTTTATTAACATGAGACATCTGCAGGAATTTTCCTGCAAGCTACATTACTGAATAAAGCTGATAACTTGAATTTTGAAAAATATAATAATCAGTCAAGTCTGTATTAATTCACTGAATGGAAATTTAGCTTATTGAACTGATATATTCAATATTACACTGGCAGCATTATTTCACAGTTTTGTTTTTTAATGAAGCTACTTGTGGGAGGAAGAGTTTGTGGTCCGTTGCTTCAGGGATTATAATCAGGGCAAATGGTTTTCACGGGTTGTTCATCCTGAATTTGGGAAAAGTACTGTTGAGAGTGACTACTGGAGATGGTCAATGCACTCAGAACTGACCTCTCTCAGTTGACACTCAACCTGGTCACTTTCTACTGCACCAACTATTTGTCTGTTAGCATACAACAAAGAATATCTTCCTGTCCAAACACAGAGGTCAGAAAGCAAACAAGGGAGCAAATCTGGTACCAATGCTCAGCAGCACGTGAATGGTGGCGTACAATTAAACAACTCACTGGAGGAGGAGGCTCCACAAATATCCCCATTCTCAATGAGGAGCCCAGCACATCAGTGCAAAAGATAAGACTGAAGCAGTCACAGCAATCTTCAGCCAGAAGATCCATCTCGGCCTCCTCCGGCATCTCACGTATCAATTGTCTATCAATTCGATTCACTCCACGTGATATCAAGAAATGACTGAAGACACTGGATACTGCAAAGGCTCTGGACCCTGACAATATTCCGGCAATAGTACTGAAGACTTGTGCTCCAGAACTTGCCACTCCCCTAGCCAAGCTCTTCCAGTATAGTTACAACACTGGCATCTACCCAGCATGTGGAAAATTGCCCAGATATGTCCTGTATACAAAAAGCAGGACAAATCCAACTCAGCTAATTACCACCCCATCAGTCTACTCTTGATCATCAGTAAAGTGATGGAAGCGGTCATCAACAGTTTCTCAGCAATAACCTGCTCATGCATGCTCAGTCTGGGTTCTGCTAGTGTCATCCAATTCCTGACCTCATCCTTGGTTTAAATATGGACAAAAGAGCTGAATTCCAGAGGTAAGGTGAGAGTGACTGCCCTTGACATCAAGGCAGCATCTGACTGAGTGTGGCATTAAGGAATTCAAGGAAAACCGGAGTCAATGGGAATCAGGAAAACCCTCCGCTGGTTGAAGTCAAAGCTGGCACAAAGGAAGATGATTGTTCTGGTTGGAAATCATCATCCCAGCTCCATGTTACTGTGACAGGTAACATTCACAGCACACAGGCCAGGTAATGACCATCTCCAACAAGAGAAAATCCAACCATCATCCCTTGACATTCAATAGCATTACCATCATTGAATCCCCCATTATCAACATCTGGGGTGGCACAGTGATTAGCGCTGCTGCCTCACAGCACCAGGGACTGGGGTTCAATTCCCAGCTTGGGTCACTAGCTGCATGTTCTTCCCATGTCTGTGTGGGTTTCCTCCGGGTGCTCTGGTTTCCTCCCACAGTCTGAAAGACATGCTGGTTAGGTGGACTGGCCATGCTAAATTCTCCCTCAGCGTACCTGAACAGGTGCTGGAGTGTGGTGACTAGGGGATTTTCACAATAACTTCATTGCAATGTAAATGTAAGCTTAGAACAAAGAACAAAGAACAAAACAGCACGGGAAACAGGCCCTTCGGCCCAACGAGCCCGCGCCGCCGTCCCATGGTCAGTGACCTATTCATGACTCTAGTCTATGCCTAATGTGTGAGGATCAGGGAGGTCCAATATAGGGACAATTTGTTACCCAATCAATCAGCCTAAAAGCACATTTTTGGGATGTGGGAGGAAACCGGAGCACCCGGAGGAAACCCACGCAACCACGGGGAGAACGCACAAACTCCCACGGACACAGGCCCAACTCCATGTGTCCGCACAGCAACAGAGATAACCTCTGTGCTGCCATGATGCCCTCGAGATGGTAAGTGCCTGTGGATAAAAATTTCATTATTAAAGACTCTATACCCCTGAGACTAAACTGACCCCAAGCCTACAATGCTTAATAAGGCCTGCTATATCCCCCTATATAAGAACATAAGAACATAAGAAATAGGAGCAGGAGTAGGCCATCTGGCCCTTCGAGCCTGCCCCGCCATTCAATAAGATCATGGCTGATCTGTCGTGACTCAGCTCCACCTTCCCGCCCTCTCCCCATAACCCTTAATCCCTTCTCTTATCAAAAACCCATCAACCCGTTTCTTAAAAATATTTAGCGAGGCAGCCTCCACTACTTCAACGGGCAGAGAATTCCAGAGATTCACCACCCTTTGAGTGAAGAAGTTCCTCCTCAACTCTGTTCTAAACCGCCCCCCCTTTATCTTGAGGCTGTGCCCCCTAGTCCTACTGTCTTTTTTGAGCGGGAACAGTCTCTCCACCTCTATCCTATCCATCCCATTCATCATCTTATACGTCTCAATGAGATCTCCCCTCATTCTTCTAAACTCTAACGAGTACAAGCCTAGTTTATTCAGCCTCTCCTCATAGCTCAATCCCCTCAACTCCGGTATCAGCCGAGTAAACCTCCTCTGCACTCCCTCCAGGGCCAAAACATCCTTGCGCAGGTGCGGCGCCCAAAACTGCACACAGTACTCCAGCTGCGGCCTCACCAATGCCCTATACAGCTGCAGCAAGACCTCCCTACTTTTATATTCAATCCCCTTCGCTATGAAGGCCAGCATCCCATTCGCCTTCCTGACCACCTGCTGCACCTGCAAGCTGGGTTTTTGCGACTCATGCACAAGGACCCCGAGGTCCCTCTGCACCGTCGCCTGCTGCAGTTTTTCGCCCCGTAAGTAATAGTCCTTCCTACCATTCCTCCTACCAAAGTGGACCACCTCACACTTGCCAACATTAAATTCCATTTGCCATTTCCTGGCCCATTCGCCCAGCCTATCTAGATCCTTCTGCAGACTCTCCACACCCTCCGCACAATTTGCCTTTCCCCCAATCTTGGTGTCATCAGCAAATTTCGACACCCTGCACTCGGTTCCCTCCTCCAGATCATCTATATAAATGGTAAATAGCTGAGGCCCCAGCACCGACCCCTGGGGCACCCCACTAGTCACCAACCGCCAATCCGAATAGCATCCATTGACCCCCACTCTCTGCCTCCTATTTGACAACCAATCCTCTATCCACGCTAACACCCTACCCCCAACTCCATGTCCCCTGACCTTCTGCAATAACCTCTTGTGAGGTACCTTGTCAAACGCCTTCTGAAAATCCAGAAAGACCACATCCACCGGCTCTCCTCCATCTACTCCATCTATGTAAACTGCTCATGTGGCTGTCCAAGTGACTCTTGAACAACCCTAGCGTGCCTGCTTCCACCACCTCACTTGGCAGTGCATTCCACATCCCCACTACCCTTTGTGTGAAAAACTGCCCTCTAACATTAGTCTTATATCTAGCCCCCCTCACCCTAAGCCCGTGACCCCTCGTTCTATCCATTTCTAATAGCGGAAAAAGCTTATCACCATCTACTCTATCTGTCCCCTTCATAATCTTATAAACCTCTATCAAATCCCCCCTCAGCCGACGTCTCTCAAGGGAAAACAGCCCAAGTGCGTTCAATCTTTCCTCGTAAGACAGCCCTTCCATACCAGGCAACATCCTGGTAAATCTCCTCTGCACTGTCTCCAGGATCTCTACATCCTTCCGGTAGTACGGCGACCAGAACTGGACGCAGTACTCCAGGTGAGGCCTAACCAACGTTCTATACAACTGCAACATCAGACTCCTACTCTTATATTCTATACCCCTTCCTATGAAGGCTAACATGCCATACGCTTTCCTCATCACATTCTGCACCTGCACCGACACCTTCAGGGACTTGTGTACCTGCACCCCCAGGTCTCTCTGCGTATCTATACTCCGGATAGTTCTACCTTTTATCATATAACTCCCTTCCACATTATTCCGGCCAAAGTGCATCACCTCGCATTTCTCCGGATTAAATTCCATTTGCCATCTATCTGCCCAATCTACCAGCCTATCTATGTCCTGTTGCATTGCCAGGCACTGCTCCTCAGTACTCGCCAATCCAACCAACTTAGTGTCATCAGCAAATTTGCTGATCACACCACCTACCCCCTCTTCCAAGTCATTAATGTATACTACAAATAGTAGAGGTCCTAGTACCGAGCCCTGCGGCACCCCACTGGTGACAGACCTCCAATTGGAAAAGGAGCCCTCCACTACTACCTGCTGTCTTCTCCTCCCAAGCCAGTTCTTCACCCATCTACATACCTGGCCTTGTATCCCATGAGCCTTCACCTTTTCTATCAGCCTACCGTGAGGGACCTTGTCAAACGCCTTACTGAAATCCATATAGACAACATCAACGGCTTGTCCTTCGTCAACTGTTTTTGTCACCTCTTCAAAAAATTCCAACAGATTCGTAAGGCACGACCTCCCTGTAACGAAGCCATGCTGCGTATCCCTGATCAGATTGCAGCGCTCCAGATGCTCATACATCCTATCCTTGAGGATCCTCTCCATTATCTTGCCTATAACTGAAGTCAAGCTCACTGGCCTATAGTTCCCTGGGTTATCCCTCTGACCCTTCTTAAACAACAGTACAACATTTGCAATCCGCCAATCCTCTGGGACCTCACCTGTGTCCAAAGAAGAGACAAAGATTTGCGTCAGAGGCCCAGCAATTTCATCCCTCACCTCCCTTAGCAGCCTAGGATAGATGCCATCAGGCCCCGGAGATTTGTCTGTCTTTATAGTGTCTAAAAGTCCCAACACCTCTTCCCTCGTGATGACTATTTCCCTCAACGGATCCTCAAACTTCTCAAGCACAGCAGCAGAGGACTGACCCCTCTCCTGAGTGAATACCGACGCAAAGTATTCATTCAAGATCTCCCCCATTCCCCCAGGCTCCAAGCATAGTTCCCCTCCTCTGTCCCTGAGAGGACCAATGTTCCCTCTAACCATCCTTTTGTTTCTAATATAAGAGTAAAATGCTTTAGGATTTTCCTTAATCCTACCCGCCAAAGCCATTTCGTGGCCCCTTTTTGCCTTTCTGATGCCCCTTTTAAGTTCCCTCCTACATTCTCTGTATTCTTCTAACGCTATCTCTGTCCTCAAATGCCTCGATCTAGTGTACGCTTCCCTCTTTCTCCTGACCAGGTCCTCAATATCCCTAGTTACCCACGGCTCTCTAATCCTACCTTTCCCATCCTTCCTCTTGACCGGCACATGTCTTTCCTGTAAAGATTGTAGTTTTCCCTTGAGAGACTCCCACATACCCAGCGTCGACCTACCGTTAAATAGCGTACCCCAGTCTGTATCTTTAAGATCCTGCCTAATCCGGCTGTATCTAGCCCTCCCCCAATTTAACACCCTCCCCTTAGGACAGGCTTCATCTTTATCCATTAATATCTTGAACCAGACAGAGTTGTGGTCACTGTTAGCCACATGCTCTCCTACCTCAACGTCAACCACCTGCCCAGGCTCATTCCCCAGAACCAAGTCAAGTATAGCCCCCTCCCTGGTCGGTCTATCCACGTACTGCTCCAGGGATCCTTCCATTACACACTGTACAAATTCCTCCCCGTCAGCACCCTCTGATCTCAGTACATTCCAATCTACCCTGGGGAGATTAAAATCTCCCACTACCACCACCCTATTCTTCCTGCACTTATCTAGAATGTCCCTGCTTATCCCTTCTTCCACAGCCCTCGAGCTGTTGGGCGGTCTGTAGTAAACACCCAGCAGAGTAACATCACCCTTCCTATTCCTCAACTCCACCCATAGCGACTCGATTCCTACATCCTCCGTACCTCCCTCCCTCTGCACTGCTACGATGCAATCCTTAACTAACAACGCCACTCCCCCACCTCTCAGCGACCCACCCCTATCTCGCCTGAAACACTTATACCCAGGAACATTCAACTGCCAATCCTGCCCTTCCTTTAACCAAGTCTCTGTCACCGCCACCACTTCCAACTTCCTTTCAAACATTAATGCCTTCAGTTCATCTGTTTTGCCAGTCACACTCCTAGCATTGAAACACATGCACTGAAGACCCTCCGAAACAACCCGATCCTTCTTCCTACCCTCCGGGCCTACCCTATCCCCAATCCCAGTTCCGTCTACCTCCCCACCCCCCCTCCATATTAGTTTAAACCCTGCCGATACACACCAGCTAACCTTCCAGCTAAGATATGTATGCCCTTCCCAGTTAACTGTACCCCATCCCTCTTGTATATTAGCCGTTCTTTCATAAAGACTTCCCAGTGGTCTATGAATATAAATCCCTCTGCCCTACACCAATCTTTCAACCAAGCATTTAATTGGATTAGTTCATTATTTCTAGCCCTGCTAGCCCCAGGCACCGGCAGCAGCCCAGAGAACGCCACCCTGGAGGCCCTACATTTCAGCCTGGCCCCCAACTCCCTGAACTGCCTGCGTATGTCCCCCCTGCACTTTGTTCCTACATCCTTCTCTCCTACATGCACTATCACATTCGACTCAGTCCCTCCACCCTTCAAGATTCCCTCTACCCTTTCTGAGATGTCCTGTACCCCAGCTCCAGGGAGGCAGACTACCATCCTGGAGTCCCGCTTTTGCCCACAGAATCGCCTGTCAATCCCCTTGACATTCCCATCCCCCACCACTATCTCACACCCTGCACTCTTCACTTTCTGATCTCCCTCCCTTGCCTTCTCTACCCCGACTGTCACCCCACCCTTGACATTCCGGGGTAATTCATCTGGGGCATTCCTAGTACTTTTCTTTTTGCTCTTCCTAACTGTAACCCAACCATCTATACTTGTAGGTTCTGGTATTAGCTCAGGGTTGCCATTCCTCTCCATTACCTCCTCATTTTCCCTAACTAAAAACATATCCTCCAGTCTCAGTTCCAGCTGCCTCACCCGGGCCCTTAATCGCTGCACCTCGAGACATTTCCCGCATATGTGGGCTTTCGGGAGATGTGCTGTCTCCAGAAATGTCCACATATGGCATCGAACACAGTGAACACGTGTAACCCTAGACCCTGGCATTATGGTTGACCCCTGTCAAGGTGTGATATGAAGCCCTGTTATCAAACCTGCGCTCGCCCAAGCCCAGTGAGCTTAAGCCCTTTTACCTCTCACTCTGCTTCCCTCCTCACTCCACTGCCCGCTCCCGACGCTGCCCGCTATCTACCTTGGCCTTCTTTTTATACTCCCGCGCTCCCTTCCCAGCAGCCCCTGCGCCTATCTCCCGCTACGGAGCACCAAAACAAACAAAAACCCTCCCGAACTAGAAGTCAGTCAGAATGCAGTATTTACAAGGCAGCACACTCACCAAAAGGCAGCCACTCGTCAAAATCTCTGTTCCAGAGAACAGTACTTGTGACACTAATAAATAAACTTTAACTTTTTTCCTGGGGATTACCATTGACCAGAAACTGAACTAGACTAGCCATTTAAATACTGTGACTACAAGAGCAAGTCAAAGGCTAGGAATCCTGTGCCAAGTAACTCACCCCCTGACTCCCTTTGATCATTTGATCATTTACTTTGATCATTTACATGAATGAGCCTTTGATCATTTACAAGGCAGAAGTCAGGAGTGCAATGGAATACTCTCCATCTGCTGGATGAGTGCAGCTTCAACAACACTCAAGAAGCTCAACACCATATCCAGGGCAAAGCAGCCCACTTGATTGTTATCCATGCCAGAACTATTTAATTCCTCCACCACCAATGAATAGTGGCAGCAGCGTACACCATCTATAAGATGCACTGCAGCAACTCACCAAGGTTTAGATTCCAAACCCATGACCACTCCAATATAGAAGGACAAGGGCAGCTGATACCCAGGAACACCAACACCTGGAGGTTCTCCTCCAAGCCACTCGCCATCCTGAATTGGAAATATATTGCCGTTCCTTCACTGTCATTGGGTCATAGTCCTGGAACTCCTTCACTAACAGCGCTGTGGACTGTAATGGTTCAAGAAGGCAGCTCACCACCACCTTCTCAAGGGCAATTATGGATGAGCAATAAATGCTGGTCTAGCCAACAATGCCCATATCCTATAAATGATTAAAAATCAATTTAAAAATATTAGGGACTAACTCACTTCTCCATTAACAGTCTTGTCTGTGCTATCGTCTTGACTAGTGTTGGAGGGTTAACAACAATGCAGGAATGACAAGGCATGAGATCTTTGCTGTCCTCTCGGAGTTGAGGAGGAACTTCTTCACTCAAAGGGTGGTGAATCTCTGGAATTCTCTGCCCGTTGAAGTGGTGGAGGCTGCCTCGTTCAATATTTTTAAGACACAGGTTGATAGGTCTTTGATAGGCAAGGGGATTAAGGGTTATGGGGAGAGGGCGGGAATGTGGAACTGAGCGACGACAGATCAGCCATGATCTTATTGAATGGCGGGGCAGGCTCGAGGGGCTAGATGGCCTACTCCTGCTCCTATTTCTTATGTTCTTATGACCCCCGTACTCCTTTCTCTGCACGATGGGCTGCGCTTGCATCCACTTAAGTCCTCAGTTCTGGAATTCATTCCATAACTGCTCAACATCTCCACCCTCTGTACCTCTTTAAGAAGCTCCTGGAAACTCATCTACAAATCTCATTCTTAGGGGTTGAATATTATCTCAAGATGCTTCTATGAAACATTGTGACATTTTTATTATGTTAAAGGTGCTACATAAATGCAGACTGTTAAGTGTGAACGAAAATGTGAGTGAATTAATTTGAATACTAACAGTTAATTGGAATGTCTCACTCCATAAAGATACATCTTGCTTCATAGAATCATAGAACCCTACAGTGCAGAAAGAGGCCCTTCAGCCCATCAAATCTGTACCAAACACAATCCCACCCAGGCCCTATCCCTATATCCCTACATTTTACCCACTAATCCCTTTAACCTACACATCTCAGGATACTAAGGGGCAATTTTATGGCATGGCCAATCAACCTAATCCACATATCTTTGGCTTATCTCATTAGATATTTTTGCAGCTAACTGTTCATTCAAATCTCCAGCTATTTGAGTTAAAGCTCAGGGGGATAGTGAATGCAGTTCACTGAGCCTGGCACAGCCTTTGAGAGTGAGAGGGAAAGGAATTAGTCTAGAAAAGACTGATGCAGTACAAACACAGTTGTAATAATCTCGCTGAGGCCAGTGATCCCTCACCATCACCCTTTATTTACAGCGTGCTGGCCACTCAGCGGTCATAGTGTACAAGTCAGCCCCAGAATCTTTCAATTACTGTGCTGAGTGGATCTGGCTAGTTTTAAATCCTTGCTGCTCCTTCTCCATCGGGTGAGCCACCACTTCCCTAATAGAGGAGCTTGTACATTACAAGGCCCACAGGGAGATCTACTGATAATCCTCCATAGCCATCAGAACATTCCTCCTGCCCTGCCAAGTCCATTTCTTCCCCTGCAACCCTGCCACAAGACGGTCTTTTCTGCTGCTTAGCAATAGACCTGAGATTGGTTGGAGACAGGACTGGATCTGGGGGTGTAAAGTGGTTCTTCCTGAGGTCTCACTTCAGATGGGGCATCAGTCTCTTTCACTTCCATCTTAGAATCTATGTCTTCATTACCCAGAGGTCAGCTTCTAATCATGGCTCAGCACCAGCAGTGGTCATCCCCATGGCTGGCAATGAGGCCTGCACTGGCCCAGGCTCCCTACTTCTGAGGTGATCAATGTGTTTCCTGACAATTTTGTCCATTGTAAGATGTGGGCCCATTTCCGTTATAATTCCGGGGCCCAACTGAGGTCATTCCCAAAGTTCCTCACAGGACTGAACTGCCGGTTTTGAATGTTCTTTCGGTCCTGCAGAGTCATAGTTCCTCTTCTGGTTCTCTTGTTGGGAATCCCCCCACCTCGTCAGGTTTGGGGGCAGTAAGCTTAATCTTTTCTGAACCATTAACAATTCCACTGGGCGATTTCTGTCCTTGCCTGAGGGGTAGTCTGATAGTCGAAAAAAAATCAATGCTGCAAGTTGCTTTTTCATGCCGAGCTTAAAAGTCTGCATCATTCGTTCAGCCAACCCATTCGAAGACGGGTGAAGGGGAACTGTCCTAATGTGTTTGATTCCATTGGAAAGCATGAAGGTCCAGAACTCGGTGCTAGTAAAGGCAGTGCCATTGTCAGAGCAGAAACTTTGTTGTAGATTCACAATGGTGGCATGGGAAGTGATGGAGCCCATGCGATGTATCTCCAGCCATTTGGAATGTATATCAACTATACTTAAGAACATGGAACCCCTAAAAGGCCTGACAAAGTCCACATGCACTCTCGCCCAGGGCCTACCAGGCCACTGCCATGGATGTACAGAGGCTGAGGGAGGGGAAGTTTTTGATTCTCTTGACACAACTCACTGTCTCAGCAAGTCAGGAATGTCTGCATCAAGGATGGGCCACTTAGCTCCTGAGTAACATTTTCATCTTCAAAATCCCACTGTGTCCATAGTGTAATTCCGTAAGTATTGGACATCTATCTGGCTGAGGGACAGCTATGGGTAACCCCAGAGGATGATGTCATCCTCAACATTGAGTTCATCTTTCTTCATCACATAGTGTTTCATTTCATCTGACGGTGTACTCTGAATCCCCCATGTAATAAAGAACAAAGAAAGAAGAACAAAGAACAAAATCAGCCCGGGAAACAGGCCCTTCGGCCCAACGAGCCCGTGCCGCCATCTCAACACCACCAGTCCACCTCTCTACTCATGACTCCTATCTAATGTTTTATGGCCATCCAGATTGAGGGAAACTGATTTAGGGATAATTCATTCCTGCCAATCAGCCTAACAGCACATCTTTGGGGTGTGGGAGGAAACCGGAGCACCCGGAGAAAACCCACGCAAGCACGGGGAGAATGCGCAAACTCCCACAGACACCGGCCCAAGTCCATGTGTCTGCACAGCAATCAGCGATAGTCACTGAGCTGTCATCTTGCCCAGTATCTTGTCCAGTTTAGGCACACACTAACGACATGAAGCACTAGGCCAATCTCGAACAACCAAGAGCAGCCCCAGTACGACCCATCGTGTGTATGCCCCTCATTCGACACGAGGTGGACCGACTTAAAACCTGTGAATGAAAGAGAAAAAAAAAATTATTATCATACTATACCCATTTACATTACCAGGGACGCCCCAATGCTAATGACCCTTATTTAAAAGGTTCTCCTATATCCACCCATCTCCAACTCAGTCATGTGCCTGTCTAAGTTACTCTTAAAGGACTCTAGCGTGTTTGCCTCCACCACCTTACTTGGCAGAGCATTCCATACTCCCACTACCCTCTGTGTGAAAAACCTCCCTCTAATATCTGTGTTGTACCGCATAATGGGCGAGGTTCTCTAGCTCCCAGAGGCG
This sequence comes from Prionace glauca, assembly GCA_037974335.1. Lineage (NCBI taxonomy): Eukaryota > Metazoa > Chordata > Chondrichthyes > Carcharhiniformes > Carcharhinidae > Prionace > Prionace glauca. The sequence continues at coordinate 9,751,611 of CM075739.1, read as the reverse complement.
GCATGTTGTTTGCTAGTGGTAGGATTCTCTGGTTCCCCCGCTGTCAATAGTAATTCCCACTGATATTCACCCCACGCTGGCGGGAAACCCGTGGGTGGGGCTGTGCTGCCGGCATGAACGGCCGAAGAATTCCACCCTATGTCTTTTCATTTAGACAGGACTGGGTCCTTTTGCGTCTCGGCTTTGATTTGCTTTGCAGACACCGGCAAGGTATCCACAAAATTGAGGGTCAGTACGATCTCTTCCACAGCTGGTAACATAAGAAATAGGAACAGGAGTAGGCCATCTAGCCCTTTGAGCCTGCCCCGCCATTCAATAAGATCATGGCTGATCTGTCGTGGCTCAGTTCCACTTTCCCGCCCTCTCCCCATAACCCTTAATCCCCTCTCTTATCAAAAACCCATCAACCCGTTTCTTAAAAATATTTAGCGAGGCAGCCTCCACCACTTCAACGGGCAGAGAATTCCAGAGATTCACCACCCTTTGAGTGAAGAAGTTCCTCCTCAACTCCATTCTAAACCGCCCCCCCCTTTTATCTTGAGGCTGTGCCCCCTAGTCCTACTGTCTTTTTTGAGCGGGAAGAGTCTCTCCACCTCTATCCTATCCATCCCATTTATCATCTTATACATCTCAATGAGATCTCCCCTCATTCTTCTAAACTCTAACGAGTACAAGCCCAGTCTATTCAGCCTCTCCTCATAGCTCAACCCCCTCAACTCCGGTATCAGCCTAGTAAACCTCCTCTGCACTTTGGAGAGGTTTGACATGATCAGGAATAGTCAGCATGGATTTGTCAAGGGCAGGTCGTGCCTTACGAGCCTAGTTGAGTTCTTCGATAATGTGACTGAACACATTGACGAAGGAAGTGCCGTGGACGTAGTGTACATGGACTTCAGCAAGGCTTTTGATAAGGTCCCCCATGCAAGACTTCTTGAGAAGGTGAGAGGGCATGGGATCCAAGGGCCTTTGGCCTTGTGGATCCAGAACTGGCTTGCCTGCAGAAGGCAGAGAGTGGTTGTGGATGGGTCTTTTTCGGAATGGAGGTCAGTCACCAGTGGGGTGCCCCAGGGATCTGTTCTTGTTTGTCATTTTCATAAATGACCTGGATGAGGAAGTGGAGGGATGGGTTAGCAAGTTCGCTGATGACACGAAGGTCGGCGGTGTTGTGGATGGTCTGGAAGGATGTCAAAAGTTGCAGCAGGACATAGATAGGATGCAGGAATGGGCGGAGAAGTGGCAGATGGACTTCAACGCGGATAAATGTGTAGTAGTCCATTTCGGCAGAACCAACGGGATGAACGAGTACACTATTAAGGGCAGGGGTCTTAGTAGCGTTGAAGAGCAGAAGGATCTCGGGGTCCGGGTTCACAGGACTCTTAAATCGGCCTCGCAGGTGGAGGAGGTGGTCAAGAAGGCGTATGGTGTACTGGCCTTCATTAATCGAGGGATTGAGTTTAGGAGTCGGGAGGTAATGCTGCAACTTTACAGGACCCTTGTCAGGCCTCATTTGGAGTACTGTGCGCAGTTCTGGTCGCCTCACTATAGGAAAGATGTAGAAGCTATTGAAAGGGTGCAGAGGAGATTTACAAGGATGTTGCCTGGACTGGGAGGCATGCCTTATGAAGATAGGTTGAGGGAGCTGGGACTCTTTTCCCTGGAGAGGCGAAGGTTGAGAGGCGACCTGATAGAAGTTTATAAAATGTTGAGAGGAATAGATAGGGTGGACTCTCAGAGGCTATTTCCCCGGGTTGAAATGGTCGCTACGAGGGGACACAGATTTAAGGTGCGGGGAGGGAGGTACAGAGGTGATGTTAGGGGTAAGTTTTTCACTCAGAGGGTGGTGAGTGATTGGAATCGGCTGCCGTCGTCGGTGGTGGAGGCGAACTCGCTGGGGTCTTTTAAAAGACTTCTGGATGAGTATATGGGGTTTAATGGGATTGGGGGTTATAGATAGGTCTATAGATTGGTGGGGTTGATGCGATCGGCGCAACTCGAGGGCCGAAGGGCCTGTTTGTGCTGTAATGTTCTATGTTCTATGTTCTATGCACTCCCTCCAAGGCCAAAATATCTTTGCGCAGGTGCGGCGCCCAAAACTGCACACAGTACTCCAGCTGTGGCCTCACCAATGCCCTATACAGCCGCAGCAAGACCTCCCTACTTTTATATTCAATCCCCCTCGCTATGAAGGCCAGCATCCCATTTGCCTTCCTGACCACCTGCTGCACCTGCAAGCTGGGTTTTTGCGACTCATGCACAAGGATCCCGAGGTCCCTCTGCACCATTGCCTGCTGCAGTTTTTCGCCCCGTAAGTAATAGTCCTTCCTACCATTCTTCCTACCAAAGTGGACCACCTCACACTTGCCAACATTAAATTCCATTTGCCATTTCCTGGCCCATTCACCCAGCCTATCTAGATCCTTCTGCAGACTCTCCACACCTTCCGCACAATTTGCCGTTCCCCCAATCTTGGTGTCATCAGCAAATTTCGACACCATACACTCGGTTCCCTCCTCCAGATCATCTATATAAATGGTAAAAAGCTGAGGCCCCAGCACCGACCCCTGGGGCACTCCACTAGTCACCATCCGCTAATCCGAATAGCACCCGTTGGCCCCCACTCTCTGCCTCCTATTTGACAACCAATCCTCTATCCACGCTAACACCCTACCCCCAACTCCATGTCCCTCTACCTTCTGCAATAACCTCTTGTGAGGTACTTTGTCAAACGCCTTCTGAAAATCTAGAAACACCACATCCACCGGCTCTCCTCTATCCACCGCCCTAGACACATCCTCATAGAACTCCAGTAAATTTGTCAGACACGACTTCCCTTTAATGAAACCGTGCTGTGTCTGCTCTATCAAGCAATTACATTCAAGATGCCTCGCAATTTCCTCCTTAATGACAGATTCTAACATTTTACCTACCACAGACGTTAAACTAACCGGCCTATAATTCCCCGCCTTTTGCCTGGCACCCTTCTTAAACAATGGCGTAACATTAGCCGTTTTCCAATCGTCCGGCACTTCCCCAGAATCCAGCGACATCTGGAAAATAACCACCAATGCATCCACTATAACCTCCGCCATTTCTTTCAGAACCCTCAGATGCATTCCATCCGGTCCTGGGGACTTGTCCACAATCAGCCCCTCCAGTCTGTCGAGCACCACCTCTCTAGAAACAGTAATGTCATTAAGACCCTCCAGTCCTACCACCTTTCCATCGCTAACACCCGGCAAATTATTCACGTACTCCTCCGTGAAGACAGAAACAAAAAAGTTATTCAATACCTTAGCCATATCCTCATCCCCTACCACTAGCTCCCCTTTCTCATCCTCTAAAGGACCAACATTCACCCTAGCCAGCCTCTTGCTTTTTATATATTTATAAAAACTCTTGCTATCCTTGCTATCCCGGCTAACAAAGCTGGGCTGATTGGAAATGGCAGGCGACTCAGTGCATTAGCGTTAACTTTCCGGGTCCTGGGGTGGTGCTCTAGGAGGTACTCAATAGCCACCAGAAACAAGGTCCAACACTGTATCTGGATGGAGGCAATAGCGTCTATTGCCTTGTTTTCTTTATAAAGTCCCAGCAATGCTTTATAATCAGTCACTGTGACAAAGCACCTATCATAAGAACAGAAGAAATAGGAGCAGGAGTAGGCCATCTAGCCCTTCGAGCCTGCCCCGCCATTCAATAAGATCATGGCTGATCTGAAGTGGATCAGTTCCACTTTCCTGCTTTCTCCCCATAACCCTTAATTCCCTTGTCTATCAGAAATCTACCTACCCGTGACTTAAGTATATTTGATGAGGTAGCCTCCACCACTTCAATGGACAGAGAATTCCAGAGATTCACCGCCCTTTGAGTGAAGAAGTTCCTCCTCAACTCTGTTCTAAACTGCACCCCCCGCCCCTTATTTTGAGGCTCTGCCCTCTAGTTCTGGTTTCCTTTCTAGGCATAAAGAATCTCTCTACCTCTACCCTATCTGGCTCCTTCATTGTCTTGTTAGTCTCTATAAGATCCCCCCTCAGCCTTCTAAACTCCAACCAGTACAGGCCTAGTCTATTTAATCTCTCCTCATAGTCTAACCCCCTCATCTCCATATCAGCCTGGTGAACCTTCTCTGTACTCCCTCCAAGGCCAATATATCCTTATGCAAATAAGGGGACCAAAACTGCACACAGTACTCCAGTTGTGGCCTCACCAGTGCCTTGTACAGTTGCAGCAAGATCTCCCTGCTTTTATCATAACATATTGATGGAATTTTTTAACACCAAACACAACTGCCAACTCTCTTTCTTGATCTGGGAATAATCACCCCCCCCACCGCCCTCCACCGCAGTGTCTGAGAGAGTCCTAGATGCATACAGCTTCTTTATTCCATCTCTCCATCAATGTGCCAGTACCACCCAACCCCATGACTGGAGGTTTCACATGTCAAGTTAGTTCCTTTTTGGGTCAAAATGAGTCAATAAATTGAGGATAAAAGTTGTTGTTTAATTCATTGGGATTCCTTAGAGTTGGCCCCTCCTTAATGGTCCTCACCTTGTCATCCACCAGATGAAGGCCCTTGCCATCCACTCAATAGCCCAAATAGGTCACAGCACTTGCTTGGAAGACACATTTCCCCCTTTCAGGCATACCCCAACCTCCAAGAATCACTACAAAGTCTCTTCCAGATTTACTAGGTGTTCACATTCCAAAGTTCCTATGACCAAGACATTGTCCAGGTATACTGCTAACTGAGGTAACCCTTGGAGTTTGTTCTCTATGACCAGATGAACAATGGCACATGCAGATGAGACATCAAAAGGCAGGCGAGTGTACTCATATAGGCATTTGTGTGTCTTAATTGTTGCATACTTTTGGGAAGTCTTGTCCAAATCATGTTGGAGATATGCCTCAGTTATAGCTTATTGGCTACTCTGCGCACTGGCTCTACCCTAGCTTGGGCAAACCACCTGAATGATCATGGTTGCACCCTGAAGTGTTTAAAATGCTCCGGGTGGCTCGGTTTGTTTTGGTCTCCATTTATAAAATGGAACAGAAACAACTCTCACCCACCTCTTCTATATAAACCTGAGGTATTTACTCAATATATAGTGATCATTGCTCTCTTCTTTAATAAAGTCTTAAAAAGATAAACAATTGAAATTTAAAATAAAAATTTGATTCTGGATGGTAATGAAGCAATTCTTTGGTTCCCAGTGCCCACTGAAGTCCTCAGATGTACAAGTGAACATTGTCCATGTCCAGCTGGACTGAATATAACCACAGAGCAAACTTCCTCAAGCACCTACTGCCTGGACCCATGGGCCCAATTGCCTTGGCCAGTCCCAGGGACAGTAAAGGAGATCCTCCAACTGGTCCACTCTGCTGTGTACCAAGAGTGAATAAAGATCAGGGTTACACGAGCAAGGGGAGCAGTGGCCCATCAGTCACACTCTGTACACGTAAAACACATGGGCGGCACGGTAGCACAGTGGTTGGCACTACTGCTTCAGAGCTCCAGGGACCTGGGTTCGATTCCTAGCTCGGGTCACTGTCTGTGTGGAGTTTGCACATTCTCCTCGTGTCTGTGTGGGTTTCCTCCGGGTGCTCTGGTTTCCTGCCCCAGTCCAAAGATGTGTGGGTTAGGTTGATTGACCATGCTAAAATTGCCTCTTAGCGTCCTGAGATGTGTAGATTACAGGGATTAGCTGGTAAAATATGTAGGGATATGGGGGTAGGGGTGGGATTGCGGTCGGTGCAGACTCAATGGGCTGAATAGCCTCTTTCTGTACTGTAGGGATTCTATGTAACACTGCTAGGCAGATTGGAAATCTCTGAATTAGCTTAAAAATCATTTAGAGGAGATTACTCCATAGCGGAATCCCAATAGAACAGGGGGGCTGCTGCATAGTAGAATGATCCTCTCCCATGGACCTCCCAAACCTACGCTCAAAATTTACAAAGCAAGTTTTTGACTAAAGTGCAGGACCATCAGGACAGGGTTATTACATAAGGCTTCAGTCAGTGAATGCAACCCTCGCCCTCAGAATTCTAGCATTCTCAGCTTGATACCTTTTTGCTTTCATTAGGTTGGTAAAGGAGACAGTTGGAGCAGCAAAGGTCAAAATAAATGCCAAAATCCCCAACTCCATTCGCACTCCTCAGCTGTGATCAGGTTTGAGGCACCAGTACCACATGCCCCCTACAGTGCGTCCTCAGTATTTGTTCACTAATAAGCCCAAGTGACATTTCACCCCTTTACCGTGACTCCTAATATCATCAGGTTGGCTAGAACCATAGAATACAGTGCAGAAGGTGGCCATTCAGCCCATCAAATCTGCACCAACTGTCTGAAAGAACATCCCACCCATGCCCACCTCTATTCCTGTAACTCCACACTTTTGCCATAGCCTATCAACCTAACCCCACTCCTTTGTGGGAGAAAACTGGAGCACCTGGAGGAAACCCTCACAGATGCAGGGAGAATGTGAAAACTCCACACAGACAATAACCCAAGATGGGAGTGAACCTGGGTCCCTGGCGCTGTGAGACAGCAGTGCTAACCACTGTGCCACCCTAATACAGCCTCTGTCTTATGTGCATCCAGTCTGTGCAATAGATGACAAAGTCATCCAAGCATGCTACCATACACTTTCTCAGTACTTGGCCTATGAGTCTTAGGCAGGTGGCTGAAGCCCCATGCAGTCCAAAGGATTAGACTGTATATTGCTATAGCCTCTCACAGGCTTCAAAAGTCAATTTATCTTCAGTAAATGCTCTGTTAAAGGGATCTGTGTAACAAGTTGGTAAGATGACTGTTTTCCCGCTGCCTTGGCAAAGCAGCCGGCATAATTGAGGACCACACGTACATTCTCTCTTCCGGTTTCTTCCATCAGGAAAAAGGTACAAAAATCTGACGTCACGTACCAAACGACTCAAGAACAGCTTCTTTCCTGCTGTCATCAGATTTTTGAATAGACATACCTTGCATTAAGTTGATCTTTCTCTATACCCTAGCTATGACTGTACCACTACATTCTGCACTCTCTACTTTCCTTCTCTATGAACAGTATGTTTTGTCTGTATAGAAACAATGCTTTTCACTGTATACCAGAACATGTGACAATAATAAATCAAATCAAATCGATCTAGGAACAGTGAGAGAGGCAACCCGGAAATTACAGATTGGAGTATACCTAGCAGAAAGGAAGATGGTTGTGGTGGCTGGAGGTCAATCATATCAGTCCCAGGACAGCACTGCAGTAGTTAACCAGGGTAGTGTCCTCTGCCAGATCATCATCAGCTGCTGCACAATGACCTTCCTTCCATCGTAAGGTTGGAAGTGGGGATGTTTGCTGATGATTGCATAATATTCAGTACCTTTCAGCACCTTAGATATGAAGCAGTCCATGTTCACATGTAGCAAGATCTGGACAATATCCTGGCCTTCGGCTGGCGAATGACAAATAACATTCATGCTACACAAATGGTGGGATATTACCATCTCCATCTAGAGAGAATCCTACCATCTCCTCTTGACATTCAAGGCATTACCAAATCCCCACTACCAATATCCTGAGGTTACCATTGATCAGAAACTGAACTGGACTAGCCATATAAATACTGTGGCTATCAGAGCAGGTCAGAGGTTAGGAATCCTGTGGTGAGTAACTCACCTCCTGATTCCCCAAAGCCTGCCCACCATCTACATGGCACAAGTCAGGAGTGTGAAGGAACACTCTCCACTTGTGTGAATGGCTGCAAGACCACCAATGCTCAAGAAGACCAATACCATCCAGGACAAAGTAGTCCATTTGATTGGCACCTCATTTACCAACTTAAACACCCACTCCCTCCACCACTGATGCTCAATGACAGAAGTGTGTACCATTTACAAGATGTTCTCACCAAGGCCCCTTTGAAAGCGTCTTACAAATCCTTGGCTGTTGTGTGCTTTATATCTGAGAGCTATGCAGAGAGGGCACATCCTTATATCATTTATTCACAGTGCTCTGAATTTCTGGTCTCTCATGCTGCTAGCGGCCAGCTTTCTTCTGAGTACACACCCAGGCTTAACATAAGAACATAAGAAATAGGAGCAGGAGTAGGCCATCTAGCCCCTCGAGCCTGCCCCGCCATTCAATAAGATCATGGCTGATCTGTTGTGTCTCAGTTCCACCTTCCCGCCCTCTCCCCATAACCCTTAATCCCCTTGCCTATCAAAAACCCATCAACCCGTGTCTTAAAAATATTTAGCGAGGCAGCCTCCACCACTTCAACGGGCAGAGAATTCCAGAGATTCACCACCCTTTGAGTGAAGAAGTTCCTCCTCAACTCTGTTCTAAACCGCCCCCCCTTTATCTTGAGGCTGTGCCCCCTTGTCCTACCATCCTTTCTGAGCGGGAAGAGCCTCTCCACCTCGATCCTATCCATCCCATTCATCATCTTATACGTCTCAATGAGATCTCCCCTCATTCTTCTAAACTCTAACGAGTACAAGCCTAGTTTATTCAGCCTCTCCTCATAGCTCAACCCCCTCAACTCCGATATCAGCCGAGTAAACCTCCTCTGCACTCCCTACAAAACCAAAATATCCTTGCGTAAGTGCGGCGACCAAAACTGCACACAGTACTCCAGCTGCGGCCTCACCAGTGCCCTATACAGCTGCAGCAAGACCTCCCTACTTTTATATTCAATCCCCCTCGCTACGAAGGCCAGCATCCCATTCGCCTTCCTGACCTGCAGGCTGGGTTTTTGCGACTCATGCACAAGGACCCCGAGGTCCCTCTGCACTGTCACATGCTGCAGTTTTTCGCCATGTAAGTAATAGTCCTTCCGACCATTATTCCTACCAAAGTGGACAACCTCACATTTGCCAACATTAAATTCCATTTGCCAGTTCCTGGCCCATTCGCCCAGCCTATCTAGGTCCTTCTGCAGACTCTCCACACCCTCCGCACAATTTGCCGTTCCACCAATCTTGGTGTCATCAGCAAATTTCGACACCATACACTCGGTTCCCTCCTCCAGATCATCTATATAAATGGTAAATAGCTGAGGCCCCAGCACCGATCCCTGGGGGGCACCCCACTAGTCACCAACCGCCAATCTGAATAGCACCCATTGACCCCCACTCTCTGCCTCCTATTTGACAGCCAATCCTCTAGCCATGTTAACACCCTACCCCCAACTCCATGTCCCCTGACCTTCTGTAATAACCTCTTGTGAGGCACCTTGTCAAATGCCTTCTGAAAATCAAGAAAGACCACATTCACCGGCTCTCCTCTATCCACCGCCCTAGACACATCCTCATAGAACTCCAATAAATTCATCAGACACGACTTCCCTTTAATGAAACCGTGCTGTGTCTGCTCTATCAAGCAATTACATTCAAGATGCCTCGCAATTTCCTCCTTAATGACAGATTCTAACATTTTACCTACCACAGACATTAAACTAACCGGCCTATAATTCCCCGCCTTTTGCCTGGCATCCTTCTTAAACAACGGCGTAACATTAGCCGTTTTCCAATCTTCCGGCACTTCCCCGGAATCCAGCGACGTCTGGAAAATAACCACCAAGGCATCCACTATCACCTCCGCCATTTCTTTCAGAATCCTTGGATGCATTCCAACCGGTCCTGGGGACTTGTCCACAATCAGTCCCTCCAGTCTGTCGAGCACTGCCTCTCTAGTAACAATAATGTCATTCAGGCCCTCCACTCCTACCATCTTTCCATCGCTAACACCCGGCAAATTATTCACGTCCTCCTCCATGAAGACCAAAACAAAAAAGTTATTTAAGGCCTCAGCCATTTCCCCATCCCCTACCACTAAGTCCCCCCTCTCATCCTCTAAGGGTCCAACATTCACCCTAGCCAGCCTCTTCCTTTTTATATATTTATAAAAACTCTTGCTATCCTTTTTTATATTAAGCGCTAGCCCAGCTTCATAGTTTATCCTACCCTTCTTTATCAACTTCTTTGTCACTTTTTGTTGACATTTAAACTCTCCCAATCCTCTTCTCGCCCACCACTCTTAGCTACTCTAAACGCATCCGCTTTTAATTTAACACTTTCCTTTACCTCCTTCGTTATCCACGGCTGATTATCTCTCGTCCTACAATCCTTTTTAACCATCGGAATAAATTTCTGCTGAGCACCAAGAAAGATCTCCTTAAAGATCCTCCACTGTTCCTTAGCAGACCTACCTTCCAACGCGCTCCCCCAATCAACATTCGCCAATTCCTCTCTCATCCTACTGTACTCCCCTCTGTTCAAACAAAGGTCACAGGTCCGGAAACCCACTTTCTCCTCCTCCATCTGCATCAGGAATTAATCAAGCCCAGTGATTATCAACAATAAGCAGACTCACATCATCAAACACAGAACAATTGAATAATTGAAAGCTACAGCAACCTGTATAACCAAGAAGGACAAGGACAGCAGAGACAGAGGAAACACCACTACTTGTAAGTTCCCCTCCAAACCACTCAACATCCTGGCTTGGAAATATATCGTTACTCCTTCACTGTCGCTGGATCAAAATCCTGGAAATCCCTAGCTAACAGCATTGTAACTGTACGTATACCACATAGATTGCAGAGGTTCAAGAAGGTAGTTCACCACCACCTTATCAAGGGCACTTTGGAATGGAATGCTGACCTTGTTAGATATACGCACATCCTCTTTGTGAATGAAAAAATGTTAAGAGTTCTATTGAGATTATAGGTTTGAGAATGGTACACAGAGATTCGTCAGGTCTAATTATGGAGCAAGATACGGAGATCTCTTTTGATCCCTATCTTGGATCACATCCTCACAAATTCAGCTGGTGAGCTGGTGAGTTTGTGTTCCTTAGTGGCATTGCCAAGTCTCACCATGTAGCCTAGACAATGATGACAAAAATATTCTGGTATTCTCAAGCTGACCTTTCAAGCAACCCCATGAGGTCCACAGCAATCCTTTTGAAGGGCACCTCATCCCAGTGGTGGACAGAGGAATGAATAGAGGGCAATACTGAGGCCAGGGTCCACACAGCTGACACTCTGGACATTCATCCGTGGCCTAAGAATCACCTCAGCGGCCACTCAAGTCTTTTCCATCCTTGGATGGGTCAGGTCAAAGGTTGTCCTCCGGCGTTTCCATGGCACCACAAATTGCTCCATTTCCTCTCCGTGTTGCTGAGTGTGTGCAACTCTTTACTGTATAAATGGAGCAGGGCTTTGTGCCTTACTTTCAACCTTTTCTCACCATGACCTCACTGCATACGACTGGATCCTTTATTTGCTCCTGGTCAAAGTCAGATGTTGACACATCCAATGCTGGGAAATGTTTCCTGTCAACTCCTGAATGATTGATCATCGCGACTCCTCTCTGTCATCTCAGAGCAGGTCCTGGGTCTCCTCCCCGACACTCTGAGCTGGAGAAATAGAGGGAATAGGCTGTTGTGTCCCAACTAAAAGTCTGAGCAACTCCAGCTTCCTTCCTCTTGCTTTAGCAATTAGAAGTGACCCCGATTCAATAAACATAGAACATTACAGCGCAGTACAGGCCCTTTGGCCCTCGATATTGCGCCGACCAGTGGAACCAATCTAATGACCCTCTAACCTAAACTATTCCAATGTTATCCATATGCCTATCCACTGACCATTTGAATGCCCTTAAAGTTGGCGAGTCCACAACTGCTGCAGGCAGGGCATTCCAAGCCCTTACTACCCTCTGAGTGAAGAACCTAATTCTGACATCAGTCCTATAATTATCACCCCTCAGTTTAAAGCTATGTCCCCTTGTGTTAGCCATCACCATCCGAGGAAAAAGGCTCTCACTGTCCACCCTATCTAACCCTCTGATCATCTTGTATACCTCAATTAGGTCACCTCTTAAACTTCTTCTCTCTAATCAAAACAATCTCAAGTCCCTCAGCCTTTCCTTGGCTATACAGATCTTTCCACCATACCAGGCAACATCCTCGTAAACCTCCTCCACACCCTTTCCAATGCTTCCACATCTTTCTTATAATGCGGCGACCAGAACTGTACGCAATACTCCAAGTGCAGCCGCACCACAGTTTTGTACAGTTGCAACATGATCTCACGGCTCCGAAATTCAATCCCTCTACCACTAAAAGCTAACACACCATACGCCTTCGTAACAACCTTATCAACCTGGGTGCGAACTTTCAGGGATCAATGCACATGTACCCTGAGATCTCGCTACTCATCAACACTACCAAGAGTCTTTCCATTAGCTCTATATTCTGTAATCCTGTTACTCTTTCCAAAGTGAATCACCTCACACTTTTCCGCATTAAACTCCATTTGCCACCTCTCAGTCCAGCTCTGCAGCTTATCTATGTCCCTCTGCAAACTGTAACATCCATCCTCACTGTCTACAACTCCTCCGACTTTAGTGTCGTCTGCAAATTTATTAACCTATCCTTCTACACCCTCATCTAGGTCATTTATAAAAATGACAAACAGCAGTGGCCCCAAAACAGATCCCTGAGACACACCACTTGTAACTGAACTCCAGGTTGAATATTTCCCATCAACCACCACCCTCTGTCTTCTATCAGCTAGCCAATGCCTGATCCAAACTGCTAAATCACCCTCAATCCCATGCATTCGTATTTTCTGCAGTAGCCTACCATGGGGAACCTTATCAAATACTTTGCTAAAATCCATATACACCACGTCAACTGCTTTACCCTTATCCACCTCTTTAGTCACCTTCTCAAAGGACTTGATAAGGTTTGTGAGGTATGACCTACCTTTCACAAAACCACGTTGACTATCCCTAATCAATTTGTTTCTCTCTAGATGATTATAAATCCTATCCCTTATAATCCTTTCCAAAACTTTGCCCACAACAGAAGTAAGGCTCACCGGTCTATAATTCCCAGGATGGTCTCTACTCCCCTTCTTCAACAAGGGGACAACATTTGCTATCCAAATTTGCGAAACAGTCTAAGGGTGCAAGAAAGTCAATCAAAGAACTTGATCTTAATAATTTTCAGTTCAATGTAATGTTTGAAAGGGTGAAGGAGCTGTTAAGATTCTAGATTTGGGTCAAGCTGATTTCAATCTTATGAGACAGACGCTGAAGGAAACTGGACAAATCTGTCAATTTATTAAACGCCAGAAGGCAATGGGAGGAGTTCAAAGAAGGATTGAATTCCTAGCCCCTGGTATTTGAATCTTCGAGATAGAAAGGTCACCACTCTATGACCTTTTTTGATGATTTCCTGTATCTGTCCATGCCATCTTAATGAGGTATATATCAGCATGCTCAAGTCTCTTTGGACCACCATTACCTTTTCCCATCTGGAAAATATTCCATTCTGTCTAGTGTAGCCTAAAGTGAATGTTCATGTATTTGCATTTGTGGAGATCCATTTGCCACAGTTTTGCCTATTCTATCAACATCTCTTTGTAATCTTACTCTTCCACCTATACTCACAAAGCTGCTTATTTTTCTGTCATCAACAAATTTACACAAGGCTGTCTATCACATAATCTAAGTTATTAATTATTACTTTGAATAATTAAGGCCTCAACACAGATCCTTGCAAAACAACACTAGTCACATCCTATCAATGAGATTATCTCTATTTCCCACCTCCTGCCACTCAGCTAATTTCTAAAGCAGGTTAGGGCGTGTATGGTGTATCAGGGAGGGGGTAATACCTTTGGTGGGGGAACATGCCGCGTCCTTTCAGGGCGGTTTGTGGAAGACGCTCGCATGGAGGGCAGAAGAAATGTTTCAAAGACACACTCAAAGCCTCCCTGAAGTCGCTGAACATGACTACCTGGGAAATCACCCTACCTGGCACTGCCTCATCCATAAAGTTTGTCAAGCTCACGAAGCAAGGTGTATTGATGAAGCACAATTTAAGCCCGATCTGCGCAAGTCCACAGCCACCAGTGCAACAAACTACAGTGTCTACACAAGTCTGTCCAATATGTGCCAGGACATTCCGTGCCCGAATTCTGATCAGTCATCTTCAGACACACCACAACCAGCCTCAAAATGACTAATGGTGTCGGGATCCTCATCGATGACGATGGACGAACAACAAAGCAGGTTAATAATTTTCCCTCAATTCAATGAGCTTCATCAACTTCAGCTAACAGTCTCTTCTGAGGAATTTAATCAAATGCCTTCTGAAAATGCATATGAATAACATCTATAGACAATCACCTGCCCATAACTTTAGTTCTATCAGATTTGTTAGGCATGACTTACACGCTACACATCCATACAAACTCTTACTCATCCAATGAAATTTGGCAAGGTTTCAGTTACTCCAAGCTTAAGTATAGACTCTCATAATTACCACCAATAACTGTTAGACTAACTGGTCTATTTTTAAATAACTCTTTCCTGGGGACTGAGCATCATTGGCAAAGTCAGCATTTTTATTGCCTATACCTAATCGCCCTTCAGAAGCTAGTTGTGAGAACATAAGAACATAAGAAATAGGAGCAGGAGTAGGCCATCTGGCCCTTCGAGCCTGCCCCGCCATTCAATAAGATCATGGCTGATCTGTCGTGGCCCAGTTCCACTTTCCGGCCCTCTCCCCATAATGGTAGTCCTTCCTACCATTCTTCCTACCAAAGTGGACCACCTCACACTTGCCAACATTAAATTCCATTTGCCATTTCCTGGCCCATTCGCCCAGCCTATCTAGATCCTTCTGCAGACTCTCCACACCCTCCGCACAATTTGCCGTTCCCCCAATCTTGGTGTCATCTGCAAATTTCGACACCCTACACTTGGTTCCCTCCTCCAGATCATCTATCTAAATGGTAAAAAGCTGAGGCCCCAGCACCGACCCCTGGGGCACTCCACTAGTCACCATCCGCTAATCCGAATAGCACCCGTTGACCCCCACTCTCTGCCTCCTATTTGACAACCAGCTGCCTTCTTGAACAGCGTCAGTCTGTGTGGTGTAGGTACATCCACAATGCTGTTAGGGACGGAGTTCCAGGAATTAGAGACCGCAACAGTGAAGAAATGGCAACATATTTCCAAGTCAGGATGGTGAATGACTTGGAGGAATACTTGCCAGTGGTAGTACTCCCATGCTCTTGCCTTTTTAGCTGGTTTGGGTTTGGAAGGTGCTGCCTAAAGAATCTTGGTGAGTTCCTCCAGTGCATCTTGTCGATGGTACACACTGCTGCCACTGTTCTTCAGTGATTGAGGGACTGAATGTTGGAGGTGACGAATGGCATGCAATCATGTGGACTGCTTTGTCATGGATGGTATCTAGCTTCTTGAGCGTTGTTGGAGATGTACTCATCTTGGCAAATGGAGAGTATTCCATCACACTCCTGATTTGTGCCTTGTAGATGGCAGACAGGCTTTGAGTAGTTAGTAGGTGAGTTGCTTATCACAGAATTCTCTGACCTGCTTTCGTAGCCAAAGTATTTATCTAGCTAGTCCAGTTCAGTTTCTGGTTGATGGTGACCACCAGGATGTTGATATTGTGTTAGTCAGTGATGGTAATACCATTGAATGTCAAGGGGAAATGGTTGGATTCCCCTTTGCTGGAGATGGTCATTGCCTGGCACTTGCATGGCATGAATGTTCATTGCCACTTTTCAGCCTAATCCTGGATATTGTCCAGGTCTTTCTGCACTTGGGCATGGGCTGCTTCAGTATATGAGGAGTTGTTATGAATGGTGCTGAACATAAGAACATAAGAACATAAGAAATAGGAGCAGGAGTAGGCCATCTGGCCCTTCGAGCCTGCCCCGCCATTCAATAAGATCATGGCTGATCTGTCGTGACTCAGCTCCACCTTCCCGCCCTCTCCCCATAACCCTTAATCCCTTCTCTTATCAAAAACCCATCAACCCGTTTCTTAAAAATATTTAGCGAGGCAGCCTCCACCACTTCAACGGGCAGAGAATTCCAGAGATTCACCACCCTTTGAGTGAAGAAGTTCCTCCTCAACTCTGTTCTAAACCGCCCCCCCTTTATCTTGAGGCTGTGCCCCCTAGTCCTACTGTCTTTTTTGAGCGGGAACAGTCTCTCCACCTCTATCCTATCCATCCCATTCATCATCTTATACGTCTCAATGAGATCTCCCCTCATTCTTCTAAACTCTAACGAGTACAAGCCTAGTTTATTCAGCCTCTCCTCATAGCTCAATCCCCTCAACTCCGGTATCAGCCGAGTAAACCTCCTCTGCACTCCCTCCAGGGCCAAAACATCCTTGCGCAGGTGCGGCGCCCAAAACTGCACACAGTACTCCAGCTGCGACATTGTGCAACGATCAGTGAACATCCCCACTTCTGACCTTATGATGGTAGGGAGATCAGCTGAAGGTAGTAGGATCAAGGACACTGCTCTGAAGAACTCCTGCAGTCATATCCTGGAGTTGAGATGATTGACCTCCAACTCCACAATCTTTTGTGCCAGATATGACTTGAATGTGTATTTTACTGGTTGCCTCTTCACTATTCCTAGACTGTCGATTGACATGCAATTTTCCAATCTAAAGGACAAGTCCTCAAATCAAGAGAACTTTGGAAGATTATAGTTAAGCCACCAATGTTCTGTGAAATGCTGGGATGAAAACCAGCTGGGAATGTGTTTAATCCTTGTCTTTTTCTCATTGCCTCTGTTAATTTTGCTGAATTGCTGTCTCTGCTTCAATGATGGCTTCCTTGGCCTGCATGCAGTTTTCCTCCACAGTAAATACTGATGCAAAGTAATTATTGAGCAGGTTGGATTTAATATTCCACTGGTAAGATTGATGGGGAAGAGGATTTGTTAAATCCAGCAGGCAGCCAGCTTGCCACCTACCCAGCCACCTCTGTCCCCATCGCAATGTAACCATGGCTGGAATAGCATCAGACAACAGCAGCCCCCTCTCCCCCCACCATCAGAGGACCAATTGAGGCAGCAATCTCCAAATAAGGGGATTAAACTGGAAGTGAGTGAAGCCCACCACTGGTGGCCAGTCCAGCAGGTTTCCCTGTTTCAGTGCTCTGGTGGGGAAAAGACTGTTGTCCACCTGTTTGTGGAATGTGCCTTTGCAATGATGGTCTAGAGAGAGATGAAATGGTTTATGACGAGGTTCATCAATAATACCTGTGTGACCAAGGCTCTGTGCTCTATGGGCTGTTTCCAGAGATGTACACCATGACAAACATCAACAGTTGCTGGAGGATCATTAACTCAATGAAAGACGCTCTTTGGTCTTGTTGATCTTCCAGTGCAAGGAGTAGTCCCTGACTGAGTGTTATAGACTGGCACATTCCAAAGCCCAGGACTACATAGCAACATAGAACAGTACAGCAGAGTACAGGCCCTTTGGCCCTCAGTATCATGCCGAGCTATGTCCAAACCCAAGATCAAGCTATCCCACTCCCTATCATTCTGGTGTTCGCCATGTGCCTATCCAATAACCGCTTGAAAGTTCCTAAAGTGTCCGACTCCACTATCACAGCAGGCAGTGCATTCCACACCCCAACCACTCTCTGAGTAAAGAATCTACCTCAGACATCCCTCCTGTATCTCCCACCATGAACCTTAAAGTTATGCCCCCTTGTAACAGCTACATCCACTATCTATCCCCTTCATCATCTTATAAACCTCTATTAAGTCGCCTCTCATCCTCCTCTGCTCTAAACAGAAAAGCCTCAGCTCCCTCAACCTTTCCTCATAAGACCTACCCTCCAAACCAGGCAGCATCCTGGTAAATGTCCTCTGCACTCTCTCCAATGTCTCCACATCCTTCTTATAGTGAGGTGACCAGATCTGCACACAATATTCCAAATGTGGTTTCACCAAGGTCCGGTATAGTTGCAGCATAACCCCACACTCTTAAACTCAAACCCCCTGTTAATAAACGCTAACACACTATAAGCCTTCTTCATGGCTCTATCCACTTGAGTGGCAACCTTCTGAGATCTGTGGATATGAACCCCAAGATCTCTCTGTTCATCCACATTCCTCAGAACCCTGCCATTGACCCTGTAATAGAACCTTAGAAAATTACAGCTCAGAAACAGGACTATTGGCCCTTCTTGTCTGTGCCAAACCATTGTTTGCCTAGTCCCACTGACCTGCACTTGAACCATATCCCTCCACACCTCTCTCATCCATGAACCCATCCAAGTTTTTCTTAAAATGTTAAAAGTGACCCCACATTTACCATTAATCCGCATTCAAGTTTGTCCTATGAAAAATAATCACCTCACATTCCATTTGCCATTTTTTGGCCCAGCTCTGCATCCTATTGATGTCTTTTTGCAGCTTGCAAGAGTCCTCCACCTCATCCACTACTCCACCAATCTTGGTGTCATCAGCAAATTTACAAACCCACCCTTGAGCCCCCTCTTCCAAGTCATTGATAAAAATCACAAATAGCAGCAGACCCAGCACTGACCCCTGTGGTACACCGCTGGTCTCCAATCTGAAAATTTCCCCTCCATCACCACCCTCTGGCTTCTGTGAGACAGCTAGTTACTTACCCAATTGGCCAATTTCTTTCTATCCCACACCTCCTTACTTTCTTCATGAGCCTACCATGGGGAACCTTATCAAACGCCTTACTAAAATCCACGTATACAACATCAACTGCTCTACCTTCATCCACACACTTAGTTACCTCCTCAAAGAATTCAATCAAATTTGTGAGGCAGGACTTACCCATTACAAAACCGTGCTGACTATTCCGTATTAAGTTGCATCTTTCCAAATGTTCATAAATCCTATCTCTCAGGACCCTTTCCATTAACTTACCGACCACCAAAGTAAGACTAACTGGCCTATAATTACCAGGGTCATTCCTATTTACTTTCTTGAAGAGAGAAACAACATTCGCCACTCTCCAGTCCTCTGGCACAATCCCCATGTAAGAAGTCTCACAACACCAGGTTAAAGTCCAACAGGTTTATTTGATAGTAAACCTACTAGCTTTCGGGGTCTGCCCCTCTGCCTCCACATCATGACAATCCACGTGGACAGTGAGGACCCAAAAATCAAAGCTAAAGGCTGCGCAATCTCATTCCTTGACTCTCAAAGTAAACTAGGATGTATCCCATGAGGGCCAGGGGACTTATCAACCTTCAGGTTTTTCAAAATTGCTAATACATCTTCCCTCAGAACATCTACCTCCTCCATCCTATCAGCCTGTATCACACACTCATCCTCAAAAACATGGCCCCTCTCCTTAGTGAACACTGAAGAAAAGTATTCATTCAATGCCTCACCTAGCTCTTCTGACTCCATGCACAAGTTCCCACTACTATCCTTGACTGGCCCTAACCTCACCCTGGTCATTTTATTTCCCACATAAGAGTAAAAAGCCTTGAGGTTTTCCTTTATCTGAATCACCAAGGACTTCTCATGCCCCCTCTTAGCTCTCCTAAGCCCTTTTTTTAACTCATTCCTAGCGACCTTGTAACCCTTCAGCAACCCAATTGAACCTTGTTTTTTCATCCTTACATACGCTTCCTTTTTCCTCTTGACAAGACAGTCAACCTCCTTTATGAACCATGGTTCCCTCACTTGGCCATTTCCTCCCTGCCTGCCAGGGACACACCTATCAAGGACATGCAGTATTTGTTCCTTGAAAAAGTTCCACTTTTTGTTTGTGCCCATATCTGACAGTTTCTGTTCCCTCAGATTACGTGCTGAGGGACGCAGTTAAGTTTGGGGCAGCCACCACAGAGATACAACGGGGATGGTTGCTGTCTTAGACCTTTCAGTCAGAGTGAACCAAGGGGAGGTTAATTGTACAGAACCTCCTTGAGCTTTGTGACTCACACTGAATGTATACAGTGAATTTTATATGCAACATGATGTAAGTTGAGAACCTGAATATTTATTGCATTTTGTGTGATGGCCACTTTGAAATGTTTGTAATGTTGTTTCAGGTATTTTATGAATAACATATATTTTTCACTGTTTCACTGCATGTTGCGTAAGCTGGGATTGAGAGATAGCTTCAATTGTTATGACTGAGGTATCCATTCAAGTTTTGTAGTTTCCTCCACATCCTTTCCTGAGGCAGTCCGGTGATGATTGTGGAAATGAGGAATGGCTCTCTGATTTCTTCCTATATCAAGTTATATTTCAAAAACAGAGCTAGCATGTCTTATAGTTCTTCACAGCCAATGAGAACTCTTCAAGCACAGTTATTATTTTAACGTAGAAATTGTAACAGCCAATCTGTACACTGCAAGATCCTGCAAAACAACAATATAATAATGATCAGAAATGTATTTAGTGATATTATTTCAGGGTTAAATGATTTAATCTTTCATCATACAGCTGGCACATTTGAGAAACAGTACAACTAATAACCTTTCATTGTGAGCATGCTCACATAACGATTACTGCCATTGGATTCAATACTTTAAGTCATTGAAAGAAAATGCCCAGAATATGAAGCAGGTCAGACTGCAACTAAGAGAGAAAACAGATTTCTGACATTTAAGATAGATGTACCTTTTTTCTGATCAGTGATAACACTACCACGAATGAGAAGGCCAGAATAAGCAATGATTAGCAACAGGGTGGAAGAGACCAATGAAATTCATAAGTGATAAATGGAACTGCTTCAAAACTGGATTCATTTCCACAATCATTTCTGTACTGTACTGGAGAGTGAGTCTGGGTTAATGTTCAGGAGTCTGGAGTGGAGCCTCAGAAGTAAGAGTGCTATAAACTGAGCCACAGCTATAACCCTTTGAACGCAGCTCAGATAGTCACAGTTCAAAGGTCAGCCTTACAGAATCATCAGCAAATCCTCAGCTTCAAGGACCAGGTGCCATTGGACAGAATGTTATCACCGTTTCCATCCTGCTACAGTGAGCAGAGATTTGACTCTGACCTCTCTGCAGTGGGAGTGTGGCTGTTAAAGCCACACCTATTGTGTTCATTTTATGCAAAATTCTCTGTGGAATCTGCCATTAGAACATAAGAAATAGGAGTAGGAGTAGCCAGTCATAGTAACCAGCTTCCATTCAATTAGATCATGGCTGAACCACTACATCAACACCACTTTCTTGCTCTGTAACCACATCCCATTCAATTTGCGTCCGAAAAGCTCTTCATCCTAATCTTGACTATATCCATTGTCTGAGCACCCAGAACTTTCTGTGAGAGAGAATTCCAAAGATTCACAACCCTTTGGGTGAAGCAATTTCTCATCTCAGTCCTAAACGGCAGTCCCTTTATTCAGACTCTAGGGGAACAATATTCATTTTCTATATCATTGCTTCCAGGGTGCTATGAAGTTCTACCTAGGTTATTATACAATACACCATGATTCCAGATATGTGAGTTCCCATTCCTTAATGGCAAAACTGAAAAAGAGAGAAGTGGTGAAAGGAAGCCATGGTCTTTAAACGGGAACACTGAGACCACTGGGCAGATGTATATTGTGCATTGCCAGTAAGAATAGAACTACTCAAAATGATATGTTTAATGGGATGTGTTCTCACCAATACAGTGAGGAGACTGTCACAATCTGCAGTCCTGCTAGAGGAGGAACACTCATTCCATGAATTAAACACCAAATTCAGCAGGTATCATGCCTGAAGGCATTCAATGCAAAGTGAAAACTGAAGTCAGCAGGTTGGAGGTGGGCCCTTGTCGCAATCTAAAAATGACGTATTTAAATAACTTTGCCTGTCTCTAAACCATCCATTCTTGGGATGGAGTCAAAATCAATCCCAACCTTTCTGAGTTTTGGGAGGGATCTTAACTGCTTAATTTATTCTTATTAGATTATCAACTCACACAAATGGCATAGAAATATGGAAAGAGTTTTGTGGAGAAACAGAATCAGTGTGGCTTAGTGAGATCTATATATAGTTTAGTGAGTGACGGTCTGTGTATGGTTTAGTAAGTGATGGTCTGTGTATGGTTTAGTAAGTGACGGTCTGTGTGTGGTTTAGTGAGTGATGGTCTGTATATGGTTTAGTAAGTGACGGTCTGTGTATGGTTTAGTGAGTGACGGTCTGTGTGTGGTTTAGTGAGTAACAGTCTGCGCAGTTTAGTGAGTGACGGACTGTGTGCAGTTTAGTGAGTGACGGTCTGTGTGCAGTTTAGTGAGTGACGGTCTGTGTGCAGTTTAGTGAGTGACGGTCTGTGTGTGGTTTAGTGACGGTCTGTGTATGGTTTAGTGAGTGACGATCTGTGTGTGTGATTTAGTAAGTGACGGTCTGTGTGTGGTTTAGTGAGTGACGGTCTGTGTATGGTTTAGTGAGTGACGGTCTGCGTATGGTTTAATGAGTGATGGTCTGTGTATGGTTTAGTGAGTGACGGTCTGTGTGTGGTTTAGTGAGTAACAGTCTGCGCAGTTTAGTGAGTGACGGTCTGTGTGCAGTTTAGTGAGTGACGGTCTGTGTGTGGTTTAGTGACGGTCTGTGTATGGTTTAGTGAGTGACGATCTGTGTGTGTGATTTAGTAAGTGACGGTCTGTGTGTGGTTTAGTGAGTGACGGTCTGTGTATGGTTTAGTGAGTGACGGTCTGCGTATGGTTTAATGAGTGATGGTCTGTGTATGGTTTAGTGAGTGACGGTCTGTGTGTGGTTTAGCAAGTGACGGTCTGTGTATAGTTTAGTGAGTGATGATCTGTGTATGGTTTAATGAGTGACGGTCTGTGTATGACTGGAGGTTTAGGTTTAACACAGGTTTTACAGAATATGGGTACAAAGACAGCTGAACAAGCTAAGAAGGAAATGGATGTGATTCTGATTAAGGAAGGATACAGCACTGGAGATAGAGTGGGGAACAGATAGAATCTGAAACTTGGGTCCACAATATACAGTAATTTGGACAAGCTGAAAAGTTTTTATCATTCCTGCTTTGTTCTTGAGTAATATTTTCAACTAATGTGATAGGTGAATAGCCATAAGCCCAGATGACTATAGGCTGCTCGCACCCTTTGAGGGGGGGAGCTGACTGGTGGAGATTTAACCTGAGGGTCACCATACCTCAGGCTAGGAGGAAGTTTGAGACAGGTTGGTACAGGAATTGAACCCATATTGTTGCCATCATTCTGCATCATAAACCAGCTGTCCAGCCAATTGAGCTAAACTAATGAGTGCTGCAAAGCGGATAGATTTATATTGTGACTCAGCTGCTCTTTGAGTGACTGTAGATTATGAATTTTGTAAATGCAAACCTTGCATATAAACCTCAGTAAAATTGTAGCATCATAGGTCGCAAAATCTCTCCAATACATCTTTCCCAAAATATCTTTTTGATCGATACTTGTATTGAATATAGATTGAATGACAGTTTGGCAAAGCACAATTAAATCTTTTCTTCACATTATCATGCAAAATATTTTGCCAATTGTGATTTTTATTATTACCCCAAGACCTAATGAAAATTGGACAGCTGTGCATTAGTTGCCTGCCAACTTAATTTGCAGCGATGATTTCTTTCCTTCTTTGTATTCCCTTGTTGCGTATGTTAACAAGATCCTCCCTTGATTTCCGGTTTAACTCTGAACTTCCTCATCCTTTTCTATATTGCCACAAAAGAATGGGACAAAGCAACAATAACAAAGAAACAATGCTGCGGACTCAATCAGCCATCCTCTTCCTTCTGGATATCCTTGGGTGTAAGTGAAATTGGCAAGTGCAACTTGCTGCTATATCCGCTCAGTCTCCTAAACCTCTGTGCTAAAAAAACTTTTGATGTTTTGGACCACAGAATAATTATTTTTCAACAGACTGAAGTATCCTAACTACACCCAAAGCTGTTTTTATTACTAAGTGTTATTTAACAATAAGGAATTGCAGTCTTTTATAAACAGAGAGAGACACCAACAATGACACTTGGAGCAAATCTGCTGATAAAGACCCAGCTGTTTGACATAAATCTTATTACAAAGCAGTGGATTAAACAATCAAATAATAAAACTTTTAACATCTTCTTGATTCAGTCTATTTATTTACTTGGAATGTTTTCAAAGTGAGGTTTTCCTAACCTCTAAGATGTGCTCCTCTAATGGTTATGTTACTGGAGTAGAGTTCAAATTCCACTAGTAATGTTTAAGAAATTGAAATGTGTCCCAAAGTTGAAAATAAAAGAATTGATGTCAGTGAAATGTGACTTGCAACCTGAGAGATTATTATAAAAACCCAGATGTCCCAGAGAAACAAGTCTGCTGAGCCACACCCACACTGATTTTGGAGCTTTGTGGGAATGTCACTAATCCAGAGACCCAGGCTAATGTTCTGGGAACACGGGTTCAAATCCCATCACGACAGGTGGTGGAATTTAAATTCAATTACTAAATCTGGAATTGAAAACTTGTCTCAGTAATGGCACCATGAAACTATCATCAACTGTTGTAACGACCCATCTGCTTCATTAACGTCCTTGAGGGAAGAAAATCTGCCATCCCCTCCAAGTCTGGGCCATGTAGCTTTCTTTTCCTTCTAGGATGTGCCTCAAGACACACAGCAATATGACCGATTTTTAATAACCTTCAGCAGTGATCTAGCAAGGCAGGTGGTTATAGCAAACTTTAAAATATCACCTAATTAGCACAATCAAAACCTGACCCTGTTAGCAAAGCACATTTTAGACCATAAAACATAGGAGCAGAATTAAGCCACTCAGCCCATCGAGTCTGCTCTGACATTCAATCATGGCAGATTATTTTTCTCATCCTCATTCTCCTACCTTTTCCAAGAGATTAAATTTAAAAATTAAGGAGGTTTGGAGTGCCTGGAACTTGTTTTCAAGTTAGAATTTATCAATTGTTCTTGTAGAAGTGCTGGGTTCCAATGATTGGCAACCCAGGACTGAGAACAACGATGGTTATTAAGTATGTTGAATAGCTCTCACATGCTGCAACTCTGCCCATGCTTCAGGACAACTCCCGCTCTCCCGACACGTGACCCCCTTAAGTAACTTCACCAAGGTAACCATGTGACCACTTGGACGATATCTGCCCTGTTTAAATTGGGACTTGTGTACTGAGATGTAATGGTGTGCACGAACAGTCACTCAATGCAAACTATTACATACAAATTTAACAGTCCAACAACACATAACTATTTACATTGTGTGAAACGTGGATTAAGCTACTGCAGTTGGTGCATAGCCCATCATGTCTCCTCCCCTTGCTTTGTTTAAACAAATAAAGACCAGTTGTAGACAAGTCTGTGAGAAAGTCCTGAAACCTTCTATTTGGTTTTGTCATGTCTCAGCAAAAGGAGCTCTTCAAAATGCAGGTAATGAAAATTTAACAAAACTTACTCCAACTTACAAATCAAAAGATGGGTTTAATAAAGAAACTTCATTACTCCATTCCCTGGGCCATGCCAAGTTCCCCACAATTCCAAACAGATTCTTATTTATAGTGTCAGCTGATCAGCTGACTATTACATCACTCTGTAATTGGTTCCATGGTTTACTGGATGAGCTGACCCTTACAGCTTGTTCCCATTGATCACACTGCATCCAATACAAATGTCCCTGGCTACATTCTAACAAGTCATACACTCTGGGCATGTGATTGTGCCAGTTGGCTATGTTGGGGATGCTCCTGGGCTGGTGTGGATTACATCAGGCATTCTATCGATGTACCCAGTGGTTGTAGGACCTGCTGCATAGACCTCTGGAGGAACCTCCATTTTGACTGGTGTAGATGCTGTATTGTAGTTTGGATAGTTGGGGTATTGAGATGGTTGTGATACTGGTTCCAATACCTGTAGTCAGTGACACTAGTTCCATAGATAGTCGATATGAGGCGGTTTGGCTGCAGGAAATGGCTCTGTATCACCACCAACTTGTATGGCCAGATGTGGTCTAGATCCAGGCTGTTTGACCAGGTGTTAAGGACAAAGCATTTTGATTATAGTACCTTTTCCCTCTTAGTTGACACTGCTCCCTGAGGTCACCACTCACTTTTGTTTCGACATCGGGCTGTAATGGCCTGGGCAATGGATTGTGGTCCTAGTGCACCTGGAGAAATCACTGTGCTGGTGAGGGCAAATCCTATACTGGCACATTTCACGGGCTGTGGAATGCAGCATTATAATCTGTCTGGTCTTGGACACATTTCATAAGTAGGTGTTTGGCTGAGCATACCGCTCGTTCCACCAGGCCTTTGGACTCTGGATACTGGGGGCTGCTCATGATGTGCTCAAAGCACATTCTCCTATCCTGAAGCACACGTTTTTTGGCATGTCGGGTTGGGAAGATGCACGTGTTGGCCACTTTGTGGGATTCGCGTAGGCAATCCCTGCACATGTGCATCTCGTGATGTGGGTATGCCGGCGTTGGACTGGCGTAAACACAGTAAAAAGTCTGACAACACCAGGTTTTAGTCCAACCTATTTATTTGATAATATTCTCACAAGCAAGCAAGCTTTCGAGGGGACTGCCTCTTCGTCAGGTGAATGGAGAGTTCTGGCTTCAGACAGAGCATATAAAGCACAGACAGTTGCATCTCCCACAGCCAGGGAACAGTTGCAGTTGGGACTGCGTTGGAAACCAGCGGGAAGAGAGGTAAGTCTTTAAATCTATTTTTAATGTATTTTAAATGTGATTATCGGGCCCGGCATGGAATTCTCCAGGCCTGATAGCATCTCCCACCTCGCCAGGAGTATTTCATTCCGGCGGAGTTTACACTAGATCTCCATTTGCAGAGAACTAGCGGGACACCCCACTGGAGTGAAGGGGGGGCAATCAGGGCCCCCCAGAGGGTGGGCAATGGGAGGGTGGTGCCCCGAGGGCACAGTTCTAGCCTGTGGCCCTGACATTGCTCAAGGGGCAAAGTGCCCATGCCCAGGGGGCACCTTGGCACTGCCCACTGGGCATCGCTAAAGAGGTGGGGCCAAGAGGATGGAGACATGAGATAGGACCTAGGGCCGATGATGGGCAGGACCTAGGGACCGATTTGTGGGGAATGTTGTGCAGGCTGCGATCGGGGTTGGAGGGGCAGCATTGTGAGGGTCCTGGGCTGCATGCACAGAGGCCTGGAATTGTCAGACTCCAACGTGAATAGGCTTCACCCCCCCTGCCCCGAGCTTTTAATGGTATTCACAATTGTGACATCTGCAGCGCACAGGGTGTGGGAGATTTGAGCCTGAACTCCCACTGACAAAACAATTTTTTTATAGAACCCTACAGTGCAGAAACAGGCCCTTCGGCCCATCGAGTCTGCACCGAACACAATCCCACCCAGACCCTATCCCCATATCCCTACACATTTACCTGCTAATCCCTCTAACCTACACATCCCAGGACACTAAGGGGCAATTTTAGCAAAGCCAATGAATCTAACCCGCACATCTTTGAACTGTGGGAGGAAACCGGAGCACCCGGAGAAAACCCACGCAGACACGAGGAGAATGTGCAAACTCCACACAGGCAGTGACCCGAGCCGGGAATCGAACCCAGGACCCTGGAGCTGTGAAGCAGCAGTGCTAACCACTGTGCTACCAATTGGCATTTATACCATTTTTCTTGCCAATTCAACACTTAGAATATTTTGGGAGAATTAGGCCCCTTAAGTGCATGCAAAGGTCCTAAACTCAGTGGAGACAAACTGGCAAGAATCACCCAGCATTATCCTCTGAGGCCATGTGTGGCCAAGTGTCTCTTGAGGTTGGTGATGACCATTTTACTCATCATGTCTGGCAGATAGTCTCATTCAAACCACCCAGCGTACAATCAATTAAGACCAAATGTTGTTTACAATTCCATTGAATATGCCAGCTACTTTAAATGACTTTGGGAGCTCTGGCACCTTCTGTAGGTGCAGTAACTTTTTGACTTAATACAGCTTGAGTACATTGCATGGTGCACATCTGGAGACTTCCCATTCCATGTCAGCCTACATTGAGAGCCAGTATAGTGGTTCCATCACTCTGTACCTGGTTGCTTCCTGCCCAGGATGCCCTTGGTGGAATTTCTGGGTTTGATCCTTCTACAGGGAGGTGGGAATGATGAATCGCTGACCATGCAGTATCAGTCTGTCCTGTATGGTCAGTTAATCTCTGATGATGAAGAATGTAGAGCTGACTGGATGTGATATTTGCCTGTAAATCATCATAGAGTACCTGATTCTACAAGAGGACAGCACCCCTACAACCAGGATGTCACTGCTCTTCTCACACTCTGCCTGCTCAGTGGTGCGTAGGAAGGCTCTGGAAAGGACACCAACAAGCTACAGCTCTTACCATGCTTGTAGATGACACTGAGGTTGTAATGCTGCAGTGTGAGCATCATGAGCCACACTTGTACAGACACAATGTGGACAGGATATTTTAGAATAGTGGGGCGGCACAGTGGCACAGTAGTTTGCACTGCTGCTTCACAGCGCCAGGGGCCCAGGTTCAATTCTCAGCTTGGGTCACTGTCTATGTGGAGTTTGCACATTCTCCCCTTGTCTGTGTGGGTTTCCTTTGGGTGGTTCAGTTTTCTCCCACAGCCTGAAAGACGTGCTGGTTATGTGCATTGGCCATGCTAAATTCTCCTTCAGTGTACCTCAACAGGCACCGGAGTGCGTAGGGAATTTCACAGTAACTTCATTGCAGTGTTAATGTAAGCCTTACTTACGACTAATTAATAAACTTTAGTGAGGAGAGGCTGATGATCCATTTTAGTACTTACTGGATGACCAGATATGAAGTCATTAAATTTCTGACAGGCAAAAATTAGAGTGAGGAGTTTCTTTTTGATCTGTACATAACGTGTCTCCATGTCAGTAAGGGCCCCTGAAGACCATTCTGCCATTCTGGCTGCAGACTGCACCAAGTCAGTGCCGGGAGACATCACTGATATAAGTACAGGTGCTCGAATATTGAAGCATTATAGCACGGGGGTGTGGGATGGGGTGCCTGTTTGAGTGTGTTGAAGACTACTGTGTGATGCTCCTGTCAACACCATTCAATGTCCTGGTGGAGGAGCTGCCCAGTGACTGTTACAATGAACTTGGAAAGATAACTTGTCATACCAAGGAAACGCTGCAAAGCTACATCTATCATATAGATATTGTCTGGATCTGGCTTCATACATCGACTGTGAGCAAGTGCCCCACATGGGGAGCGAGGTTGACCCGGGATCTGCATTTAGCAATGTTGAGCTTAAATGCCTGTGTGGTCCTAATTCTGTGGAGGATCAAACAAAGACATGTATCATGTTCTTGCTCAGTAAACCTCAATCCAGGATGTCATTGATGATGATTTCCTGCAAAGAGCTGCTTCTGGACTGTTGGAAAATCTTAGTGCCAGTGAAGATCCGATTGAGCATGTGGAGAAAACAGGATCTGCCCAACAGAGACATGAATGTAGTGAGTTTTGAGGGTTCTTCATCCAACGGGATTTGCCAGAACCTGCATTTCTCATCCGAGATGCTGAGAATATTGGCAGTGGGCATGTCAGCTATCACCTGCTTAACCATCTATATAGGGTGATGAACAGGGCCTTGTTCAGATGAACTGGCGTGATGCAGGTCCTGACCATGCCTTCATTCTTTACTGCAGCCACCATTGCTGAGCCCACTCTGTGGCCTCATCCACGAAGGGCTCTGACAGCCATCCGCTCCAGCTACGTTCTGCTTCATTGCTGGGAGACTCTTCCTGGAGCTGAGACTGCAGATGATACCAAGTCATCCAGCCTCATGTGATACATTGCAGGAAGCTTCCCAATGACTCCTGGCTGAATAGATCTTTATATTCTATTATTTCTGGGGTCTGATGCTGCAGAATGTGTAGGCCTGGGCCGAGGTGGATTAACCCCAGTCTGACGCTGTCCCAAAGACTTAACAGCAGCTTTACTTTCTGATCAATGAGATGAAACTGGTAGCTGCTCTGTGTGCAGTGGAGAGTGGCTACATCTTCTGTGTGGATAGTTTGTCTGCCATACACTGCAAAGTTCACCTGGGTCTTAGGATCTGCTGCAGCATATTTCCCACAGCAACTACCTGGGCAGTGTGTTGTGCTTTGCTCCAGTGTTGGTCTTTACTCACTCACTCACACTTTCACTCACTCACTCACACACATTCACTAGCTCATCATTCACTCATTATATCACTGTAAAGTTTGGGAAACTTTGAACTCTTACCTGAAAATGGAGTTGAGCAGCATGGTGGCACAATGGTTAGTGCTGATGCCTCACAGTACCAGGGAACTTGGTTCGATTCCTGGCTTGGGTCATTGTCTATGTGGAGTTTGCACAATCAAATAACTCAAGCAAATAGAGAATTTGAACATAAGGACTAGTGCTTCGACATGAAGAACTCAGTACAATTGGAGCCAAAGTGATTCCCTGAACTAGTTCCAGTCAACAGGAGATGGGTTTTTCAGGTTGAGTTATAAATTGGCCTATGCTTTTACCTGGCTTTTCCCCAGTAAATCAACTGATTGTGAGGGAATAGGCTGGGTGGACCAGAGAGTCATTTCCAATCGGTCATTGTTTGTATGTGTGTGATATTATTAAAAATTGGTTTGTTCCTGTGTGATTGCATCTGTGGGTACAGGGAGTAGTGGCACCTTCACTGTAACTGCAGATCAATACTCCCACAACTCCTGGGAGTTGTGGGAGTTCAAATGTCACCTTCCAGAATTCTCCAAAACACTCCATGCTCTGCCGTCCTGGGGCACTGGGGCTCCTGTGGAATATGAATTTTTGTGAGATTAGCAAGGATTTGAAGATAAACCTGGTGTAAATCGAGCATCACAGTGACTCACGGGAGGAACAGACTCATTCTAGCCTTACTCTGCTTCACTCCACTGTCCAGTCCCACACCTGATTCTGGAGCAAGATTTCAGCAACACTGCTGCTTCATTGCACACTGACTCTCCATGTACTCTCACTGGTACGGCCGCACTTGGAGTACTGTGTGCAGTTCTGGTCCCCACATTACAGGAAGGAAGTGGAGGCTTTGGAGAGGGTGCAGAGGAGGTTTACTAGGATGTTGCCTGGTATGGTGGGGAGGTCCTATGAGGAGAGACTGAGGGATTTGGGGTTGTTTTCGTTGGAAAGAAGGTGGCTAAGAGGGGATCTTATTGAAACATATAAGATGATTAGAGGTTTAGATAGGGTGGACAGTGATAGCCTTTCTCCTCGGATGGAGAAAGCTAGCACGAGGGGGCATGGCTTTAAATTAAGGGGGGGTAGCTACAGGACGGATGTCAGGGGTAGGTTCTTTACCCAGCGGGTGGTGAGGGATTGGAATGCCCTGCCTGCTGCAGTTGTAAATGCGCCTAGTTTGGGGGCGTTTAAGAGATCTGTAGATAGGTTTATGGACGAAAAGGGATTGGTATAGGCTAGTGGGTCATTGTTTTGTAACTGGTCGGCGCAACATCGTGGGCCGAAGGGCCTGTTCTGCGCTGTAATGTTCTATGTGGAGTGACTGCAGCCTCAACATGACCATCATGCTGGGGATTTCAGCATTCTCAACACATGCATAGTCTCTCTGATTGAAATTTGAAACTAAGACAGAAATTCACATCAAATTAGAATGAGCAATGACTTGCTTTGGTTATATTACCCTTAAGTAATATAACCAAACTAGGGAAGCTGCTTTAACTTTGCAACTTTGTGTTAACTGTTTCCACTAACAAATACCAGCTCAATGTCCTGACACCTCTCCTGTGGAGCTTCAAGTTCTTGGACTACATTTGATCCCATTAATGAGACTTCATTATCAGTTTTTTACACAATCGCAAATATGCATTTTTGTAATTTTCCCTGTGAAATATTGTGTTGGTGTTTGCGATGTTTGCTGCTAACACGCAATGCTAACCCTGTCTATTCAAAAGGAGCACTGAATTGAAAAGCCGGTGTTGAATATTCAGTCATAAGTCAGGCATGGATGCAGCGAGCAGCAGGCATCTGCTGTTCATTAACCTTTGCTGATCTTTAAGTCTGAATTGCAGGAATGCTAACTTCCTGTTATTGGTTGGAGATGGTGTTTGGATCACACGCCATGAGAGTCAGCCTGTTTTCTTACAGCTAACTCTTGCTTCTTTTTCACCCACTTGACAACATGGCAGGAAATACAGTTCACCTCGCTCCTCAGAACCTGGTTCTGTCCTGAGTGAGACTCCCAAGGCTATAGGAGTAAAGAACATTGAGGCTTATTGTTTGAAAGGCACACAGGGACGGGCCACTCTTGTAAACTTGTGGGGAGCAGTCCAGTATTGTATGAGCTCCGGCTTAATTTCTGATCTCACTGTCATGCTGAATTCACACTGGATCTGCTTCAACTCTCACAATGAAAGCAGACAGAGGCAGCGATAGCACAGAGATACTGCGCATATCTGAACTCATGCTGTGTCTGCCTGGACTCATACAGATCTGTCTGAACTCATGCTGTGTCTGCATGGACTCACACAGATCTGTCTGGACTCATGCTGTGTCTGTGTGGACTCACACAGATCTGTCTGGACTCATGCTGTGTCTGCCTGGACTCATGTGGAACTGACTGCTTTTACTTCAGGTGTGACACTAACTTCAACTTTTTAAGTGGGTAGCAGAAGATCACCTTGGAGCATCTGGTAGAAGCAGCTGAGAGACTTCACGGGTGCATTCTGGGAAAGGTCGGACCAACAACATTTACCAAGAAGTGGGAAGCAGAAGATCTGGTGTCAAGGAGAGGTAAGCCTGAAACTTGGCCTTTTGGCTAAGATCAAGTGTAGTGTAGTATCCGGCATCTCGGCCTTTTGGCTAAGATCAAGTGTAGTCTGTTAGTGTTGATCAAGTGTAGGGTCGACATGCTGCACTTGATTGAAGTCATTAGGTTGCAATTCAGCTTCATTTGAAGCAATTTTTTAAACCGGCATCTCGGCCTTTTGGCTAAGATGCAAATTGGATCAAGCCCTGGAGGAGGAGCTACACCTACTCCAGTCAGCTTGGATCATGTAGATCAAGCCCAAGACAGGAGACCTGTCTTGTCAGCTTGGATCGGGAATGTCCCAACTTGTTGGGACTCTGAATTGGGTTTAATTTGACTTGATTAGATTGGAATAAAGGGGTAAAAAAAAAAAAAAAAAATCCGGCATCTCGGCCTTTTGGCTAAGATGCAAATTGGATCAAGCCCTGGAGGAGGAGCTACACCTACTCCAGTCAGTTTGGATCATGTAGATCAAGCCCAAGACAGGAGACCTGTCTTGTCAGCTTGGATTGGGAATGTCCCAACTTGTTGGGACTCTGAATTGGGTTTAATTTGACTTGATTAGAATGGAATAAAGGGGTAAAAAAAAAAATATCGCTTCTCGGCCTTTTGGCTCAGATCAAGTGTAGTCTGTTAGTGTCGATCAAGTGTAGGGTCGACATGCTGCACTTGATTGAAGTCATTAGGTTCCAATTCAGCTTCATTTGAAGCAATTTTTTAAAGCGGCATCTCGGCCTTTTGGCTAAGATGCAAATTGGATCAAGCCCTGGAGGAGGAGCTACACCTACTCCAGTCAGCTTGGATCATGTAGATCAAGCCCAAGACAGGAGGCCTGTCTTGTCAGCTTGGATTGGGAATGTCCCAACTTGTTGGGACTCTGAATTGGGTTTAATTTGACTTGATTAGATTGGAATAAAGGGGTAAAAAAAAAAATAAATTCTCGGCCGTACCGCAGCACCTGTCCTTCGTAGAAATCTTTTTCCGCAAACACACATTTGACCACACGGCGATTAAGCAGTGGTCAGCGCGTAACGTCCTTAGGGCCCTGAGAGAAAAGGAGACGGTGGATCCTGTCGGACGGTTCCCTGAGCAGACTGTCAGTGTCATCTGGCAGAACGCCTCATCACCAGAACTGACAAACAAGCACCAAGATCTAGCTTGGCTGGTGGTGAGAAGGGCACTCCCCGTCAGATCCTTTATGCACACTCGAGGTCTCAGCAATACCGCACGCTGCCCTCGAAGCGGCTGCGGGGCTGACGAGACGGTCACACACCTCCTTGTGGAATGTGCCTTTGCAAAGAAGGTCTGGAGCAAGATGCAGTGGTATTTGTCGAGGTTCGTCCCGAGCAGCTCGGTGACGCAGGACTCTGTGCTCTACGGGCTGTTTCCGGGAACGCACACCGAGACAAATATCAACTGCTGCTGGAAGGTCATCAACTCGGTGAAGGACACACTTTGGTCCGCCCGAAACTTGCTGACCTTCCAGCTGAAAGAACTGTCCTCGACCGAGTGTTGCAGACTGGCACATTCCAAGGTCCAGGACTACATGCTAAGGGACGGGCTGAAGCTTGGGGCAGCCGCCGCAAAGGTACAATGGGGAAAGGCCACACTGTAAGGTCTTTTAACAGAGGCAGACCGAGGGCCCGGGAACTGCAGAATACCCTCGACCTGCGTAACTGTGTGCCAATCTGACCACTAACGGCACACAGAAATCTATTGAGGCATGTATATATTTTTAAGAACTGAAATGTAATTCTTGTAATTAGTAATTGTAATATTGAGACATGGATATAGTTTTTTAAGTATTGAAATGTAGACACTGTAATTTGGACAGATCTGTAAAAATGTTTTGATTTGCTATTCGAAGCCCTGTACATTTGAAATGGATTAGTTGAGTTTTTTTTAATGAAAAAAGTATATTTTTGGAAAAAAAAAATTCTCGGCCTTTTGGCTAAGATCAAGTGTAGTATCGACATGCTGCACTTGGTTGAAGTCATTAGGTTACATTTCAGCTTCATTTGAAGCAATTTTTTAAAGCGGCATCTCGGCCATTTGGCTAAGATGCAAATAAGATCAAGCCCTGGAGGAGGAGCTACACCTACTCCAGTCAGCTTGGATCATGTAGATCAAGCCCAAGACAGGAGGTGAGAGACCTGTCTTGTCAGCTTGGAACGGGAATGTCCCAACTTGTTGGGACTCTGAATTGGGTTTAATTTGACTTGATTGGATTGGAATAAAGTTTAAAAAAAAATTTGACTTGATTGGATTGGAATAAAGTTTAAAAAAAATCTGTTCTTATCTGGCTCAGCCTTTTGGCTAAGATCAAGTGTAGTTTCGACATGCTGCACTTGGTTGAAGTCATTAAGTTACATTTCAGCTTCATTTGAAGCAATTTTTTAAAGCGGCATCTCAGCCTTTTGGCTAAGGTGCAAATGAGATCAAGCCTTGGAGAAGGAGGTACACCTACTCCAATCAGCTTGGATCATGTAGATCAAGCCCAAGACAGGAGGTGAGAGCCCTGTCTTGTCAGCTTGGAACGGGAATGTCCCAACTTGTTGGGACTCTGAATTGGATTTAATTTGACTTGATTGGATTGGAATAAAGTTTTTAAAAAAAAATTTTGGCTAAGATCATCACACCTCCTTGTGGAATGTGCCTTTGCAAAGAAGGTCTGGAATGAGATGCAGTGGTATTTATCGAGGTTTGTCCCGAGCAGCTTGGTGACGTAGGACAAGGTGCTCTACCAGGGACACACACCAAGACAAATATCAACTGCTGCTGGAGGTCATCAACTTGGTGAAGGATGCTCTTTGGTCTGCCCGATACTTGCAAGGTCCGGGACTACATGCTGAGGAACACGCTGAAGCTTGGGGCAGCCGCCACAAAGGCACAATGGGGAAAGGCCACATTATAAGGCCTTTTAACGAAGGCAGACCGAGGACCCGGGAACTGCAGAATACCCTAGGCTTGCATAACTGTGTGCCAATCTGAGAAATAACGGCACACGGTAAAATCTGAGGCATGGATATAGTTTTCAGCTTTGAAATGTAATGACTGTAATTCTGTATAGGACTGTAAAAATGACTTTTTCTGCACTGTTTGCAATGTTTAGATATGTAAGTTTGCAATGATTTAATTCAGATTTTTATGAATAAAGTATATTTTTGAAATAAAAAAAAAGTTTGGTTAAGATCAAGTATCTGTTCTTATCACAGCCTCTTGGCTCAGATCAAGTGTAGTATTGACATGCTGCACTTAGTTGAAGTCATTAGGTTATATTTCAGCTTCATTTGAAGCAATTTTTAAAAGCAGCATCTCGGCCTTTTGGCTAAGCTGCAAATGAG
Source organism: Prionace glauca (assembly GCA_037974335.1). NCBI lineage: Eukaryota > Metazoa > Chordata > Chondrichthyes > Carcharhiniformes > Carcharhinidae > Prionace > Prionace glauca. The sequence goes on along the minus strand of CM075739.1, from coordinate 9,715,659 downwards.
ATCAAGCCTTGGAGGAGGAGGAGCTACACCTGCTCCAATCAGCTTGGATCATGTAGATCAAGCCCAAGACAGGAGGTGAGAGCCCTGTCTTGTCAGCTTGGATCAGGAATGTCCCAACTTGTTGGGACTCTGAATTGGACTTGATTTGATCGAATTGGAATAAAAACAAAAAAAAGGCCATTGTGAGAAGGTAGAAGTGAAGATAAGAGTTTTATAAATTTTCTCAAATAATTTAATTGGTGCTTGAAACGTTGGACAGTGGGGATAAGTGCTGCATGTGTGAGACGTGGGAGATCCGTGATGCTTCCAGCATCTCGAACAACTATGTCTGCAGGAAATGCACCCAACTGCAGCTCCTTACAGACTGCACGGATAGGAAGGAGCAGAAGTTGGATGCACTTAGGAGCACGAAGGAGACTGAAAGCATCATAGATAGGAGCTTTAGAGAGATGGTCACACCGAAGGGGCAGGCACTCAGTGCATAAGTCCCCTGTGATCATCCCCCTCTCTAACAAGTATACCATTTTGGATACTATTGGGAGAGATGGGCGATCAGGGGATAACAGCAGCAACAGCCAAAGCAGCGGCAACATGGCTGGCTCTGTTGTTAAGCAGGGAGTCTATAGTTAGGAGTGCAGATAGGCGCTTCTGTGGACGTGAAAGAGATTCCAGGATGGTATGTTCCCTCCCTGGTGCCCAGGGTCCAGGATGTCTCTGAACGGACAGAAAGTCTTCACGGAGGAGTCTCTGTCTCTGTCTTCACGGAGGAGGACGTGAATAATTTGCCGGGTGTTAGCGATGGAAAGGTGGTAGGAATGGAGGGTCTTAATGACATTACTGTTACTAGAGAGGTGGTGCTCGACAGACTGGAGGGGCTGATTGTGGACAAGTCCCCAGGACCGGATGGAATGCATCCGAGGGTTCTGAAAGAAATGGCGGAGGTGATAGTGGATGCCTTGGTGGTTATTTTCCAGACGTCGCTGGATTCCGGGGAAGTGCCGGAAGATTGGAAAACGGCTAATGTTACGCCGTTGTTTGAGAAGGGTGCCAGGCAAAAGGCGGGGAATTATAGGCCGGTTAGTTTAACGTCTGTGGTAGGTAAAATGTTAGAATCCGTCATTAAGGAGGAAATAGCGAGGCATCTTGAGGGGAATTGCTTGATAGGGCGGACGCAACACGGTTTCATTAAAGGGAAGTCGTGTCTGACAAATTTACTGGAGTTCTATGAGGATGTGTCTAGGGCAGTGAATAGAGGAGAGCCGGTGGATGTGGTCTTTCTGGATTTTCAGAAGGCGTTTGACAAGGTACCTCACAAGAGGTTATTGCAGAAGGTCAGGGGACATGGAGTTGGGGGTAGGGTGTTAGCGTGGATAGAGGATTGGTTGTCAAATAGGTGCAGAGAGTGGGGGTCAACGGGTGCTATTCGGATTGGCGGTTGGTGACTAGTGGGGTGCCCCAGGGGTCGGTGCTGGGGCCTCAGCTATTTACCATTTATATAGATGATCTGGAGGAGGGAACCGAGTGCAGGGTGTCGAAATTTGCTGATGACACCAAGATTGGGGGAAAGGCAAATTGTGCGGAGGGTGTGGAGAGTCTGCAGAAGGATCTAGATAGGCTGGGCGAATGGGCCAGGAAATGGCAAATGGAATTTAATGTTGGCAAGTGTGAGGTGGTCCACTTTGGTAGGAGGAATGGTAGGAAGGACTATTACTTACGGGGCGAAAAACTGCAGCAGGCGACGGTGCAGAGGGACCTCAGGGTCCTTGTGCATGAGTCGCAAAAACCCAGCTTGCAGGTGCAGCAGGTGGTCAGGAAGGCGAATGGGATGCTGGCCTTCATAGCGAGGGGGATTGAATATAAAAGTAGGGAGGTCTTGCTACAGCTGTATAGGGCATTGGTGAGGCCGCAGCTGGAGTACTGTGTGCAGTTTTGGGTGCCGCACCTGCGCAAGGATATTTTGGCCCTGGAGGGAATGCAGAGGAGGTTTACTAGGCTGATACCGGAGTTGAGGGGATTGAGCTATGAGGAGAGGCTGAATAAACTAGGCTTGTACTCGTTAGAGTTTAGAAGAATGAGGGGAGATCTCATTGAGACGTATAAGATGATGAATGGGATGGATAGGATAGAGGTAGAGAGACTCTTCCCGCTCAAAAAAGACAGTAGGACAAGGGGGCACAGCCTCAAGATAAAGGGGGGGGCGGTTTAGAACAGAGTTGAGGAGGAACTTCTTCACTCAAAGGGTGGTGAATCTCTGGAATTCTCTGCCCGTTGAAGTGGTGGAGGCTGCCTCGCTAAATGTTTTTAAGAAACAGGTTGATGGGTTTTTGATAAGAGAAGGGATTAAGGGTTATGGGGAGAGGGCGGGAAGGTGGAGCTGAGTCACGACAGATCAGCCATGATCTTATTGAATGGCGGGGCAGGCTCGAAGGGCCAGATGGCCTACTCCTGCTCCTATTTCTTATGTTCTTATGTTCTTAAGCATTCTGAAGGGAGAAGGTGAACATCCAGAGGTTGTGGTACATATTGGTACTAATGACATAGGTAGGAAGAGTGATGAGGTACTGCAGCAGCAATTTAGGGAGTTAGGTAGAAAGTTAAAAAGCAGGAGCTCTGGGGTTGTAATCTCAGGATTACTCCCTATGCCACGTGCCTGTGAGTCTAGGAATAGGAAGATAGTTCAGCTCAATTCATGGCTAAACAGCTGGTGCACGGGGGAGGGTTTCAGATATCTGGACCAGTGGGGTCGCTTCCGGGGCAGATGGGACCTGTACAAGAAGATTGCATCTAAATTGAAGGGCATAAATATTCTGGCTGGGAAGTTTGCTAATGTCACATGGGAGGATTTAAACTAGTTTGGCAGGGGGATGGGAACCAAAGCAAAGGTGAATTAGCTGAAGGGAAACCAGAGAGTAGGGCCAGTCAGACTCAGAGAAACAACAAGCAGGAAAGGGTTACTAATGCAAGCGGGTCTGGTGGACTGAAGTGCATTTGTTTCAATGCGAGAAGTGTAACAGGTAAGGCAGATGAACTTAGAGGCTGGATTAGTACAAGGAATTATGATGTTGTTGCCATTATAGAGACTTGATTAAGGGAAGGACAGGATTGGCAGCTTAACATTCCAGGATACAGATGTTTCAGGCGGGATAGAGGGGGATGTAAAAGTGATGGGGGACTTGCACAACTGGTTAAGGAGAGTATCACAGCTGTACTCCGGGAGGACACCTCAGAGGACTCATACGGAGAGGCAATATGTGCAGAGCTCAGGAATAGGAAAGGTGTAGTCACAATGTTGGAGGTTTACTACAGGCCACCCAACAGCCAGTGGGAGATAGAGGAACAGATATGTAGGCAGGTTTTGGCAAGATGTAAAAGTAACAGGGTTGTTGTGGTGGGAGATTTTAATTTCCCCTATATTGATTGGGACTCACTTAGTGCTAGGGATGTGGATGGGGCAGGGTTTGTAAGGAGCATCCAGGAGGGCTTCCTGAAACAGAATGTAGATAGTCCAACTAGGGAAGGAGCCCAGTCAGGTGGTCAGTGTTTCAGTAGGGGAGCAGTTCAGGAACAGGGACCAGAATTCAGTAAGCTTTAAGGTACTAATGGATAAAGATAAGTAAAGATAAGCACCTCAAGTTAAGGTGCTAAACTGGGGGAAGACTAATTACAACAATATTAGACAGGAACTGAAGAATGTAGATCGGGAGCAGATGTTTGAGGGCAAATTAACATCTGGCATGTGGGAGGCTTTCAAGTGTAAGTTGATGGGGATTCAAAACCGACAAAGTCCTGTAAGGATGAAGGGTAAGTATGGCAAGTTTTGGGAACCTTGGATAACAAGAGATATTGTGAGCCCAGTCAAAGAGAAAAAGGAAACATTTGTCAAAGCTAGGGGGCTGGGAACACAAAAAGCAAGTGGGATACAAAGAGAGTAGAAAGAAACTGAAGCAAGGAATAAGGAGGGCTAAAAGGGATCATGAAATAGCATTGACCAGCAGGATTAAGGAAAATCTCAAGGCTTTTTATACATACATAAAGAGCAAGAAGGTAGCCAGGGAGAGGGTTGGCCCACTCAGGGACAAGGGAGGGAATCTATGTGTGGAGCCAGAGGAAATGGGCGAGGTATTAAGTGGGTACTTTGCTTCATTATTCACCAAAGAGGTTAATGAGTCTGGGAAAGGATGTGTAGTTAGTTTGAGTCATGTTGAGATCAAAAAGGAGAAGGTATTGGGATTCTTGAGAAACTTTAAGGTAAAAAGTCCCTCAGGCCTGATGGGGTAAACCCCAGAATACTGAGAGAGGCAAGGGAGGAAATTACTGGGGCCTTGAGAGAAATCTTCATTTTCTCGCTGGCTACAGGGGAGTCGCAGAGGATTGGAGAATAGTCAATGTTGTTCCTTTGTTTAAGAAAGGTAGCAAGAATAATCCAGGTAATTACAGATCGGTGAGCCTTATATAAGTAATAGGAAAATTATTGGAGAGGATTCTTCAAGGCAGGATTTATTCCCACTTGGAAATAAGTGAACGTATTATATTTTGAGGAAATGGCGAAGATGATTGATGAGGGCAGGGCAGTGGATGTTGTCTACATGGACTTCAGTAAGGCCTTTGACAAGGTCCCTCATAGCAGACTGGTGCAGAAGGTGAAGTCGCATGGGATCAGAGATGAGCTGGCAAGGTGGATACAAAACTGGCTCAGCCAAAGAAGACAGAGGGAAGCAGTGGAAGAATGCATTTCTGAATGGAGGACTGTGACAAGTGGTATTCCTCAGGGATCAGTGCTGGGACCTTTGCTATTTGTAATATTTATAAATGATTTGGGGGAAAATGTAACTGGTTTGTTTAGTAAGTTTGCAGACAACATAAAGGTTGGTGGATTTGCGGATAGTGATGAGGACCATCAGAGGATACAGCAGGATATAGATCGGTTGGAGACTTGTGTAGAGAGATGGCAGATGGAGTCTAATCTGGATGAATGTGAGGTAATGCATTTTGGAAGGTCTAATACAGATAGGAAGTATACAGTAAATGGCAGAACCCTTAAGAGTATTGATAGTTAGAGGGATCTGGGTGTACAGGTACACAAGCCAATGAAAATGACCATGTATTTGGAAAAGGTAGTCAAGAAAGCATAAGGCATGCTTGCCTTCATTGGCTGGGGCATTGAGTTTAAAAATTGGCCAGTCATGTTGCAGCTTTATAGAACCTTAGATAGGCCACACTTGGAATATAGTGTTCAATTCTGGTTGCCATACTACCAGAAGGATGTGGAGGCTTTGGAGAGGGTTCAGAAAAGATTTACCAGGATGTTGCCGGTATGGAGGGCATTAGCTATGAGGAGAGGTTGGAGAAACTTGGTTTGTTCTCACTGGAACGACAGAGGTTGAGGGACGACCTGATAGAAGTCTACAAGACTATGAGAGGCATGGACAGAGTGCATAGTCAGAAGCTTTTTCCGAGGGTGCAAGAGTCAATTACTAGGGGGTAAGGTTTAAGGTGCGAGGGGCAAGGTTTAAAGGAGATGTACAAGGCAAGATTTTACACAGAGAGTAGTGGGTGCCTGAAACTCATTATGGAGGCAGTGGTGGAAGCAGATACAGTAGTGACTTTTAAGGGGCATCTTGACAAATATATGAATAGGATAAGAATAGAGGGATATAGTCCCCAGAAGGATTGGGAATTTTAGTTAAGTCGGACAGCATGGTAGGTACAGGCTTGGAGGGCCGAAGGGCCTGTTCCAGAGCTGTAATTTTCTTTGTTCTAACCATGGATGGTGGGTCCTCCCCTTGGAATTTTCCTTTCTCGTTGGAATGTATCTATTCTGAAATATCCCTTTAAATATCTCCTACTACATCTCTATTGACCCATTCCTTAGCCCAATTTGCCAGTTCACTTTAGCTATTTCTGCTTTCATGACCTTATCATGGCCCTGATTTAATTTAAAATACTTGTCTTAGACCCATTTTTCCATCCCTCAAACTGAATGTAAAATTCAACCATATTATGATCGCTAATACATAGGGATGCCTTCAGTATGAGGTCATTAATTAATCCTATTTTGTTGCACAAAAATCAAATCAAATCAAATCAAAAATACCAGATCTGATATAGCCTGCTCTCTGGTTGGCTCCAGAGCCAGTTGTTCTAACCTATCTTGAAAACATTCTACAAACTCTTATTTAGACTAACTTTCTTATCTGATCTTTCCAGTCTATTTGTATATTAAAATCTCCTATGATTATCTCCATACCTTTCTGACAAGCTTCTCTTACTTTTTTCTTTATACTTTGTCCTTTGATGTGGTTACTGTTCGAGATCTTGTACACAACTCCCATAAGCGTCTTCTTGCCTTTAGAATTTCACATCTACTTCTACATTCTGGTTTCCTACACTGTGTTAATACTATCTTTAATTAAGAGCGCCACTCCTCCACTTTGTCCCAATTTCCTGTCTTTTCTAAATATCATCCTGTAGCCATGTCTCTGTTACAGATTTTGCCCTCTCCATGGAAATATCTCTGATGTGGAGTTGCCGGCGTTGGACTGAGGTAGGCACAGTAAATAGTCTCACAACACCAGGTTAAAATCCAACAAGTTTATTTGGTAGCATGGGCTATTGGAGCACCGCTCCTTCATTCATCTGATGAAGGGGCAGTGGTCCGAAAGCATATGCTATCAAATAAACCTGTTGGATATTAACCTGGTGTTGTGAGACTACTTACAGTAATATCTCTGAGAAGAGAAGGGGATTTACTCAGCAGATCTGGCAGCAGTTATAAGAGAGAAACATCGCTCACATCTTAGGTTGGTGACTTTTCACCAAAACGGCCTGATGAAACACCATTTTCTGTTTTTATTTCAGATTTTCAGCATTTGCAGTATTTTATTTGGGTATTAGACATTTCCAAGCATCCTGGCCAATATTTATCCTTTAATCAACATCATTAAAAACAGACTCATTGATGTTACTGGGGCCTTGCTATGCTCAAATTAATTGCCACATGCCAGTCATTACAATGGTGACACTCATTCAAAAAAAATTTAATTGGCTGTAATCTCTTTGGGGTATTTTGTAGCCATGAAAGGTGCTAATATAAATGCAAGGCTTTCTTCTTCGTTAGCTGATGTTTTCGGATATGTACAGCTCACAGTCAAAAGCTAAAAATTCAGATGTTCTGAATTCAGGCATTGTCAAGGAACACGGAAGCACTTGTTCTGTCTGCCAAAGATACACATCAGATGGTCATATCTTGATCCTTAGTACAGCTGTCAGGGACTACAGACCAAAAAGGGTTAATCCATGATCCAAAACAATTGCAGAGGTTGACCAACAGAATCCCTTCAGTCTCCGTCTGCACTGGAATGCTAAAACTGGCTTCCCAACAGAAAAAAGCACTTGTATGCCTATCTACCCGAGTGTGTGGAAGAGCCTATCCATGATACACTGTGTATGGTTTGTGAGTTCGCTGACCATGAGTCAGGGAGAGGCACGGAGAACTGACAGGAAATAGCTTTCTGAGAAATCCTCTTACCCATATCAATCCATTTGCTGAAACCTTGCTGCCATTCTCGCCAGTGGGATCTTATGTCCTGCTGACAGCGCACCCCTGCTATGAGTTTCCCTGAGGCGAGGGGTGCGTTCAACAGGAAACCCTGTTGTCAATGGTGGGGCCATAAAATGCTGCTGGCAGAAAGCGGCGCACCGCCTCCCCCCTGCCATGAAACACACTGCAGAGAGGGAGGAAAATCCAATGTACAACTTTACCAATGGTCATATGGATACAACTTATTGGTTAAAGAGGTCATTGAATTCCTTAACAGGACATTTCAATTAGTGGCTGATAGCCCCAAGAGGTGTAAAAAATGGGGAGTTGTAACCATAATTTGGATTTCATCAACAAGATTTAAGCTTAAGGATTGTATACTCAATAGACCTTGACCAGAATTCTCTGGCCAATCACATCCTTCTGTGCTCCCAGTGAGAATAGAGAATTGGGCACTCAACCAAATCTCCATTCACTGCAACAGGAGCACAGGAATCCATTTACAGGCAAGGTTGGAGAATCCGACCCATCATTTCCCAAGTATAATTGTTTGATTTGCAAGTAATTCACCTGATTTATGATTTAAACTTTGAAAATATGAAATGATTCTAATTGAATGAGCTTCTATAGAGATAGTGAGCTAAATAATCAAAGCCTCTGGTTTGAGAAAGTGTGGACAAAATATTTACCATTTGAAAATTCTGGTAAAATGAAACAAAAAAGTGTTTTCCCTATTGGTAAGAAGTTTGTGATTTCACCACAGCTTTGCGTACTCTTCTCTAATTGCTATCGATTGATTCTCACCGGAATACCTGCTCCCCAGTGAACACAGTCTGTGAGAGTTAGAACAAAGAACAAAGAACAACACAGCACGGGAAACAGGCCCTTCGGCCCAACGAGCCCGCGCCGCCATCCCATTGTCTCAGTGACCTATTCATGATTTTAGTCTACGCCTAATGTGTGAGGATCAGGGAGGTCCAATATAGGGACAATTTGTTACCCAATCAATCAGCCTAAAAGCACATTTTTGGGATGTGGGAGGAAACCGGAGCACCCGGAGGAAACCCACGCAACCACGGGGAGAATGCGCAAACTCCCACGGACACAGGCCCAAATCCATGTGTCCGCACAGCAACAGAGATAGTCTCTGAGCTGTCATGTTGCCCTCGAGATGGTCCAGTTTAAGCACACCGACGACATGAAGCAGTAGGCAACTCCCGAAGCAACATCCAAGAGCAGCCCACCACAACCTGCCGCATGCATGCCCCTTGCTGGACTTAAATGCCTGTGGAGACAAAAAATTCATTATTAAACAGGCAAAGACTCTACATCCCTGAGGCAAAAACGGAATCCCAAGCCTACAATGTTTAGTAAGGCCTGCTATATCCCCCTATATGTAGACCGCTCATGTGGCTGTCCAAGTGACTCTTAAACAACCCTAGCGTGCCTGCTTCCACCACCTTACTCGGCAGTGCATTCCACATCCCCACTACCCTTTGCGTGAAAAACTGCCCTCTAATATTTGTCTTATACCTAGCCCCCCTCACCCTAAGCCCATGACCCCTCGTTCTATCCATTTCTAATAGTGGAAAAAGCTTACCACCATTTACTCTATCTATCCCCTTCATAATCTTATAAACCTCTATTAGATCCCTCCTCAGCCGACGTCCCTCAAGGGAAAACAGCCCAAGCTCGTTCAATCTTTCCTCGTAAGACAGCCCTTCCATACCAGGCAACATCCTGGTAAATCTCCTCTGCACTCTCTCCAGGATCTCTACATCCTTCCGGTAGTGCGGCGACCAGAACTGGACGCAGTACTCCAGGTGAGGCCTAACCAACGTTCTATACAACTGCAACATCAGACTCCTACTCTTATATTCTATACCTCTTCCTATGAAGGCTAACACACCATACGCTTTCCTCATCACATTCTGCACCTGCACCGACACCTTCAGGGACTTGTGCACTTGCACCCCCAGGTCTCTCTGCGTATCTATACTCCGGATAGTTCTACCTTTTATCGTATAACTCCCCTCCACATTATTCCGGCCAAAGTGCATCACCTCACATTTCTCCGGATTAAATTCCATTTGCCATCTATCTGCCCAATCTACCAGCCTGTCTATGTCCTGTTGCATTGCCAGGCACTGCTCCTCAGTACCCGCCAATCCAACCATCTTAGTTTCATCAGCAAATTTGCTGATCACACCACCTACCTCCTCTTCCAAGTCATTAATATATACTACAAATAGTAGAGGTCCTAGTACCGAGCCCTGCGGCACACCACTGGTGACAGATCTCCAATTGGAAAAGGAGCCTTCTACTACTACCCGCTGTCTCCTCCTCCCAAGCCAGTTGTCCACCCATCTACATACCTGGCTTTGTATCCCATGAGCCTTCACCTTTTCTATCAGCCTACCATGAGGGACCTTGTCAAACGCCTTACTGAAATCCATATAGACAACATCAACGGCTTGTCCTTCGTCAACTGTTTTTGTCACCTCTTCAAAAAATTCCAATAGATTCGTAAGGCACGACCTCCCTGTAACGAAGCCATGGTGCGTATCCCTGATCAGATTGCAGCGCTCCAGATGCTCATACATCCTATCCTTGAGGATCCTCTCCATTATCTTGCCTATAACTGAAGTCAAGCTCACCGGCCTATAGTTCCCTGGGTTATCCCTCTGATCCTTCTTAAACAACGGTACTACATTTGCAATCCGCCAATCCTCTGGGACCTCACCTGTGTCCAAAGAAGAGACAAAGATTTGCGTCAGAGGCCCAGCAATTTCATCCCTCACCTCCCTTAGCAGCCTGGGATAGATGCCATCAGGACCCGGAGATTTATCCGTCTTTATACTGTCTAAAAGTCCCAACACCTCTTCCCTCGTGATGACTATTTCCCTCAACGGATCCTCAAACTCCTCAAGCACAGCACCAGACATCAGACCCTCTCCTGCGTTGTAACACATGTTTGCTCCTCACTCAACCCCCACTTCTGAAGTTAAAAAATGAAGCACAAACAGGAAGTACTGGTAGATCTCAGCAGGTCTGACAGCATCTGTGATGAGAGAATAGAACCAACATTTCGAGCCCGGATGACTCTATCTCAGAGCTTCACCTGCTGAGATCTACCAGCATTTTCTGTTTTTGTTTCAGATTCCGGTATCCACAGTAATTTGCTTTTACCTTAAAATTAAGAAACAGATTGTTTCAGCAGATATCTTGGTGAAAGAATCTGCCATCGAGCATTCATAGACCCGCCTAGTAGGAGTCAGGGGACATGTAACAGAATGGATAGAAGTTAGCTAGAAAAGAGAAAATGGGAAGTAGGGATTAAAAGTAGTTACTCAAATAGTGGGAAGAGTTTGTTCCACAAGGATTGGTGCTGGCACCACTGTTGTTCACGAGTTCCATTAAAAATTTGAATTCTGGAAATTGGAAACAGTGGGGAGAATATTACCAAAAAATGGCAGAGTGTTGGTTCCAGAGAGAAGCACATCGGTTTTCTCTCCAGACTTACCACAAAAAAAACAGTTGCGTGTGTTTCACGCTATCATGAAGGGAGGGAGGGAGGACTCAGCATGCCAGCAAAACAGACTGCACTGATATTGGACGGTGTGCTTAAAGAGTGCCCCAATCAGACCACACAAAGACCTCCCCCCAATGCATCACAGTAGTCCCAAGAGCTACCCACACACTCCCAATTGGAGCCAGCAGTCTCATTCACCTCTCCCAGGACCCTGATTGGAGGCAGCATTCACCCCCACCCCCACTGGGGTCTGCCTCTGGCACTGCCCTGGCAGGTTGGCATGGTTGAGGATACAACAACTAGGGGATAAGGTGAGCCCTAATAAACCGAAAGAGGAAATCTTACTCAGAACATGGTGAGACTGTGGGACTCGCTGCTGTCGGGAACAGCTGAAGTGAAAATGGGGATGTATTTAAGGAAAAGTTAGAAAAACACATTAAGAAGAAAGGAATGGAAGGACATGTTGATGAAGGTAGATTAAGTTTTTAAAGTTTAATTCTTTGTGTCACAAGTAGGCTTACATTAACACTGCAACAAAGTTACTGTGAAAATCCCCTGGTCGCCACACTTTGGCACCTATTCAGGCACACTAAGGGGCAATTTAGCATGGCTAGTGCACTTAACCAGCACACCTTTCAGGCTGTGGGATGAAACTGGAGCACTCAGAGGAAACCCACGTAGAGACGGGGAGAATGTGCAAACTCCACACAAACAGTGACCCAAGCCGGGAATTGAACCTGGGTCCCTGATACTGTGAGGCAGCAGTGCTAACAACTGTGCCACCGAAATTGATGGTTATGTGGAGACCGAATGACTCACTGGAACAACTGCACAAGGTGATGTGTTTCTGTGTTTGGACTACTTTGTAATAACTGGTAATATTTTATATTACTTCAATGAAAATGAACGGTTGCAGGAGGAAAAGAGAGCATGGGGCGGGGGAGGAGGTGGTTGATGAACAGTAAAATGGAGCAATCAGAACAATCCTCAGTAGCAGTGAGTAAAACAAACCAGATGTTGGGATGAATTCGTAGGTCAACATTGTACTGAAATAGTAAGTCATCTTTCTAATAAAATGAAGCTGTGACAACAATCCTCAGCAGGAATGGCACAGTGGTTAGCACCGCTGCCTCACAGTGCCAGAATCTGGGTTCAATTCCAGCCTTGGATCACTGCCTGTGTGGATGGGCTCATTCTCCATGTGTCTGTGTGGGTTTCCTCCAGTGCTCTGCTTTCCTCTCACAGTCCAAAGATGTGCAGGTTAGGTTGATTGGCCATGTTAAATTGATAGTCATGATGTGGAGATGCTGGCGTTGGACTGGGGTAAACACAGTAAGGAGTCTCACAATACCAGGTTATTAAAGTCCAAACAGTTTATTTGGTAGTAAACCCACAAGCTTTCGGAAACGCTATTCCTTCGTCAGGTGTGTGGAAACTTCCTGATGAAGGAACACCGTTTCCGAAAGCTTGTGGGTTTACTATCAAATAAACTGTTTGGACTTTAACCTGGTGTTCTAAGACTTGTTACCATGCTAAATCAGGAGGATTAGCAGGGTAAATATGAGAGATTACGGGGATAGGGCCTGCGTGGGATTATGGCCAGTGCAGACTCAATGGGCCGAGAGGCCTCCTTCTGCGCTGTAGGCATTCTATGATTCTATGAATGAGGAAAGTCAATCAGATGTTGGGATGTACTAGAAGTTCAACAGAGAGCTGAGATGGTTAGGTGACTGCCATTTTGTAAAACATTGGTGCAACCATACTTAGAATATTGTGTACAGTTCTGGTCATTAAGCTAAGTCACCAAAAGGGTGTTGGAACTATTGAAATAATACAGCAAAGAGAAGCTAGAATGATTGAGAGATTGGAGGGATTGGATTATAATTAATGTGGCACATTCTGACTGGGAAGGTGATAGCTCAGAGAATATGATTTTAAAGGGATTGGATAATGTAGAATATGCTGATCTAGGGCTAAAAGAGGACATGAGATGATTTTGGCTGATAGGATTAAGGAGAACCCTAAGGCGTTTTACAGGTATGTCAAGAACAGAAGGTTGGTTAGGACAAGATTAGGGCCAATTACAGACAGTAGAGGGAAGTTGTGTGTGGAACCGGAGGAGATTGGAGAGGCGTTGAACCAATATTTCTCTTCGGTGTTCACGCAAGGGGACAGGAATGTAGCTGAGGAGGACACTGGGGTGCAGAGGTGTGAAATAGATAGTATTGCAGTTGATACGGGGGATGTGCTGGATATTTTAGAGGGATTGAAAATAGATAAGTCCCCTGGTCCAGATGGGATTTACCCTAGGATTCTTTGGGAGGCAAGAGGGGTGATTGCGGAGCCTCTGGCTCTGATCTTCAGTTAGTCTCTGGTATAGTACCAGAAGATTGGAGGACAGCAAATGTTGTCCCATTGTTTAAGAAGGGCAGAAGGGACTTCCCTGGGAATTATAGACCGGTGAGTCTTACTTCTGTGGTGGGTAAGGTTTTGGAAAGGATTATTAGAGACAGGATTATCGTTATTTGGAAAGTAATGAGTTGATTAGGGACAGTCAGCATGGTTTTGTAGCGGGTAGGTCATGCCTTACTAACCTTATCGAGTTCTTTGAGAAAGTGACCAAAGAGGTGGATAGGGGTAAGGCAGTTGATATGGTGTATATGGATTTTAGCAAGGCGTTTGATAAGGTTCACCATGGTAGGCTTCTGCAGAAAATGCAGATGTATGGGATTGGGGGTGATCTAGGTAATTGGATCAGGAATTGGCTAGCAGATAGGAGACAGAGGGTGGTGGTTGATGGGAAATATTCGTCATGGAGTTCGGTTACAAGTGGTGTGCTTCAGGGATCTGTTTTGGGGCCACTGCTGTTTGTAATTTTTATTAATGATCTGGATGAGGGTATAGTTGGGTGGATTAGTAAGTTTGCTGATGACACCAAAGTTGGAGGTGTGGTAGATTATGAGGAAGGGTGTCATAGTTTGCAGGATGACTTAGAAAGGTTGCAGAGCTGGGCTGAGAGGTGGCGGATGGAGTTTAATGTGGAGAAGTGTGAGGTAATTCATTTCGGTAGGAATAACAGATGTGTTGAGTATAGGGCTAACGGGAGGACTTTGAATAGTGTGGAGGTGCAGAGGGATCTAGGTGTATGTGTACATAGATCCCTGAAAGTTGGGAATCAAGTAGATAAGGTTGTTAAGAAGGCATACGGAGTCTTGGCGTTTATTGGTAGGGGGATTGAATTTAGGAGTCGCAGCATCATGATGCAACTGTACACATCTCTGGTGCGGCCGCACTTGGAGTTTTGTGTGCAGTTCTGGTCCCCACATTACAGGAAGGATGTAGAGGCTTTGGAGAGGATGCAGAGGAGGTTTACCAGGATGTTGCCTGGTATGGAGGGGAGATCCTATGAGGAGAGATTGAGAGATTTGGGGTTGTTTTCGCTGGAAAGAAGGCGGCTAAGAGGGGATCTCATTGAAACATATAAGATGATTAGAGGTTTAGACAGGGTAGATAGTGATAGCCTTTTTCCTAGGATGGAGAAAGCTAGCACGAGGGGGCACGATTTTAAATTAAGGGGGGGTAGTTATAGGACAGATGTCAGGGGTAGGTTCTTTACCCAGAGGGTGGTGAGGGACTGGAATGCCCTGCCAGCTGCAGTTGTAAATGCACCTAGTTTGGGGGCGTTTAAGAGATCTGTGGATAGGTTTATGGATGAAAAGGGATTAGTTTAGGCTAGTGGGTCATTGTTTTGTAACTGGTCGGCGCAACATCGTGGGCCGAAGGGCCTGTTCTGCGCTGTAATGTTCTATGTTCTATTTCACCTTTTCCAAAACAGTAGATTCAGAGACAGGGCTCGTAGGGGAGTAAATTTCGAAGTTAATCGATTTCAATACCCTCTCTCTTCCACTATATGATGGGCAAAGAAACTTCAGATTGCAGACAAGTTAACCCTAGTGATCTGCCTCAACATTCATCCGAAAACAGATTATCATATTGTTTTTATGGGATTCTGCTGTGCCCAAATTGGCTACCACATTTCCTACATTACAATGGTGACTACACCATAAAAATAATTCATTATAGAGTGCTTTGGGACATCCTGGGAACATGAAAGGTGCTAAACAAATGGTTTCTTTAGTCACAGCACTGCACTCCTAAAGAAACACAAGCTGGAAATTGTGAGTTGACTGCTAAAAGTGATGACAGCTTTGTTTGGAGATTGCTGCTAAACCCATTCTTTGGCCTCAGCTTGTGTAACTGGCACTGCCTAATAACCCACTTCCAGAAACTGCAAGAATAGTCACTTCATCAAAAGGAAAATTGGTTGATGTGTAACAGGCGAGTATAATATGCTGGTATGATGCGTAGATGTGTAATAGGCACATCAGTAAAGCTAGGAGTGTATAAAATGTCACAGCGGGTATTATAACAGGTGAGTGTATAATGGCATATAAAGTATATAAAGGCAGATATGAATGTTAGAATGTAACGGTAACAACTTTGTATTGGGTGTAATGTGACCAATGATTACAAGCTGTAAGGATCAGCTGACCCAGTAAACCATTGGAACCAATTACGGAATGATGTTAGCTGATTCACTATAAATAAGAACCTGTTGTGAATTGTGGAGAACTTTGATTGGCCCAGGGCGAGGCCCCAAATTTGGAGTAATAAAGCCTTTTTATTAAACCCTTTTTTTGATTTATAAGTTGGAGTCTGTTTTGTTATATTTTTATTATCTGCATTTGAAGAGTTCTTTCCAAAGAAACAATGAACACCACTTGGGGGAGCACTGAGGGTGGCAAGAGCACAGAATGTGGGGATTTCAATGTCCATCACGAACAGTGACTCAGCAGCAGCACTACTGATCGAGCTGGGCGGATCCTGAAGAATGCCGCTGTGAGGCTGGGATTGCAGCAGGTGGTGAGGGAACCAAAGAGGGAAAAACATACTTGACCTCATCCTCACCAATGCATCTGTCCATGACAGTATTGATATGTGGCCACTGCACAGTCCTTGTGGAAATGAAGTCCACCTTCACATTGAGGATATTCTCCACTGAGCTGCGTGACACTATCACCATACTAAATGGGTTAGATTTTGAAAAATCAAGTACTCAAGACTAGGCATCCTCAATGAGGCACGGTGGGCAATCAATAGTAGCCGAATTGTACTCTAGCACAATCTGCAACCTCATGATCCGGCATATCCCCACTCAACCATTAGCAGCAAGCCAGAGGATCAACCCTGGTTCAAAAGGAAGTGCAGGAGGGCAGGCCAGGAACAGCACCAGGCACACCTAAAAATAAGATGTCAACCAGGTGAAGCCACAACACAGGTTTGCTTGTGTGCCAAACCATAAACAACAAGTAATAGAGAAGGCTAAGCCATCCCACAATCAATGCAGCAGAACTCGCAGTCCTATCACATCCAGCCGCAAATGGTGGTAGACAATTAACCAACTCACTGGAGGAGGCTTCACAAATATCCCCACCCTCAGTGATGGAGGAGCCCGGCATATCAGTTGAAAAGATAAGGCTAAAGTGTTTGCAGTAAACTTCAGACAGAAGTGAATGATCCATCTCGGCCTCCTCAAGAGGTCCCTGGCTTCACAGATGCCAGCCTTCAGTCAATCTAATTCACTCCATGTGATATCAAAAAGTGGCTGAAAATGCTGGATCCTGCAAAAGCTATGGGCCCGGGCAATATTATGGCAACAGTACTGAGGATTGGTGCTACAGAAATAGTCATGCCCCCAGTCAAGTAATACCAGTACACCTACAACACAATGTCCCTATAGAGATTGATAGTTTTCTGCTAACAGTAACATAAAGGGATATGGGGAATTGTGGGTATATAAGGCATTGAAGTGATGAATCATGCATAAATGGTGAAGTAGGCTTGGCGGGCTGAATGGTCTTTTCCTGCTTTCATGTTCCCATCTACCAAGCAATGTGGAAAATTGCCCAGGTATGTCCTGTAAGCAAAAAGCAGGACAATTTCAACCCAGCCAATTAGTGCCCCATCAGTCTCCTCTTAATGATCAGTAAAGTAATGGAAGGGGTTATCAATAGTGCAATCAAGCAGCACGTACTGTACAATAACCTGCTCATTAGCACTCAGTTTGGGTTTCGCCAGGGTGACTCAGCTCCGCATTATGACCTTGATTCAAACATGGACAAAGAACTGAATTCCAGAGGTGAGGTGAGAGTAATAGCCCTTGTCATCATGGAGTCCTAGCAAAACTGGAATCGATGAAATGAGGGGGAAACTCTGACTGGAGCCATTCCTGGCAGCAAAGAAATGGTTGTGGTGGCTGGAGGTTAATCATCTCAGCTCCAGGGTATCACTGCAGGAGTTCCTCAGGATAGAGACTCAACAACCTTCAGCAGCTTAATCAATCATAAGAACATAAGGACATAAGAAATAGGAGCAGGAGTAGGCCATCTGGCCCTTCGAGCCTGCCCCGCCATTCAATAAGATCATGGCTGATCTGTCGTGACTCAGCTCCACCTTCCCGCCCTCTCCCCATAACCCTTAATCCCTTCTCTTATCAAAAACCCATCAACCCGTTTCTTAAAAATATTTAGCGAGGCAGCCTCCACCACTTCAACGGGCAGAGAATTCCAGAGATTCACCACCCTTTGAGTGAAGAAGTTCCTCCTCAACTCTGTTCTAAACCGCCCCCCCTTTATCTTGAGGCTGTGCCCCCTAGTCCTACTGTCTTTTTTGAGCGGGAACAGTCTCTCCACCTCTATCCTATCCATCCCATTCATCATCTTATACGTCTCAATGAGATCTCCCCTCATTCTTCTAAACTCTAACGAGTACAAGCCTAGTTTATTCAGCCTCTCCTCATAGCTCAATCCCCTCAACTCCGGTATCAGCTGAGTAAACCTCCTCTGCACTCCCTCCAGGGCCAAAACATCCTTGCGCAGGTGCGGCGCCCAAAACTGCACACAGTACTCCAGCTGCGGCCTCACCAATGCCCTATACAGCTGCAGCAAGACCTCCCTACTTTTATATTCAATCCCCTTCGCTATGAAGGCCAGCATCCCATTTGCCTTCCTGACCACCTGCTGCACCTGCAAGCTGGGTTTTTGCGACTCATGCACAAGGACCCCGAGGTCCCTCTGCACCGTCGCCTGCTGCAGTTTTTCGCCCCGTAAGTAATAGTCCTTCCTACCATTCCTCCTACCAAAGTGGACCACCTCACACTTGCCAACATTAAATTCCATTTGCCATTTCCTGGCCCATTCGCCCAGCCTATCTAGATCCTTCTGCAGACTCTCCACACCCTCCGCACAATTTGCTGTTCCCCCAATCTTGGTGTCATCCGCAAATTTCGACACCCTACACTCGGTTCCCTCCTCCAGATCATCTATATAAATGGTAAAAAGCTGAGGCCCCAGCACCGACCCCTGGGGCACTCCACTAGTCACCATTCGCCAATCCGAATAGCACCCGTTGACCCCCACTCTCTGCCTCCTATTTGACAACCAATCCTCTATCCACGCTAACACCCTACCCCCAACTCCAAATCCTCTGACCTTCTGCAATAACCTCTTATGAGGTACTTTGTCAAACGCCTTCTGAAAATCCAGAAAGACTACATCCACTGGCTCTCCTCTATCCACCGCCCTAGACACATCCTCATAGAACTCCAGTAAATTTGTCAGACACGACTTCCCTTTAATGAAACCGTGCTGCGTCTGCTCTATCAAGCAATTCCCTTCAAGATGCCTCGCAATTTCCTCTTTAATGACGGATTCTAACATTTTACCTACCACAGACGTTAAACTAACCGGCCTATAATTCCCTGCCTTTTGCCTGGCACCCTTCTTAAACAACGGCGTAACATTAGCCATTTTCCAATCTTCCGGCACTTCCCCGGAATCCAGCGACGTCTGGAAAATAAGAACATAAGAAATAGGAGCAGGAGTAGGCCATCTAGCCCTTCGAGCCTGCCCCGCCATTCAATAAGATCATGGCTGATCTGTCGTGGCTCAGCTCCACCTTCCCGCCCTCTCCCCATAACCCTTAATCCCTTCTCTTATCAAAAACCCATCAACCCATTTCTTAAAAATGTTTAGCGAGGCAGCCTCCACCACTTCAACGGGCAGAGAATTCCAGAGATTCACCACCCTTTGAGTGAAGAAGTTCCTCCTCAACTCTGTTCTAAACCGCCTCCCCTTTATCGTGAGGCTGTGCCCCCTAGTCCTACTGTCTTTTTTGAGCGGGAAGAGTCTCTCCACCTCTATCCTATCCATCCCATTCATCATCTTATACGTCTCAATGAGATCTCCCCTCATTCTTCTAAACTCTAACGAGTACAAGCCTAGTTTATTCAGCCTCTCCTCATAGCTCAATCCCCTCAACTCCGGTATCAGCCTAGTAAACCTCCTCTGCACTCCCTCCAAGGCCAAAATATCCTTGCGCAGGTGCGGCGCCCAAAACTGCACACAGTACCCCAGCTGCGGCCTCACCAATGCCCTATACAGCTGCAGCAAGACCTCCCTACTTTTATATTCAATCCCCTTCGCTATGAAGGCCAGCATCCCATTCGCCTTCCTGACCACCTGCTGCACCTGCAAGCTGGGTTTTTGCGACTCATGCACAAGGACCCCGAGGTCCCTCTGCACCGCCACCAATGCATCCATTATAACCTCCGCCATTTCTTTCAGAACCCTCGGATGCATTCCATCCGGTCCTGGGGACTTGTCCACAATCAGCCTCTCCAGTCTGTCGATTCATGTCACACAAGTGCCAGGCATCTCAACAAAACAGAATCTAACCATCACCCCTTGACATTCAATGGCATTACCATCAACATCCTCGGGTTACATTGATCATAAACTGAACTGGACTCGCCTTATAAATACTTGGCTACCAGAGCAGGTTGGTGGTTAAGAATCCTGTGGTGAGTAACTCATCTCCTAACTCCTCAAAGCCAGGCCACCATCTACAAGGCACAAAGCTCCACTTGCCTGAATGAGTGCATCCCCAGCAGCACTCAAAAGGCTCAACACCATCTAAGACAAAGCAGCCTGCTTGGTTGGCACCCCATCCACAAACATTCACTCTCGCCACCATTGACATACTGTGGCAGCTGTGTGTACCATCTGCAGGAGCTCAGGTTCCTTAGCAACAGCAACTTCCAAACCTATGACCACTACCTCCAGAAGGACAAGGGCAAGAGGCACATGGGAATACCACCACCTGGAGGTTCCCGTCCAAGCCACAAATTACTCTGACTTGGAAATATATCACCATTTCTTGCCATTGTGTCAAAATCCTGGAATTCCTTCCCTAACAGCTCTGCATTTACACCACAGGGACTGCAGCGGTTCAAGAGGACAGTGCTGCACCACCTTCTCAGGGGTAATAAGAGATGGGCAATAAATGTTGGACTAACTGGAATGAATTTTTTAAAAAATGTCAATTGTGCAATGGAAGGGTGTGTAATGGATGAGTATGTAACAGAAAGTGCAGAATGGACGGTGTGTAACAGTGGGTGCAGAATGAACGGGTGTGTAACAGAGGGTGCAGAATGGACGGGTGTGTAACAGAGGGTGCAGAATGGACGGATGTGTAACAGAGGGTGTAGAATGGATGGGTGTTTTACAGAGGGTGCAGAATGGATGGGTGTGTAACAGAGGGTGCAGAATGGAAGGGGGTGTAACAGAGGGTGCAGAATGGACAGGGGTGTAACAGAAGGTGCAGAATGGAAGGACGCGTAACAGAGGGTGCAGAATGGACGGATGTGTAACAGAAGGTGTAAAATTGACAGGGGTGTAACAGAGGATGCAGAATGGAAGGACGCGTAACAGAGGGTGCAAAATGGACAGGTGTGTAACAGAGGGTGCAGAATGGACGGGTGTGTAACAGAGGGTGCAGAATGGACGGTGTAACAGAGGGTGCAGAATGGACGGGTGTTTAACAGAGGGTGCAGAATGGACAGATGTGTTACAGAGGGTGCAGAATGGATGGGTGTGTAACAGAGGGTGCAGAATGGACGGATGTGTAACAGACGGTGTAAAATGGACAGGGGTGTAACAGAGGGTGCAAAATGGACAGGTGTGTAACAGAGGGTGCAGAATGGACGGGTGTTTAACAGAGGGTGCAGAATGGACAGATGTGTTACAGAGGGTGCAGAATGGATGGGTGTGTAACAGAGGGTGCAGAATGGACAGGGGTGTAACAGAGGGCGCAGAATGGAAGGGGGTGTAACAGAGGGTGTAGAATGGAAGGGTATGTAACAGAGGGTGCAGAATGGAAGGACGCATAACAGAGGGTGCAGAATGGACGGATGTGTAACAGACGGTGTAAAATGGACAGGGGTGTAACAGAGGGTGCAGAATGGACAGGTGTGTAACAGAGGGTGCAGAATGGATGGGTGTGTAACAGAGGGTGCAAAATGGACAGGTGTGTAACAGAGGGTGCAGAATGGACGGATGTGAAACAGAGGGTGCAGAATGGAAGAGTGTGTAACAGAGGGTGCAGAATGGACGGGTGTTTAACAGAGGGTGCAGAATGGACGGGTATGTAACAGAGGGTGCAGAAGGGAAGGGTGTGTAACAGAGGGTGCAGAAGGGAAGGGTGTGTAACAGAGGGTATAGAATGAACGGGTGATTAACAGAGGGTGTAGAATGGATGGGGGTGTAACAGAGGATGCAGAATGGACAGATGTGTAACAGAGAATGCAGTTTGGATGGATGTGTAACAGAGGGTGCAGAATGGACGGGGGTGTAACAGAGGGTGTGGAACAGACAGGTGTGTAACAGAGGCTGTGGAATGGGTGGATTTGTAACAGAGGGTGCAGAATGGATGGAAGTGTAACAGTGGATGCAGAATGGACAGTGTGTAACAGAGGGTGTAGAATGGACGGTGTGTAACAGAAGGTGTAGAATGGCCAGATGTGTAACAGAGGGTGTGGAATGGACGGGTGTGTAACAGTGGGTGCAGAATGGACAGGTGTGTAACAGTGGGTGCGGAATGGATGGGTTTGTAACAGAGACTTAGGAATGGACGGGTGTGTAACAGAGGGTGCAGAATGGACGGTGTGTAATAGAGGGTGTGGAATGGATGGGTGTGTAACAGAGAGTGTGGAATGGACAGGTGTGTAACATTGAGTGCAGAATGGACAGGTATGCAATGAGTGTTTGTGTAACAGATGGATTCCTGACGGGCAAGTATGTAATGAGAGGGTCCATAATAGATGGCTCCACAATCAGCAAGTGTGTAACAGGCATTTGCGTAATGGGCAGGTGTGTAATAAGCAACTGTGCAAAGGCAAAAATGGAACCGGTGAATGTATCATGGGTGTGAGTGTAAAGGTTGGGTGTATAATGGTCAAGGGAGGTGTTCAAACAGGTGGTCCAAAGCTCAGTGAAAGAGTTGAGTTTTAAGATGCTTCTTAATGGAAGAAAATTTGTTGGAAAGGTTTAAGAGGAAATTTGGGAGGTAAGGATTGTGACAACTTAAGGTATGGCTACCAATGGCTGTAAGAAGGAAGTGAAAGATAGACAAGGGGCTAGTTATTAGCACATGGACATACATTCACAAGACATTCACAAGGAGACATTGTAACCAGCTGTAATGAGTACTTTGCCTCAGTATTCACAGTGGAAGCTGATCTGGGAGATCTTGCTATGGACTTGCAGCAGATGGAAAAGATTGAGTACGTGGACATTAAGGAGGAGGATGTGTTAGAACTTTTGAATTCTATCAAAATAGATAAGTCACCGGGACCAGATGGGATGTACCCCAGGATACTGTGGGAGGAGAGGGAAGTGATTGCAGAGCCCCTGGCGATGATCTTTGCGTCGTCAATGGAGACGGGAGAGGTTCCGGAAGATTGCGGATGTAGTCCCTATTTTCAAGAAAGGGAACAGAGATAGCCCGGGAAATTACCACCCGGTGAGTCTGACCTCAGTGGTTGGTAAGCTGATGGAGAGGCTTCTGAGGGACAAGATTTACGAGCATTTGGAGAGGTTTGACATGATCAGGAATAGTCAGCATGGATTTGTCAAGGGCAGGTCGTGCCTTACGAGCCTAGTTGAGTTCTTCGATAATGTGACTGAACACATTGACGAAGGAAGTGCCGTGGACGTAGTGTACATGGACTTCAGCAAGGCTTTTGATAAGGTCCCCCATGCAAGACTACTTGAGAAGGTGAGAGGGCATAGGATCCAAGGGCCTTTGGCTTTGTGGATCCAGAACTGGCTTGCCTGCAGAAGGCAGAGAGTGGTTGTGGATGGGTCTTTTTCGGAATGGAGGTCAGTCACCAGTGGGGTGCCCCAGGGATCTGTTCTGGGACTCTTGCTGTTTGTCATTTTCATAAATGACCTGGATGAGGAAGTGGAGGGATGGGTTAGCAAGTTCGCTGGTGACACGAAGGTCGGTGGTGTTGTGGATGGTCTGGAAGGATGTCAAAAGTTGCAGCAGGACATAGATAGGATGCAGGAATGTGCAGAGAAGTGGCAGATGGACTTCAACGCGGATAAATGTGTAGTCATCCAATTTGGCAGAACCAACGGGATGAACGAGTACACTATCAAGGGCAGGAGTCTTAGTAGCATTGAAGAACAGAACGATCTCGGGGTCCGGGTCCACAGGACTCTTAAATCGGCCTTGCAGGTGGAGGAGGTGGTCAAGAAGGCGTATGGTGTACTGGCCTTCATTAATCGAGGGATTGAGTTTAGGAGTCGGGAGGTAATGCTGCAACTTTACAGGACCCTTGTCAGGCCTTATTTGGAGTACTGTGCGCAGTTCTGGTCGCCTCACTATAGGAAAGACGTAGAAGCTATTGAAAGGGTGCAGAGGAGATTTACAAGGATGTTGCCTGGACTGGGAGGCATGCCTTATGAAGATAGGTTGAGGGAGCTGGGACTCTTTTCCCTAGAGAGGCGAAGGTTGAGAGGTGACCTGATAGAAGTTTATAAAATGTTGAGAGGAATAGATAGGGTGGACTCTCAGAGGCTATTTCCCCGGGTTGAAATGGTCGCTACGAGAGGACACAGATTTAAGGTGTGGGGAGGGAAGTACAGAGGTGATGTTAGGGGTAAGTTTTTCACTCAGAGGGTGGTGAGTGAATGGAATGAGCTACCGTCATCGGTGGTGGAGGCGAACTCGCTGGGGTCTTTTAAAAGACTTCTGGATGAGTATATGGGGTTTAATGGGATTGGGGGTTATAGATAGGTCTATAGATGGGTGGGGTTGATGTGATCGGCACAACTCGAGGGCCGAAGGGCCTGTTTGTGCTGTAATGTTCTATGTTCTATGTAATTATAGTTATCACACTTAAATAGTGAAAACAGCATAAGAGATTATCAAATACCTCGGATTAAAAATAACCAACAAGAAGTTATTCAGATTTTAGTGACTAACAGCACCACAATAGCACAAAGCAACACGATAGCACTGTGATTAGTACTGCTGCCTCACAGTGCCAGGGACCCAGGTTCAATTTCCAGCTTGGGTCACTGTCTGTGTGGAGTTTCATGTTCTCCCCATGTCTGCATGGGTTTCCTCCGGCCGTTCCCGTTTCCTCCCATGGTCCAAAGATGTGCTTGTTAGATGGATTGGCCACGCTAAATTCTCCCTCGGTGTACCTGAACAGGCGCTGGAGTATGGCAACTAAGGGATTTTCACGTAACTTCATTGCAGTTTTAATGTAAGCTTACTTGTGACTAACAAATAAACTTGACTTTTTGAGATTGTAATTTATAGATAAGACCATATCTATGACCATACTGTGACCATAAGACATAGCAGCAGAATTAGGCCACTCGACCTATCAAGTCTATTCCACCATTCAATCATGGCTGATATTTCTCTCATCCCCATTCTCCTGCCTTTTCCCCATAAACCCTGGTTCCCTTATTAATCGATAGCCTATCTATCTCTGACTCAAAGACGGTCAATGATCTGGCCTCCACAGCTTTCTGTGGCAAAGAGTTCCACAGATTCACCACTCTCTGGCTGAAGAAATTCCTTCTCATCTCTGTTTTAGAACATAGAACACTACAGCACAAACAGGCCCTACGGCCCACAAGCTGCACAGATCATATCCATACCTACCAGGCCATAGAACTATCTGTAACTCCCAATCCCATTAAATCCCATATACCCATCCAGAAATCTTTTAAAAGACCCCAGCGAGTTCGCCTCTACCACCACCGACGGCAGCCGATTCCAGTCACTCACCACCCTCTGAGTGAAAAACTTACCCCTGACATCTCCTCTGTACTTGCTCCCCAGCACCTTAAAGCTGTGTTCTCTCGTAGCGACCATTTCAGCCCTGGGAAATAGCCTCCGAGAATCCACCCTATCTATTCCTCTCAACATTTTATAAACCTCTATCAGGTCGCCTCTCAACCTTTGTCTCTCCAGGGAGAAGAGACCTAGCTCCCTCAACCTATAAGGCATGCCTCCCAATCCAGGCAACATCCTTGTAAATCTCCTCTGCACCCTCTCAATAGCTTCCACATCCTTCCTGTAGTGAGGCGACTAGGACTGTGCACAGTATTCCAAGTGGGGTCTGACAAGGATCTTATAAAGTTGCAGCATTATCTTCCGACTCCTAAACTCAATCCCTCGATTAATGAAGGCCAGTACACCTTCTTGACCGCATCCTCCACCTGCGAGGCCGATTTAAGAGTCTATGGACCTGGACCCCAAAGTCCTTCTGCTCCTCAACACTGCTAAGAATCCTACCCTTGAAGAATCTTTAGCCTGAGGTTGTGCCCTCTGGTTCTAGTTTTTCCTATTGGTGGAAATATTCTCTCCAAGTCCACTCTATCCAGGCCTCACAGTATTCTCTAAGTTTCAATAAGATCCCCGTCATCCTTCTAAACTCCAATGAGTACAGACCCAGAGTCCTCAACCGTTCCTCAAACGACAAGCTCTTCAGCCTAGGGATCTTTCTTGTGAACCTCCTCTGAAGTCTTTCCAAGGCCAGTACGTCCTTCCTTAGATATGGAGCCCAAAACTGCTCACAATACTCCAAATGGGGTCTGACCAGAGCCTTATATAGCCTCAGAAGTACATCCCTGCTCTTATATTCTATACCAGGTTAAAGTTAAACAGGTTTATTTGAAAGCAGAAGCTTTTGGACTGTCGCTCCTTCTGCAGTTGAGTGAGGAATTGTGTCACTCACCTGAAGAAGGAGTGACATTCTGAAAGCTTGTGCTACCAAATAAACCTGTTGGATTTTAACCTGGTGTTAAGACTTCTTACTGTGCTTACCTCAGTCCAACGCCGGCATCTCCACATCTTGTATTCTAGCCCTCTTGACCTGAATGTAAAAATTGCATTTGCCTTACTGACTGCCGACTGAACTGCACATTAACCTTAAGAGAATCTTGAACAATGACTTCCAAGTTCATTTGTGTTTCTGATTTCCTAAGCGTTTTCCCTTTTAGAAAATAGTCCACGCCTCCATTCCTTCTTTCAAAATGCATAACCTCACACTTTTCCACATTGTATTCCATCTGCCACTTCTTTGCCCACTCTCCTAACCTGCCCAAGTCCTTCTGCAGCCCCCTTACTTCCTCAATACTACCTGTCCCTCTACATATCTTTGTATCATCTGCAAACGTAGCAACACTGCCTTCAGTTCCTTCTTCCAAATCATAAATGTATATTGTGAAAAGTTGTGGTCCCAGCACCGACACGAGGCACATCAGTAATCATCGGCTGCATTCTTGAGAAAGACCCCTTTAGCCCCACTCTCTGCCTTCTGCTAGTCAGCCAATCTTCTATCCATGCCAGGATGCCCTTAACACCATGGGCACTTATTTAACAGTCTCCAATGTGGCACCTTGTCAAAGGCCTTCTGGAAATCTAAATAAATCATGTCCACTGGCTCTCTCTTATCTAACTTCTTTGTTATCTCCTCAAAGAGCTCTACCAGATTTGACAGACATGACCTCCCCTTGACAAAGCTGTGGTGTCTTACTTTATCATGCACTTCACAAAATATTTGTCATTTATGGGAATGCATGGAATACATGCAGATTAAGGGGTTATGGAGTTCTGGAGAAAAACAGGTGAAACTTTGAAAATGACCCAATCACTTATGGAGTTACGGAGAAAACACAGTAAAAAGTCTGACAACACCAGGTTTTAGTCCAACCTATTTATTTGATAATATACTCACAAGCTTTCGGGGTTAACCCCTTCGTCAGGTGAATGGAGAGTTCTGGCCTCAGACAGAGCATATAAAGCACAGACAGTTTAGAGATTACTGATTAGAGTGCGAATCCTTACACCTGACGAAGGGGTTAACCCCGAAAGCTTGTGAGTATATTATCAAATAAATAGGTTGGACTAAAACCTGGTGTTGTCAGACTTTTTACTGTGTTTACGCCAGTCCAACGCCGGCATACCCACGTTATGGAGAGAAACAGGTGAAACTTTGAAAATGATCCAATCACTTTCAAACCCTATTGCCCCAATATTTACTGCAGCCAGATTTCCAAATGGGAGAAGTTCTGATTAGGAAATTGCAAAGTCAATGCAGAGCGTTGGGGACAGGTTGGAAGCACAGATTGGTGGTGGTGGTGGTGGTGGCGGGGGGGTCCATGATTGGTGGGCGGGGACAGACGTAGGGCTGGGTTAGTGATGATGGACAGGCCTACTCTGTGTGGGGACTGGTGGGTGTGGATCTTTGATTGGGTGGAGCAATTATTTGGGAGTCTGGGGAGATATACTTCTTCCTCTTCTGGCCCACAAGCAGTGCCCTTCCTTGCAGCCATCCTCCCCTCTCTATGGCTGCCAAGTTTCTTAAGGTTTGGGAAACCCAACTGGCCAGTGTTAAGCTGGAAGATAAATAAAACTAGAGCCGCACAGTATACATGAAATATTTGAATAAGCAGATTGATAACCCTCTTCTCATACCTCATTTCCCCCCTCCCCTGTTAAACACCACATTTTACAGGTTTGATAGGTTGTGTTCAGATTTGAGATTTTCTTTTTTACATTTTAACTCATATCCAAATGAAACCTGTTTTATGGGGATATTATTACCTGCTGAATTTACTCTGATGACCAGATAGTAAGTGCTCTGTGATCAAATTCGTACAGCACATTCTGGTTGGATGAAACTGCAACATCCCACAAAGCCTACAGGATAATTCGCAAAAGGTGAGCACATGTTTATGTGAAATTGGGTGATAGAATTTCCAGCCCACTGAATACTCCAATTAATCTTGTTTCTTGTTAAAGTGAACAAGAAACTTTCTGCAATTGGGTTTGTCCATCTCACAAGACCAGCTAGGATTAATTTTATACTCTATATCTAATTATACACACTATATCTGAGCCCCTTTTAAAACTTCTGTGTCCGCAGCCATCCAATTAGATTCTAGCAATTATTGAAATGAAATGACAATGGAAATACTTTCACATTTTAAAAACCAGCAAAATTCACCCAGATCACTTCCAATTGTACTTTAGCAACAGGAAATATAATGACAATTAATGTTCCATCACTACCCTGCTGTCTTATCCTGAAAACATTTTCAAACTGACCAAAAGTTCAATTTCACAAGATCATAGAAACAAAGAAAGGTCATTTCTTCTATTTCAGCTTTGGGAAAAATGCTGATTTCTTTTTTTGAGCATAAAGCAGCAGTTCTACAAATTGTACAAGTAGACATAGGATCAGAAGTAGGCCATTTGGAACACCAAGTCTACTCCACCAGTCAATGAGATGTTGTCATTTTCAATCCCTGTTTAATGAAGGGCAGCAGTGGATTCTGTCTATATGTCTTGCTTTGTCAAATGTCGGAGATGAGTTTCAGCCTTCCAGCTGAACTGGAGGTGCCTCAGGGTGTGACTATACCTGTTTGAATATCTCACACTGTGTGATACACCTGTTCAGGTATCAAGAAACAACAGTCATGTTCACGATTCAGAGTCATACAGCGCAGGAAATGCTTTTCGGTCCATCAAGTCTGCACTGAAAGTATCTACCACCAAAGCCTTTTCCAGTACTTTTCACATATTGTTTCAAGTGCTCATTGAAATATTTTTTAAAAGTTGTAAGATTTCCAGCCTCTACTACCTTCCTATTCCCACCACACTCTGAATGAAAAAATATTTCCTCAAATCCCCTCTGAATCTCCTGCCCTTTACCTTAAAATTATTCCCCTCTGTGATTGACCCTCAACCAAGAGGAACAGCTGGTCCCTACTCACCTTGCCAATGCCCCTCATAATCTTATACACCTCAATCATGTCTCTTCCCCCACTCCCCCCCAACACCCCCAGCCTTCTGTGCTTGAAAGTAAGCAATCCAAGCCTATCCATTCTCACCTTGAAGTTCAAATGCTCCATCCCGGGTAGCATCCTGGTGAATCTCCTCTAGTGCAATCATATCCTTCCTATAATGAGGTAACCGGAACTACACACAGTACTCCAGCTGTGGCTTAACCAATGTTCCATACAGCTCCAATATTACTTCCTTGTTCTTGTACTTTATGGCACAACTGATAAATGCAAGTGTCCCATATGCCTGCTTAACAATGTTATTCATCTGCTCTCATGGATCTGTGAATAAATACTCCAAGGCCCATTTGTTCCTCTGAGCTTTCTCATGTCCTGCTGTTCATTCAATACTCCCTTGTCTTGCTACTTCTTCCAAAGTACATCACCTCGCACTTATCAGGATTAAATACCATCTGCTACTGCTCTCCTCATCTGACCAAGTTATTTTGACATAAGTTTGACAAATTTGACATAAGTATATCTTCAGGACAGGGCAAGTGGAGAGTATTCCATCATATTCCTGATTATGCCTTGTAATGTTGATGGTGAGTCCAAAGTTGTCACAAGCCGTGGAAAATTTGTCCATACCGACTTGCATCTCTGGCTATGAGTCAATATGCAGGGTGCAGTCATCGGCAAAGAGAGAGTCTCTCAGAACAGTCTCCTTCACTTTGGTAATAAGCTTGAAGTCTCCTCAGGTTGAAGAGCTTCTCATCCACTCTGTACTTGAGGCTGATTCCAGCAACACTGTCCTGGAAGGCATCATTCAGCATGGCAGTAAATGTCATGCTGAACAGTGTGGGTGTGAGCACACAGCTCTGTTTGACACCATTGTTGACGAGGAATGCCTCAGAGGATTCTCCACCATCCAGCACTCTGGCCATCATGCCATCATGGAACTGGCGTACCATCTGAATGAATTTGGGAAGCAGAGCCAAACTTTGACATGATCCTCCACAGGCTTTGTCGGCTGACAGTGCCGAAGGCTTTCGCGAGGTCAACAAAGGTTGCGTAGAGTTTGCGATTCTGCTCCTGACACTTCTCCTGAAGGTGGCATGCAGCAAAAATCATGTCAATACTCCCGCAACATTTGCAGAAGCCACACTGTGACTCTGGAGGCAGGCCCAGCTCCAGATGAGTGACCAGATGATTTAGCAGGACTCTTGCAAGGGTTTTTCCTGTGATGGAGCCTACTCCTCATGCACCGTACACAGAACCCATAATCACAATCAAAGTGGACCAGTTCACTTATCTCGGCAGCACCCTCTCCCAAGCAGTGACTATTGATACAGAAGTTAACTGCAGAATAGCAAAGGCAAGATCTGCTTTTGGTAGACTGCGCTCCACTGTATGGAAACATCGAGGAATCAGCCCAGCAACAAAACTGAAGGTCTACAGCGCCGCAGTACTCATTACCCTCCTGTACGCCTGTGAAACGTGGACTGTGTATCAAAGACATGCAAGACAGCTCAATCATTTCCACATGACTTGTCTTCGCAGAATATTGCACATCAGATGGCAAGACAAAGTACCAGATACTGAAGTTCTCTCTAGAGCAAGTTTACCATCAGTCCACACACTGCTGATGAGAGCACAGACCCACTGGGCAGGTCATGTCATTCGTATGTCAGACAAGCGCATACCCAAGCAGCCCCTTTTTGGGGAACTCTCTGCTGGAAGACACTCACATGGAGTGCAGAAGAAACGTTTCAAAGACACACTCAAAGCCTCCCTGAAGTCGCTTGACATTGACACGAACACTGGGAAACGCTGGCACAAAACCACCATACCTGGCACTGATTCATCCACAAGGGCTGTCAAGCTTATGAAGCAAGGTGTATTGCTGAAGCACAACTTAAGCGCAAGCTGCACAAGTCCAGAGCTACCAGCACAACAACTACAGTGTCTACACAAGTCTGTCCAATATGTGCCAGGACATTCTATGCCCAAATTGGCCTGATCAGTCATCTTCGGACACACCACACCCAGCCTCAAAATGACTAATGGTGTCGAGGTCCTCATCGACGATGATGGACAAACAACAATTATGCCTTGTAGATGGTGGTCAAATTTTAGGCAGTTGGGAGACAAGTTATTCACTGCAGAATTCCCAGCCTTTGACCTGCTCTTGTGGCCACAGTCTAGATAGGTTAATAGTGGGGACACTGGGTGAACAGATTCTCTTTTGTTGGAGGTGGTCTTTGCCTTGCACTTGGGTAGCGCAAATGTTACTTGTCAATTATCAGCCTACAATCTTGCTGTACATGACAGATACTTCAGTATCTGAAGAATTATGAATGGTGCTGAACATTGTGCTATCATCAATAAACATCCCCACTTCTGAACTTAAGATGGAAGGATGGTCATTGATGATGCAGCTAAAGATGATTGGGAATTAGGACACTGTGTAGCAACAACCCCAGAGATTGAGATGATTGACCTCCAGCCATCTTCTTTTGTGCCAGATATGACTCCAAGCAGTGGGGAGGTTTCCCCTGATTATCACTGATTCCAGTTTTGCTTGGACTCCTTGATATCACACTCAATCAAATGCGGCCTTGAACTGTCCCTTTCACCTCACCTCTGGAATTTAGCTCTTTTATTCATGTTGGAACCAAGGCTGGGATAAGGCTGACCCTGGCAAAATCCAACCTGAGCGTCACTGAACAGGTTATTGCTGTTTAAGAGATGGTTGATGTATCTGCAGTTAAAAAAAAGAGCTGGCTGATAGCACAGCCAGTGAACCTGTCCATCAATTTGTGGGTGATTGAGAGTGGACTGATGGGATGGTAATAGGCTGAGTTGGATTTATCCTGCTTTCTGTGGATAGGATAGACATGGGCAATTTCCACATTGTCAGGTTCCACCAATGACGTAGCTATAATAGAACAGCTTGGCTAGCGGCATGGTTACCTCTGGAGTAAAAGTCTTTACTATTTGTGGAGGTATGGAATGCACTGCCAAGTAAGGTGGTGGAGGCAGGCACGCTGGACTTGTTTATGGTTTACTTAGATAGACACATGAGCGAAATAGGGATGGAGGGTTATAGGAGACTGTTTCAAATAAGGATCAGAGCCTCGGGACATTCCTGGAAATCAACTGTTACATGTGTTGATGTTTTTCTCTTTCACTCCGCAGGTGTGAAGGTCCACCTCGTTGTCTAACGAGGGGCATACACACGGTGGGTCGTGCATGGGCTGTTCTTGAAAGTTCGAGAGTGGCCTAGTACTTTGCGTCTTTTGCTTAAAACTGGACCAGCAGATGGGCACCACAACAGCTCAGTGACTATCACTGCTAGCTGTGCAAATACATGGATTTGGGCCAGTGTCTGTGGGAGTTTGCGCATTCTCCCCGTGCTTACGTGGGTTTCCTCCAGGTGCTCCGGTTTCCTCCCACACCCCAAAGATGTGTTCTTAGGCTGATTGGTGTAACAAATTGTCCCTAAATTATTCTCTCCTTAATCTGGTTTCCAATGGGGGTTCCATAAGCATAGACAGGGGTCAAGGGTGGAGGAGGAAAAACACATTGTTAAAATGGCAGCGTGGGCTCGTTGGGCCAAAGGGCCTGTTTCCTGTGCTGTGTTGTTCTTTGTTTTGTTTTATTGTCAGAATGTTGTCAGTATCCAGTGCCTTCAGCTGTTTCTCAATATCATGTGGAGTAAATAAAATTAGCTGAAGGTTGGCATCTACACTGGGCACCTCAGGAGATGAAGGCCAAGATGGATCATCCACTCAATACTTCTGGCTGAAGTTGATATCTTTTGCACTGATGTGCTGGGCTCCTCCATCATCGAGGCTGGGGATATTTGTGGAGCCGCCTCCTCGTGTGTGTTATAGAATCCCTACAGGATCCAGAAGGAGGCCATTCAGCCCACCGAGACTGCACCAACCACAATCCCACCCAGGACCCATTCCCATAACCCTATGTATTTAGCTTGCTAATCCCCCTGATACCAAGGATCAATTTAGCATTGCCAATCAACCTAACCCGCTTTGGAGTTTGGGAAGAAACCAGATCATCTGGCGGAAACCCACGCAGACATGGGGAGAAAGTGCAAACTCCACACAGACAGTCACTCGAGGCTGAAATTGAACCCGGGTCCCTGGCACTGTGGGTCAGCAGAGCTAAATTGTCGTTTAACTGTCCACCACTATTCACAACTGCATATGGCAGGACTCCGGAGGCGAGATCTGATCTGTTGGTTGTGGGGTCACTTAGTTCCATCTATTACTTTCTGTTCGTGCTGTTTGGCACGCAAGTAATCCTGTGTTGTAGCTTCACCAGGTTGACACATCAATTTTAGGTATGCCTGGTGCTGCTTCTGGCATGCCCTCCTGCATTCATCATTGAACAAGGGTTGAAACCTTGGGTTGGCGGTAATGGCAGAGTGAGGGGTATGTCGGGCCATGAGGTTACAGTTTGTGGCTGAGTACAATTCTGCTGCTGTTGATGGCCCACAGCGTCTCATGGATGTCCAGTTATGCATTGCGAAATCTGTTCGAAATCTATCCCATTTAGTATGGTGGTAGTGCGATGGAGGGCATCATCAACGTGATGACAGGATCGCCACAAGGATTGTACTTCTATCTAACATTGTTCTTATTGACACTGCCTGGTTCAGACCCTGTGCTGTTGCTTAACTATTCTTCAATATCACTGCTGAAGGGAAGGCACAGTTAGTTGTCCTGGTCACAGCTCCCTGATGATTGGTTGACTGACAGTAACGTGACATGCAAAACCATTAAACATCTATAAGTAAATATCAATTTAATGAACGGCAAGCATTTTCAGAGCAAATGCCTGCCAATGTCTCCTGATGTGTGTCAGAGTTCTCTGAAAACACTCCCATGAAGCACTTGGGATATTTTACCTTGCCAGGAAAGCTATATAAATCCACATTGTTGCAGTTATTGTTGAACTGGAATTTGAATCTGGATAAATTGAAGCTGGAGGTAAATAAGCCACTACCTCAAATCAAACACACTGGAATAAAAACATTTATTGCACACCTCCAAGGAACCACAGGGGGGCAGCAAACAACCACATTTTCAAAAAGCATTTGCTTTTTCTGATGGAAGGTAGAGGTTTCCTTTAGTGCATTCACAATGCTGCAGTAACATACAGACAGGTTACATTAACCTGCTTATATATGTAAGGTGTTTTTGTCTAGGTAACTTTAAGAAATTCATGCCTGTTAATCAGAGATGGAAATGTAATGCCAAAGCAAAAAAGCTATGGACCAAGTGCTGGAAAATGGGATTAGAGTAGTTCAGTAGCTCTTTTTGACTGACACAGATGTGATGGGCCAAAGGGTCTTCTCTGTGCTGCAGACCTCTATGGCTTTATAAACTTCCGAGTCTGAGAAAATGCAATTGCAATCAAAGGGCAAGAAAAATAACTTATCGCCAGAATTTCCCAGCCCTGCTCGCTAATGGCGAACCTCAGTATGTTTGTGGAATGGGGGTGCAGGGGAAGGATGCAATGATGCATAGAATGGGAAACGCCCTGACAACAGTGAGATCAGAAGATCCCATCAGCAGCCAATGGGAGCTGCCCTCCACTGCAGGATGCTGGGTAAATCTGCCCACGTCTTTCACACTGTCCAGACAATGCAGAGTGAATTCATTATAATGTGGATCAACTGGAATGGTCAAATGCCACCAGTGAAGCAAGACTGATACTGGAAAGCTGAATATATGAAGGATTGAAATGTCTTCGGTGCTATTCACCATTAGCACCAAATGGCACCAAACACCATTAGCTTTCGCAGCGCTCTGAAAGCTAGTGGCTTGTGCTACCAAATAAACCTGTTGGACTTTAACTTGGTGTTGTGAGCCTTCTTATTGTGTTTACCCCAGTCCAACGCTGGCATCTCCACATTATGGCTATTCACTATTGTACAGAGTCTTTTTTTAGATGATGGAGTGTCAATGAGTGAGATTTTCCAGCCATGTTCGCTCCAAAACTGGAAACTCCTGCCTGAGGTCAATAATCCTTCCTGCTCCAATTCCTGTGGTGAACAGGCAGTTTTAGTGTGTATCTCTCCAGCTTCACGCATTAATTTTCTCTCCAAAGTTAGTGCCGTCACTCTGGTGGGGCGGGGTCTGATTGTGTCGCCAAGGCCGTCTCCATGGAGATCACAAAGCCCTTTCTTTCTGTGCAGAAATACTTACCCCTGCAACTCCCACCCCTCCTCCACCACCTCCAAACTTGGGAGGAGATCCCCACAAGCAGTAGGGCACTCCCTCCATCCACTCCCAACTCCCTTCCATCCCCCACAATCCCCTGCCACCACCGAACAAGTATCAGACTGCACCCCTCCCCCCCCCACCTTCAACAAGTGTCAGGACATGCCCCCTCAAAACACGTAAGGGGACACATCCCTAATGGGATTCCCCATGGGCCCATTCCTGGCACTGACTGGGCACGTCCCATACCACCTGGGGGCTATTCTTGTGCTATTGCCAGTGTGCCCTCGGTGTGGTCACCACGACTGGCTTTCATTTGTGAAAAGCACAGTCTGGTGTTACGCAGGTGAGTGGGATGATACATTAAGGGTGGAAGTAGAGTGATCTGGGCAGTGTGGCAGCACGCGGGTGAGTGGGATGATACATTAAGGGTGGAAGTAGAGTGACCTGTGCGGTGTGGCAGTATGCGGGTGAGTGGGATGATACATTAAGGGTGGAAGTAGAGTGATCTGGGCAGTGTGGCAGTATGCGGGTAAGTGGGATGATACATTAAGGGTGGAAGTAGAGTGATCTGGGCAGTGTGGCAGTATGCGGGTGAGTGGGATGATACATTAAGGGTGGAAGTAGAGTGATCTGGGCAGTGTGGCAGCACGCGGGTGAGTGGGATGATACATTAAGGGTGGAAGTAGAATGATCTGGGCGGTGTGGCAGCACGCGGGTGAGTGGGATGATACATTAAGGGCATAAGTAGAGTGACCTGTGCGGTGTGGCAGTATGCGGGTGAGTGGGATGATACATTAAGGGTGGAAGTAGAGTGATCTGTGCGGTGTGGCAGTATGCGGGTGAGTGGGATGATACATTAAGGGCGGAAGTAGAGTGATCTGGGCGGTGTGGCAGCACGCGGGTGAGTGGGATGATACATTAAGGGCGGAAGTAGAGTGATCTGGGCGGTGTGACAGTATGCGGGTGAGTGGGATGATACATTAAGGGTGATACACGCAGGGTAGAATAGGTGTAGGGTGATACGGCGGCGTTGGCTCATTGGGCCGAAGGGCCTGTTTCCCATGCTGGGTTGTTTTTTGTTCTTTGATCTGGGCAGTGTGGCAGCACGCGGGTGAGTGGGATGCTACATTAAGGGTGGAAGTAGTCACGTCAAGCCCATTAGTGGTATAACATATGTAAATCAGACCTGTGCCCTTCCTCCTCATGGAAGGGTGTGGGGAAGATCATAGAAACATAGAAGATAGGAGCAGCAGGAGGCCATTCGGCCCTTTGTGCCTGATCCACTATTCATTATGATCATGACTGATCATCCAACTCATTAGCTTGACCTTGCCTTCCTCCATCTCCTTTGATCCCCTTCACCCCCAAATGCTCTATCTAACTATCTTCTTCAAAACATAAAGGGTGGGGTTTTCCGGTCACACTAACCTAAGGCCAGAAATTTCTGACCAAGCCAACAGACCTTCGCATGATTCTTTCCCGCCTGCTAAGATTCCTATGGCAGGCAGGATGGGAAAATGTCACCAACATTGTTTTGCTCTCAACTACTTCCTGTGGTAGTGAATTCCACAGTTTCATCGCTCTTTGGGTGAAGAAAATTCTTCTCACCTCAGTCCTAAGAGGCTTATCCCCTATCCTTAGACTGTAATTCCTGGTTCCGGACTTCCTCACCATTGGAAACATTCTTCCTGCACTGATCAGAAACAAACATCTCGCCGGTGTGAGATTTAACAACCATTACGGGATTTGTGCCTAAGGCTCACACAGTGACCAAGTTGTTTATTTTTTGTTAACATGCCACATCCAGATGTCTCCGGTCTGTTGGACCCTTAGAGGATGAGAGGGGGGACTTGGTGGTAGGGGATGGGGATATGGCTAAGGTCTTGAATAACTTTTATGTTTCGGTCTTCACGGAGGAGGACGTGAATAATTTGCCGGGTGTTAGCGATGGAAAGGTGGTAGAACTGGAGGGCCTGAATGACATTATTGTTACTAGAGAGGCGGTGCTCGACAGACTGGAGGGACTGATTGTGGACAAGTCCCCAGGACCGGATGGAATGCATCCGAGGGTTCTGAAAGAAATGGCGGAGGTGATAGTGGATGCCTTGGTGGTTATCTTCCAGATGTCGCTGGATTCCGGGGAAGTGCCGGAAGATTGGAAAACAGCTAATGTTATGCCGTTGTTTAAGAAAGGTGGCAGGCAAAAGGCGGGGAATTATGGGCCGGTCAGTTTAACGTCTGTTGTAGGTAAAATGTTAGAATCCGTCATCAAGGAGGAAATAGCAAGGCATCTTGAGGGGAGTTGCTTGATAGAGCAGACGCAGCACAGTTTCATTAAGGGGAAGTCGTGTCTGACAAATTTATTGGAGTTCTGAGGATGTGTCTAGGGCGGTGGACAGAGGAGAGCCGGTGGATGTGGTGTTTCTTGATTTTCAGAAGGCGTTTGACAAGGTACCTCACAAGAGGTTATTGCAGAAGGTCAGGGGCATGGATTTGGGGATAGGGTGTTAGTGTGGATAGAGGATCGGCTGTCAAATAGGAGGCAGAGAGTCGGGGTTAATGGGTGCTATTCGGATTGGCAGTTGGTGACTAGTGGAGTGCCCCAGGGGTCGGTGCTGGGGCCTCAGCTATTTACCATTTATATAGATGATCTGGAGGAGGGAACCGAGTGTATGGTGTCGAAATTTGCAAGATTGGTGGGACGGCAAATTGCGCGGAGGGTGTGGCGAGTCTGCTGAAGGATCTAGATAGGCTGGGCGAATGAGCCAGGAAATGGCAAATGGAATTTAATGTTGGCAAGTGTGACGTGGTCCACTTTGGTAGGAATAATGCTAGGAAGGACTATTACTTATGTGGTGAAAAACTGCAGCAGGCGACGGTGCAGACGGACCTCGGGGTCCTTGTGCATGAGTCGCAAAAACCCAGCCTGCAGGTGCAGCAGGTGGTCAGGAAGGCTAATGGGATGCTGGCCTTCATAGCGAGGGGGATTGAATATAAGAGTAGGGAGGTCTTGCTGCAACTGTGCAGGGCATTGGTGAGGCCGCAGCTGGAGTACTGTGTGCAGTTTTGGTCGCCGCACTTACGCAAGGATATTTTGGCCTTGGTGGGAGTGCAGAGGAGGTTTACTAGGCTGATACCGGAGTTGAGGGGGTTGAGCTATGAGGAGAGGCTGAATAAACTAGGCTTGTACTCGTTAGAGTTTAGAAGAATGAGGGGAGATCTCATTGAGACATATAAGATGATGAATGGGATGGATAGGATAGAGGTGGAGAGACTCTTCCTGCTCAGAAAGGACAGTAGGACTAGGGGGCACAGCCTCAAGATAAAGGGGGAGCGGTTTAGAATGGAGTTGAGGAGGAACTTCTTCACTCAGAGGGTAGTGAATCTCTGGAATTCTCTGCCCGTTGAAGTGGTGGAGGCTGCCTCACTGAATATTTTTAAGACGCAGGTTATGGGGAGAGGGCGGGAATGTGGAACTGAGCCACGACAGATCAGCCATGATCTTATTGAATGGTGGGGCAGGCTCGAAGGGCTAGATGGCCTACTCCTGCTCCTATTTCTTATGTTCTAATGTTTAAATGGTTTTCTGGAAGCAATCACAGGAACTAAGAGTTAAAACTATGACCAATAAGAACATAAGAACATAAGAAATAGGAGCAGGAGTAGGCCAACTAGCCCTTCGAGCCTGCCCCGCCATTCAATAAGATCATGGCTGATCTGTTGTGGCTCAGTTCCACATTCCCGCCCTCTCCCCATAACCCTTAATCCCCTCTCTCATCAAAAACCCATCAACCCACGTCTTTAAAATATTTAGCGAGGCAGCCTCCACCACTTCAACAGGCAGAGAATTCCAGAGATTCACCACACTTTGAGTGAAGAAGTTCCTCCTCAACTCTGTTGTAAACCCTTTATCTTGAGGCTGTGCCCCCTAGTATACTATCCTTTCTGAGCGGGAAGAGTCTCTCCACCTCTATCCTATCCATCCCATTCATCATCTTATACGTCTCAATGAGATCTCCCCTCATTCTTCTAAACTCTAACGAGTACAAGCCTAATCTATTCAGCCTCTCCTCATAGCTCAACCACCTCAACTCCGGCATCAGCCTAGTAAACCTCCTCTCTGCATTCCCTCCAAGGCTAAAATATCCTTGCATAAGTACGAACTTGCAGGTACTTCACTAAGTAAGATGATTTACCCTTCCCACAAACAGAGCAGGTGAAGGGCTTTTCCCCAGTGTGTACTTGCTGGTGGCTCACCAGGTTGGAGGCTCGTTTGAATCCCTTCCCACACACTGAGCAGGTAAAGGGTCTCTCCCCAGTGTGAACACGCTCGTGTGTCAGCAGGTTGGAGGCTTGTTTGAATCTCTTTTCACACACAGAGCAGGTGAACGGTCTCTCCCCAGTGTGAACTCGCCGGTGTGTAAGCAGGTTGGAGGAATGGGTGAATCTTTCCTCACACACTGAGCAGGTGAATGGTTTTTCCCCAGTGTGAACTCGTTGGTGTGTCAGCAAGTCTGATGACTGAGTAAATCTCTTCCCACACACTGAGCAGGTGAATGGTCTCTCCCCAGTGTGAAATCTTGGTGTCTCAGCAAGGTTGATGACTGAGCGAATCCCTTCTCACACATAGAGCAAGTAAAAGGTCTCTCCCCAGTGTGAATTATTGATTATTCAAATGACGATCCAATGGAGGTATTTAAGATGCTGAAAGGATCTGATTAAGCAGATAGAGAGAAACAATCCTCTGTGGTTGAAGGAAGTGCAGGACAAGAAACAGAATCTTCAAATGAAACACAGGCTGTACAGAGCAAGTGGAACGCAGGAATCCTGCCCCCCACAAAGCTGTTAATGTCATGTGAAAATTGAAAATATCAACCGTGAAATTCTTAACTTTTTGTCTGAGGTGACTGTTATCAGTACCTGAAAAATTACTCAAGTCAATATCATGCTGGGTGTCTTTCAGGTGTATTTTGCAATGTTAGTGCCTGAAGTTTTAAAAATTCTTTCACAGGATGTGGGCAAAAATATACTTCATTTAAAAAATCTGAAAGACACGTTACAAAACATTTCGAACTGTTCTAACAAGGAAGTGTAGTGACATTGACATCTTCTCCAGAGATCAAGGTGCTCTCTGAGATGCTTCAATTCAGTTATGAGGACATTACAAACTTTTGAATATTTTCATTACAGAGAGTACAATTCTTTTCATACTATATATATTGGTCATGTTGCACTCTGCGGTGCTTCAAATCATTACATAGAGTAAACACACACAGTCTGAAGGGCTTTAGTTACCAGCCCCTCGGTATTCATGGGCTTTGTAATGTTGATGTTGATGGTGAGTCCAAAGTTGTCAGAAGCCATGGAATATTTGTCCATACTGACTTGCATTTCTGACTCTGAGCCAGTATACAGGGTGCAGTCACCAGCAAAGAGGAAGTCTCTCAGAACAGTCTCCTTCACTTTGATAATAGCTTGAAGTCTCCTCAGATTGAAGAGCTTCCCATCCACTCTGTACTTGAGGCTGATTCCAGCAACACTGTCCTGGAAGGCATCATTCAGCATGGCAGTAAACATCATGCTGAACAATGTGGATGTGAGTACACAGCCCTGTTTGATGCCATTGGTGACTAGGAATGCTTCAGAGGATTCTCCGCCATTCAGTACTCTGGCCATCATGGAACTAGCGTACCATCTGAACGAATTTGGGAAGCGGAGCCGAACTTTGACATGATCGTCCACAGGCCTTGTCAGCTGACAGTGCCAAAGGCTTTTGCGAGGTCAACAAAGGTTGTGTAGAGCTTGCGATTCTGCTCCTGACACTTCTACTGAAGTTGGCGTACAGCAAAAATCATGTCAATACTCCCACAACATTTGCGGAAGCCACATTGTGACTCTGGAAGCAGGCCCAGCTCCAGATGAGTGACCAGACGATTTAGCAGGACTCTTCCGAGGGTTTTTCCTGTGATGGAGAGCAGTGAGGTTCCTCGGAGGTTGTTGCATACTTGCCGATTGCCCTTCCTCTTGTAGAGGTGTACAATGGAAGCATCTTTAAGTTCCTGACGAACGGATCCTTGCTTCCAAAAGGACTGGAACAACTGGGTGAGCTTTCGATATGTACAGGACCAGCAGCTTTGTAAGTCTCTGCGAGTATGGCATCTGCCCCTGGGGCTTTGCCATTGGATAGCTGAAGACCAAAGTCATGCACCAGCCTGCCCCTCATGCAGCGTGCACAGAACCCATAATCACAATCAAAGGGCAGAAACTGCAGGCAGTGGGCCAGTTCACTTATCTCGGCAGCACCCTCTCCCAAGCAGTGACTATTGTGTACAGAAGTTAACTGCAGAATAGCAAAGGCAAGTACTGTGTTCAGTAGACTGCGCTCCACTGTATGGGAACGTCGAGGAATCAGCCCAGCAACAAAACTGAAGGTCTACAGCACCATGGTACTCACTAGCCTCCTGTATGCCTGTGAAACATGGACTGTGTATCAAAGGCATGCAAGACAGCTCAATCATATCCACATGACTTGTCTTCACAGAATATTATACATCAGATGGCAAGACAAAGTACCAAATACTTAAGTTCTCTCTAGAGCAAGTCTACTATCAGTCGACACACTGCTGATGAGAGCGCAGACCCAGTGGGCAGGTCATGTCATCCAAATGTCAGATGAGCGCATACCCAAGCTGCTCCTTTTTGGGAACACTCTGCTGTTAGACACTCGCATGGAGGGCAGAAGAAACGTTTCAAAGACACACTCAAAGTCTCCCTGAAGTTGCTTGACATTGACACGAACACCCTGGAAACGCTGGCACAAAACCACCCTATCTGGCGCTGCCTCATCCATAAAGGCTGTCAAACTCACGAGACAAGGTATATTGCTGAAGCACAACTTAAGCGCGAGCTGCGCAAGTTCAGAGCCACCAGCGCAACAACTACAGTGTCTACACAAGTCTGCCCAATATGTGCCAGGACATTCTGTGCCCAAATTGGCCTGATCAGTCATCTTTGGACACATCGCAATCAGCCTCAAAATGACTAATGGTGTCGAGGTCCTCATCAATGACGATGGACGAACAACACAAGATGCTTTGTCTATATAGCATGCAAGAATCAATACTTTTAACTGTATATTAATGCATGTGACAATAATAAATCAAATCAAATTTGGCCCATCGTGTCTGCATCGACTCTCCAACAGAGCATCCCAACCGGGCCCATCCACCACCCTAGCCCCATAACTCCACATATTTACCCCACTAATCCCCCTAACTTACACATCTTGGGGCACTAAGGGGCAATTTAGCATGGTCAATCCAGATAACCTGCACATTTTTGACTGTAGGAGGAAACCGAGCACAGGAGGAAATCCATGCATACGTGAGGAGAATGTGCACTCCACACAGACAATCACCCAAGTCTGGGAATTGAACTATGGTCCCTGGTGCTCTGAGGCAGCAATGCTAATCACTGTGCCACTGTGTCACCTTATTAATGATCACCTGAGGCCACCATAGCAATGCCAATCTGACCACAATTGATTCTAATCAAAGTGGAAAACTAAAGCGTATCAATTCACACATACTAGAATCTGAACAAAGTATGAAGCATGTAAGGAACTTTAGTCCAGTAAAAATGTGTTAGCCATTGACTCATTTAATTGTGCTGTGCTGGATAATGCTTGCACTTCTACAGGGTATGGAACAAGTAGATTAAATTGTTAAATTGTTACCTGGATTTGTTAAGTAGTGAGGATCACAATGAGGTCGCTAAAAGTTGTGATTTTATCTGAATGGATATAATGTCTCAAGAAATATTTGTGCTATTCTCTAAATCTTATCTGAAAAAAGCACAAATAAAACTTCACATGGAACATGATAATGCTATTATCTTTTGGAAGTCTGTGATTTGCAGTCTGCCCAGTGAGGACTTTATTGTATCCTCTGAACCTAATCTGATGTTCTTCATCAATTTGTTAGATTAATATTAATGGCATCTGGAGAAAAGGAGAAACAAGGTGAAAAAAATTGATTATAAAGTTGCCAAGACAATTTGTTAACCTATTTGTCAAAGATTAAAAGGCTTGACAAAAGTAGAAACATGGAAAATAGGAGCAGTGTATAGGTTTCATATAGCAATTGATAATTATATTATCTGTTTTTGTCCTTTGGACAGAAGGCATGACTCATTCAT
Organism: Prionace glauca; assembly: GCA_037974335.1. NCBI lineage: Eukaryota > Metazoa > Chordata > Chondrichthyes > Carcharhiniformes > Carcharhinidae > Prionace > Prionace glauca. Next base: position 9,671,928 of record CM075739.1, on the reverse strand, counting down.
ATATCTTTTGCTGACATACATTTCTACACGAATGGTGTGATAACAATAATCTCTCCCTCATTGCTAGTAAAACAAAGGAGATAATCACTGACTTCAAGAAGCATAACAGAGCATATACCCCTGTCTATATCAACGATGATGAAGTGGAAATGGTCGCGAGCTTCAAGTTTCTAGGTGTCCAGATCACCAACAACTTGTTGATGCTTTAGTTAAGAAAATCCACCAACGCCTCTACTTTCTCAGGAGGTTTAGAAAATTAATATGTCTGCTACAACTCTAACCAACATTTACAGATGCACCATAGAAAGCTTTCTTTCCGGATGTATCACTGCTTGGTATGACTCCTGCTCTGACCAAGACCACAAGAAACTATGAAGGGTTTTAAATGAAGCCTAGTCCATCTTATAAACTGCCTCTCATCCACTGACTCAGTCCGTATTTCCTGCTGGCTCAGAAAAGCAGCCAGCATAATCAAGGACCCCATACGCTATGGACATTCTCTCTTCCACCTTCTTCCATCAGGAAAAATATATAAAAGTCTGAGGTCGCGTACCAACCAAATCAAGAACAGCTTCTTCCCTGCTGCCCTCTGACTTTTTGAATGGATCTACCTTATATTAAGCTGATCTTTCTCTTCACCCTATTTGTAATTACGACACTATATTCTGTACCCTCTCCTTTCCTTCTCCCCTATTTATTCTATGGTATGTTTTGTCTTGTATAGTGTGCAAGAAACAATACTTTTCACTGTATCCTAATTCTTGTAACAATAATCAATCAAATTAAACCAAAAGTCTTGGCCCTTTCAGGCTGAGAAGGAATCAAAGCCACTAAGACATACTCCAAATCCTGGAACAGGATATAAATCTATTCAATCCTAGGCAAGGCAAGTTCTGCTTCAGGCCTCTGCCTCTCTTATTCTCAGTGTGAGCCTTTTCTGTTTACAGTTGATTATTCTAACTAAGAACATTGAAAATAACAAGAGTTCTAACCATAAATTAAACTTTGATCTAACGTGCCTTTCCTGATTCTAAGAGAAACAAACCTAAAATAACGAAATAAAGATGGAGCACATTTAATATTGAACTGCAATCAAATAAAGCATGATCTAAAATACAGCTAGTGGGTGTTATATTTGACAACATTTCCACAAATTAGAATCTCTCTGATCCCAAAAATGCAGGGGTCCAATATTATGCTGCAGCCAAGTTTGAGCCTCACTCTGATCTTTTTCCTCTCTTAAAGACACTGGTGATACTGTTTCACTCTAGATGCAGTGGACAGTTCAAAAGCAGAAGGATCATTTAACACTTGTGATGCCCAATCTTTTCAACTAATCATAAGCCTATTCTTTTTAACAGTCACTGATTTGACAGTTGAGAACTACTTCCAAACATTCCCTCAATCTTATTTCCTGTCCTTTTGCATATTGGCTAAAGATCTTATCTGAAAAAAAGCACAAATAAAACTTCACATGGAACATGATAATGCTATTATCTTTTGGAAGTCTGTGATTTGCAGTCTGCCCAGTGAGGACTTTATTGTATTCCCTGAACCTAATCTGATGTTCTTCATCAATTTGTTAGATTAATATTAAAGGCATCTGGAGAAAAGGAGAAACAAGGTGAAAAAAATTGATTATAAAGTTGCCAAGACAATTTGCTAACCTATTTGTCAAAGATTAAAAAGCTTGACAAAAGTAGAAACATGGAAAATAGGAGCAGTGTATAGGTTTCATATAGCAATTGACAAATCAGAGTGTATTGTAGACCTCCCAACAGCCCGCAGAAGATAGAGGAGCAGATGTATAATTAAATATTGGAAAGGTGTGAAAACGGCAGGATAGTTGTGGTGGGTGACTTTAACTTTTTCCATATTCTCACTTCGAGCCTGGGGCTTGGATGGAGAGCAATTTGTTAGGTGTGACCAGAAGGGCTTTTTGATACAGCATGTTGACAATCTAACCAAGAAGGAGGCCATACTAGGCTCGGTATTGGGAATGAGGAGCATTTTGGGCTGAGCGACCATAATTTCATAAGATTTCGAGTAGTCACAGATAATGATAAGAGTGGCCTTCAGGTGGGAATGCTTAATTGGGCAAGAGCCAAATACATGCAAATTAGACAGGAACTGGGGAATGTGGATTGGGAGCGGCTATTTGAGAGCAAATTCATGTCTGGCATGTGGAAGACTTCTAAAGGCCAGTTGATTGAAGTGCAGAACATGCATGTCCCCACAAAAATTAAGGATAGGATTCGGGAACCATGGGTGACAAGGAAAATTGTGAGCTTAGTCAAAAGGAAAAAGGAAGCAATAGATGAAGGCAACTAAAAACTGATAAAGCTATTGAGGAGTATAAGTAGGAAGGAACTTAACCACAGAATTAGGAGGGTTAAAAGGGGCCATGAAATATTGTAGCAAACATGTTCAAGGAGAATCCAAAGTTTTTTTTGTGTTTATATTAGGAGCAAGAGGGTAGCAAGAGAAAGATTAGGCCCACTCAAGGACAATGGAGGGAAGTTATGAATGAAGCCGCAGGAAGTGGGTGAGATCCTTAATGAGTACTTTGTAATGGTATTCACCAAGGAGAACATAGAACATTACAGCGCAGAACAGGCCCTTCGGCCCACGATGTTGCGCCGACCAGTTAAAAAGCAATGACCCTCTAACCTAAACCAAACCCTTTCCATCCATAAACCTATCCACGGATCTCTTAAACGCCCCCAAACTAGGCGCATTTACAACTGCAGCAGGCAGGGCATTCCAATCCCTCACCACCCTCTGGGTGAAGAACCTACCCCTCACATCTGTCCTATAACTACCACCCCTTAATTTAAAGCTATGCCCCCTCGTGCTAGCTTTCTCCATCTGAGGAAAAAGACTATCACTGTCCACCCTATCTAAACCTCAAATCATCTTATATGTTTCAATAAGGTTCCCTCTTAGCCGCCTTCTTTCTAACGAAAATAACCTCACATCCCTCAGTCTCTTCTCATAGGACCTCCCCTCCATACCAGGCAACATCCTGGTAAACCTCCTCTGCACCCTCTCCAAAGCCTCCACATCCTTCCTATAATGTCGGGACCAGAACTGCACACAATACTCCAAGTGCGGCCGCACCAGTTTTGTACAGTTGCAACATGACGCTGCGGCTCCTAAATTCAATCCCCCTACCAATAAACGCCAAGACACCATATGCCTTCCTAACAATCTTATCTACTTGGTTCCCAACTTTCAGGGATCTATGTACACATACACCTAGATCCCTCTGTTCATCCACACTATTCAGAGTCCTACCGTTAGCCCTATACTCTACACATCTGTTATTCCTGCCAAAGTGAATTACCTCACACTTTTCCGCATTAAACTCCATCCGCCACCTCTTGGCCCAGCTCTGCAACTTGTCCAAGTCTCCTTGTAAACTAAGACACCCTTCCTCACTAACTACCACACCTCCGACTTTGGTGTCATCAGCAAATTTACTAATCCACCCAACTATACCCTCATCCAGATCATTTATAAAAATTACAAACAGCAGTGGCCCCAAAACAGATCCCTGAGGCACACCACTCGTAACTGAACTCCATGATGAATACTTACCATCAACCAGCATCCTGTCTCCTATCCGCGAGCCAATTCCTGATCCAATTACCTAAATCACCCTCAATCCCATACAGCTACATTTTCTGCAGAAGCCTTCCATGGTGAACCTTATCAAACGCCTTACTAAAGTCCATATGTACCACATCAACTGCCTTACCCCCATCCACCTCTTTGGTCACTTTCTCAAAAAACTCAATAAGGTTAGTAAGGCACGACCTACCCTCCACAAAACCATGCTGACTATCTCCAATCAATTCATTACTCTCCAAATAACAATAAATCCTATCCCTAATAATTTTTTCTAAAACCTTACCCACAACAGAAGTAAGACTCACCAGTCTATAAATCCCAGGGAAGTCTCTGTTCCCCTTCTTAAACAATGGGACAACATTCGCTATCCTCCAATCTTCTGGCACTATACCTGTGACCAACGACGACCTGAAGATCAGAGCCAGAGGCTCTGCAATCGCCTCTCTTGCCTCCCAGAGAATCCTAGGGTAAATCCCGTCTGGTCCAGGGGACGTATCTATTTTCAAACCCTCAAGAATATCTAGCACATGATGGACATGATGGATGTTGAGGTCAGGGATGGGTGTGTGAACACTCTAGAGAATGTTAATATATTGAAGAAGAAAGTGTTGGGTTGAAATTGCATTAAGATAGACAAGTCCCCAGGGCCGGATACAATCTATCCCAGGTTGAGGCACTGGAAGATATATACCTGGGCCTTAACAGATATCTTCACATCTCTTTGACAACATGTGAGGATCCAGAGGACTGGAGAATAGCCAATGTTGTTCCCTTGTTTAAGAAAGAAAGGAGGGATAATCCAAAAATTTATAAGATGGTGAACTGGATGTCTATGGTGGGAAGCTTTTGAAGAAAATACTGAGGGACAGATTATTTCCACATTTGCAAGAATTGGGCTAGTTAGTGACAGGCAGCATGGTTTTCTACGGGATAGCTCATGTCTCACCAACTTGATTGAGTTTTCTGAAGAGGTGACAAAGATAATTGATGATGGAAGGGCTGCGGATATAGTTTACATGAACTTTAGAAAGGTATTTGACAAGGTTCCATATGGCAGACTGGTACAAAAACTACAAAACTGACTTGGTCATAGAAGACAGGGAGTAGCAATGGAGATCTGTAGCTAGTGGTGCTCTGTAGGGATCAGTGCTGGAACATGTGTTGTTTGTAGTGCATATGAATGATCTGGAGGAAAATGTAGACAGTCTGGTTAGTAAGTTTGTGGATGACATGAAGATTGGTAAAGTTGCTGATTGTGCTGGGGATTGTCAGGAGATACAACAGGACCTGTCAACAAGTGTCTCTCAATTGCACAAACCTTCTTGGGTACAGTTTGTGTTCCTTATGAGAGCTCTCTCTTTAAACCTCCAATTAATTCCACAACTCACACTCAGGCTGCTCAGTGGTGAGCTAATGTCAGCATAAACAAACTAATGCTTAACAAGCCTCTGAATGCATTCTGGGTAGGCCCTTTCCACTTGGCTGAACTCCATTAATTTAATTGTTGGTCAGTTATAATTTGAAATATCCTATCTAATTCTCTCACTAGGAAATTCTCTAACTTGTGCTCAATTATTTGTCTCAGAGAAGTTACATTTTTCATCACATAATAAAATTGACAAGCGTACATTATTGAAGTTAAATAATAGAGAAGAAATGTTCATCATTGTCCTGATTCAGAGTATCAGTCCATTAATGGATCTATTGTACAATCTGAGACAATTTATGTGTTTGAAATGTGAGTATCACTCTATGATTTCCTTTTCACTCTCCCATCTTTTTACTCTCCTGTCCATAAGCTCCAGGAAGCTTTACCAGACTGCAACAACTCTGTCTTATTTTTGTAGGGCAAAAACAAAAGTGATCACTACCTATTCTTCTCCTAGTGTGGTACACTGATGTCTCCTATATCCTCTGTCCTATTTAAACTGAAGAACCTGGAAATTCCTCCTTTGTTTCACACACACATACTAAAGGCACACATCTTCCTTCTCACAAGGTGCATGATCTCTATCCTTCCTCTGTGTTGAGTTAATTATGAAGGTGATGTATACACCATTTTCTCCTGTGGCCTTTTCTGTTGTGAATAAAGACCGTTAGATATCTTTTGGTAAGGAAGATAAAATAGCAAAAGTATTGAACAAGCTTAAGAACAGAGACTGTTGGGATACTTGATATACCTATTAGCCTAGATAAAGATTGCTAGCTGTAGTCCTACCCCTAAGCAACAGATAAAGTAAGACTAAATACAGGATGTTCATATGGTTAAGTAAGCTTCTGAATGTCACACATGTGGGGATGCCAGACTTTTATGGTTTGTGTGGTTTTTCTCTGTAACTGTAACATTAATAATCTAGGTACAACTTGAATATGTTGAACTCAACTGGGCTTCATTAGATCTGGGTGTTTCTTTTACATACCTCTGGTCCCGGAATTTATGCTGAATAAAGACTCCTGAAGGTGAAATGCAGACTCTGTGAGCTGATTCTCCTGCATTTCCACAACAAAAACGATGAGCCTTCTGAGTGGAATGACATCTAGAAGATTGACATAATACATACAGTTACTTATAAGTTTTGTTTCTTATACTGATTGCTTACCATTTGGCTGATTTCAGCTATTTTAAAATTAATTTATGAGACATGGGCCTCGCTGGCTGGCCAGCATTTATTGCCCATCCCTAATTGTCTAAGGGCAGTTGAGTGTCAACCACATTGCTGTGGGTCTGGAGTCACATGTAGACCAGACCAGATAAGGATGGCAGATTTCCTTCCCTAAAGGACATTAGTGAACTAGATGGTTTTCCCAACAATCAACAACGGTTTCATGATCAGTGGTAGATTCCTAATTCCAGATACTGTTTGTGGCGAGATTCAAACCCAGATTCCCAGGACATTAACTGACTTTCTGGATTAATGATCTGAGTCACTGATACAGTACCAACTGGTGACCAGTGTGTTGCTTTACAAAAATTGAGTTAAGTAAATGGTAAACACCATTAGGTACATACTTAAGAATTTTTTTTAAACGTTTTTAAACATTTGCTCACGAGATGTTGGCATCATTGGCTGGCCAACATTCATTGCCTATCCCTAATTGCCATTGAACTGAGTGGCTTGCTAGGCCATTTCAGAGTGCATTTAACAGACATTTAAGTGCTGTGGGTCTGGACTCATATATAGGCCAGACCAGGCAATGGCAGCAGATTTCCTTCCCTAAAGGACAGTAGTGAACCAGAAAATCGAAAATGGTTTCATGGTCATCATTAGAAAATATAACTATCTGTCATAGTGGGATTCGAACCCAGTTCCAAATCTCTGGATTACTAATCCAGTGACAATATCACTGCAACATACCCCATACCTGCAATTTCACCCCAACATACTCCTTCTTACCTACGTGTGGCTCCAGAACCACAGTAATGTGGTTGACTCTCAGCTGCCCTCCAAGGCCAACTAAGGATGGGGAATAAATGCTGGCAAGCCAGTGATGCGGATATCCCAATTAGGGATCTTGTTGTGAAGGATCCTCTTGGGACAAGTGATCATTGTATGGTTGAGTTTTTGATGCAGATGGAGGATGAGAAAATAGGGTCCCGGACCTGTGTCCTCTGTTTGAACAGAGGGGAGTATGATAGGATGAGAGAGGAATTGGCAAATGTAGATTGGGGGTGCAGATTGGTCGGTAGGACTGCTGAGGAACAATGGAGGATCTTTAAGGAGGTCTTTTTTGGTGCTCAGCAGAAACTTATTCCGATGGTAAAGAAGGAACGTAGGAGAAGGGATAATCAGCCATGGTTATCGAAGGAAATAAAGGAGAGTATTAAATTAAAAGCTGATGCGTTTAGAGTGGCTAAAAGTAGTGGGCGAGTAGAAGATTGGGAGAGGTTTAAAAATCAACAAAAATTGACTAAGAAGTTGATAAAAAAAGGAAGGATAGACTATGAAGCTAAACTAGCACTAAATATAAAAAGCGACAGTAAGAGTTTTTATAAATATATAGAGGAGGCTGGCTAGAGTGAATGTTGGACCGTTAGAGGATGAGAGGAGGGATTTAGTGGTGGGGGATGAGGAAATGGCTGAGGCCTTAAAAAGTTTTTTGCCTCGGTCTTCACGGAGGAGGATGCAAATAGTTTGCCGGGTATTAAAGATAGAAGGATGGTAGGAGTTGAGGGCCTGAATGCGATTACTGTCACTAGAGAGGTAGTGCTTGATCGACTAGCGGGACTGATGGCGGACAAGTCCCCAGGACCGGATGGAATGCACCCCAGGATTCTGAAGGCAGAGGTGATAGTAAATGCCTTAGTGATTATTTACCAAACTTCGCTGGACTCCGAGGAAGTGCCGGAAGATTGGAAAACGGCTAATGTTACGCCGCTTTTTAAAAAAGGTAGCAGGCAAAAGGCAGGGAATTACAGGCCAGTTAGTTTAACGTCTGTTGTTGGAAAAATGCTTGAATCCATCATCAAAGAAGAAATAGCGAGGCATCTTGAGTAGAATTGTTTGATAGAGCAGACGCAGCACGGATATGTTAAGGGGAAGTCGAATTTATTGGAATTCTATGAGGATGTGACCAGTGCAGTAGACAGAGGGGAACCAGTGGATGTGGTGTTTCTCGATTTTCAGAAGGCATTTGATAAGGTGCCGCACAAAAGGTTGCTTCAGAAGGTTAGGGGCATGGAGTTGGGGGTAAGGTGTTAGCGTGGATAGAGGATTGGTTGTCTAATAGGAGGCAGAGAGTTAGTATCAATGGGTGCTATTCTGATTGGCGGTTGGTGACTAGTGGAATGCCGCAGGGATCGGTGCTGGGACCTCAACTATTTACCATTTATATAGATGATCTGGAGGAGGGGGCTGAGCGTAGAGTGTCGAAATTTGCTGATGACACAAAGATAAGAGGAAAAGCAAATTGTGCGGAGGGTGAGGAAAGTCTGCAGAGGGATCTGGATAGGCTGAGCGAGTGGGCGAGGACCTGGCAGATGGAGTACAATGTTAGCAAGTGTGAGGTTATCCACTTTGGCAGGAATAATAGTAGGAGGGATTACTATTTAAAGGGCCAAAAGCTGCAGCATGCTACGGTGCAGAGGGACCTGGGGGTCCTTGTGCATGAGTCACAAAAACCCAGTCTGCAGGTGCAGCAGATGATCAAGAAGGCAAATGGGATGATGGCCATTATAGCGAGGGGAATAGAATATAAAAGCAGGGAGGTCTTGCTGCAACTGTACAGGGCACTGGTGAGGCTACAGCTGGAGTACTGTGTGCAGTTTTGGTCGCCGCACTTGTGCAAGGATATTTTGGTCTTGGAGGGAGTGCAGAGGAGGTTCACTAGGCTGATACCAGAAATGAGGGGGTTGAACTGTGAAGAGAGGCTGAATAGACAGGGTCTGTAGTCGTTGGAGTTTAGAAGGGTGAGGGGGGATCTTATAGAGATGTATAAGATAATGAAAGGGATGGATAGGGTAGAGGTAGAGAGATTCTTCCCGCTCAGAAAGGACAGCAGGACTAGAGGGCACAGCCTCAAGATAAGGGGGGGGGGCAGTTTAGAACGGAGTTGAGGAGGAACTTCTTCACTCAAAGGGTGGTGAATCTCTGGAATTCACTGCCCGTTGAAGTGGTGGAGGCTACCTCGCTAAATTTATTGAATAAATTTAGCGAAGTAGATAGGTTTTTGGTAGGCAAGGGAATTAAGGGTTATGGGGAGAAAGCCGGAAAGTGGAACTGAGCCACTACAGATCAGCCATGATCTTACTCAATGGCGGGGCAGGCTCGAGGGGCTAGATGGCCTACTCCTGCTCCTATTTCTTATGTTCTTAAACACAGATCATGCAGTCATGAGGGCCATTATTGACTGTGTTGCAGGGTAGGAACACTTTTCATTGATCCTCCAAAAGTGGCTCTTTACTGCAGGGGCTGCAGACACTCACTACCACTACCCAGTGTCTCAGTGGTCTCCCATTCTAATTACAGGTTTCATGTTAGTCAATGTCCTATACATTATAATCTCCAGGGAGATGGGTCTCTCTCTGTCCAGTGATGGTGCATGGAAGGAGAAAGATGCCTAAATCTGTAGTATTCTCAAGAAACACTTCAAAGAGCTTGCATATGTAAAGCATTTTTTTTCAACCTTAGAATGTTCCAAAACAGTTAGCAAGCAATTAAATACTTTAACTGTTGTAATATAGGAAACCAAGCATTCAATTTGCAGACAGCAAGCTCCCACAGTCTTTGGCCCATCGTATCTGCACTAGTTATTAAGCACATATCTATTCTAATGCCATTTTCCAGCACTTGGTCCATATTTGTATACTCTGGCATTTCAAGTCATCATCTAAATGCTTCTTAAATGTCCAAGGTTCCTGCCTATGTCACAGTTTCAAGAATGATCCTGATTCCCACCACCCCCTGGCTGAAAACGGTTTTCCTCAAATCCCCTCTAAATGTCCTACCTCCTGGTTACTAAGAGGAAAAGTTCCTTCCTATCCTCCTTATCAATGTCCCTAATAATGTTGTAGCCCTCGATCGGGTTCCCCCTCAGCCTTCTCAGCTCTAAGGAAAACAATCCCAGTTTAGCCAGCCTCTCTTCATAGCTGAAGTACTTCAGCCCAGACAACATCCTAGTAAATCCTCTCTACATCCTTTGTAGTGCAATCACATCCTTCCTATACTGAGCAATCATAACTGCACAGTGCTCTAACTGTGGCTAAAGAAGCATTTTATACCACTCCATTGTAATCCCCCAGCTCTTATAGTCTGTGCCTCATTGATATAGGCAATTATTTCTTTTTCTTCTTAACCATCTTACCCTCCTGTCCTGCTGCCTTCAGAGATCTTTGGATGGATGTTTGATTTGATTTGATTTCATTTCATTTATTATTGTCACATGTATTAACATAAGTGAAAAGTATTGTTTCTTGCGTGCTGCACAAAGGATACCATTCATAAAGAAGGAAATGAGAGAGCGCAGAACGTAGTGTCATAATCATAAATAGGGTGTAGAAAAAGATCAACTTAATGCAAGGTAGGTCCATTCAAAAGTCTGACAGCAGCTGGGAAGAAGCTGTTCTTGAGTCGGTTGATCTGTAACCTCAGCTTTTGTATCTTTTTCCTGACAGAAGATGGAAGAGAGAATATCCGGAGTGCATAGATCCTTAATTATGCTGGCTGCTTTGCCGAGGCAACGGAAAGTGTAGACAGAATCAATGGATGGGAGGCTGGTTTGCATGATGGATTGGGCCACATTCACAACCTTTTGTAGTTCCTTTCGGTCTTGGGCAGAGCAGGAGCCATACACACTGTGCTACAACCAGAAAGAATGCTTCCTATGATGCATCTGTAAATGTTGGTGAGAGTCATAGCTGGCATGCCAAATTTCTGCAGTCTTCTGAGAAAGTAGAGGTGTTGGTGGGCTTTCTTAACAGTAGTGTCGGCATGGGGGGGGGTGACCAGGACAGGTTATTGGTGATCTAGATATCTAAAACATGAAGCTCTTGACCATTTTTGCTTCGTCCCCATTGATGTAGATAGGGGCATGTCCTCCACTACATTTCCTGAAGTTGATGGCAATCTCCTTCGTTTTGTTGACATTGGGGGAGAGATTATTGTTATCGCACCAGTTCATCAAATTCTCTATCTTTTTCCTGTACTCTGTCTCATCATTTTTTGAGATCTGATCCACCACGGTGATGTCATCAGCAAACTTGAAAATAGAGTTGGAGGGGAATTTGGCCACAGAGTCATAGGTGTATAAGGAGTATCGTAGGGGGCCGAGGACACAGCCTTGTGGGGCACTGCTGCTGAGGATGATTGTGGAGTAAGTGTTATCTTTACTGATTGTGGTCTGTGGGTTGGGAAGTTCAGGATCCAGTCACAATGGGAGGAGCTGAATTTGGAGATGAGTTTTCAAGGAATAATGATGTTGAAGGCTGAACTATAGTCAATAAATAGGAGTCTGGCATAGGTATCTTTGTCATCTAGGTACTCCAGGGTTGAGTGCAGGGCCAAGGAGATGGCGCCTGCAGTGGACCTATTGCAGCGGTAGGCGAACTGTAGTGGATCCAGGGAATCTGGGAGTCCAGAATTGATTGCCGTGACTAACCTTTCAAAGCACTTCATAATGATGGATGTCAGAGCCACCGACTGATAGTCATTAAGACAAACTGCTTGATTTTTCTGAGGTACCAGAATAACGGTCGTCTTCCTGAAGCAGATAGGGATCTCAGATTGTCGTAAAGAGAGGTTGAAGATGTCTGCGAATACTCCTGCCAGCTGATCTGCACATGCACACCATGATCACTCTGGTCCTTTGCACTTCCCTATATCCTTCTGTTCATTGTGTATTCCCTTGCTATTTGCCACAGTTCTGCCCATCTGACCAGCCCGTCTATATTTCCTGTCTAAATCATTAATGTACACAACAAGGGACCCCACACCAATCCATGTGGTCTGGACACAGGCTTCCAGTCACAAAAACAAACTACGGCCATCAGCCTCTGCCTCCTGCCACAAAGCCAAGTTTAGATCCAATTTGTCAAATTGAACAAAGAACAGTATAGCATAGGAAAAAGGCCCTTCAGTCCTCCAAGCCTGCACCGCTCATTGGTCCAACTAGACCATTTTTCTGTATCCATCCATTCCCAGTCTGCTCATGTGACTATCCAGATAAGTCTTAAACGATCCCAGCATGTTCACCTCCACCACCCTGCTTGGCAGTGCATTCCAGGCCCCTACCACCCTCTATGTAAAATACGTCCCTCTGATATCTGAGGTAAACCTCCCCCCCGCCCCCCCCCCCCCGCCCCCTCAACTTGAACCTGTGACCCTTCGTGTTTGTCACTTCTGACCTGGGAAAAAGCTTCCCACTGTTCACCCTATCCATACCTCTCATAATTTTGTACACCTCTATTAGGTCTCCCCTCATTCTCCGTCTTTCCAGGGAGAACAACCCCAGTTTACCCAATCTCTCCTCATACTAAGACCCACCATACCAGGCATTCTCTCCAAAGCCTCCATGTCGTTCTGGTAGTGCGGCGACCAGAACTGGGCGCAGTACTCCAAATGTGGCCTAACTAACGTTCTATACAGCTGTAACATTAGGTGCCAAAGTTTATACTCTATACCCCGTCCTATAAAGGCAAGCATGCCATATGCCTTCTTCACCACCTTCTCCACCTGTGCTGCCACCTTCAAGGGTCTGTGGACTTGCACACCCAGGTCCCTCTGGGCATCTATACTTTTGATGGTTCTGCCATTTATTGTATAGCTCCCCCCTACATTAGTCCTACCAAAATGCATCACTTCACATTTATCTGGATTAAATTCCATCTGCCATTTCTCTGCCCAATTTTCCAGCCTATCAATATCCTGCTGTATTCTCCAACAATGTTCATCGCTATCTGCAAGTCCAGCCATCTTCGTATCATCCGCAAACTTACTGATCACACCAGTTACACCTTCTTCCAAATCATTTATATACATCTTAAATAGCAGAGATCCCAGTACAGAGCCCTGCGGAATACCACTAGTCGCAGGCCTCCAGCCGGAAAAAGACCCTTCCACTACTACCCTCTGTCTTCTATGGCCAAGCCAGTTCTCTACCTATCTAGCCACCTCTTTTATCCCATGAGAACATCAGAACATAAGAAATAGGAGCAAAAGTAGGCCATCTGGCCCTTCGAGCCTGCCCCACCATTCAATAAGATCATGGCTGATCTGTCGTGGCTCAGTTCTACATTCTCGCTCTCTCCCCATAACCCCTAATCCCCTCTCTTATCAAAAACCCATCAACCTGCTTCTTAAAAATATTTAGCGAGGTATCCTCCACCACTTCAACGGGCAGAGAATTCCAGAGATTCACCATCCTTTGAGTGAAGAAGTTCTTCCTCAATTCCATTCTAAACCGCCCCCCCCCTTTATTTTGAGGCTGTGCCCCCTAGTCCTACTGTTCTTTCTGAGCGGGAAGAGGCTCTCCACCTCTATCCTATCCATCCCATTCACCTCTATCCTATCCATCCCATTCACCTCTATCCTATCCATCCCATTCATCATCTTATACGTCTCAATGAGATCTCCCCTCATTCTTCTAAACTCTAACGAGTACAAGCCTAGTTTATTCAGCCTCTCCTCATAGCTCAACCCCCTCAACTCTGGCATCAGCCTAGTAAACCTCCTCTGCACTCCCTCCAAGGCCAAAATGTCCTTGCGTAAGTACAGCGCCCAAAACTGCACACAGTACTCCAGCTGCGGCCTCACCAATGCCCTATGTAGCCTCAGCAAGACCTCCCTACTTTTATATTCAATCCCCCTCGCTATGAAGGCCAGCATCCCATTAGCTTTCCTGACCACCTGCTGCACCTGCAAGCTGGGTTTTTGCGACTCATGCACAAGGACCCCGAGGTCCCTCTGCACCGTCGCCTGCTGCAGTTTTTCTCCACGTAAGTAATAATCCTTCCTACCATTATTCCTACCAAAGTGGATCACCTCGCACTTGCCAACATTAAATTCCATTTGCCAGTTCCTGGCCCATTCGCCCAGCCTATCTAGATCCTTCTGCAAACTCTCCACACCCTCCGCACAATTTGCCTTCCCGCCAATTTTGGTGTCATCGGCAAATTTCGACACCATACACTCGGTTCCCTCCTCCAGATCATCTATATAAATGGTAAATAGCTGAGGCCCCAGCACTGACCCCTGAGGCACTCCACTAGTCACCATCCGCCAATCCGAATAGCACCCATTGACCCCCACTCTCTGCCTCCTTGCAGCCACGTCTCTGTAGTGGCCACCAGATCATATCCATTTGTGCTGATCTGCGCCACCAGCTCATCCACTTTATTCCGAATGCTTCATGCATTCAGATAAAGTGCCTTCATCCCAGCCTTCCCCTGGACCCTATTCATACTCACGCCCCCTATTCCCTTTAATATTGGGACATCCTCAGCCTCTACCCTTACCTGTACCCTCTCCTTAACTTTAGGCCTCGTAATGTCACCTACCCTCGCACCCTCCCCCCCGCTAATTAGTTTAAAGCCCTGTCTACAGTCCTCTTTACACGATTTGCCAGGACTCTGGTCCCAGCACGGTTCAGACCCACCCCATCCTGCCCGAACAGGTCCCAATACTGGTGCCAATGCCCCATAAATTCAAACCCATTCCTCCCACACCAAACCCTGAGCCACCCATTCACTTCCTTAATCCTGTCAACCCTACGCCCGTCTGCACTCGATTCAGGCAGTAGCCCAGAGATAACCACCTTGTCGGTTCTACTTTTTAATTCCATTCCCAGCTTTTCATACTCCCTCCCCAGATCCTCACTTCGCATTTTGCCTACGTCGCTGGCACCCACATGTACCACAACGACCGGATTCTCACCCTCCCACTCCAGGTTCCTCTGCAGCCCAGATGCGACATCCCGGACCCGAGCACCAGGCAGACAACACACCCTTCTGTGGACTTTGTCACAACCTGCCATGAGGGACTTTGTCAAATGCTTTACTAAAATCCAGATAGATGACATCCACGGCTCTACCCTCGTCAACTGTTTTTGTCACCTCCTCAAAAAACTCCACTATATTTGTGAGGCATGACCTCCCTCTTACAAAACCATGCTGTCTATCACTAATGAGATTATTCTGTTCTAAATGCACATACATCCTATCTCTAAGAATCCTCTCCAACAATTTCCCTACCACGTACATCAAGCTCAGCAGCCTATAGTTACCCGGGTTATCCTTGCTACCCTTCTTAAATAACGGTACCACATTCACTATCCTCCAGTCCTCAAAGACCTCACCTGTGTCCAATGAAGCGACAAAGATCTCTGTCAGAGGCCCAGCAACTTCATCTCTTGTCTCCCTGAGCAGTCTAGGATAGATGACATTAGGCCCTGGGGATTTGTCAGTTTTAATGTTTCCTAAAATACCTAACACTTCCTCCCTTATAATGGAGATTTTCTCCAACGGGTTAACACTTCCCTCTGAGACACTCCCAGTCAACATGTCCCTCTCCTTTGTGAACACTGATGTAAAGTATTCATTTAGGATCTCCCCTACCTCCATGGGCTCTAAGCATAATTCCCCTCCTCTGTCCCTGAGAGGTCCGATTTTTTTTCCTGACAACTCTTTTGTTCCTAACGTATGAATAAAATGTTTTAGGATTCTCCTTAATGCTGTCTGCCAAGAACATTTCATGACCCCTTTTTGCCCTTCTAACTCCCCATTTGAGTTCTTTCCTACTTTCTCTGTATTCCTCTAGTGCTCTGTCTGTTTTTAGTTGCCTGGACATAACGTACGCCTCTCTTTTCTTTTTGATCAGATCCTCAATTTCCCTGGTTATCCACAGCTCTCAAATCCTACCTTTCCTATCCTTCCTTTTTACAGGCACATGCCTGTCCTGCAGCCCCATCAACTGTTCCTTAAAAGACTCCCACATGCCAGATGTGGATTTACCCTCAAACAGCCTCTTCCAATCAATGACCACCAATTCCTGCCTAATCCAGCTATAGTCAGCCTTTCCCCAATTCAGCACCTTTCCTGTAGGACAACATTCATCCTTTTCCATTACAATCCTAAAGTTAACAGAATTGCCCTGATGTGAGAAATGATCAGATATAAGGTTGGTTGGTGGATAAATATTGGTCAGGAAAACAGGGAGAACACACCTGTGTTTCTTTGAATATTGTGATGTAATCTTGCCTCTGTCTAAAATCTCATCTAAAAATTACTTCCAATAATGCAGCACTTTCTCAGTACTGGACTAAATGGTGCTAATATGTTGCTGGATGGGATTGAGCTGGAATCTGGAAAATTGCTAAGCTCATATTAAGAACCCAGTATTTGCAGATCAAATCTAGGCATTAAAGACCCAAAAGGGGCAAATTACAAGTGATCTTCCAGGGCTAAATTGGCCCATCTCAAAATGGTCCTCTGGTTCTATCATACAACGGCCCTTGCTTGTGCTGCCTTTGATAAAGTACCAGCACAGGAACTTGCTCTGCAAGATTATCTATCACTATCATTATCGCCATCACTAAGGAGAAGGTTCTGGGGAAACTGAAAGGTCTGCTGGTGGATAAATCATCTGTACTGGATAGACTGCACCCCAGGGTTCGAAAAGAGATAGCTAAGGAATTTATGGACGCTCTGGTGATGACCTTTCAGGAATCACTGGAGGGTCCCAGAGGACTGGAAAGTAGCCAACACTGCTGTTTAAGAAGGGAGGAGGCAGCAGATGGGAAATTATAGGCCAGTTGGCCTATTATAGGCCTCTTGCCGATGACTGAAGTCATTGGCAAGAGTCCATTATTAAATATGAGATCACAGAGTACTTGGAAGTGCATGATAAAGTAAGACTGAGTCAGCACAGCTTCGTCAAGGGAAGGTCATGTCTAACAAATCTGTTAGTAGTCTCTGAGGATGTAACAAAAAAGTTAGATACAGGAGAACCAATAGACGTGATTTATTTAGATTTCCAGAAGGCCTGTGTCAAGGTGCCGCATGGGAGACTATTAAATAAGTTAAATGCCCATTGTGTTAAGGGTAAGATCCTGGCATAGATAGAGGATTGACTGACTGGCAGAAGGCAGAGATTGGGGATAAAGGGGTGTTTCTCAGGATGGCAACTGGTGACTTGTGGTGTGCCTCAGGGGTCGGTGCTGAGACCATAAATTTTCACACTACACATTAACAATTTGGAAGCAGGAACTGAAGGCACTTGCTAAGTTTGCATATGGTACTAAGACATGTAGAGGGACAGGTAGTATTGAGGAAGTAGGGGGGGCTGCAGAAGGACTTGGACAGGTTAGCAGAGTGGGCAAAAAAGTAGCAGATGGAATACAATGTGGAAAAGTGTGAGATTATGCATTTTTTGATTTTCATTTGGTTTGATTTATTATTGTCACATGTATTTACAGTGAAAAGTATTGTTTCTTGCACGCTATACAGACAAAACATACCTTCATAGAGAAGGAAACAAGAGAACGCAGAGTGTAGTGTGACAGTCATAGCTAGGATGTAGAGAAAGATCAACTTAATGCAATGTAAGTCCATTCAAAAGTCTGACAGCAGCAGGGAAGAAGCCATTCTTGAGTCGGTTGGTACATGTCCTCAGACTTTTATATCTTTTTCCCGAAGGAAAAAGGTGGAAGAGAGAATGTCCGGGATGTATGGGGTCCTTAATTATGCTGGCTGCTTTGCCGAGGCAGCGGGAAGTGTTGACAGAGTCAATGGATGGGAGGCTGGTTTGTGTGGTGGATTGAGCTAAATTCACGACCTTTTAAAGGGAGGAATGGAGGCTTGGACTATTTTCTAAATGGAAAAATGCCTAGGAAATCAGAAAACAAAGGGACTTGGGAGTCATTGTTCAAGATTCAAGCAGGTTCAGTCGGCAGTTAGGAAGGCAAATGCAATGTTAGCATTCATGTCGAGAGGGCTACAATACAAGACCAGAGTTGTACTTCTGAGGCTGTATAAGTATTTGGAGTATTGTAAACAGTTTTGGATCCATATCTAAGGATGTGCTGGCCTTGGAAAGGGTCTAGAGGAGGTTCATAAGAACGGTTGTTGAAATGAAGAGTTTGTCGTATGTGGAATAGTTGAGGACTCTGGGTCTGTATTCATTGGCGTTTAGAAGAATAAGGGGGGATCTTATTGAAACTTACAGGATACCACAAGGCCTGGATAGAGTGCATGTGGAGAGGATGTTTCTACTAGTAGGAAAGACAAGAGGGCACAACCTCAGGCTAAAGGGACGATCCTTTCAGAGATACAGAGGAAGTGCTTCAGCCAGAGAGTGGGGAATCTGTGGAACTCTTTTCCACAGAAGGCTGTGGAGACCAGGTCATTGAGTGTCTTTAAGACATAGATAGATAAGTTCTTGATTAATAAGGGGGTCAGGGATTATGGAGAAAAGGCAGGAGAATGGGGATGAGAAAAATTTCAGCCATGATTGAGTTTCTCATGAAAACTTCTACTGGTCAGTCCAGAGCCATCCCATTGGTCAACTACAGAGCCACCCCTTCCCATTGACCCAGGAATCATTTTGTTAACCCTATGCTGTGCATTTCCACAGGTCACGCTATCCTAATGTGTTGTACACAGAAATTAACTATTTTAGTAGCAAGCTCACCAAAGATTTGCATAGCTAAAATATGATTGCTAATTTATTTCCCTGTGCAGAAGGAGCCCATTCAGCCCATCAAGGCTGCACCAACCACATTCCCACCCAAGCCCTTTCTCCTTAACCCTACACATTCACCCTGCCACAAAGGATCAATTTAGTGTGGCCAATCCACCCAGTAAAAAGTCTGACAACCGGGGCATTTTTGGACTGTGGGAGGAAACTGGAGTACCTGGAGGAAACCCACGCAGACTCGGGGAAAAAGTGCAAACTCCCCACAGTGGCCCGAAGCCGGATTCGAACCCGTGTCCCTGGCGCTGTGAGGCAGCAGTGCTAACCTCCGGGCTCGCGCCATTGGCTGGCTGACTGCCGCTCCCGCTCGCGCTCTAACGGCTACCGCCGCGTGCTCCGGTTTGAATGGGCGGGAGAACCGCGGTGCCTGCTGGGAGGCTGGGTGCTGACCAATCGGGCTGGGGGGGCGGAGCGTGCGCATTTGCAGCTCAGTCGGCAGGAGGATGGCGGACGGCAGCTCGTTCACGGAGGTGGAGGAGTTCAGCACCCGGCATCTGGTGCTCACTTTGCGGCTCGACTTCCAGAGCCAGCGGATTGCTGCTTCAGCCGCGCTCACTGTGGAGGCTCTGCGGGACGGCCTGTCCACTCTGGTAAGCACGGCGGCAGCTCCCTGGGTTGTTGAGTGCGGGGGAGCCGGCACTCGCATCCACCTCACCCTCCGGTTCTGATGATGTACCTGCCGGCCGGGCAGCCCCGGGTGCCGGTACGAGCAGCAAGCCCTGTCCACTCCGGACCATGGCAGCGCTGCTCACTGCAGCCTGTTATCCGGAGAGTGCGGGAGCTGGGTGCGCCCTAGGAAGATATTGGGGAGGGAAGGTGAGGTAACGTGCGCCCTAGGGAGACATTGGGGGGGGGGGGTTGGTGTGCGCCCTAGGGAGACATTGGGGGGGGGGGGGTTGGTGTGCGCCCTAGGGAGACATTGAGGGGGGGGGGTGGTGTGCGCCCTAGGGAGACATTGAGGGGGGGGGGGGTGGTGTGCGCCCTAGGGAGACATTGAGGGGGGGGGGTGGTGTGCGCCCTAGGGAGACATTGAGGGGGGGGGTGGTGTGTGCCCTAGGGAGACATTGAGGGGGGGGGGGTGGTGTGTGCCCTAGGGAGACATTGAGGGGGGGGGGGTGGTGTGTGCCCTAGGGAGACATTGAGGGGGAGGTGGTGTGCGCCCTAGGGAGACATTGAGGAGGGGGGGTGTGCGCCCTAGGGAGACATTGGGGGGGGCGGGTGGTGTGCGCCCTAGGGAGACATTGAGGGGGGGTGGTGTGCGCCCTAGGGAGACATTGAGGGGGGGGGGGTGGTGTGCGCCCTAGGGAGACATTGAGGGGGGGGGGTGGTGTGCGCCCTAGGGAGACATTGGGGGGGGGGTGGTGTGCGCCCTAGGGAGACATTGAGGGGGGGGTGGTGTGCGCCCTAGGGAGACATTGAGGGGGGGGGTGGTGTGCGCCCTAGGGAGATGTTGGGGAGGGGGGTGGTGTGCGCCCTAGGGAGACGTTGGGGAGGGGGCGGCATTGAGCCGATGCCTTCAATGAGAAGCTCTCATGTCACAATCTTTAGGCAGTTTTATTTATTCCATGTGACAAGAAATGTCTCAGTGCACTGGTTACAGCAAAGACAGTGAACTGTGATAATATCCTGACTGTGGAGCACTTGCCTTCAGCACCAAAGTTAGCACCAAAGCTGTGCGTCCGTTAAAAGTGGAAAATTGCCCAAATATGTCCTACCCACATGACAAATCCAGTTTGCCTCGTCACAGTATAGCAAATTTAATCTGACCAGTTTCCGCTTTATCAGTATGCACTTGATCATCAACAAACTCATTGAAGGTGTTATTGATGGAATTCGTGTATCTCTGAGAGCCTACAAATTAACGTGAACTTCGAGCCAAGAGGCAGAAGTAGAGTGTGAGACAGAGTACTGTATGCATTTATATAGCACCTCTTAACATAGTGAAACATGTCAGGATGAATGTTATCAACCAAATTTTAACGCTGATGTAAGATATTAGGAAAGTTGACCAAAGCTTGGCTGAAGAGAGTTTGGAGGATCATAAAGGAAGAGAAAGGACTGAAATAGTTTACAGTTCAACTACTAAATGTTCAGCATCCAGTAAATATACAAGCGCTCGATCACGTGAGTTACAGTAATTGAGTTTCACCTGTGAAAATAATTACTAATTTTAAATTCAAATTATACTGTATTTTCATTTTATGCTATGGATTGGTTGATTTAAATTTTACTAAATAGATATTTGTAAGACTGAAAGTATCAAAGGGTGGCACAGTAGCATGGTATTAGCACACTGCTGCTTCATAGCTCGAGGGATTCGATTCCCGGCTCGGGTCACTGTCTGTGTGGAGTTTGCACATTCTCCTCGTGTCTCTGTGGGTTTCCTCCAGGTGAACATAAGAAGTAGGAGCAGGAGTAGGCCATCTGGCCCTTCGAGCCTGCCCCGCCATTCAATAAGATCATGGCTGATCTGTCGTGTCTCAGTTCCACATTCTCGCCCTCTCCCCATAACCCTTAATCCCCTCTCTTATCAAAAACCCATCAACCCGCGTCTTAAAAGTATTTAGCGAGGTAGCCTCCACCACTTCAACGGGCAGAGAATTCCAGACTCACCACCCTTTGAGTGAAGAAATTCTTCCTCAACTCGTTCTAAACCACCCCCCCCCCCCTTTATCTTGAGGCTGTGCCCCCTAGGGTGCTCTGGTTTCCTCCCATGATCCAAAGATGTGCAGGTTAGGTTGATTGGCCATGCTAAAATTGGCCTTTAGTGTACTAGGATGCTTAGGCTATAGGGATTAGTGGGTAAAATATGTAGGGATATGGGGGTAGGGCCTTGGTGGGATTGTGGTCGGTGCAGACTCGATGAGCCGAAGGGCCTCTTTCTGCACTTTAAGGTTCTATGATTCTATGACTAAAATCATGATACGACTTTAACCATTAGCAAATTATGATGCAAACTTTTTGATTAATTATGGGAAAAATCCAGGGAGCACTCGGCAAAATTGAACTGAGTGTAAGACCATTTTGGTGAACCACTTGCAGAGAGCTTTGCTACGTGGACTTTGCGATATAATTTGATAATTTGCTGAGTTTTGCTGATGTGGAACCTAGTCTACAATTAAAAAAAACTGTACAGTATTATTTTCCTCCCTATGATAAGCTGTTGAAACATTTGCTATTATTGTCCCTTTCTTCAATTTTATTTTCCCTTCCGAAGGCAGCAGCTATAACTGTAGCGCCGTTTCATGAGTTTTGACTACCCTTTGGACTCTTTCACCAAGTATCCATTTTAATAGATTTGTGTTCTCTGCTTAATAAAAGTGTAAACCAGGTCTGTCTAAATCAGTTTTGCTTAACTTATTTAGTTTGTTATCCTGTAACAAAGGGAATTGTGATACTTGAGCATTTTATATTTACAATTTTTGGGCGCTGTAAGTTGCATTTACTTAAAGCAAGTAAAATCATGGTTTCTCGTTACCTGATTCGTTTGGCTTAGCTTTGGAACTGATTTAAGAAAAGTTCAGTCATACCTATATAATTATTTTGTATAGTTTCAATATTTGAACTTTGTTTACAGACCTTGGATACAAAAGATCTGAAAATACTCAAGGTTACTGCCAATGGAGAAGAAGTCAAGTTTGCACTTGGAAATAAGCACTGCTATAAAGGGGTGGCCTTAACTATCACTCTTCCATTTAAATTGCTACGGTATGATGCTAAAACCTAGGAAATGTACTTTACTTTATTTAATCTTTGCTTTATTAAATAATTGGTATGAAATCTTGTTTAACACCAGATTTCCATGGAGTTGCAGGTGGGAATCAAGACAATGTAGTTTTTAGATGAGGCGAGGTTAAAGGGTGAGGGATAGTTGAACTAGGATAAATGGATTTAGCTCCCATTTTAAAGGTTTTATTATATCCTCTGTCAATGTACATCCATATCTGTTCCTGTGCCCACATTTATAATGGAAACTGCTAATATGAACTTCCATTTGAATTAACATTTTGGTTGCTGTACCTTGGTGGGGTAGATTTTCTGATAATTTGAAAGGTGTTACATCAGTTTCCATTATCAATCTGGTACAGGAATGAGGACATTTATACTGACTCTTTCACTTCACTTTATTTTTACATTTGTTTGTTAGGATTCCAGTTATAATGCATTCACACCCAGGTTTGGAATTTGTACACCAACAAGTGGCATATTTACACAGAGCCAGAGATATTTTTAAAGGCATTTGTTTTCAAATTTCTTTCGCATTCATTTTCTGTGGCTCTGAGTTTAACCCTTCCTTCCCCGCCACAGTTTGTGAAGATATGAAAAGACCAACTTGTCTCTGAAGCCTTCTGCATTTAGGATTGCTGGCTGCCTAATGACAAGTCACTTCCCATCATCTTACAGCCAGATCATCTCCTGTAATTAGTAGAAAGTTAGAGAAAATCTCAAGTGAAAGGAAAAATGTACCCAGAATTTTCCTTTTGTGCACGTAAATTATTCAGTGATGCTCTTCCTGAAACCTGAATCCTTCTGTTTCAGGATCTGACATCCTGAAACATGACATACACTTGTATGTAAAAATCACTTAACATACACTCAATTGTAACATACAAGCAAAATACTGTATATACTAAAATCAGAAACGAAAACCAGAAAATGTTAGAAAGGCCATTGACCTTAAATGTTGGCTGTTTCTCTCCATTGTTAATTGTGCTTCTTACATGAAGCCTGAAGTTTTGGGTCTTTTAAAATGTAAACTAGGTCAACTTCACAGTGGAACAGACTCATGTATGTCATGAGCTATGACATTAATGTCAGGCTTAAAGGTACCCTACTTGGTAGAAGCAGTTAAAAGCCTGAAGGATATGTTGGCCTTGGAAGAGTACAGTGAAGAGTCACCAAGATTAAGCCAGGGTATAAAGGGTTAAGTTGTGGAGGACTAATTCTATAACCCCGTCATTTAAGTTTCAACGCACTAGTGGTAATGGAATTGAGATGTTTAAAATAATAGTTCCTCATTATCTAGTCTATTTCTTCCGATGGGAAAGTTAAAGTTGGAACACAGATAAGGTGATTAAGGAGAAAACTAAATGGAATCGATATAATTGTTAACATCTTGAAATGTCATGCCAAGACCAATCCAAAGATTTGGACAGATCCAAAAAAATGCATTCAGGAGCTGAGTTCTACAGGTAAATAACAAGATCATCAATGGATCAGTGTTATTGAAAGCTATGCAAACAAATCATAGACCTGGCTAGAATTCAGAAGATAGTGCATCATTAATGGCATTTTTAAGCCTCTTTATGACAAAAAAATGCCTTTATTAATGTTGTTGTTTGTATCCTTGTGGGTTTGTGCCACACTGAATAACCGATTATTGGCTTCCCCAACGCGATGATAGATTTGTAAATTGGACTACTAATGTGTGGTTTAAAGAGCCTATTAGGAATCAGACTGTAATTGTAAAACCAGTGCTTTTTTAATCATAACCTGACAACATACCTCTTTTCCTACTTGTGCATCCCAGCATCAAAGAGAACGTTTTAGCTCTCAATCTTTTCCATATACATTTTATTGATCCTAATACAAGAGCAAAAATGGCATGAAGAGTACAGCCATTGAGTTACTTGAACGTTATCCATGTTGGTCTACACTAAGTGCTGATAAAAATTGAAAAAGGAATTTGCAACTGTGCTGCTTTTGATATATTCACACTAGTAAAAGAATGCACTCCTTTTGTACACAGTAATGACCTACTAAAGCAATATGATAAATGATTAGTTAGTCTGTTTTAACCTTGGCAAAGGGATGAAATTGATCAGGGAGAGATCCCTCGCTTCTCCAAATAGTGCCAAAATGTTTTGCATGTGCACACGAGTAGGTTGAACATCTGAGATGGCAATGCCAGCAATGCAATGCTAAAGAATTGGGCTAGTTTGTAGGCTGAAGACTTGGAGGAATTTAATTCTAAAATTGTGATAGAGGTCAAAGCGCCAGCATATGAGCTAAACGTAAGATGATAATCTAGTCCAAGATGGTTGATGATTTGTTTCATTTCTGCATCCAAATTTCTCTCCGATATGGCTGAGTAGCAAGTAGAAGTGGGAATTCTGGCATATTTACATTTTCCTTTGTTTGAAAGGTTTGGAGACAATTGAATTAACAAAACTGATTTCAGTAAGGATAGCAACTAACTCTGCATGAAAAAGATGTGAGACCTGGGATTTTCTGGTCTGTTTGCCTTGTACTGCATCATGCTATTGGAAGAATGACATGAGCCTAGTGATGGCGACTTATCACATTTCTAACCCTGTAGGGGCCAGCATGCAGTTGTGGAGGTTTCATATGAGACATCACCAGATGCTTCAGCTTTGCAGTGGCTTACTGCAAAGCAAACAGCTGGAAAGAAGTACCCATATCTGTTCAGCCAATGTCAGGTACGATATATAAGTTACACCATGCAATGGACTTCTGCTTAAAGATGACATTTCTTTTGTTAATTAGAATAAGCTTGAGCAGTTTTCTGATGGGCATTAATTCACACCCTAAACTGTTCATGTTTATTACTGAATTGAGAATTTAACTCTGAGCTGAACTTACCTGGAAAGTTTGTGATTGTTGTAGATAATCTTAAAGTTTGTTATATCATTTCTTTGTGATCTATTTTTATTATCCTGTGCAGCTAATAGGATGGGCAGCTATTTAATGCCTGCTTTCTAAATTTTGTTTACTGATAACTAGTTCCTGATAAAAATGCAGTTTTATGTATTGGCTGGGGTTTGATGGTGATAAGATTTTATTGCTGAACATGCACAGAATGACATGTATTAGTACCATTACAGCAATAACATTGTGAAACAGTTAATTTAGTTATGCTTACTCAGCTCTGCAACTGTCCTTCACTATTTTCATTGTTTTGCAAATCAGTTAAAATGACATGTCTGGCTGTTCTCAGTACTGCGCACGCATGCACAATAGCTTGCATTTACATGTTTCTTGTAAAGTAGTAAAAACCCAAAAGCATTTTTTTCAGCAGTATAATCAAACAAAATTTAACAATCAGTCATATAAAGAGATTTTGGGATATATGACCAAAAGCTTCGTGGAAGAGATAGGTTTTAAGGAATGCCTTAATGGAAGAGAGAGGAGTGTGCAGGGAATTCCAGAACTTAGGAACTTTGCTGCTGTAGGTGGGGTTACCACTGTGATGGAAATTGGAAATGCTGAAAAGGCCAGATTGATTTGCCGCACCAAATGTATTGATGTGTAATTCAACTTCACAATGCACATCAAAGATGCTCTTTAGCCTGGGTCCCAGGCCTGGGCCCTTCACTGTCTCACACCCCCACTGTATCAAGAGGTTAATTGCAGTAGGCAAGCTGCTAGCAGAGGTCTGCTAGAACCCAACCTTGCCATCCTCGGCACATCAGCAGTATACCATCTCCCATGCCATACGGTAAATCCATCATGTCTGAAGAGTAATAGCTAAGGAGGATTAGCAAGGGGAAACATCCACATAAAACCACTCATCGTAGAACCCACTGCTCATCCACCCGACTTTAATCTCCCACGCTAACAGTGGACCCCCTTAAACCATTTCCAGACTGACCAAAGCCCTTTTGCAGCCATTCAACATCAGTGGATATGCCATGACCACCCAGGCTACAGCTGTGGGGAGGTCCAAACAGTGACTCTCATTGTCGAGGCGTATCTGCTGCTTAAACTTTAAAGTGAGTTTAAGAACTCCATCTAGCACTAACAAGACCTCTGACAATGCCCATGCTAAATAAATAAATAGAATTGGCAGAGATGCTGGGGAGAT
This sequence comes from Prionace glauca, assembly GCA_037974335.1. Lineage (NCBI taxonomy): Eukaryota > Metazoa > Chordata > Chondrichthyes > Carcharhiniformes > Carcharhinidae > Prionace > Prionace glauca. The sequence continues at coordinate 9,645,288 of CM075739.1, read as the reverse complement.
GATATCATGGCGGGATTTGACAGCAAGGACAAGAATTTTAACATCAATACAAACCTTCATTGTGAGCCAATGTCAGTGAACCCAGGTGAGATGAGTGAGCAGGATTAGGTACAAGTTGTTTAACGGCGGAGTTTTGGAGGACCTCCAGATGTGGAGGGTAAAGCTAGGGAGGACGGTCAGGAGTGTGATAGAATAGTCAAATCTACAACTTTCAGCAGCAAACAAGAAAATAGATCAGAGTTGGACAGTGTTACACAGGTGAAAATTGGCAATCTTAGCTTGGATGTGTTGAACGCTGAGGTCAATATCACGTAAGGTTGCAAACTCTCTGGTTTAGCTTCAGACAGCTGGCAGGGAGAGGGCTGGAGTTGATGGCTAGGGACTAGAGTTGGTCTTGGGCAGAAGTTTTTTATTCATTTGTGGAACATGGGCATTGCTGGCTGGCCAGCATTTATTGTCTATCCTTTTTTGCCCTTGGAGGATAGTTGAGAATCAACCACATTGCTGTGGCTCTGGAGTCACATATGGACCAGGAAAGGAAGCAGATTTCCTTCCCTAAAGAGCAATAGTGATTCAGATGGGCTTTTCCATCAATCAACAATGGTTTTGTGGTCATCAGTGGATTCTTAATTCCAGATTTTCTTCAGTTGAATTCAAATTCTACCATCTGCCTTGACAGGATTCGAACCCAGGTCTCCAGAACGTTGACTGAGTCGTCGTTCCTTCCCCCCCCCCCCCCACCACTGTTGATGGCTTGCTTCTTCCCATTATTAGAGGAAATTTCTGCCTGACCTGCAATGTTGGAAAAGCTATCTGACAGTGTAAGGCCTAGCTGATGGTTTGAGATAGGTGGAAGTGAGATAAAGTCATGCAGCCCCAGCATATGTTTGGAAAATATGGTTTTTAGATATTGCTGGGGGGCAGAATGGGAACAAGAGATAGACCCTTGGAAAAAAAGACAAACATTAATAATGTGAGAGCACTAAGAGTAGCATCCTGGTTGTGAGTAGATCAGTGAAAGTGGGATAGCTGAGTGCAGTCCAATGGGGATGATGATGGAGAACCTTTGTAGTAGAATTATACATCAAAGGCTGCAGACAGGTTGCGAAGGAGAGGAGGAATAGCTTACCATCCGCACTCAGCTAAGAAGTCACTTGACCTTTATCTGAGCCCTTTCAATAGATAGATACAAAAACTGATAGTGGGGGTGGGATTCTTGTATACAGGCAAAACTTTGGAGATGCCAACATGTTCAAGATATTTGGTGCAAAGGGTGATTGAAATATTTCGCAAGAAAGGAATGGGTCAAAAATTGGTATTTTTGAGGAGAGCTTGATGACAGCAGAGTTGAACGAGAGGGTAACAATCCTAAGAGTGAATCACTAATAATAGCAGCAAACATGGCAGCCAGGATAGTCAGATGTTTAGTCAGATTAATGTCATGGTAAAAACAGGAAGATTGAAAATCTGGAGTCATGTTCTACCATTCGTTGGTACATCACACTTTTAGCTTGGTTTCTTAATTTAACTTCTTTTTGAGGTGTAGAAGAGAGGGGCTACATGTAAAATGTATATTTTAAGTACAGACCCTTCCCTTTACCCCCTCTCTCTCCTTCCCCCTCCCTGGCATGGTGGCACAGTGGTACCAAGGACCTGGGTTCAATTCCCAGCTTGGGTCACTGCCTGCGCAGAGTCTGCACTTTCTCCATGTGCCTGCATGGATTTCCTTCAGGTACTCTGGTTTCTGAAAGATGTACTGGTCATGCTAAGTTGGCCATGCTAAATTCTCCCTCCATGTACCCAAACAGGCTCTGGAGAGTAGCAACTAGCGGATTTTCACCAATAACTTCATTGTAGTGTTAATGTAAGCCTACTTATGATACTAATAAATTAACTTTAAAACCTCCTTACCGCACCTCATATCCCTCCTTCACCACACAACTATTGGGTTAATGTATAAAAATATTTTATTGATTACTGAGTTAGAGGAAAAAATATAACTAGTAGAAAATTGAAAAGATGAGGCAATTAAACAAAATGTCATAGTGCAACTGCTAAAACATGATCTGAGAAATTCTAAATTAAATTTTCAGTTTCTATATTCTAAACTAAAACATACATACACTTATTAGCACTTAAATATGATTATTGTATAACTTTTAAATAGTAGTTTCATTTCCTCAAGATAAGGGGGGTGGGGCAGTTTAGAACTGAGTTGAAGAGGAACTTCTTCACTCAAAGGGTGGTGAATCTCTGGAATTCTCTGCTTGTTGAAGTGGTGAATTTACCTCGCTAAATATATTTAAGACACGGGTAGATAGGTTTTTGGTAGGCAAGGGGATTAAGGGTTATGGGGAGAAAGCAGGAAAGTGGAACTGAGCCACTTCAGATCAGCCATGATCTTATTGAATGGCAGGGCAGGCTTGAGGGGCTAGATGGTCTACTCCTGTTCCTACTACTTATGTTCTTATAAATAGGAGCAGGAGTAGGCCATCTAGCCCCTCAAGCCTGCCCCTTCCATTCAATAAGATCATGGCTAACCTGAAAGTGGTTCAGTTCCACTTACCCACCTGCTCCCCGTAAACCTTAATTCCATTATTGGTCAAAAATCTAAGGATGTCATATTTCCTTCCTAAAGGGCACTAACGAACCAGATAGGTTTTTATAACAATTGCTAACTTCATTGATGATGTGTGTATATGTCATAATATGCACACATTCCAGATGTATTCATTGAATTTAAATTCCACCTACTGACATGATAGGCTTTGAACCCATGTCCCCAGAGCATTAGCCTGGGCCTCTGGATTACTAGTCCAGTGACATTATCACTAAGCCACTATCTCCCCTCAGATATTGGAGGTGATGGTGGAGAAGGTAGGGATGTGTGGCAGAAGAAGACTTCAGAAAAGGTTTTAATACTGGAGGAAAAGGTGTTATCTTTGCAATCCAGGACAGCAGGATCCAATAATGCTTTGTAGTCCACTTAGATCTTGAGCAGAATGATTAAGCCAGTTTCAGTTGAAACAATTTGTATGCAAGTGCGCACCTACACGTGCAGTTGTGTGTTTTATGCAGCTGAGCCTTTTTCAAGAAAAAGCAATCCACTCATCATTACTAGCTAGTGATTAATAAGCATGTCTCTAGCACTAACGGCATATGTGAATTTGAAGGACATTGAATGCAACATAAAAATAGAAGCAGGAATAGGCCATTCAGCTTCTTGAGTCAGCATGGCCTTTCAGTATCATCATGGCTGATCTGACTGAGTTCCACACCACTTTCCTGTCAGCCCCTAACACCCTGGAATATGGTCAATGAACCACCTCCACTGCTCTCTTGGGTAAGGAATTCCAAAGATTGAAGGTCCTCAGAAGTTTTCCTCATCTCCATTTTTAAATGGGAGATTTATTCTGAAAGTGTCTCCTAGTTGAGACCCCTCCACGTAGGAAACATCGTCTAAGCACCCACCTGGTTGACCTCACTCCAAATCGTTCATGTCTAAAAGTATAGAATCATAGAATCCTTACAGTACAGAAGGAGGCCATTTGAGCCATTGAACCAACCATAATCCCACCCAGGCCCTATTCCCGTAACTTTTATTTATCCTGCTAATCCCCCTGACACTAGTCAGTTTAGCAAGGCCAATCAACCTAACTTGCACACTTTTGGATATCACCCCTCATTCTTCTAAACAGCAGTGAGAATGGTCCCAATCTGTTCACCTTTTTCTTATTTCAGTCTATCTCAAAGGCCTGTAAATATAGTTGACATTGAACGGATTTCCAGTCCCACTTAGCCTCCGACAGGAATTTGTTGTCTGAGGTCAACGGACTTTTAAATGATGCACAAAATTTTCTGTCCTGCCCATGATGGTTCTTGTAGCTAGTAGGATCAGGAAATTTACCCCAGAGTTCTTAATATGATAGCATTGTGCCTGCATTTCCTTCCAGTCTCTGGCTTGGGCACAATGGCTACTGATATTCATCAGTCTAATTAATTAATTCTGATGTTTCTTCACACGTGAACAGGAATGCTGAGTCCCTTTGCTTTTTCTGTACGATTGGAAAAATTAGCGAACAAGCAATTTTTAGTGTTAAATTTGGGCTGTTTAATGTTTAAATCGTTAACTTAAACTTTCTGTGGCAGTTATTCATTTGAAGTCCATAAGAATGAGAGTTGACCTTATTGAAACATCCAAGATCCTGAGAGGATTTGACAGAGTCAGTGCTGAGAGGATGTTTGCCCTTACAGGCAATCTAGAACTAGGGGACAGAGTTTGAAAATAAGGGATATCTCATTTAAGACTGAGGTGAGGAACTTTTTTTTTCAGAGGGCCTTGAGTCTTTGGAATTCTCCCCAACAAAAGCAGCGGTGGCTGGGTCATTGAATATATTCAAGGAGGCTGTGTTAGACTTTTAGTCTATAAGGGAATGGATGATTATGGGGGCGACGGTGCAGAGGAACCTCGGGGTCCTTGTGCATGAGTCGCAAAAACCCAGCTTGCAGGTGCAGCAGGTGGTCAGGAAGGCGAATGGGATGCTGGCCTTCATAGCGAGGGGGATTGAATATAAAAGTAGGGAGGTCTTGCTGCAGCTGTATAGGGCATTGGTGAGGCCGCAGCTGGAGTACTGTGTGCAGTTTTGGGCGCCGCACCTGCGCAAGGATATTTTGGCCCTGGAGGGAGTGCAGAGGAGGTTTACTAGGCTGATACCAGAGTTGAGGGGATTGAGCTATGAGGAGAGGCTGAATAAACTAGGCTTGTACTCGTTAGAGTTTAGAAGAATGAGGGGAGATCTCATTGAGACGTATAAGATGATGAATGGGATGGATAGGATAGAGGTGGAGAGACTCTTCCCGCTCAAAAAAGACAGTAGGACTAGGGGGCACAGCCTCAAGATAAAGGGGAGGCGGTTTAGAACAGAGTTGAGGAGGAACTTCTTCACTCAAAGGGTGGTGAATCTCTGGAATTCTCTGCCAGTTGAAGTGGTGGAGGCTGCCTCGCTAAATATTTTTAAGAAGCGGGTTGATGGGTTTTTGATAAGAGAAGGGATTAGGGTTATGGGGAGAGGGCGGGAAGGTGGAACTGAGCCACGACAGATCAGCCATGATCTTTTTGAATGGCGGGGCAGGCTCGAAGGGCTCGATGGCCTACTCCTGCTCCTATTTCTTATGTTCTTATGTAAAAAGGAAAGTGGAATTAAGGCCATAATCAGATCAGCCGTGATTTTATTGCATGGTGATATGGACTTGATGGATCACATGACTCGTTCTCCTATTCGTGATTTTCTATTTCCAACCTCGGTCATTGTGGGGTCAGAATTTTGTTATATGTGTATCTGAACTAATGTTAATATTAAAGATTTATGTTGCTTTTATGAAAGAGTCTTCTAGCCAAATACTATCTGGTATCTTGGCTTTAGGCCAACAGTTAACTGAAGTATTCCTAATCTACAAAACTACAGAGTGGGGGTGATATTTTTTTACTTCATTTAACTAATCATGTGTTAGATTAACTATAGTTATTAAAGTCAAGTGTTAGTGACTGAACTGGCATTGTTTTTTTGTACATTTAAAGGCAATACATTGCAGAAGCATGCTCCCTTGCCAGGATGTCCCATCTGTGAAAAGCACGTACTACGCACGGGTATGTAACCACATGGGCCAGTGAAGTGAATATGGATTTATTGCCCCAATTCAAACAATGGTGCTGATATGATTACATTGCTGCTAAGGTGCCAGAACTTGTTGCTCAATACTTACAACTTTAATCAGTGTTCAATTTATGTGGAAAGAGCAGACTTCACTAATTCTTTCAATTGGCCTCTTTGAAATTTCAGTATATTTTGCACCCTAGCTTATGCGATGATGTCTCCTCTTGGATTTCAAAGCCACGACATCTCAGCTTTATCTTCCAAACTTGCTTTTTTTTAGACAACAGAAGGCAGTCTTTTGGTTGTGATCAATCTTTGTTTATTCTTTTCTTAATATACTTCATACATCCGCCCACACCGCACCCTTCCAAAATATTTTCTCACATTCAAGTGCATTGGAGACAAAGGTTGACATTTATTTAAACTCGACTGCTTGTCTTGACAATGTTTTTGTTTCCTTTTATATCATCTTTCACTTTCTGTGAAACTGTAAGTGAAAATGATTTGCACTTGTGGGTGAAAGAGGGTATATATTAAACAGTAAGGACACTGGATATCCTTCTGGATTCTAGTTTGTGATAATTTCAACACTGAGTACATTTTAAAATTTAAAAACTGCTTTACCATTTATAACTTTATTAAACAATTTGGCTTTTTATTTCACATAAAGCTCGCTGTGAATTGGGAATATTTTCTAGTGCTTCTAATAAATACTCATTTATTTTCTTCCTCCTTCTGGAGCTAGTTCATTAATAGCCTGGCCCACATGTTGTGGAAGCAATCTGTTCCTATCTAGCTGCTTTGGAATACTAATAGAGCTGTAGTAGATTTATTAGGATCATCTTTCTCTTGCCTGTTGTTGACTTCCTTTCATTTCTGCTGCACCTAAAGCACTGATGGCATTTTTGACAGTGCACCCATTTACTGCCAGTGCTTTGGCAGATGTATCTACATTAAATAAATTGAAGTATGTGGGATTAAAAAGGCAATGATAAGTGTGTTTGCAAAGTAGAATGTCATGGTGGACAACTGTTTTTCAGAATGGCTAGTACCATAGCCTAGTTGAGTCAAATGGTCTGATTCTGTCCCATGTCATATGCACATATCTTTTCCGGGACTAATAATATTAGGACAAACTTGAGCATTAATGACCTGGACCCTTGTCAGGCCTCATTTGGAGTACTGTGCGCAGTTCTGGTCGCCTCACTATAGGAAAGACGTAGAAGCTATTGAAAGGGTGCAGAGGAGATTTACAAGGATGTTGCCTGGACTGGGAGGCATGCCTTATGAAGATAGGTTGAGGGAGCTGGGACTCTTTTCCCTAGAGAGGCGAAGGTTGAGAGGCGACCTGGTAGAAGTTTATAAAATGTTGAGAGGAATAGATAGGGTGGACTCTCAGAGGCTATTTCCCCGGGTTGAAATGGTCGCTACGAGAGGACACAGATTTAAGGTGCGGGGAGGGAAGTACAGAGGTGATGTTAGGGTAAGTTTTTCACTCAGAGGGTGGTGAGTGAATGGAATCGGCTGCCGTCATCGGTGGTGGAGGCGAACTCGCTGGGGTCTTTTAAAAGACTTCTGGATGAGTATATGGGGTTTAATGGGATTGGGGGTTATAGATAGGTCTATAGATTGGTGGGGTTGATGTGATCGGCGCAACTCGAGGGCCGAAGGGCCTGTTTGTGCTGTAATGTTCTATGTTCTATGGATGTGGACATGGGAGTACAGTTTCATATTTTACAAGTCACAAAACGTGGAAATTTGGAGAAGTGAGGAGAGCTGATCTGGAATGTGCTATCTGAAATGATGGTGGAACAGATTTAGTAATAACTTTCAAAGGGAAGATAACTACCTGCAGGGAAATGGGTGGCACAGTGATTAGCATTGCTGTCTCACAGTGCCAGGGACCTGGGTTTGATTCCTGCTTCGAGTCACTGTCAGTGTAGGGTTTGCATGTTCTCCCAGTGTCTGCATGGGTTTCATCCGGGTGCTCTGGTTTTCTGATACTCCCAAAAATGTGCAGATTATGTGGCTCGGCCATGCTAGTGTCAGGAGATTAGCAGGGTAAATAAGTGGGGTTACAGGGGTCGATCTTGATGGGCCGAATAGCTTCCTGCACTGTTAAGGGTTCTGTGAATTCAAGCTTAAGATAGATTTGTGTCCAATTGGCCGATCATCTGGGCACCTGTCAATTTAGTCGTCTGTAGATAGGAATTCTGTGATTCTATGAATATCTCTTTCAGAGAGTGCCCACAGACACAATGGACTGAATAACTTCCTATGTTGTAGGATTCAGCATGCTTTTAGAGAAAACCAGTTAACTTTTGCTTCATAATGGTATTAAAACAATTGTATTTCAATTCATGATATGAGGTGTTTGTAGTTTTACTTTTCTAGCCTAAAGCTACTGAAACAATTGTTTATTTTTTGTTCCCATTTAGGTTTCTGTGCCAAAAGAACTTGTTGCTCTAATGAGTGCTACCCAAGATGGGGAGATGCTTGATGATCAGGACGTGAGCAGAAAGATTTACTGCTTTCGACAAACTGTAAGCATGGGATATGAGACACTTGGGAGTGGAAACTTATTATAAACTGGTGCATAAATGGTTAAAATATTTTATAATAGTTTAGATTGGTCAAAGTTTTCAATCTTTGAGCCTTTTAATTGTCCCTTATGCAAAAGTAACTGTCAATGTGGTTTTTGATGAAATGAATGGCTATTAATAAGAGTTTGAAGAGAATGCTTTGGGATCAGAGTGGCTGCTGAAGTCCTTCCGTTAAATGTGGTTGGTTAATGTAAAGAACCGTTGTGCAGTAAGGAGCAAACAAATGTGTGGAAGGCTGTAGTGGCAATTATGAAATTAGAAGCCAAAAGATTTATAATCGTGTTGCTTTGCTATATTGGTGTTTTTTCCTTCAATTTAATTCAAGATATGTCATGGTTCTGTAAAAGAAATGGATAGTGTAGAAATCTATCATTTTTGCAATCTCTCTACCTGATATTCCTCCATGAACTGGGTGTGCAACTTAAAGTAATTTGGGGAATATAAATTGAGAATACTAGATTCTGGATATTTAATGAAGATGAAAATACAAATAGCTAATTCAATTTAACACGGAAAAATTAAGTTATTCCCACAAAGCCTGAATTTCCAGATAATATGATGAAGCAATTTGAAAAGATAAGGATATGTAGCTTGCTGGTGGTCAGATTGCACCTGAATATTGTGCTGAGTATATTGATCAGGCCTGAGCATGAACTGATCTTTGGCCTCTTGGTTAAAACACATGCAACATTTCTGGGACCTAGGCTAACTTCTAGGGCCGTACTTCACAGTGAGATTGGTGGAAATTATTGAAAAGTGACTTTAAAGAAAGACAATTTGAAGGAAATTACTCAATATGAGAAATGTTTGGAACACAGTTTTAGATGTAAAAGTTCTGATTACTCAAAATATCATCCCATCCTCTGAGAGCTGATGGAACAAAAAGTCTTTACTCCTGGCTGGCTTCTCTCTATATCAGTCAACAACTCAGTACAAAATGCTGACTTGATTAACGTGTATTTGTGAATTTGTCCATAACCAATTACTTGGTTTAAAGTTAAAAATAGAAAACATGCTTCCAGCCACAAACCTCATCTAAGAAAAATAGAGCTATCAGGTGAAGGATATGTTTTTAACTTTTGTGCCTTATTTTTCCAACTGTCACTATTGTTGCAGATAGGGCTTCGTAATAGGTCAACGCTGCTGCTTCACAGCACCAGGAACTCGGGTCCAATTCCAGCATTGGGTCACTGTTTGTATGGGGTTTTGCATATTCTCCCCGTGTCTGTGTGGATTTCCTCTGAGTACCCTGGTTTCCTCCCACATTCCCAAGATGTGCAGGTTAGGTTGATTGTCAGGGATTAACAGGGTAAATACATGAGGTTACAGGAATAGGGCCTGGGTGGGATTGTTGTTGGCTGAATGGTGGATCCAGCACCATAGGATTTCTATAATAGCTATGAATTTATGAAATAGATAAGCAATGTATTGTCTCCAAAATTGAACCATATTTTTCTCTCTAGGTGCCAATGCCATGCTATTTAATTGCACTGGTTGTTGGATGTTTGGAGAGCAGGTAAGTTGCTGAATTGATTACCATACTTTAAGATGGTGATATAAATGCCAAGCTTAATATTCCCTGAAAGTATCGGTAAGTAAGAAGTGTAAAATATTCAATCTTATTGACTGTAAACTTACTATCGCATCTTTCTGCCATATCTGCCCAGTGAGACCTGCAGGTTGAATATGTTAATAGAACATAGAACATTACAGCACAAACAGGCCCTTCGGCCCTCGAGTTGCGCCGATCACATCAACCCCACCAATCTATAGACCTATCTATAACCCCCAATCCCATTAAACCCCATATACTCATCCAGAAGTCTTTTAAAAGACCCCAGCGAGTTCGCCTCCACCACCGATGACGGCAGCCAATTCCATTCACTCACCACCCTCTGAGTGAAAAACTTACCCCTAACATCACCTCTGTACTTCCCTCCCCGCACCTTAAATCTGTGTCCTCTCATAGCGACCATTTCAACCCGGGGAAATAGCCTCTGAGAGTCCACCCTATCTATTCCTCTCAACATTTTATAAACTTCTATCAGGTCGCCTCTCAACCTTCGCCTCTCTAGGGAAAAGAGTCCCAGCTCCCTCAACCTATCTTCATAAGGCATGCCTCCCAGTCCAGGCAACATCCTTGTAAATCTCCTCTGCACCCTTTCGATAGCTTCTACGTCTTTCCTATAGTGAGGCGACCAGAACTGCGCACAGTACTCCAAATGAGGCCTGACAAGGGTCCTGTAAAGTTGCAGCATTACCTCCTGACTCCTAAACTCAATCCCTCTATTAATGAAGGCCAGTACACCATACGCCTTCTTGACCACCTGCGAGGCCGATTTAAGAGTCCTGTGGACCCGGACCCCAAGATCCTTCTGCTCTTCAACGCTGCTAAGACTCCTGCCCTTGATAGTGTACTCGTTCATCCCGTTGGTTCTGCCGAACCTGTTGGTCCTGTCTGCTTTTCCTGGTAACTTCCTGAATCCATGTTCTATAAAGTTCAGCAGCTCCAAAAATTACTTTCTGTAACTATTCTTTTTCAGTAGACAGTTGCTGTTTTATATCAATATTCCTGTACTTGACCTTGACCTTTGTTGCAGGGACATCTTTCTCAGAATGCATTAGCTGAACTACAGGGATAGTCAAATCTTTTGATCCTATGACCTATTTACTGATCTGTTACATAAAAAGGAAATCACTTAGAAGGATGTCTTTTTATATGGTGTGTCCAGTGATCCAGTAAAGTTCAGAAAATGCTGAAGAAAATGATCATTCTTACCTGTGAGAGACTGTTCTGTTTTGCATTAGCTTGTGGGAAAACCTGATTCCTACTGGCGTGTATTGAAGATATATTCCTTGGTGTAGGTGACAGTAAATGCAGTCAACTATTTTCTGACATTAGAAATATGGATATTTAAAACAAGTGAGTAAAGGTTTAGAGTTAACAGTTTTTTTTTAATGAACTACATCTGTTCATTGACAGCAACATTTATAAAATCTCATTTGAAGAATGGATGTGTTTGACGATTCTTTCCAGGGGCTCTGACTATCTTTTTAGAAATGCAGTGTGTGTGTGTGTGTGTGAGGAATAACTGACCATTTCCTATCAATACCCTCCCTCTGATATTCAGTAATTGACTCAAGGAACTCTGAGCTGTTACACAAGAAACCAAGTATGCATTGGTGATCTGGGCTCTTGGGTTCCCTGGGAGACTCTACAGGACTGTGTCAATTAGACCCTGAGGATACCATCAGGGATGCCCTGGAAAATAATGCTTTTTATCCGATTGGTATGTGTTTGGTTGCCTAAACTCAATGTATGGGCAGCAAGGTGACACAGTGTTTAGTACTGCTTATTCAGAGCGCCAGGGTAACCTGGGTTAGATTCCGGGTTTGGATATTTGTGCGGAGTCTGCGCGTTCTCCCTGTGTCTGTGTGGGTTTTCACTGGGTGCTCTGGTTTCCTCTCACAGTCTGAAAGACATGCTGGTTAGGTGCATTGTGCGTGCTAAAATTCTCCTCAGTGTACCCTGTGTTCTCCCTGTGTCTGTGGGTTTCCTCCAGATGCACCGGTTTCCCCCACAGTCCAAAGATGTGCAGGTTAGATTGATTGGCCATGCTAAATTGACCCTAATGTCAGTGAGATTAGCAGGGTAAATATGTGGGATTGTATTTGGTGCAGACTTGATGGGTCGAATGGCCATCTTCTGCATTGTAGGGATTCTATGGATTCTGTGAAACCTGAACAGGCATTGAAGTATGGAGACTGGGGATTTTCACAGTAACTTAGCAGCAGTGTTAATGTAAGCCTACTTGTGACACAAATAAATAGGAATACAAGAATGAGAGTTATAATCAATGAGGGTCATCTGGCCTTTCTTGATTCCTCTACCCAGAAAAGACCTACTACTTGGTTATAACCTTTTTGCCTCCACTATTCTCTAGAGCCCATTAGGTGTGTGACCTGTCTTTGTGCGCAGAACTTTCTGAAAACACTTCAGTAGAATGTTTGAGATTTTTTGAAGGTTTCACAATTGATTTTATATCAGTTGCTTGAAGAGGTTGTGATGAACCTTCCTCGTACAAAGAACCTGTAGGGTGGAAAACTCATGTTGAATCTACCGACTGGAAAAGATCCACTTTGATGTTACCAGCTTAAAAGGCTGTGTCATTTACTTAGTTTATGGAAGTTCTTCCACAGTATGTTGCCCATGTGGCTGTAGGTGAAAGATTGGATTGTTCTATTACTGAGTGGGAATGAGCATAAATAAGCATGACTGAGCACTGCAATACTGAGATCGCCTCATAGGCATTTTATATTATATTGAATGTTAGTCATTAGCAGTTAATAGTATGAAAGAAAATTTAAAGAATGTTCAGTTGCTAAACTTTAATGCTTCCTTGCTACTTATTTATATAAAGTGAATTTATTTTGCAGAGTAATTGGCCCAAGATGTAGAGTCTGGTCAGAGAGAGAGATGGTGGATGCTGCAGCATATGAATTTGGAGAGGTTTGTTTCAAGTGCTTTTCGATATGTACTGGAGTGCAGTTGTATTCCTTCGCTATATTTCTGTAGCTTTGGAATGGCCAGCCACATTATCCTGCTCCAACACACCACCTCTGTTGTCCAGCTCATTGGAACTGTCCTTGTTCACAATCTCTCACACAGCATCCATCAGTGGCTTCAGTTTCCACTCCCTGTACCTGGCAGTCTTCCAATCTCCTCAACAACATTCCCTTCATTGCCTCTCTTTTCAGTCAGATTGCTTGAAATATATCTATTCGTGTGATGTGGGTGTTGCTGGCTTGACCAGCATTTAGTAATTGCCCTTTTCAGGGCATTTCGGAGGCCACATTGCTATGTAACTGGAGTAACATATGACCATTTCCTTCCATAAAAGACATTAGTGAACCACTTGGGTTTTTACACTTTCATAGTCATCATTAGACTTACAGATTTTTATTACATTCCAATCTTCTATGGTAGGCTTTGAATCCAGGTCCCCAGAGCATTATACCACTCTACCACCATCTCCCAATTTACGGTCGGATGAACTGCAGTTTCCTTCAGCTAAATTTTGGGAAGACCAAAGCTGTGGCCAGTGATATTATGTTAGAAGGAGGCCTAATGAGTGTCTGAACATTGGGTGGCATTCCAGGAGGGGCAAAAGAGATTTCAGAATAAATATGTTCGTGCAAAGTAAAATCCCAGCACATCCAGGTGTCAAGCGTCTACACCTTGCAGCAGTATAGAAAATGTAAGGGTGAAATTAAACAAAATCAGGAAAACAAAAGTGACATGGAAAATATTGGCAAGTAAAATCCAAAGATGTTTTATAATATGTAAAAGCTAGAGGATAACAAAGGAAAAAGTAGGAGGCAGAAAAAATGGACATAATTCTTGATGAATACCTTGTATCTATTTTCAGAAAGGGAAGGGAAGAAGCAGGTAATGTCATTGAGGATAAACCTCATCAGGAGGAAATTTCAATCTTTGAAAATGGATAACTCACCAGGTCCAACTGAAATATATCCCAGGCTGCTAAGGGAAGAATTAGAGGAAGCTCTGACCATCATATTCCAGTCTTCCCTGGCTCCTTGTGTGGGAACTGCTAACATTGTATCATTGCTTAAAAAAATTAAATGAACAGAGCATTAACAAGCCAGTCAGCCTAACCACACTGGTGACCAGATTATTGGAATTTAAAACACATACAAATTGTCATTTAATAATGCACAGTCTGGAATTCTCTGCCCGTTGAAGTGGTGGAGGCTGCCTCACTAAATATTTTTAAGAAGCGGGTTGATGGGTTTTTGATAAGAGAAGGGATTAAGGGTTATGGGGAGAGGGCGGGAAGGTGGAACTGTGCCACGACAGATCAGCCATGATCTTATTGAATGGCGGGGCAGGCTCGAGGGGCTAGATGGCCTACTCCTGCTCCTATTTCTTATGTTCTTATGTTCTTAAGTATAGTCATCTTGGATTTGCTATGGAAAGATTGTTTCTGACTAGGTTAGAATAATTAGCCATGGTAACCATTTGGGGTTATGGGTAGAGGATCTGGGTAAGGTATTCTGTCAGAGTCAGTGCAGACTTGATGGGCCAAAAGGCCACCTCCTGCACTGTCGGAATTCTGTGATAACTTTAAAAAATTCAATCAAGTTAACATGGAGGACAGCACTTTCGGCATGGTCTGCACAGATTTTGGAAAGGATTTTGACAAGGTTGCACATGGCAGACTGGTCAGATAAATAAAAGCTCATGAGGGAAAGTAGTTAGTTGGATCTCAAAATTCCTCTGTTCCTCTTCACATCTCATAATTCTACTACGAAGGTAGCAGGGCAAGTAGATAAGGTAATCCAGAAGGCATTCCAAATGCTTTCTCGTATTGGCAAGGTCCGGTGTATAATAGCAAGGAGGTTATGCTAGGATTGTATAAAATACTATTTAGACTTCAGCTAACGTACTGCATACAATTCTGGTCAGAGAGGATACGTAGGAGGTTTGTGTGGATATGGCCTGAAATATAGAAATTTCGAAGGAACATTGAATTGGTTTGAGTTGTTTTCTTTAGAACAGCAGAGACTGAGGGGAAATTAGGCTGAGGTTGTTAAAATTGAGGACCTGAACAAAATTGTAGGAAGGACCAAGGTCTTCTAAGCCTTAACTATTTTTAGCTGCTTTATCAATAACTTGCCCTCCATCATAAGGTCAGAAGTGAGGATGATTGCACCACGTTCAGCATCATTTGCAATTCCTTATATTGAAGCTGTGCATGTCCAAATGCATCAAGACCTGAGCAAGATGCAGGCTTGGTTTGATAAATGGTAACTAACATTCGCACCACAGAAGTGCCAAGCAATAACCATCTCCAAAAAGAGTGAATCTAACCATCTCCCCATGACATTCAATGGCATTACCATGGCTGGTTACCACTGACCAGAAGATAGTCTGGGCCAGCCATGTAAATACTGTGGCTGCAAGAACAAGTCAGAGGCTGGGAGTTCTGTGGCAAGTAACTCTCCACCTGACTTGCCTGTCCACCTAAGATCCAAGTCAGATGTATGATGTAATATTCTCCACTTGCCTGGATGGCAACACCCAACAACACTCAATCTTGACATCGCTGGATTCCGGGGAAGTGCCGGAAGATTGGAAAACGGTTAATGTTACGCTGTTGTTTAAGAAGGGTGCCAGGCAAAAGGCAGGGAATTATAGGCCGGTTAGTTTAACGTTGGCAGTTGGTAGTTGGCACTTACCATCTCGAGGGCATCATGGCAGCACAGAGGCTATCTCTGTTGCTGTGCGCACACATGGAGTTGGGCCTGTGTCCGTGGGAGTTTGCGTGTTCTCCCCGTGGTTGCGTGGGTTTCCTCCGGGTGCTCCGGTTTCCTCCCACATCCCAAAAATGTGCTTTTAGGCTGATTGATTGGGTAACAAATTGTCCCTATATTGGAACTCCCTGATCCTCACACATTAGGCATAGACTAGAGTCATGAATAGGTCACTGACCATGGGACGGCGGCGCGGGCTCGTTGGGCCGAAGGGCCTGTTTCCCGTGCTGTGTTGTTCTTTGTTCTTTGTTGTTCTTGTCTGTGGTAGGTAAAATGTTAGAATCCGTCATTAAAGAGGAAATTGCGAGGCATCTTGAAGGGAATGGCTTGATAGAGCAGACGCAGCACGGTTTCATTAAAGGGAAGTCATGTCTGACAAATTTACTGGAGTTCTATGAGGATGTGTCTAGGGCGGTGGATAGAGGAGAGCCAGTGATCGGCAGATTGTGCGGAGGGTGTGGAGAGTCTGAAGAAGGATATAGATAGGCTGGGCGAATAGGCCAGGAAATGGCAAATGGAATTTAATGTTGGCAAATGTGAGGGGTTCACTTTGGAATGAAGAATAGTAGAAAGGACTATTACTTACGTGGCGAAAAACTGCAGCAGGCGACGGTGCAGAGGAACCTCGGGGTCCTTGTGCATGAGTCGCAAAAACCCAGCTTGCAGGTGCAGCAGGTGGTCAGGAAGGCGAATGGGATGCTGGCCTTCATAGCAAAGGGGATTGAATATAAAAGTAGGGAGGTCTTGCTGCAGCTGTATAGGGCATTGGTGAGGCTGCAGCTGGAGTACTGTGTGCAGTTTTGGGCGCCGCACCTGCGCAAAGATATTTTGGCCTTAGAGGGAGTGCAGAGGACGTTTACTCGGCTGATACCGGAGTTGAGGGGGTTGAGCTATGAGGAGAGGCTGAATGAACCAGGCTTGTACTCGTTGGAGTTTAGAAGAATGAGAGGAGATCTCATTGAGACGTATAAGATGATGAATGGGATGGATAGGATAGAGGTGGAGAGACTCTTCCCGCTGAAAAAAGACAGTAGGACTAGGGGGCACAGCCTCAAGATAAAGGGGGGGCGTTTTAGAACGGAGTTGAGGAGGAACTTCTTCACTCCAAGGGTAGTGAATCTCTGGAATTCTCTACCCGTTGAAGTGGTGGAGGCTGCCTCGCTAAATATTTTCAAGAAGCGGGTTGATGGGTTTTTGATAAGAGAGGGGATTAAGGGTTATGGGGAGAGGGCCGGAATGTGGAACTGAGCCACGACAGATCAGCCATGATCTTATTGAATGGCGGGGCAGGCTCGAAGGGCCAGATGGCCTACTCCTATTTCTTATGTTCTTATGTTCTTATCCAGGACAAAGTCCATTTGATTGGCACCCCAAGCTTTAACTTCCTCTACCACTACACCATGGCAGCCATGTGTACCATCTACAAGATGAACTGCAACAGCTCACTGAGGATACTTCGACAAAACCTTTCAAACCCATAGCCACCTCCAACTCAAAGGACAAGGGCAGCAGAGGCATGGGAATACCACCACCTGCAAGTTCCCCTCCAAGCCTCCTACCAACCCAACTTGGAAATATATTATCATTCCTTCACTATTGCTGGGTCAAATCCTGGAATTCACTCCCTAACAGCACTGTGGGTGTACTTACACCACATGGACTGCAGCAGCTCAGGAAGGTGTCTTGTCACTGACTTCTCGAGGGCAATTATTGATGAGCAATAAATGCTAGTCTAGCCATGGACACCCACATCCGTGAGCAGGGGCATAGATTAAAGTAATTGGTGAAAGGATTAGAGGGGAGTTGAGTCATCTTTTTTTACTCCAAAGGACGAAGAGTACCTGAAATGAAATGAGTACCTGATGAAAAACTTGTTGCATTTATACTGATGTACACTTGAGGCTGTAACTTACAAAATGCAGATCCCAAGATCCAGAAGGTAGAAATAAACTGGATCACAGCTTTTTGCCTAGCAAAAATCTTTCTATATTTCTATGTTTCATCTTTATACTTACCACAATGCTGTAACTACAAACCAAATCTATCCCTTTTCCCAACCTCAATCTGAATCAGGTTCTCTGCAATCTTTTGGATCCTAAGCTTATTTCCTACCCTATTGGTGCTCCATTACAAATAGCTGCACTTCTGTTAACACTATTTATCTTCACTCTTGCCTAATCTGCCCAAACATTCGATCCATATGCTTGTCAGCCAAGGCTCAACTATTCCAATGTTCTTCTGCCCCAAATCCATCCTCCTGCCCTCATAGCTTCAGCTCATTCAAATCTCTGATGCGTCACCTACTCTGCAGCAATCCTGTTTTCCCATCATCTTTGACTGTCAGTCCCCTAACATCTCAAATTTAATTTTTTTCTTGTTTAAATGTGTTGATAACCTCAAATCTTTCTTCCAACTGCTCTCTCAACTTTGTTAGCCTATCTTCCTCATGCATCTTTTTTTCCTCCTTGAACACCTTTTATTGCCAACTGTGCTCTTAGCCATATAAGTTCCATGCTATGGAATTCCCCTTCGGAGCACCAACATCATTCCATTTCCATTCCTTTAAGACTGTACTTAATACTCAGTTTTTGACCAAGCCTTAGGTCAGCTGCCTAGACCTGGCCCAACCACAATATAAAAGCAAAGGAAATTAGAGGGACAATTGTCACAGAGCACTCGTGCACTTCCCAGCATTAATTTCAATACACTGTTGGTAGAAAGGGGCCTGGAAGTTAGCTCACAGCAGGTGGGACATGGGCAAGAAAGAGAGGGGGAATTTGCTACCATCTTAAGTGCATTTTGTCTTGACACTGACAATTGTTTTAGCAGTTGCAAGTATGCTTAAATTATTGAAGGAAACTCTCTATTTGTAACTGATAGAAATGGAATGCCTCACGTGGCTGTTTCTGAATATCCTGAATACACATGCACTAATAAACTATTTGTGCTGACAGACTGAAACCATGCTGAAGAAAGCTGAAGATCTAATGGGCCCATATGTGTGGGGACAGTATGATCTCCTTATACTTCCTCCATCATTTCCTTATGGTGGAATGGAGAATCCTTGCCTCACCTTTGTAACACCAACTTTGCTGGTAAGGTCTGCAAACACATTTTGATTATCTGGTAGTTCTTTAATTCTGTTTCAAAATCAAAGTATTCTGTGAACTGATATCAGAAGTGAATCTGGTGTTGTAAATAATTATTAAATGCTACCTTTGGAACTCCTCAATTTTATTGCACATTTATTTGGGCAACTAGCGTATCACAGTGATAAAGTGTAATAAATGTTCATTTCTAATTTACCTGACTAAAGATTGCAAAATGTGTAATATTTTTATCTTGTTCTAGGCTGGCGATAGAAGTCTTTCTAATGTAAGTACAATATTTTATTGCTTGTTGAATAATTCTGTCAAACCTCTAAATGAGTTTTCCTAATGGACTGAGAGGACTATCTTCTCACAACTCTCATAGATCTAGATCAGCAAGTTGAACAAAACAAAGATCAATCGTAGTAAATCATGTTTTATGGCCAATTGACATTGTGTCCCTTCAATTCATCATAGAATAAAAACATTGAATCCCTACAGTGCAGAAGGAGGCCATTCAGCCCATTGAGTCTGCTCTGACCACAATCCCACCCAGACCCTACCCCCGTAATGCCTAGTGAGTTTCCCTGACACTAAGGGGCAATTTAGCATGGCCAATCCACCTAACCTGCACGTCTTTGGACTGTGCGAGGAAACCCATGCAGACACAGGGAGAATGTGCAAACGCCACACAGACAGTGACCCAAGCCAGGAATCAAACCTTGGTCCCAGGCGCTGTGAGGCAATAATGCTTGTCACTGTGCCACCATGCCACAATGTGTTTTGTTGCAGAATGGTTTACTAACTTTATATTTTATTTGTCACTAAGCATCAAATTTGAAAGGAAGTCGGGATACATAGAAATAAAGACTTGCTGCAATTAGGTGACCACACCCAAGTACTAGGTACAAATTTGATTTCAAAGAACAAAGAAAATTACAGCATAGGATCAGACCTTTTGTCCCTCCAACCTGCACTGACCATGCTGCCCAACTGAACTAAAACCCCCTACCTTTCAGGAGATCATATCCCTCTATTCTCACCCCGTTCAAGTATTTTCCTTTGCTGCTCTGCTGCCCTCTTCTGGATACTTGGTTTCTTTACCTGTGCTGGGATGTCTTAAAACAGTGCAGTGAAAGTTTACGGGACTTTTCTGTGAGGATTGATTTGGATAGAATCGGGGTAGACACTGTGGATCCTAGAATACTATAAGAGTTTTTAGAATTATAATATTTTCCTTGGCTGCAAAGTCTGGAACTAGAGGTCTTAGGATATATGATTGTCTATTTAATATGGAAATGAGAGATTTCTTCAACCAGAAGATGGTAAATCTTCAGAATGCTCTACCTCAGGCGGTTGCAGATGCTCATTTGTTAGTTACTTCAAGACTGAGATTGCGAAGTTTCAGTATATTTCAGAGGATCAAGTGAGAGTGGAGTTTATGTAAAATTCAGCAATGAATTTATTGAATGTTTGATCAGGCTTGCAATGACATATGATCTACTTTTTCTCAACCTTTGTTCTTAGTAGGAGTAGACCATTCAGCCTGCCTGCTCTGCCATTCAATACGGTCATGGCTGATTCGACACTTCACTCTACAAATGCTGTCTCCATAAACCTTTACATTATTGTTAATCAGAAACCTATCAATTTCTAACTTAAACATATTGAATAACTGAGCTTCCACAGCCCTCTAGGGTAGAGAATTCCAAATATTCACAACCCTCTGTATAAAGAAATTTCTCCTCATCTTGGTGCTAAGTGGCTTCCCTCTTATTTTGAAATTATGCCCCCTGGTTCTAGATGCCCCAATCAAGGGAAGCGTCTTGCCTGCATCTACCCTGTCCATTCCTTTAAGTATTTTATACATTTCAATGAGGTCACCTCTCATTCTTCAGAATGAGTCCAATTTGCTTAACCTTGCTTCATAAGACTGTCCCACCATCGCTGAAACAAGTCTGGTGAAACTTTGTTGCACTCTCTATGGCAATAGTATCCTTTCTGAGGTAAGGGAACCAAAACTGTGCACACTACTCCAGATATGGTCTGTCCAAGCTCCTATATAATTGAACCAAGGCATCACTTCTCCTGTACTCAAACCTTCCTGTGATGTAAGCTAACATTCCATTAGCCTTCCTAATAGTTTGCTGCACCTGCATGTTAGTCTTCAGTGACTTATAGACAAAGGTCCCTTTGTGCATCCACACTTGTTAATTTCTTAACATTTAGCAAATATTCTGTGGCCAAATGAAGTTGATGTTCCCCCACATTATATTCCATCTGCATGTTCTTACCCACTCACTAAGATTATCCAAAAGCTTCTGTAGCTTCTTTCTATCTTCCTCACAACACCCCCCCCCACCTAGTTTTGTATCATTCACGAACTTGGAAATATTATGTTTGTACCCCGCCCAATCTAGATCATTAATATATATAATGAACAGCTGGGGCCCAGGTACTGATTCTTGCAGTACCCCACCAATCAGTCTGTGAGAATGATCTGTTTATCCCCACTCTGTTTCCTGTGTATTGGCCAGTTCTTAATCCATGATCATATATGCCTCCTATCCCAAGTTATTTTATTTTGCTAATTACTCTGTTGTTGGGGACTTTATCACAAACCTTCTGAAAGTCCAAATATACTATGTCCATCAACCACCCTTTTTCAACTTTGTCAGTAACATTTTCAAAAAGCTTCCAATAGGTTCGTTAAACATGCTTTCCCATTTGTAAATCCATGCTGACTTGGCCCAATCAGATCATGATCTGTGTTGCTTTATCATATCCTTTATAATAGATTTCAGCATTTTCCCCACCACCGATGCAAGGCTAAAAGGTCTGTAGTTCCCTATTTTCTCTCTACCTCCCTTCTTAAATAGTGAGGTGGAATTTGTTACCTTCCAATCTTTCCGAACCATTCCAGAATCTCTAGAATTTTGAAAAATGATCAACAATGCATCCACTCTGCCATTTCTCTATTCTCTATTATGAACTCTCCTGACTTTGTAAAGGACCTACCTTAGTCAAGTGCTTCCTTTTTACATAATTATAGAAGCTTTGAGTCTGCCTTTGTTCCTTGCCTTTTTTGTTTGCTTTTTCATATCCTGTTGTCCCTTTATCAGTCTCTTGGTCTACATTTGCTGTATTCTTAAAAACCTCCCAATGGTCAGGTTTACTACTATTTCTGGCAACTTTATCATTCTTTTCTTTTAATCTTGTACAATCCTTAACTTCCTTTGGTCATTGGCTGAATGTATAGATGCTGAATACTATATAATAGTTCTTTGAAGACAATCTATTACCTATGCACACCCATACATTTTATTGGATTTTCCTAGTCCACCACAGCCAATTTGACCTTCATGCTTTCATAATATTCTTTATTCAGATGTAACACGTTGACTTCAGATTGAACTTCTTCATTTTCAAACCCAGTGTAAAATTCTAAGATATTATGGTCACTCATCTTTGTTCTTTCTTAAATGTCGAGTATCCTTGAATGTTCAGTTCACAGTCTTGGTCACTTTGCAGCCATGTTTTTGTGAAGGCAGTTATATCATACCCATTTATCTCTCTTTAATCATTTAGATCATTTACATTGTTATGAATGCTGTGCACATTTAGGTAAAGCACTTTGTCTTTTTGATGCCATACTGCACT
Source organism: Prionace glauca (assembly GCA_037974335.1). Taxonomy (NCBI): domain Eukaryota; kingdom Metazoa; phylum Chordata; class Chondrichthyes; order Carcharhiniformes; family Carcharhinidae; genus Prionace; species Prionace glauca. Next base: position 9,622,947 of record CM075739.1, on the reverse strand, counting down.
GAATGCATACTTAGTGCTTTACCTTGTTTCTCTTGCCTTCTAGTTCCATTACAAACTGTTGTCAACTTCTTTCCAATTTGGGTTACTTTTTACGTTCCCATTCCCATTCCCCCCCCCCAACAAACTAGTTTGAACACACTCCAACAGCACTACAAATTTCCCTGCAAGTCCATCAGTACCAGTCCTGTTAAGATGTAACCTGTCCAACTTGTACAAGCCCCACCAGCCTCAGAACCAGTCCCATTACCTCAGAAATCTGATGCCCCTCCCTCTTCAGCCACATATTTAATAGATCAACCCTCCTATTCCTATGGACATTAGCACTTGGAGTATTCCTGACATTATTGCTCTGGATGTCCTGCTTTTTAATTTCCTTCCCAACTCCAAGAAATCTACTTTCAGATCCTTATTTCCCCTATGTTGTTGGTACAAATGTCAACTATGACTTCTGGCTGATCACCATCACCTGAAGGATGTCCTGCAGCTGCTCTTGTGATATCCTTGACAGGCAACTCACCATCCTGGAGCCATATTTACTACCGCAGAAATGCCTGTCTGATCCCCTGACTATGGAATTCCGTATCATAGAACATAGAACATTACAGCACAAACAGGCCCTTCGGCCCTCGAGTTGCGCCGATCGCATCAACCCCACCAATCTATAGACCTATCTATAACCCCCAATCCCATTAAACCCCATATACTCATCCAGAAGTCTTTTAAAAGACCCCAGCGAGTTCGCCTCCACCACCGACGACGGCAGCCGATTCCATTCACTCACCACCCTCTGAGTGAAAAACTTACCCCTAACATCACCTCTGTACTTCCCTCCCCGCACCTTAAATCTGTGTCCTCTCGTAGCGACCATTTCAACCCGGGGAAATAGCCTCTGAGAGTCCACCCTATCTATTCCTCTCAACATTTTATAAACTTCTATCAGGTCGCCTCTCAACCTTCGCCTCTCCAGGGAATCATTATTACCCTTCAATTTTTTTTTTTCCCCTGTATGGTTGAGCGGCCTGTGGTGCCAAAGGGCCACGCACCCATTTCTGGCTGCACCCTCTGAAAAGCCACCGCTCTCATCAACTTCCAAAATGGAAAAACGATTTACAAGTGGGATAGTTTCCGGGCCTCCTAAGCTACCTACCTGATTGTCCTAGACTGCCTTGTGGCTGTACACTTCTAGCCTACAGTGTGATTCCTTAAACATGCTAGCTACATAGTCCTCTGCCTTGCGGATGCACAACAGTGACCACACGTGCTCTCAATTTCCAAAACCCAGAGCTGAAGCTTGTGCAGCTGATAACACTTCCTACAGATGTGCTTGTCTAGAACATGTGACGTATCCATGACTTCACACATGCCACAGGATGTACACTCCACTTGGTCGAGCTGACCTACCATTCCATAACTTTAAAAACTATTGCACTTGGTGCGAGTAGAATAAATTACTAATCGCTAATTTTACTATTCTTACACTAACTTTATCTTTCTTTCTTTACTTTATTACCTTATTCCACCTTGACTTGATTTAACTTCACTTACGGGTTCCTAACGTTCCTTATTGAAATTCAAGGAGCTACTTCTTTATAAATGATACTTTTTTTTCTAGTTTGATTGCTCTTGTCCTGATTGCTTTGTATCCTACCTTAAAATGTAACGTTCTTCATTACTTGCTATTTTCTGATTTAGTCCTGTTGAGATTGGTTTTGTTCTTTTAAAGGTTAGATTTCAATGCTGTTTCCTTTTTTGAGAAACGAGGGGTGTGGAGGAAGTAAAATGAAGGCAGTAATTTGTGTCCAGCTGCCATTGATTTCAGACTGTTCAAAGTGCTGTGAATGAAGAAGCCCTCCAGTTCTGCTAGTACAGCTGCTTTCATTCTAATGCACAAACATTAATGATTGAATGTCAAAGTTTTAAGTGATTGAACAGGAAAAATTTGCATTTGTAGGTAATTGCACATGAGATTTCCCACAGTTGGACAGGAAATCTGGTCACCAACAAAACCTGGGAGCATTTCTGGTATGTACATGAATAATGACTGGAATTACAGCAGCTGTGTGTTTATCTTGTATGATCATCTTTCTTATTCAGTTGAAAGTTAATAGAATTGATGCAGTTTATAAATTTTCAAAATTCACCAATCAAGCATGGAGGGAAAAGTCACCAAATGCGGTACATTGTCTGCTTGATGTCTGTTTTAACATAGAAACACAAATTAGGAACAGGAGGAGGCCACTTGGCTCTTCAAGCCCGCTTTGCCATTCGTTATGGTCATGGCTGATCATTCAACTCAATAACCTGTTGAAACCCAAAAAAATGAAAGTTAAGCCTTTCCATTCTGGCCTAGATTCTGCCTCCTTACTACTTGGCAAAGTGCGAACATTTTTAGCTGGCTTAAATTTAGAAATCATAGAATCATAGAACCCTACAGTGCAGAAAGAGGCCCTTCGACCCATCAAGTCTGCACCGAATACAATCCCACTCAGGCCCTACCCCCATACCCCTTCATATTATACCCACTAATCCCTCTAACCTACACATCCCTGGGCACTAAGGGGCAATTTATTAGCATGGCCAATCAACCTAACCCACACATCTTTGGACTGTGGGAGGAAACCAGAGCACCTGGAGGAAACCCACGTAGACATGAGGAGAATGTGCAAACTCCACACAGACAGTGACCCAAGCCGGGAATCGAACCCAGGACCCAGGTGCTGTGAAGCAGCAGTGCTAACCATTGTGCTACCGTGCCACCCAAATGAACACACATTAGTTATTGTTGTAAATACAAAGGTAGCAATAGTAATGCAATCCGAGGAGATGGTCCCAGAAATCAGGAAAGTGACCATAAGACATAAGAGCAGAATTAGGCCACTCGGTCCATCGAATCTGCTCCGCCATTCAATCATGGCTGATATTTTTCTCATCCCCATTCTCCTGCCTTTTCTCCATTACCGCTGATCTCCTTATTAATCAAGAACCTATCTATCCCTGTCTTAAAGACACTCAATGACCTGGCCTCCACAGCCTTCTGTGGTAAAGAGTTCCACAGATTCACCACTCTCTGGCTGAAGAAATTCCTCCTCATCTGTTTTAAAGGATCATCCCTTTGGCCTGAGATTTTGGCCACTGGTTCTAGCTTTTCCTACTAGTGGAAACATCCTGTCCGCTTCCACTTTATCCAGGCCTCGCTGTGTCTTGTAAGTTTCAATTAGATCCCCCCTCATCCTTCGAAACTCCAACAAGTACAGACCCAGAGTCCTCAACTGTTCCTCATATGACAAGCTCTTGATTCCAGCGATCATTCCTGTGAACCACCTCTGGTCCCTTTCCAAGGCCAGCACATCCTTCCTTAGATATGGAGTCCAAAACTGTTTACAGTACTCCAAATGGGGTCTGACCAGAGCCTTATACCACCTCAAAACCACATCCTTGCTCTTGTATTCTTGCCCTCTCACCATGAATGTTAACATTGCATTTGCCTTCCTAGCTGCCAACTGAACCAGCACATTAGCCTTAAAAGAATCTTGAACAAGGACTCTTAAGTCACTTTGTGTTTCTGATGTCCAAAGCATTTCCCCATTTAGAAAATAGTCTGTGCTGCATTTCTCCTTCCGAAGTGCATGACTTTTTCCACATTGTATTCCACCTGCCACTTCTTTGTCTACCCTCCTGACTTGTCCAAGTCCTTCTGCAGCCCTCCTGCTTCCTCAATGCTACCTGTCCCTTTACATTTCTTTGTATCATCTGCAGACTTGGTGACAGTGCTTTCGGTTTCTTCTTCCAAATCGTTAACATGATTGTGAAAAGTTGTGGTCCGAGCACCGACCCTTGAAGCACACCACTAGTCACCAGTACCATCCTGAAAAGGACCCCTTTATTCCCACTCTGTCTTTCGCCAGTCAGCCAATCCTCTATCCATGCCAGGATCTTACCCTTAACACCATGGGCATTTAACTTATTTAACAGTCTCCTTTGCAGCACCTTGTCAAAGATCTGGAAATGTAAATAAACCACATCCACTGGTTCTCTATTATCTAACCTTCTAGTTACCTCCTCAAAGAACTCTAACCGATTTGTCAGACATGACCTCTCCTTGACAAAGCTGTGCTGACTCAGTCCTACTTTATCATGCACTTCCAGGTATCTGCGATCTCATTTTAATAGTGGATTCTAAAATCTTGCCAATGACAGAAGACAGACTAACTGACCTGTAATTTTCCATCTGCTGTCTCCCTCCTTTCTTAAATAACGGTGTTATGTTAGCTACTTTCCTCTGGGACCCTCCCTGTCTCCAGTGATTCCTGAAAGATCACAACCAATGCCTCCACAATTCCCTCAGCTATCTCTTTCAGAACTCTGGTGTGTAGTCCATCCAGTCCAGGTGATTTATCCACCTTCAGACCTTTCAGTTTCTCCAGAACCTTCTCCTTAGTGATGGCCACTACACTCACCTGTGCCCCCTGATTCTCCTGGAGCCCTGCCATTCCACTGGTGTCTTCCACCGTGAAGACTGATGCAAGGCAATAATTTAGTTCTTCTGCTGTTTCTTTATTTCATATTATTTCTCCAGCCTCATTTTCCAATGATCCAATAGCTATTTTTGCTTCTCTCTTATCTTTTATATATTGAAGAAAACTCTTCCTGCCTTTTATTTTACTAGCTAGCTTAAACTCATATTTCATCTTCTCTCCCCCCCCCCCCCCTTACTGCTTTTTTTGGTTGTCTTCTGTTCACTTTTAAAGGCTTCCCACTAATCCTTACCACTTTTTATGCTTTTTCTTTTCCTTTTATGCTGTCCTTGACTTCCCTCGTCAGCCATTGATGCTTTGTCCTCCCCTTAGCATGTGGTTGGATAAGATATGAGTGGAATAATTGTAGATGAATTTTAATGCAGATGAATATAAAGCACAGTTACAAAGAAAGAGAAATGGATAAAATATAAATCAGTGTTCAAATAGTTGTTTCGTTTTACAGAATGAGTATTTCTGAAAAGAGTCATTTTATCAACTGTCTTATACGCATTGGATCAATCAAGAATATTAATGTCAGAGGAACTTTATACTGCATGAGAAGGAGGTGCTGATTGGCTAGCAATTGGACTCTGGTAGATATGTTGCCATGGAGAATATACCAGTTGGTGGTGACTGACCATTAATGGCCAAGCATTGTTCAAAATTTATACCTGGCAGTTTGATTCTAGTCAAGACTTTGAAGGATGCAACAATGAATGGCTATCACTGAGTAGTGCAGTGGATATTGTCTATATGAACTTCAGTAAGGCCTTTACAAGGTCCCTCATGGCAGATTGATGTGGAGTTTGCACATGGGATCAAAGGTGAGCGGGCAAGGTGGATACAAAACTGGCTCGGTCAAAGAAGACAGAGGGTAACAATGGAAGGGTGCATTTCTGAATGGAGGGCTGTGACAAGTAGTACTCATCAGGGATCAGTGCTGGGACCTTTGCTATTTGTAGTATGTATAAATGATTTGGCGGGAAATGTAACTGGATTAATTAGTAAGTTTGCAGACAACAAAGGCTGGTGGATTTGTGGATAGCGATGAGGACCATCAGAGGATACAGCAGGATATAGATCAATTGAAGACTTGGATGGAGAGATGGCAGATGGAGTTTAATCTGGGCAAATGTGAGATAATGCATTTTGGAAGGTCTAATACAGATAGGAAATATATAGTAAATGGCAGAACCCTTAAAAGTATTGATAGGCAAAAGGATCTGAGTGTGCAAGTACACAGGTCACAAAGTGGCAATGCAGGTGGAGAAGATAGTCAAGAAGGCATAAGGCATGCTTGCCTTCATCGGCTGGGGTATTGAATTTAAAAATTGGCAAGTCGTGTTGCATCTTTGTAGAAAGTTAGGGCGCACTTGGAATATAATGTTCAATTCTGATCGCCACACCACCAGAAGGATGTGGAGGCTTTGGAGAGGGTACAGAAAAGATTTACCAGGATATTGCCTGGTATGGAGGGCATTAGCTATGAGGAGAGGTTGGAGAAACTTGGTTTGTTCTCCCTGGAGCGATGGAGATTGAGGGGAGACCTGATTGAAGTCTTAGATTGAGAGGCGTGAACAGAGTGAATAGTCAAACTTTTTCCCAGGGTGGAAGAGCCAATTACTTGGGGGCACAGGTTTAAGGGGCAAGGTTTAAAGGAGATGTACAAGGCAGATTTTTTTTTTACAAAGTAGTGGGTGCCTGGAACTCGTTGCCAGGGGAGGTAGTGAAAGCAGAGTTGGTAGTGACTTTTAAGGGGCATCTTGACAAGTACATGAATAGGATGGGGGAATAGAGAGATATGGTCCCCGCAAGGATGGGGGGGTTTTAGTTAAGTCGGGCAGCATGGTCCGTGCAAGCTTGGAGGGCCGAAGGACCTGTCCCTGTGCTGTAATTTTCTTTGTTCATGCTGAAACAGGCGCAGTGTCTTTTTGTCTGTAAAGAAAAGGGCATTGTGTGTTCATGGATATAGTTTCTATTACATGCAAATGTGCCATGCTCCAATCCCAATTATCTTAAATTAGTTGTCAGCATAATTTATTAGCACACTGAGGATTGTTTAGCAAATGCTGTCAAATCATCACATCTAATGTTGGACACTGTCCTTTGAGTTTTGCAAGCAAAGCTTAGTTGGGTATGATCTGTATCTTGCCTGTTGTAAGTAGTTGAAAGGACATGATGTTTGATATGATCTGCCAGTCTTTGTGACGTATAGCCCACATACCGAGCATCTCACTGGCAGTGCAATCTGTAAGTCACATTACTCATTTGTGTGATGGGCAGAATGTTTTCTTTTGGTTTGACATCAGCATGCTGTTTGTGGCCAGTCCCAGTTGTGTTGCTCCTGTAACAGTGTGAAACAGCTAGCTTCACCTGTGCTCAAATGTTTGTGATACCTGAGGTTGACTCAGAACTTTCCAGGGCCGAAAGTGACGGGCTTAGGCCCGTTCATGAGTTTGTGCGATAAACAAAGTGAAATGATCTGATCATGATGCCTTTGATATTGCCTATTTTAGTACCAAACTTGCATGGTGAGTAAATAGCTCAGGCCCTATTTAAGAGGTTGCAGGTTAGGTTACTCTTATTGTGTGGAAATGTAACTTGATTGTGTCAGTTTAAAGTCGGTTTCTAATTCCGTAATTTTCAGCGCTACAGAAAGCTCACTGTTCCATTGTGTGCTCCCTCGTACTGAGAATGTATGCCTGGCTGCTCACTCAGTCAGACGTGACATGTAGACCACCTTTTCCATTCATAAAATAATGTGTTGTGCCACACACTGCCTGAAAAATGGGCAGTTTGTGGAGCTGTTGATCACACTTGGGAGTGAATATTGATGTATTTCTTTAATAACACTAGGTTAAATGAGGGCCACACCGTGTATCTGGAGCGTATGATAGGCCGTTCCATGTTTGGTGAGAAACACAGGCAATTTGCAGCTATTGGAGGCTGGAAGGATTTGCTCGGAGCGGTGAGTTAATTATTATGGTAACCCTTTTACTAATTACAGGATGCTGCACACATTATACTTAATGCTCCTTAAGATTATAATGCCTTGTACCTAAAAATAAATAATTAGGCCATTTAAATACTTGATGTAATGTTACATTTCTGTGCAGATATTGGGATAAGTTGACTTGTAAAATGAAGGCTGACTTCAGTTAGTTCCCTCTTTCTGACAGATGTGATTATCATTTTGAGCAATACTTTGTGCCTGCGATTATAGCATTTTTCTTAATTGAGTGGGAGCGGGAGCTAGGGCTGAGATTCAGGCCAAGCAGCCTGTACAAGGAGACTGGACAAGGAACCAGCCTGACAATGAGGGAACTATCCAGCATTCTCCATGGCATGAATAACAGTTGCAATGACCACAACAGCTTATATAGTACATCTAATGTAGTAAAATATCACAAGGTGCTTCAGAGGAGTATAGTTAAATAAAATTGGTGCTGAGACAAAGGAAGACCTTGGGACAGGTTGCCAAAAGCTTTGCTAAAGAGTTAAGTTTGAAGGAGCATCTTAAAGGGGTAGACATGGGTTGGGGGGGGCGGGTTCCAGAACTTCAGGCCTAAACATGTTATAATAATGGTAGGCCATAGGAAAAGACTAATAACTAATTAATTATCAAAGGAGGTTTCAAAATGTAAGTGGGAGTTTTTCAAAATCTATTTAGTTTATTTGTGCAGCATCTTCATTCCAGTGGATGGTGCTGTTGCCTTATTTAAACTCTGAACTTTTTATTGCAAGATTTATGTGGAATTCTTGGATTTCACCTAATTTTAAACATGAGTCTATTTTTCTTCTTCTTGAATTGACAGCATTATTTAATAATTTCCATTTTTTCTTTCTTTTAATTATCGTCCAAACTGCGTGTAATGTTTCTTGCTTTGAAAATAAGACTACAGACATTTTCTCAAGGTTTGAATAGGTCAGTGCCAATGGGAAATTCTTGTGTTCTATCTTGTACTTTCCTGAAAAGTACATGTTTATAAAGCTATCTTCCTAAAATACCAGTTAAGTTTGAAAAAGTTTGGACTTCCAAGACAGGCCAGAGGATTGATCTGGAAAATAGCCTGGATATGAAGACTTTGTTCCTCATGCTAATGAATTTGTACGTTTCCATGAAATTACTAAGTCCTCAGGAATCTGACAGTGTGACATGCTCTATTTTATGAAGCAGTTTGTACCATTGTGCCTTTGAAGGCAGTGACGTGAAGATGGTGGCATTCTGGAGGCAAGCAGGCCAGAGTTACATTCAGTACTCTGGAACCTATGCGCGGGTGGTGAGGGATGCCCTGAAACTCAGCACCCAAGCAGAGGCCGGGAAAGCGGCAGAAGTAAATGCCAAAGTCAGCAAGGCAAAACAATAATGTGACCTGAGCAGCTTCCACGTACCTGAGCATTCACAATTTTCACAGTAACTCTATTGCAGTGTTAATGTCAGCCTACTTGTGACATTAATAAATAAAATTTAACTTAAAACTTCTAAATGAGAACTTTTTGTCCCATCATCCTGAAACATGGAACTGTGAATACTGTGAATCCATTTAAAGACTGTCTGCAAAACTGACCAAATGCTAATTAAAAATATAAAACAAAAAAAACCCAGGAAATGATTAAACTTTATTTCTGCTAGAGACATTAACTCTGAAGAAGAATTGAGATTTGCATCATCCACATTTAGTAACGGATTATGCAGATCTACAAAAGAGTCTATCCAGATGTCTTCACACTAATAAAGCTGGAAGAAATATTTCCACAAAAGATTTCTTGATCCAATAAAGACATTTCCTTTCCCTCCATTTCTATTCCCTCTTTCACAGATTCTATGCATTCAACCCTTGTATTGGTGGTTGGCACTAACTATAAATAATCTAGTTTTTAATTTTGTGGTCTCTATTTCCAGGACATTCAAAAATAACAGGAGAGTGTAATGGGTCTCCGTATGCTCTCTAGCAATGCTGCAGTTAGAGGTTAATTGTTAACCTTGGACAGGCTATCACATTCACAGTTCCTGGAGGGACATGTTTTGACTTAGACTCTATTTGCTAGTAAAAGCCATCCTTTTGCTATTAGCACAAAGCAAAATTATGGAAGCCTGGGCTGTGACAGTTGTATCATGGAAAGATGTTTAGTGTAACTGACAGGAGTGAGGGATGGGAACCATTACTTTGAGTGCTGTTTGGGGAGAATATTGTGATATTTGTTCTTTTGCAGCAATGTAGAATCATAGAATCCCTACAGTGCAGAAGGAGGCCATTGGACCTATTGAGTCTGTGCCAACTGCAATCCCACCCAGGCCCTATGCTCAACCCTACTTACTTACCCTGCTAATTCCCCCGACACCAAGGGGCAATTTAGCTTGGCCAGTGCACCTAACCCGCACATCTTTGGAGTACAGGAGGAAACTGGAGCACCTGGAGGAAATCCAAGCAGGCACGGGGAGAATGTACTTTACAGACAATGACCCAATGGGCGGCACGGTAGCACAGTGGTTAGCACTGCTGCTTCACAGCTCCAGGGTCCTGGGTTCGATTCCCGGCTCGGGTCACTGCCTGTGTGGAGTTTGCACATTCTCCTCGTGTCTGCGTGGGTTTTCTCCGGGTGCTCCGGTTTCCTCCCACAGTCCAAAGATGTGCGGGTTAGGTTCATTGGCTATGCTAAAATTGCCCCTTAGTGTCCTGGGATGTGTAGGTTAGAGGGATTAGCAGGTAAATGTGTAGGGATATGGGGATAGGGTCTGGGTGGGATTGTGTTCGGTGCAGACTCGATGGGCCGAAGGGCCTGTTTCTGCACTGTAGGGTTCTATGCTGGTTCTATATGCAGGGTAGAATAGGTGTGGGGTGATGTGGCGGCGCGGACTCGTTGGGCCGAAGGGCCTGTTTCCCGTGCTGGGTTGTTCTTTGTTCAAACCAGGAATCAAACCTGGGTCCCTGGCGTTGTGAGGCAGCAGTGCTAACCACTGTGCCACCATGCCCACTCTCAACATCTCAATTTCCCAACAGCAGAATTACTGATCATGTGCATTTCACTTGACTGGGGCACTGTTGTTGAAAATGAAACCTATGCATGCGCAGAGAAGAAATAACTGTTATATTAACTCCTGATCTCTGACTTGATTTATTTAACGAAGGAACATATTTACATTTGGCTTCTCTCCACACATGCTGCCCGATCTAACTTTCTATTATCCTTCTTTTATTTCATTTTGTACTAATTTTAATTTGATTTTTTTTGTGCACAATGTTTAAGCGTCAACTTTAAACTGTTAATCTAAATAAATTCATTAATAGATGTTACCTTTTCAGAAATTGATGATTTGAAATTCATGCTTTCTGCTAGGTTGAGACATTTGGTTCTACTAATCCTCTGACCAATCTGGTCCCCAAGCTCTGTGAGATTGACCCTGATGATGCATTCTCATCGATTCCATATGAAAAAGGATTTGCCTTACTTTATCATTTGGAGGAGTTACTTGGAGGACCAGGTGAATGCATCATATTAGAAATTAATATTTAGTTTTGTAAATGCACATTGTCTTAATTTCCTTTAGATTTTTTTATATTGAAGAATTTTTTTTTGCATTTGTTGCTAGACATCTTCATGGGTTTCCTCAAGGCATATGTTCAGATATTTGCCTACAGCAGTGTAACCACAGAAGACTGGAAGAATTGCCTGTATTCATACTTTAGTGATAAGGTTAGTACCTTCAGATAAATATGTGGAATTAATTTCTTTTTATTGTCATTTTGGTTAGGAATTTTTCTGCATCTCTTTAAATGTCAAGAAGACCATAAGAAATGGGAACAGAAATAGGTCTACTCTACCATTCAATGGCTGATCTAATATTCCTCATGTCCACTTTCCTGCCCTTTCCCTGTAACCCTTAATTCCCTTCCTGACCAAAAATCCATCTATCTCAGCTTTAAATATACACAAGGACTCTGCCTCCACAGCTCTCTCTGGCAAAGAGTTCCAAAGACACTCAACCCTCAAGAAATTCCTCCTTTTCTCAGTCTTACAATGGCACCTAGAACAAAGAACAAAGAACAAAATCAGCCCGGGAAACAGGCCCTTTGGCCCAACGATCAAACCCCTAAGTTCATTCGACTTTCCCGTCACACTCCTTGCATTAAAACAGATGCACCTAAGACCCTCAGGCCCTCTCGGATCCTCCTCCTCCTGGGGGATTTCCCTATCAACTAGACTTACCCTGACCTCCAACTCACTCCCAGTGCCTGAGCTGTCTCTCTCCTCCTCCTCTCTCTCTCTCTCTCTCTCTCTCTCTCTCTCTCTCTCTCTCTCTCTCTCTCTCTCTCTCTCTCTCTCTCTCTCTCTCTCTCTCTCTCTCTCTCTCTCTTTCCCCCCCCCCCCCCCCCCCGCCGCTCCCCTGCCTAATTTATATATATTTAATTTAATATAGTTTAAACCTGCTAAATGAATATAGCTGAGGAGGGCACTGGGTTGCAGGGGTGTAAAATAGACAGTATTGCAGTTGATAAGGGGGATGTGCGGGATATTCTAGAGGGTTTGAAAATAGATAAGTCCCCTGGTCCTGATGGGATTTACCTAGGATTCTCTGGGAGGCAAGAGAGGTGATTGCAGAGCCTCTGGCTCTGATCTTCAGGTCGTCGTTGGTCTCTGGTATAGTACCGGAAGATTGGAGGATAGCGAATGTTGTCCCATTGTCTAAGAAGGGGAACAGAGACTTCCCCGGGAATTATAGACCGGTGAGTCTTTCTTCTGTTGTGGGCAAGGTTTTAGAAAAAATTATTAGGGATAGGATTTATAGTTATTTGGAGAGTAATGAATTGATTGGAGATAGTCAGCATGGTTTTGTAGCGGGTAGGTCGTGCCTTACTAACCTTATTGAGTTTTTTGAGAAAGTGACCAAAGAGGTGGATGGGGGTAAGGCAGTTGACGTGGTATATATGGATTTTAGTAAGGTGTTTGATAAGGTTCACCACGGTAGGCTTCTGCAGAAAATGCAGATGTATGGGATTGAGAGTAGTCTACGAAATTGGATCAGGAATTGGCTAGCAGATAGGAGACAGAGGGTGGTGGTTGATGGTAAATATTCGTCATGGAGTTCAGTTACGAGTGGTGTGCCTCAGGGATCTGTTTTGGGGCCACTGCTGTTTGTAATCTTTATTAATGATCTGGATGAGGGTATAGTTGGGTGGATTAGTAAATTTGCTGATGACACCAAAGTCAGAGGTGTGGTAGATTGTGAGGAAGGGTGTCATAGTTTGCAGGGAGACTTAGGTTGCAGAGCTGGGCATAGAGGTGGCGGATGGAGTTTAATGAGGAGAAGTGTGAGGTAATTCACTTTGGTAGGAATAACAGATGTGTTGAGTATAGGGCTAAAGGGAGGACTTTGAATAGTGTGGATGAGCAGAGGGATCTAGGTGTATGTGTACATAGATCCCTGAAAGTTGGAAATCAAGTAGATAAGGTTGTTAGGAAGGCGTACGGTGTCTTGGCGTTTATTGGATAGGTTTATGGACAAAAAGGGATTGGTTTAGATTAGTGGGTCATTGTTTTTTTTTAACTGGTCGGCGCAACATCGTGGGCCGAAGAGCCTGTTCTGCGCTGTTATGTTCTATGTTCTAAACACTCCAGCCAACCTCCCAGCTGAAATATGTGTATCCTTCCCATTTAAGTGTTCCCTATCCCTCTTATACAAGTGTCCTTCCTTTGCAAAGACTTCCCAATGGTCAACAAAACTAAAACCCTCTGTCCTGCACCAATCCCTCAGCCATGCATTCAGCTGCAGGATCTCATTATTCTTATCCCTGCTACTGCTGGGCACTGACAGCGGCCCAGAGATTGCCACCCTGGAGGCCCTACACTTCAGCCTGGCTCCCAACTCCCTGAACTGCGTACGTATTTCCCCCCTACTCTTCCTTCCTATGTCCCTCTCTCCTACATGTATAATTACATCTGCCTGGGTCCCTTGGCCCTTCAAGATTCCCTCTATCCTCTCTGACACATCCTGTACCTCTTTATTCTGAGACCATGTCCTTTGGCCCTAGACTCTCCCAAGAAGGGAGGCATCCTCTCAGCATTTACCCTGTCAAGCCCCTTAAGAATCCTATATGTTTCAATGAGATCATTTCTCATTGTTCTAAATTTCAACAAGTAGCATCCCAGCCTGTTTAACATTCCCTCATGGGGCAATGCCACTATACTGGGGATTGTCCTAGTGAACCTTCTCTGAACTGACTAAAATGAAATAATATCTTTCCTCAAATAAGTGAACCAAAGCTGCTCACAGTACTCCAGATATAGTCTCATCAGTACTTTGTACGGTTACAGCAAGTCTTCCCTGTTCTTGTACTCCAGCCCCTTTGCAACAAGGGCCGACATTCCATTAGCCTTCCTGATTACCTGCTGCACCAGTGTGCTAGCTTGTCTTGTTTCTTGCACAAGTGCCCCCCTGCCTGTGTTGCTCCTTTCTGCAGTTTTTCTCCATTTAAATAATACTGTTCTTTTGTTTTCCCTTTCAAAATGAACAACTTCACATTTTCCAACTTTTTGCCCCCTTGTTTAATCAGATTTTACCCTACTTGCAACTTGCCTTCCACCTACTTCTGTATTTTCTGCAAATTTGGCTGTGGTTCATTTGTTGCCTTCCCCCAAGTTAGTAATATATATTGTAAACAGTTGCAGTGCCAGCACTGATCCCTGTGCAACCTCACTAATTACAAGTTGTTAACCTGAAAAAGAACCCCTTATCCACATTTATTCTTTCCTGCCCGTTAGCCAGTTCTCAATCCATGCTAATATACTACGTTCAATATCATTGGCTCTTATATGATTTAACCTTATTGCATGTCTTCTGGAAGTCCAGATGCAACACTGGTTTGCCTCTATTCACAATAGTTGAGACTTCCTCAAAACTCTAAATTAGTCTAAAAAAACAGCTTCTCTTTCATGAAGCCATGCTGACTCTGCTTGATTAGATTGTGATTTTCCAAATGTGCCGCCATTACTTCCCGAATTGATTTCCAACATTTTCCAACAGTCGATGTTAGGCTGTATATATATATCTGCTTTTTGCCTCTCTCCCTTTTTGAATAGTGATATCACATTGGCAGTTTTCCAATCTTCTGGTATTTCTCCGGAAGTGGGTATGCCGGCGTTGGACTGGCGTAAACACAGTAAAAAGTCTGACAACACCAGGTTTTAGTCCAACCGATTTATTTAAATAAATCGGTTGGACTAAAACCTGGTGTTGTCAGACTTTTTACTGCGATTTCTCCGGAATCCAAGGATTTTTGGAAAATTACAACCAATGTAACCAATATCTCTGCATCTATTTCTTTTAGATTCCTAGGATGCAAGCCACCAGGACCAGGGGATTTATCTGCCTTTAGCCCCATAAGTTTGTCCAATACAATTTCTCTAGTGGTGTTACTTGATTCTTTCCACCATATTCTTTAATATTAATGGGATGTTGAAGTATATTTCACTGTAAAGACTGATCCAAAATATCTCTAACTCTGTCATTTCCTTGTTCTCAATAACTGTCTCCCCAGATTCATTTTCGAAGGGGCTTATATTCACTTTGATCTCCCTCTTTTTATATATTTAAAGAAGCTCTTACTGTCAGATTTTATATTCCTTGCAAGGTTAATTTTATTTATTATTGTCACATGTATTGGGATACAGTATAAAGTATTGTTTCTTACATACTATGCAGACAAAACATACTGTTCATAGGGTACTTGGGAGAAAAGGAAAGGAGAGCATGCAGAATATACTGTTACAGTCACAGGTTGTAGAGAAAGATCAGTTTAATATATGGTAAGTTCATTCAACAGTCTGGCAGCAGGGAAGAAGCTGTTCTTGAGGCAGTTGGTACATATTCTGAAACTTTTGCATCTTTTTCCCAATGGACGAAGGTGGAAGAGACAATGTCCAGGTGCGTGTGATCCTTAATTATGCTGGCTGCTTTTCCAAGACAGCAGGAAGTATAGACCGTCTACACAATAGTTTTCTCTTGTTTATTTTCTCTCTTCATTATCTTCCTAGTCCTCCTTTGCTGGATTCTGAATTCATCCCAGTCTTCAGGGCTATCACTGACTTTTGCCTCCTGTATAAGCTTTTTCCCTTCACAATACTCTCTTTCACTTCCTTGATTAGCCATGGTTCGGTTATTCCTCTTAGAAGATTTCCTCCTTACTGGGATGTATTTTTGCTGAGAGTCTTGAATTACCTCCTTAAATGCTTGCCACTACCTGCTTACTGTCTTTCTTGCGAATCTATCCACCCAGTCCACTGCAGTTAACTCTATCCTCATTGTAATTCTCTTTATTTAAGTTGAACACAATTATTTCTGACCCAGATTTCTCACATTCAAACTGAGTATTAAATTCTATCATGTTATCACTATTTCCTAGAGAATCTTTTACTGTTGAGTCATTTATTAAACCTGCCTCATTACCCTATACAAGGTAGCCTGTTCACTGCCTCCATGACATATTGCTCTAAGAAACCATTGCTAATGTGCTCTGAATTTGTTGTTGTAGCTACCTTTCCAACTTAATTTATCCATTCAATATGAAAATTAAAATGACCCATGATTATTGTTATTTTTTCATACTGCTATTATTTGCTGATTTATATCCTTTCCTACAGTCTGGCTATTGTTTGGAGGTCATGTACTCTACCAATGCTTTCTTTACCTTGGCTTTTTTTTTTAAATCTCATCCCAAATGGATTCCAGTTATCCCAGAAAAACAGAAATCTGACAGTATCAGCTTGTAGGTGTACGTCCTAAATTTTTATTTTGCACTTTTCACTCATAACTTCATAGATATGTACATGTGTTAAATAAAAAAAACCTAATAACAACGGTGCTTCAGGGAACATTTGGAATCCTCATCTCTCCCCACTTTCCACTCACTGACTGCAGAGTAGCCTCATACTATAGAATAGGCAAGCCACCATACTGAACAACTTCAAAACTCTGCAAGAAGTTGAACATAAGAACATAAGAAACAGGAGCAGGAGTAGGCCATCTGGCCCCTCGAGCCTGCCCCGCCATTCAATAAGATCATGGCTGATCTGTCGTGGTTCAGTTCCACATTCCGGCCCTCTCCCCATAACCCTTAATCCCCTCTCATCAAAAACCCATCAACCCGCTTCTTGAAAATATTTAGCAAGGCAGCCTCCACCACTTCAACGGGTAGAGAATTCCAGAGATTCACCACCCTTTGAGTGAAGAAGTTCCTCCTCAACTCCGTTCTAAAATGCCCCCCCCTTTATCTTGAGGCTGTGCCCCCTAGTCCTACTGTCTTTTTTGAGCGGGAAGAGTCTCTCCACCTCTATCCTATCCATCCCTCTGATGGCTCTGATCTTCAGGTCGTCATTGGTCTCTGGTGTAGTCCCGGAGGATTGGAGGATAGCGAATGTTGTCCCATTGTTTAAGAAGGGGAACAGAGACTTTGCCGGGAATTATAGACCGGTGAGTCTTACTTCTGTTGTGGGCAAGGTTTTAGAAAAAATTATTAGGGATAGGATTTATAGTTATTTGGAGTGTAATAAATTGATTAGAAATAGTCAGCATGGTTTTGTAGCGGGTAGGTCGTGCCTTACTAACCTTATTGAGTTTTTTGATAAGGTGACCAAAGAGGTGGATGGGGGAAAGGCAGTTGATGTGATATATATGGATTTTAGTAAGGCGTTCAATAAGGTTCACCATGGTAGGCTTCTGCAGAAAATGCAGATGTATGGGATTGTGGGTAATCTAGGAAATTGGATCAGAAATTGGCTATCAGATAGGAGACAGAGGGTGGTGGTTGATGGTAAATATTCATCATGGAGTTCGGTTACGAGTGGTGTGCCTCAGGGATCTGTTTTGGGGCCACTGCTGTTTGTAATCATTATTAATGATTTGGATGAGGGTATAGTTGGGTGGATTAGTAAATTTGCTGATGACACCAAAGTCGGAGGTGTGGTAGATTGTGAGGAAGGGTGTCATAGTCTGCAGGGAGACTTAGATAGGTTGCAGAGCTGGGCCGAGAGGTGGCGGATGGAATTTAATGCGGAGAAGTGTGAGGTAATTCACTTCGGTAGGAGCAACAGATGTGTCGAGTGTAGGGCCAACGGGAGGACTTTGAATAGTGTGGATGAACGGAGGGATCTAAGTGTATGTGTACATAGATCCGTGAAAGTTGGGAATCAAGTAGATAAGGTTGTTAAGAAGGCGTACAGTGTCTTGGAGTTTATTGGTAGGGGGATTGAATTTAAGAGTCGCAGCGTCATGTTGCAACTGTACACTACTCTGGTACGGCCGCACTTGGAGTACTGTGTGCAGTTCTGGTCCCCACATTACAGGAAGGATGTGGAGGCTTTGGAGAGGGTGCAGAGGAGATTTACTAGGATGTTGCCTGGTATGGAGGGGAGGTCCTATGAGGAGAGACTAAGGGATTTGGGGTGGTTTTCGTTGGAAAGAAGGCGGCCAAGAGGGGATCTTATTGAAACATATAAGATGATTAGAGGTTTAGATAGGGTGGACAGTGATAGCCTTTTTCCTCGGATGGAGAATGCTAGCACGAGGGGGCATGGCTTTAAATTAAGGGGGGGTAGCTACAAGACGGATGTCAGGGGTAGGTTCTTTACCCAGCGGGTGGTGAGGGATTGGAATGCCCTGCCTGCTGCAGTTGTAAATGCTCCTAGTTTGGGGGCGTTTAAGAGATCTGTAGATAGGTTTATGGATGAAAAGGGATTGGTATAGGCTAGTGGGTCATTGTTTTTGTAACTGGTCGGCGCAACATCGTGGGCCGAAGGGCCTGTTCTGCGCTGTAATGTTCTATGTTCTATCCCATTCATCATCTTATACGTCTCAATGAGATCTCCCCTCATTCTTCTAAACTCCAAGTACAAGCCTAGTTCATTCAGCCTCTCCTCATAGCTCAACCCCCTCAACTCCGGTATTAGCCTAGTAAACCTCCTCTGCACTCCCTCCAAGGCCAAAATATCTTTACGCAGGTGCGGCGCCCAAAACTGCACACAGTACTCCAGCTGCAGCCTCACCAATGCCCTATACAGCTGCAGCAAGACCTCCCTACTTTTATATTCAATCCCCTTCGCTATGAAGGCCAGCATCCCATTCGTCTTCCTGACCACCTGCTGCACCTGCAAGCTGGGTTTTTGCGACTCATGCACAAGGACCCCGAGGTCCCTCTGCACTGTCGCCTGCTGCAGTTTTTCATCACGTAAGTAATAGTCCTTCCTACCATTCTTCCTTCCAAAGTGGACCACCTCACACTTGCCAACATTAAATTCCATTTGCCATTTCCTGGTCCATTCGCCCAGCCTATCCAGATCCTTCTGCAGACTCTCCACACCCTCCGCACAATTTGCCGTTCCCCCAATCTTGGTGTCATCTGCAAATTTCGACACCCTACACTCGGTTCCCTCCTCCAGATCATCTATATAAATGGTAAAAAGCTGAGGCCCCAGCACCGACCCCTGGGGCACTCCACTAGTCACCATCTGCCAATCCGAATAGCACCCGTTGATCCCCACTCTCTGCCTCCTATTTGACAACCAATTCTCTATCCACGCTAACACCCTACCCCCAACTCCATGCTCCTCGACCTTCTGCAATAACCTCTTATGAGGTACTTTGTCAAACACCTTCTGAAAATCCAGAAAGACCACATCCACCGGCTCTCCTCTATCCACCGCCCTAGACACATCCTCATAGAACTTCAGTAAATTTGTCAGACACGACTTCCCTTTAATGAAACCGTGCTGCGTCTGCTCTATCAAGCAATTCCCTTCAAGATGCCTCGCAATTTCCTCTTTAATGACGGATTCTAACATTTTACCTACCACAGACGTTAAACTAACCGGCCTATAATTCCCTGCCTTTTGCCTGGCACCCTTCTTAAACAACGGCGTAACATTAGCCGTTTTCCAATCTTCCGGCACTTCCCCGGAATCCAGCGACGTCTGGAAAATAACCACCAATGCTAAGTTTAATTTAGTTTCTATAACGCTTGGTTATGTTACAATTATCTGACCATGTTAAAAGCAGCATCTCTATCCTTGCATGTACTACTAAACATTGGTAGGCCTCCCATGCTCCCCAAAACCTAGTTTCTTAAGAATTCTAGATGTTAATAAATTTACTATTAATGATATTTGAGATCAGGTTCTAGAAATTCAATGGCACAATATAGCCTCCATTGTGGTGGGACATTACGAGCTGGAAGTACACAGTCTGCCATTTTGGTGTAGGCAAATAAAAAGATGTTCAATAAAGCCAGGTTTATATATGGCCTATCTGGCAGTCCTTAACTGTGGCTGTTGCAGTCCATCACCAAAATGTGAAATTTTTAACGTGTGCTGCTCCTATCTCCATGTTAAATCTACAACACAAAAGTAACTAAAACGTCCGTGGGCTTGGCATTAAGTTTACCAATGAACAATATCATCATTTGTTAGTTTGTCTAGATAATCAATAAACTACTTTTGTCATTTTTTGAGGTTCTATGAGTTGGGTATTTGCTATGCCTTGTCAGACATGGGCTGTTCCCTCTGATTATGGAAATAAGACACAAACACAACAATTGGGTTTTCGTGGAGAAAGCTGCTAGACCGTCCTCTTTGTTAGGCTTGAGTTAAGAATGTAGAAGGTTTTTTCACCAAGAACCTATTGGGTAAGGGTAGATTGTCCAGTGTTTTGTATTCTATGTTAGATTAACTAAATTGAGTGAGTTTACTCATAATTATTGTCATGTATTGTCTCTTGCTCTTTTGGAATTAAAATAGCTTACTGTTTGTTCCGGCTCCAGTTCACTAAAGTGTGAACAGTCGAACTGCTGAAGAATTGACAGAGCTCAACTGGAATGAGTGAAAGATGCAGAACAATTTTAACCTCTTTAAAAACGTGAGATTGAGTCAGGTGTGAGATTCAAACCTAAATTCAAACTGCCTGCGTTTTCACTAATGGAGGTGGCGCAATGCTAGCAACTCCCACTCAGAGTTTGGTAGTTGAAAGCTTTGAAGCTGGCCAGGTGCTTCCGTTTTCATGGGGTTTCTATTTTCAACATGTGTTGGATTTCCTAGACATGGGAGAAACAAGTAAAAAGGAGTTGAGAAGGACTGGATCCATCAGGTATGTGCTTTTCCAGCGCAGCTATGGACCAGGAGGACTAAATGCTTCCTTCAGGCTGTAGGAAGTAACCTGTAAACATCCCTCATTCCTCGATGTGCACTCCACCCCAACACTGACATCATCTGATCTCCCTTGGGTTTCTCAGCCACCATCTCCAAACAACCCACCCCCAACCCTGATTCCTCTCCTGAAGTCTGCTCCTCAGCTTACCGCGCACCCCTATTCCACCATCATCACGCAACTTGCCTTATAGAAACATAGACCATTACAGCACAGTACAGGCCCTTCGGCCCTCAATGTTGTGCCGAGCTATATCCAATCCCAAGATCAAGCTATCTCCTCCCTATAATTCTGGAGTGCTCCAGAACTATCCCAGGCTACAACCTTTTCCATTGTTTCTTGACAAACATCCAAGCCTGTCGCCATGGAGCTGAAATTGCGTGGTGTTCAGGGAAGCTTGAAAACCCTATCTGAGTAAATATTGATTTGATTTATTATTCACATGTAATAGCATACAGTAAAAACTATTGTTTCTTACGATACTGTGGATGGTAATGTCTGATTTCAACACCCAGGCAGATGGTTTGTGATATCCTTTAGATTTAGTAATAAGCAAATACTGAGTAGGTTGGTCATGTGTAGATATTGAGCAGTGAGAGTTTGTTTCAGAATGGAGGGGCATAGGATCTGATTCCATGAGTGAATCATGCCTATTTTACACATGAAGATACTTAAGGCAGATTCAAATTTCAACCTATACTTATACATATTGAAAGAGTTCAACTTGAAACTCATTTAGTGTTTTTTTTACATTAGAAGATGGGATATTGATCAATATATACTATTACATTTAATATTTTTACTTTTCACTAGACTGAGATTTTGAATCAGGTTGACTGGAATACCTGGTTCCATTCTCCTGGAATGCCACCATTCACACCACAGTAAGTCTCCTCTCCCTTATTTCAGTAAGGTTTCTGAGATTAAACAATGACAAATAGGCTGGCACTACTGCTAAAATTGCTTGGAATTTCAGTACAGCACTTAGCATGTTCAACTAATGCTTCAAGACAAATTATGTCAGCGAATAAAGAAAAACAAGTGGACCGATGATTCACAGTGATTTGGAATTCTGTAATTTAGCAGATATGTAATGATGCATGTTGGTGAGATCTCTTCTACCTGAGAGGAAGATCAGTCACATTTTACTTATTCAATTGTTAATTTGTCTATTTTACTTGAACATGATGCATTTTTTAACATATAGTGATTGTTGCCAGCTTAATTAGAAGTGGCCTGGTGTTCTGGGGAAATAAACTTAAAAATCATTTCATGCGGCTTTAAATTCCATTGCTCCCTTTTTGAAGATTTGTATTGTGTACATATGAATGTCACCTCAATTTTGTACTTAATTACACAAGTCATTTTTCCTGTAATTTTTGTGGAAACCAGAATCCTATGTGCTCTTGTACATACATCATGCATCTAAACTTTCCTTTGTTGTCCATTAACATTTTCTCTTATTTAAATGTTATCACTTCATATGGAATAAATGAGATGCTAGTTAGTTTTCACATGATTCCTTTTCACACTGTCTGACAATCGGAAACCATAATATGCTTGCATCGAGTATTGATGTATATTCAAAGAACAAAGAACAACCCAGCACGGGAAACAGGCCCTTCGGCCCAACAAGCCAGCGCCGCCGCATCACCCTACATCTATTCTACCCTGCGTGTCTACGAATAGAACCCTTGACTTAGCCAGATTCAGGGGAGAATAGTGTCAATTTGGTAAAACCAATCAGCCTAAGAGCACATCTTTGGGGTGTGGGAGGAAACCGGAGCGCCCGGAGGAAACCCACGCATCCACAGGGAGAATGCACAAACTCCCACAGACACAGGCCCAAATCCATGTATCTGCATAGCTAGCAGTGCTAGTCACTGAGCTGTTGTGGCGCCCTTCTACCAGTCCAGGATCAAGCACACACACCGACACGAAGTACTAGGCCACTCCTGGAACCTCCAAGAGTAGCCCACGCACGACCCACCGTGTGCATGCCCCTCGTTTGACAACGAGGTGGACCTCCACCTGCGGAATAAAAGACAAAAACGTTAATCACAAGCCTGCCTTTCCGGTCTCTCCCGAGGTTCTAACCCTTATTTAATACCCCTACCATAACCCTCCATCCTCGTTTCACTCATGTGCCTATCTAACTGAACCTTAAACGAGTCCAATGTTCCCGCCTCTAGCACCCTACTCGGTAGCGCGTGCCATACCCCCACAACTCTCTGCGTAAAGAACCTTCCTCTCATATCCAAATTATATCTCTTCCCCCCTCACCCTTAAATCATGTCCTCTTGTATTTGTTACCAATCTAGGGAGCAGTCTCTCACTATTGACTCTGTCTATTCCCTTCAGTATCTTATATACCTCTATCATGTCCCCCCTCAATCTCCGCCTTTCCAAGGAGAACAGTCCCAGTTTCTCCAACCTTTCCTCATACCCCAGCCCCTCCAGGCTCCAGGTTTACCAGGCAACATCCTGGTAAACCTCCTTTGCACCCTTTCCAGAGCCTCCACGTCCTTCCGGTAGTAAGGTGACCAGAACAAAATATATTTTGATTCTAAAAGAGCTTAAATAACTTTTGCAAATGAGGCACTTCTGTAAACTAATCATGTGTCCTTCCCAGCAAATACCTTAAATTAAATTTAATCTCATTAATTATTGTCTTAAAATCATGCACCTCTCAAAATGTGGGCATTGTGCAAAACATGCAACTGAAAAATCGCCCTGTTCTTCCAATTTAGAAAACTGTTAAACACATTTTCCTCGAAGACCTGAGATTCAAAATTGTTTAAGAACAGACGAATTGGGCATCAGCCACATGGTCCTTGTACCCAATCACCATTCAAAATAAGATCATGGCTGATCTGATTTTTAACTTCAACTCCACTTTCCTGCCTACCCAGATAACCTTACAATCCCTTGTTAATCAAGAATTGTGCCCTAAAAATATGTAAAGATTCTGCTTCACAGAACCTGTTGGATGATGAGAGTTCTTGTTCTGCGCTGTAATGTTCTATGTTCTATGACCTTGGTACTGTTAGAACCAAAAACTATAGATACGGAATTGTGCAAAGAAATTTGGAACAAACAAAATATTAAAGGAAACTGACAAAAGTTGAGCTGTGGGATAAATGAGATGATTTCCTTTGTGAAAAATTGCTGTTGTCATCACACAGATTGTTGTTGAATTGATTTGTTTTGATCTTTTAAGGTTATCTCAAGATAAAGCTAATGAATATCATGTCATTTCTTTTGCAGTTATGATACCTCAATGAATGATGTTTGCACAAGTCTTTCTAAACGCTGGAGCAAAGTGAGTAAAATTGTTCTGTTTAAGTTTCTAAAATAATTACAAATTCTGGAGATGAATATCAGTTAGCCTCCAGTTATTCAGATTTTGAGATATTTGATTGTGATGTGGGTAAATGTCCAAAATGTCGGCTTTTGCATCTGCTGACTGAGCTTCATGTGTCCATGTGGCATTAATGTGGTTCTGCGTACCCTGTTACTAAGCCTATTGCGATGACCCACTTGTCTGTATATTTCTGACATCACATTGCACCATCACGTTGCTGGAGCACATCATCCTGCAAACTATATTTCTTTCAAAGAACAATACAGCACAGAAAACAAGCCTTCCGGCCCTCCAAGCCTGTGCCACTCATTGGTCCAACTACACCATTCGTTTGTATCTCTCCGTTCCTAGTCTGCTCATGTGACTATCTAAGTAAGTCTTGAACGATCCCAGCATGTCTGCCTCCACCACCCTACTTGGCAGTGCATTCCAGGCCCCCACCACCCTCTGTTTAAAAACAAAAGTCCCTCTGATATCTGAGTTATACTCACCCCTCCCACCTTGAGCCCGTGACCTCTCGTGATCTTCACCTCCGACCTGGGAAAAAGCTTCCCACTGATGACCCTATCTATACCCTTCATAATTTTGTACACCTCTATTAGGTCTCCCCTCATTCTCCGTCTTTCCAGGAGAACAACCCCTGTTTACCCAATCTCTCCTCATAGCTAAGACCCTCCATACCAGACAACATCGTGGTAAACCTCCTCTGCACTCTCTCCAAAGCCTCCACGTCCTTCTGGTAGTGCGGCGACCAGAACTGGACGCAATATTCCAAACGTGGCCTAACCAACGTTCTATACAGCTGCAACATCAGACTCCAGCTTTTACACTCTGTACCCTGTCCTATAAAGGCAAGCATGCCATATGTCCTCTTCTCCACCTGCGCTGCCACCTTCAAAGATTTGTGGACTTGCACACCTCGGTCCCTCTGTGTTTCTATACTCTTGATGGTTCTGCCATTTATTGTATAACTCCCCCCTACATTAGTTCTTCCAAAATGCATCACCTTGCATTTATCTGGATTAAATTCCATCTGCCATTTCTCACCCAATTTTCCAGCCTATCAATATCCTGCTGTATTGTCCGACAATGTTCATCGCTATCAGCAAGTCCAGCCATCTTCGTGTCATCCACAAACTTGCTGATCTCACCAGTTACACCTCCTTCCAAATCATTTATATATATCACAAATAGCAGAGGTCCCAGTACAGAGCCCTGCGGAACACCACTGGTCATGATGTGGGTATGCCGGCGTTGGACTGGCGTAAACACAGTAAAAAGTCTGACAACACCAGGTTTTAGTCCAACCGATTTATTTGATAATATTCTCACAAGCAAGCAAGCTTTCGGAGTTAGCCCTTTCGACATCACTGGTCACAGACCTCCAGCCGGAAAAAGACCCTTCCACCACTACCCTCTGTCTTCTATGGCCAAGCCAGTTCTCTACCCAGCTAGCCACCTCTCCCTGTATCCCATGAGCCTTAACCTTTTTAACTGTCATGAGGGACTTTGTCAAACGCCTTACTGAAATCCACATAGACGACATCCACGACCCTTCCTTCGTCAACCGTTTTTGTCACCTCAAAAAAACTCCTCCAAATTTGTAAGGCACGACCTCCCTCTTAGAAAACCATGCTGTCTGTCACTAATGAGATTGTGCATTTAGAACGGAACATACATCCTGTCTTTAAGAATCCTCTCCAACAACTTCTGTACCATGGACGTCAAGCTCACCGGCCTATAATTACCTGGGTTATCTCTGCTACCCTTCTTAAATAATGGTACCACATTCGCTATCCCCCAATCCTCTGGGATCTCATCTGTGTCCAATGAAGAGACAAAGATTTCTGTCAAAGGCCCAGCAATTTCACCTTTTGTCTCTGAGCAGCCTAGGATAGATGCCATCAGGCCCTGGGATTTGTCAGTTTTAGCGTACCCTAAAAAACCTAACACTTCCTCCCTTCTAATGGAGATTTTCTCTAATGGGTCAACACCTCCCTCTGAGACACTCCCAGTCAACATGATCCTCTCCTTTGTGAGTATTGATGCAAAGTATTCATTTAGGATCTCACCTATTCCCTTGGGTTCTAAGCATAATTCCCCTCCTTTGTCCCTGAGAGGTCCGATTTTTTTTTCACTCTGACAACTCTTTTGTTCCTAACATATGAATAAAATGCCTTAGGATTCTCCTTAATGCTGTCTGCCAAGAACATTTCGTGACCTCTCTTTGCCCTTCTAACTCCCCGTTTGAGTTCTTTCCTACTTTCTCTGTATTCCTCCAGAGCTCTGTCTGTTTTCAGTTGCCTGGACCTAATATACGCCTTTTTTTTGACCAGATCCTCAATTTCCCTGGTTATCCATGGCTCTCGAATCCTACCTTTCCTATCCTACCTTTCCTATCCTTCCTTTTTACAGGCACATGCCTGTCCTGCAGCCCCATCAACTGTTCCTTAAAAGACTCCCACGTGCCAGATGTGGACTTACCCTCGAACAGCCTCTCCCAATCAACGGCCACCAATTCCTGCCTAATCAGGCTATAGTTAGCCTTCCCCCAATTTAGCACCCTACCCATAGGACAACATTCATCCTTGTCTATTACTATCCTAAAGTTAACAGAATTGTGGTCTCTATTTGCTACATGTCCCCCTACTGAAACTTTGACGACCTGACTGGCTCATTTCCCAGAACTAGGTCCAGTATAGCCCCCTCTCTAGTTGGGCTATCTACATATTGTTCCAAAGAACCTTCCAATACACATTTTACAAATTCCTCCCCGTCCAGATCCCCAGCCCTAAGCACTTTCCAGTCTGAGGGAAATTAAAGTCTCCCACCACAACAACCCTATTTTTTTCTGCACCTATGCAGAATCTCCTGACATATCCGTTCCTCCACTTCCCATGGGCTATTCCCAGCACAGTGATTGCATCCTTCCTGTTTCTGAGCTCCACCCACAGCAACTTATTACATGACCCCTCTAAATTGTCCACTCTCTGCACCACTGTAATATACTCCCTAACTAATATTGCTACTCCCCCATCTCTTTTAGCCCCTCCTCTGTCTCACCTAAAACACTTATACTCTGGAATATTCAGCTGCCAGTCCTGCCCTTCTTTTAACCAAGTCTCCGTCACTGCAATCACACCCAAATTCCGTGTAAGCATTAAGGCCCTAAGTTTGTCTGTCTTACCTGTTATGCTCCTTGCTTTGAAGCAGAAGCACTCCAGACCTCCAAGCCCGCTCAGGTCATCCTCCTCCAGAATGCTGTTCTTCTTAGCTAGCCTTGCCCTGGCCCCCAGCTCATTCCCAGCCTTAGTGCTTACTGACCTACTGTTTTGATCCCCACCCCCCCCCCCCCATATTAGTTTAAACCCTGTCGAAACACTCTAGCAAAACTCCCAGCCACGATATTTGTGCCCTTCCAGTTAAGGTGTAACCCATCCTTTTAGTACAGGTGCCATCCTCTCTTGAAGACTTCCCAATGATCTATGAATTTGAAACCCTCCCTCTTGCACCAGGCCTTTAGCCACGTGTTCAATTGTAGAATCTCCCTGTTCCTAGCCTCACTAGTACTAGGCACTGGGAGCAATCCCCCATCTCCCTGAATTGCTCTCGTATGACCCCCCTCACTCTTTCTACCTACATAATTTTCACCAATGTGTACAATGACATCTGTTTGATTACCTTCCCTTTTTTAATATGCTTCCTATCCTCTGAGACATCCAGTACCCCGGCACCAGGGAGGCAGACTACCATCCTGGAGTCTCATTCACGCCCACAGAACCGCCAGTCATCTAAATCTAATCTTAAAAATGGAACAAATTGAATTTATTCCATTTGCAATCTGATGCCCACAAAGGAATGTATTTCCAATTTTTCAAACAATACCTTATCTGCCTTGCTTTCAGTGTGAGCAAATACTGGATGGTAATTATATCTGAAATATTCAGTCCCTTTCCTGAGCTGCGCACTGTATTACTGACATATAGTCTGCTCCAAAGGATCAGAAGTGAGAATATCTAATACTATGATTCCATTAAGCAGCATAATGCAGCAGGTGGGAATCCACAAGTTAAATTTTCTGCAAATTTAATTTTTGTTTAATAAAGTAGACCTATTTTCAACTTGTTGCTTTAATTTGTGATTGATCTGAGTCCACCGTAGTTGTTAAAATGGTCTATAGTGTCCTGAAACTGTTTACGTGATTTTACTTTTTCATTTTAAATTTGTAAGCACATATTATATTGATAACATCTTGTTGCTATTAATTTATAAATGTCAATTGAAACTGATGCCGATGCATCAATATGAAGTTTGTTTTTTTAATTATGTGCATATATACTGAATAGAATCATTGTTTTCAGGCCACAGATGTCGAGCTGGATTGCTTTACTGAAGGTGACATAAAGGAAATGACACCAGGGCAAAAAATTGAATTTCTTGCTCTTTTGCTTTTGGAGGTAGGATGTGGGTTTGTGTGAGTTGAAGTTCAATGTGTCGGAACGTGACTGCATAGATTGACACTCTGAAGTGGAGATCATAAAGATTTACTAAATATTGCATCTTGTGAAGAATTAAGTATTATCTTAAGTGTTGATTTCAATTTGGTTGTATTTTTTAAATAGCATTGGCCGTTCTTTGGGCAGCATGGTGGCACAGTGGTTAGCGTTGCTGCATCACAGCACCAGGGACTTTGGTTCAATTCCCAGTTTGGATCACTGTCTGTGTGGAGTTTGCACATTCTCTGTGCCTATGTGGGTTTTCTCCCACAGTCCAAAAGATGTGCTGATTAGGTTAGGCCATGTCCCCATACAGGTGCCATAGTATAGCGACTAGGGGATTTTCACAGTAACTTCATCGTAGTGTTAATGTTGGCCTACTTGTGACACTAATAAATAAATTTTATGGATTTCAGAGAAGCATGCAAATGTGATCTTAGAAAAATGCATATTAATATGTTTTAAGTTTCTCTTTTCTGATTAGATATTCTCTTTAAAGATTAACATATTCAAAAGAGGACATTTAT
This sequence comes from Prionace glauca, assembly GCA_037974335.1. Classification (NCBI taxonomy): domain Eukaryota; kingdom Metazoa; phylum Chordata; class Chondrichthyes; order Carcharhiniformes; family Carcharhinidae; genus Prionace; species Prionace glauca. The sequence goes on along the minus strand of CM075739.1, from coordinate 9,593,851 downwards.
ATTCAAGGATGCAGTGTAGTTTTTGTCTGTAAAATCCAGTGTTTAAACTATCTACTGGAGATTATCTTAATTTAACTGATGTGCCGCATCTTTTACAATCAAAAGATAAATGCTTTTCAAAGGGCAAAGCAATTTCACTCATTGAAGGATTTTAAAGCTCTACATTTTATAATGAAATTGATGGATGTTGTGTAGTGAATCTTTAGGAACATTATTAACACTTTCTTTTGGACTATTCCATTGGCTAATTAATATTTAAGAATAGGTTAGAAAAATAATGTAAACTGTAGTTGATTTTAAAATTCATTTTATTTAATAATTCTCCCTACAAAGAGTGACTGAATATTTAGAAAATAAGAAGATGATCTTGGATAGGACCAATGCTTGAGTTAATGTTAAATATACAGTGCTATTCTTTATTACAGTAATCACTTCTCTCTCTGGTCTTTAGCCTCCACTGCGATTCAACAATGTGAAAAGAATGGAACAAGTTTACAAATTTAATGACGTCAAAAATTCAGAGATCAAATTCAGGTATGATTTATTGAAAATCATTAAAGTGCTGAGGTGCTACTGTCAGGTTTTGTGTACATGGACTGTGGATAGGAAAATCAATCCGCGCTCCTCACTCCTATCACTTCAGTTGGATTGCTCCTGAAAACATAGAAACGTAGAAAAACTACAGCACAAACAAGCCCTTCGACCCACAAGTTGCACCGAGTGTGTGCCTACCTACTAGGCTTACCTATAACCCTCTATCTTACTAAGTTCCATGTACTTATCTAAAAGTCTCTTAAAAGACCCTATCGAATCCACCTCCACCACCATTGTTGGCAGCTGATTCCACTCACCCACCACCCTCTGAGTGAAAAACTTACCCCTGATATTTCCTCAGTACCTACTCCCCAGCACCCTAAACCTGCATCCTCTTGTGGCAACCATTTCAGACCTGGGAAAAAGCATCTGAGAATCCACTCCATCAATACCTCTCAACATCTTACACAGCTCTATCAGGTCACCCCTCATCCTTCATCTCTCCAAGGAGAAAAGACCGAGTTCACTCAACCTATTCTCATAAGGCATGCCACCCAATCCAGGTAACATCCTTGTAAATCTCCTCTCCGCCCTTTCTATGGCTTCCAAACCCTTCCTGTAATGAGGCAACCAGAACTGAGCACAGTACTCCAAGTGGGGTCTGACCAGGGATTTATACAGCTGCAGCATTATCTCTCGACTCCTAAACTCAACTCTGCGATTGATGAATGCCAGTACACGATACGCCTTCTTAACCACAGCCTCTACCTGCAAAGCTGCTTTGAGAATTTGTAGACATTCTGGAGAAATGTGAATTTTCCCATCTGCAGTTGCCCCAATTTCCCATATTCAAACAATCTGCCCATTCTGAATGACGGAGCAGACCCAATGGCCCAAATGGCCTACATCTTGTGGTCTGAGCCTCTGGGCAGTGAGATTATTGTTGGTGTTAACATCATACTTGAGTTAAGTACTCAGGGGTTAAAACTACCTATGGAATTTCATCCCAAAATGAGTCTGCACTTTCAGAGGAAGTGATGGTGGGGGGACAAAGTAGTGAAGTGTACAAAAATGCAATATTGTAGGGACAGAGTATTTCAGTAGAGAAATTTAGTCAACAGATGATGGGCAGACTGCGGTAAAATATATTGATTCTGGATCTGTTAACTTGAGAGCAAATAAAGCTGATTTATAAATTAAGTGCATCGTACAAGAATAATAAATGTCTAATCCTAGTAATGCAAAATTTTTGAATTTAACATGTTAATTGTCCAATCATTTAAATTAAGCAATGTCAACAGTACGGCAATATAGGAATTAAGACTGTTGAATTCAGTGGCTGTATAATCATAGAAGTTGCAGCACAATTATTTGAAAACTCTTTTTCCTTCCACTGAAGGTGGTTGCGTTTGTGTCTCCGAGCTCAGTGGGAAAAAGCCATTCCTCTTGCTTTAGAAATGGTTACTGTGCAGGGGAGAATGAAGTTCACTCGTCCTCTTTACAGGTATCATTTCAATTTCAAATAATTGTCATTATTATTAAAGACATCGGACTTTCCATCAGGTTATGAACAAGACAAATGTTGGAAAAACAAATGAACAAAATAGAAGACTGCTTTGAATTCTTATTTTTGATTTGATTTATTATTATCACATGTATATACGGGAAAATATTATTTCTTGCATGCTGTACAGACAAAACATACCGTAGATAGAGGAGGAAAGAATGCAGAATGTAGTGTTAAATTTTTATTTATAAAAATCCTAGCTGCTTTTAATTACGCAGTATATTAAAGTGGCTAAACAAAATAGGGTTGTGTTGAAGTTTAGCAATGTTTTAAATCAGGAATTTATATAGCACCTTCAAACTGGCAGAGACGAGACAGCTGAAGGCATGGGCACTGACCAGTGGAGAAATTCAATTGAGGGATAATGAGGGGCATTAGATCAGCCCAGATTTCTGAGAGTTGTAAAGCTGGAGGTTGGAGATAGAACATAAATCAGTACATCACAGAAGCAGGCTGTTCGGCACAGCACGTGTGTCGAATATGACACCAATTTAGACTCATTCCTTTTGCCTGCCCTTGGTCTGTATTCATCTGCTTATCTAAAAGACCTTTATGTCCCTATAATATCTGCCACCCTTGGACATTCCAGACTCCTACCACTCTGTTTTAAAAGACAAACTTTCTCCCTCGCATCTCTTTTAAATTGTCCCCTCACATTAAATGCATTCCCCCTAATATTAGACATTTCAACTCGGTGGGGGGGGGGGGGGATTCTGACTGTCAAGCCTATTTGAGCAGCATAGTACTTGTTTGTTTTGTAGACTTATATCAGGTCTGAGCTCAGCCTAGGAGCAAGATCAGAAGGATTTGGAAACCAGAATGTGAATTTGAAATACTGCTGTTGCTTAACCAGGAGCCTTTGTAGAAAAATGAACACAGTGGATTTGTGGGTGATGGAGCTTGGTGCAAGTTAGGATGCAGACAGCACAGCTTTGGGTCATCTCAGGGTTTATGGAACATAGGATGTGGGAGGCTGGCCTGGAGTGCTTTCAGATAGACAAGTCCAGAGATAACAAAGACAATGTTATGTTTTGAAGAATGTCTAACTTTTGATTTTTTTTAGTTGATTTTCTATGATTTAGACTAGATTACAGAGAAATGAACATAAGAACATAAGAAATAGGAGCAGGAGTAGGCCATCTAGCCCTTCGAGCCTGCCCCGCCATTCAATAAGATCATGGCTGATCTGTCGCTGCTCAGTTCCACTTTCCCGCCCTCTCCCCATAACCCTTAATCCCCTCTCTTATCAAAAACCCATCAACCCGCGTCCTAAAAATATTTAGCGAGGCAGCCTCCACCACTTCAACGGGCAGAGAATTCCAGAGATTCACCACCCTTTGAGTGAAGAAGTTCCTCCTCAACTCCGTTCTAAACAGCCCCCCTTTTATCTTGAGTCCTACTGTCCCCTAGTCCTGCTGTCTTTTTTGAGTGGGAAGAGTCTTTCCACCTCTATCCTATCCATCCCATTCATCATCTTATACGTCTCAATGAGATCTCCCCTCATTCTTCTAAACTCTAACGAGTACAAGCCCAGTTTATTCAGCCTCCCCTCATAGCTCAACCCCCTCAACTCCGGTATCAGCCTAGTAAACCTCCTCTGCACTCCCTCCAAGACCAAAATATCTTTGCGCAGGTGCGGCGCCCAAAACTGCACACAGTACTCCAGCTGCGGCCTCACCAATGCCCTATACAGCTGCAGCAAGACCTCCCTACTTTTATATTCAATCCCCTTCGCTGTGAAGGCCAGCATCCCATTTGCCTTCCTGACCACCTGCTGCACCTGCAAGCTGAGTTTTTGCGACTCATGCACAAGGACCCCGAGGTCCCTCTGCACTGTCGCCTGCTGCAGTTTTTCGCCCCGTAAGTAATAGTCCTTCCTACAATTCTTCCTACCAAAGTGGACCACCTCACACTTGCCAACATTAAATTCCATTTGCCATTTCCTGGCCCAGTCGCCCAGCCTATCTAGATCCTTCTGCAGACTCTCCACACCCTCCGCACAATTTGCCGTTCCCCCAATCTTGGTGTCATCTGCAAATTTCGACACCCTACACTCGGTTCCCTCCTCCAGATCATTTTTATAAATGGTAAATAGCTGAGGCCCCAGCAGCGACCCCTGGGGCACTCCACTAGTCACCATCCGCCAATCCGAATAGCACCTGTTGACCCCCACTCTCTGCCTCCTATTTGACAACCAATCCTCTATCCACGCTAACACCCTACCCCCAACTCCATGTCCCTCGACCTTCTGCAATAACCTCTTGTGAGGTACTTTGTCAAACGCCTTCTGAAAATCTAGAAAGACCACATCCACCGGCTCTCCTCTATCCACCGCCCTAGACACATCCTCATAGAACTCTAGTAAATTTGTCAGACACGACTTCCCTTTAATGAAACCGTGCTGCGTCTGCTCTATCAAGCAATTCCCTTCAAGATGCCTCGCAATTTCCTCCTTAATGACGGATTCTAACATTTTGCCTACTACAGAAGTTAAACTAACCGGCCTATAATTCCCCGCCTTTTGCCTGGCACTCTTCTTAAACAACGGCGTAACATTAGCCGTTTTCCAATCATCCGGCACTTCCCCGGAATCCAGCGACGTCTGGAAAATAACCACCAAGGCATCCACTATCACCTCCGCCATTTCTTTCAGAACCCTCGGATGCATTCCATCCGGTCCTGGGGACTTGTCCACAATCAGCCCCTCCAGTCTGTCGAGTACCGCCTCTCTAGTAACAGTAATGTCATTAAGACCCTCCAGTCCTACCACCTTTCCATCGCTAACACCCGGCAAATTATTCACGTCCTCCTCTGTGAAGACAGAAACAAAAAAGTTATTCAATACCTTAGCCATATCCCCATCCCCTACCACTAGGTCCCCTTTCTCATCCTCTAAAGGACCAACATTCACTTTAGCCAGCCTCTTCCTTTTTATATATTTATAAAAACTTTTGCTATCCTTTTTTATATTAAGCGCTAGCCCGCATCTTTAATGTAATAAAATGTCTTGGGGCGCTACAAAATATGACACCAAGCCACATGGACATTAATTCAAACGTGCTTGTTCAAAATGGTAGGCTTTAAGGAGCCTCTTAAAGGAAAGTAAGGCAGAGAAGTGTAGAAAGAGTATTCCAGAGCTTTAGGATTAGGCAATTGAAAGTGGCCTCCAAAGGTGGAGTTAATATCGTGGCTCAAAAAGCAGCACTAGAGGACTGCAGATACAAGGGTTTAGCTGCCAAATAACAGTTTTCTGGGAAGGGAAGCTAATCAATGCAAACAAAAAAGTACTATGCTGCTACAAACATTTTCTGATTTCTAGAAATCATTGGGCAATGCCTTTCCCTGTATAAGTTTTAATCTGTCATCCTGTTTATTTAGCCAACTTTCCTCTGCATCGGTATGTATCAACAAAAGATGGCAGCTTCAAAGCTACTGAAATATTTAGTCATAGTGCTGCTTTGATAGCTCACTCATCCTTGTGTTACCTGTGTCTACTATCTCTCCATAATTTTGACATTATTAAAAGTAGTCAAGACACATGCAACAAAACGTTTGGTAGAGTTGCATCACTTATTTTCCCCTCTTACAGGACAGAGATAGATATTTCACAGAATTATGTGCAGAAGAAGCCATTCAACCCATTGAGTGCACTGATTCTCCAGCAGAGTGTTTTAGCTAGACCCTCTTCCCTCCTTTATCTGTGTGTGTAATTCCACACATTCCCCATAGCTAATCCATCTAACCTGCACATTTTTGCAGTTTAGGAAGAAACTGGAGCTCCCAGAGGAAACCCACACAGGAATGGGGTGAATGTGCAAACTCCACACAGGCAGTCTCCCAAGGTCAAAATTAAACCTGGGTCCCTGGCGCTAAAAGGCAGCAGTGCTAACCACTGTGCATTCCAATTATTTGGAAACTGGGTTAGTATTAAAGGATTTATAGTTAAGGACACAAGTGTTTCTGTGGGTGCAAAAGAGACTCCAGATGGTTGCCACCCTGGTGCCAGGGTCAAGAATGTCTCTGAGCAGGCATGGAACATTCTCAAGAGACAGGGCAAGCAGTCAGAGGTCATGGTATACTTTGGCACTAACAACATAGTAAAAAGTCTGACAACACCAGGTTTTAGTCAACCGATTTATTTGATAATATTCTCACAAGCAAGCAAGCTTTCGAGATTACCCTCTTCGTCAGGTGAATGGAGAGTTCTGGCCTCAGACAGAGCATATAAAGCACAGACAGTTTAGAGATTGCTGATTAGAATGCGAATCCTTACACCTAACCTGCTGTTCAAGTCTTAAAGTGGCTGATAATGTGAGTGGAAGGAGCACTGATCACAGTTTAAAGAGATGTGTATTGTCTCCAGACAGTACAGTGAGTGAGGTTTTGCAAACCCAGGCAAGTCACACGGGGGTTACAGATAGTGCGACATGAACCCAAGATCCCTGTTGAGACCGTCCTTGTCGGACTACACACTTCAACCAGATGAAATCGAAGTTCTCAGTCGAGGGCTCAATTTCTGCCCCACCAGCAAAATGGACCCCATCAGTCTCGCAGCGGACACAGAGGAATTCATCAGGCGAATGAGGCTGCGGGAGTTTTTCCACAAACCCCAAGAGGCCAGCAACGAACACAATGAGACAGTCGATGAACCGGAACAGCTGACAAGAGAGATCCGCAGTGCAACAGCCTAAGAGGAAGGAATCCAATTGGACTCCTCTGGAAGGCTGCTGCCCTCGACTGGACTTGTAAGCCCAAACCATCAGGAGGTGCGTTAACACCAGATTCATCAGCCGCACTCACAAGACAGCCCCGAACATCACCCAAGCACAACGCAACGCCATCCACGCTCTCAAGACAAACTGCAACATTGTCATCAAACCAGCAGACAAAGGAGGGGCCATCGTCATACTGAACAGAACGGATTACTGTAAAGAAGTGTACCGACAACTAAACAATGAGGAACACTACAGACAATTACCCACAGATCCGACCAAAGAACACACTCGTCAACTCAACAATCTGGTCAAGACCTTTGATCCGGACCTTCAGAGCACCCTCCGTGCTCTCATTCCACGTACTCCCCGCATTGGAGATCTCTACTGCCTCCCAAAGATACACAAGGCAAACACACATGGCCGTTCCATCGTATCGGGCAATGGAACTCTGTGTGAGAACCTCTCCGGCTACGTCGAGGGCATCCTGAAACCCATTGTACAAAGAACCCCCAGCTTTTGTCGCGACACTACGGACTTCCTACTGAAACTCAGCACACACGGAGCAGTTGAACCAGGGACACTCCTCGTCACAATGGATGTCTCAGCGCTCTACACCAACATCCCCTACAACGATGGCATTGCTGCGACTGCCTCAGTACTCAATGCTGACAACTGCCAGTTTCCAGATGCAATTTTACAACTCATCCGCTTTATCCTGGACCACAATCTCTTCACCTTCAACAACCAATTTTTCATCCAGACACACGGAACAGCCATGGGGACCAAATTTGCACCTCAATATGCCAACATCTTCATGCACAGGTTCGAACAAGACTTCTTCACTACACAGAATCTTTAACCGATGCTATACACTAGATACATCGATGACATCTTCTTCCTTTGGTCTCATGGTGAACAATCACTGAAACAACTATATGATGATATCAACAAATTCCACCCCACCATCAGACTCACCATGGACTATTCCCCAGAATCAGTTGCATTCTTGGACACACTTATCTCCATTAAGGACGGCCACCTCAGCACCTCACTGTACCGCAAACCCACAGACAATCTCAAATGCTCCACTTCTCCAGTTTCCACCCTAAACATGTTAAAGAAGCTATTTCCTATGGACAAGCCCTCCGTATACACAGGATTTGCTCAGATGAGGAGGATCGTGACAGACACCTCCAGACCCTGAAAGATGCCCTCATAAGAACAGGATATGGTGCTCGACTCAGATCGGCAGTTCCGATGTGCCACAGCGAAAAACCGCACCGATCTCCTCAGAAGGCAAACACAGGACACAATGGACAGAGTACCCTTCGTCGTCCAGTACTTCCCCGGAGCGGAGAAGCTACGACATCTTCTCCGGAGTCTTCAACATATCATTGATGAAGACGAACATCTCGCCAGGGCTATCCCCACACCCCCACTTCTTGCTTTCAGACAACCACACAACCTCAAACAGACCATTGTTCGCAGCAAACTACCCAGCCTTCAGGAGAACAGTGACCACAATACCACACAACCCTGCCACAGCAACCTCTGCAAGACATGCCGGATCATCGACATGGATACCATCATCACACGTGAGAATACCATCCACCAGGTACATGGTAAATACTCTTGCAACTCGGCCAACGTTGTCTATCTGATACGTTGCAAGAAAGGATGTCCCGAAGCATGGTACATTGGGGAGACCATGCAGACGCTACGACAACGGATGAATGAACATCGCTCGACAGTCACCAGGCAAGACTGTTCCCTTCCTGTTGGCGAACACTTCAGCGGTCACGGGCATTCAGCCTCTGACCTTCGGGTAAGCATTCTCCAAGGCGGCCTTCATGACACACGACAGCGCAGAGTCGCTGAACAGAGACTGATAGCCAAGTTCCGCACACATGAGGACGGTCTCAACAGGGATCTTGGGTTCATGTCGCACTATCTGTAACCCCCGTGACTTGCCTGGGTTTGCAAAACCTCACTCACTGTACTGTCTGGAGACAATACACATCTCTTTAAACTGTGATCAGTGCTCCTTCCACTCACATTATCAGCCACTTTAAGACTTGAACAGCAGGTTAGGTGAAAGGATTCGCATTCTAATCAGCAATCTCTCAACTGTCTGTGCTTTATATGCTCTGTCTGAGGCCAGAACTCTCCATTCACCTGACGAAGAGGGTAACCTCGAAAGCTTGCTTACTTGTGAAAATATTATCAAATAAATCGGTTGAACTAAAACCTGGTGTTGTCAGACTTTTTACTGTGTTTACGCCAGTCCAACGCCAGCATACCCACATCATGACTAACAACATAGGCAGGACAAATGATGAGTTCCTGCAAAGGGAGTTCAGGGAATTTGGTTGTAAATTGAAAAGCAGGACCTCTAGGGTTGTAATCTTGGAATTACTCTCTGTGCCATGCACCAGTGAGACTAGGAATAAGAACGCAATACAATTAAATATGTTGCTAAAAACTGGTGTGGGTAGGAGGGATTCAGCAATGTGCATCATTGGGATGTCTTCCAGGGCAGGTGGGACCTGTAAAAGGAGGACTGATTGCACCAAAACTGAAGGGACACCAATATCCTGGCAGGGAGGTTTGCGAGTGTTGCTCGGGAGGGTTTAAACTCGTGCAGTAAAAAGTCTGACAACACCAGGTTTTAGTCCAACCGATTTATTTTATCAAATAAATTGGTTGGACTAAAACCTGGTGTTGTCAGACTTTTTACTGTGTTTACGCCAGTCCAACGCCGGCATACCCACATCATTTAAACTAGTGCCACAGGGGAGTGTGAACCAGAGCAGTAGGTCAGCGTGTGAAATGACCAAGGCGGAGTTAGAGACAAGGCTTGTAAGGCTGCAAGGAAGAACAGACAGGGTGAGATTAATGAATACAGGGGGACTGGCGGTATGATCTGTATTAGTTTTAATGTGAAGAGTATGATAGGCGAGGCAGATGAACTTAAGAGTTTGGATTAATACATATAACTATAATATTGTAGCTATTATAATGACTTAGTTGAGAGAGGGACAAGACTGGCAATTTAACATTTTGGGATTTAGATGTTTCAGGTGTGATAGAGAGGGATGTAAAGGGGGTGGAGGGAGTTGTTACGATTAGGAAAAACATCACAGCTGTACTGAGGGAGGACACTTTGGCTTCATCCAGTGAGGCCATATGGGTATAGCTTAGGAGTAGGAAGGGTGCAATCACTTTGATAGGGGTCTGCTGCAGGCCTCCCAACGGTCAGCAGGCGATAGAGGAACAGATATGTGGACGGATTATGGAAAATGTAAGAACAAGGCCATGAAATGCCCTTGACAAACAAAATTAAGGAAAACCCAAAACAGTTTATACGTCGATAAGGAACAAGAGGATAGCTAGGGAAAGGGTGGGTTCACTCGAGGGGAAAGGAGGGAATTTATGCATGGAGCTGGGAAATGTGGATACGATCCTTAATGAATACTTTGTATTGGTATTCACAAAAGAGAAGGACATGGTGGATGGTGAATCTAGAGAGGGGTATGTTGATGTTCTAGGGCGTGCTAATGTGAAAAAGGTGGTGGTGGTAAGTGTTTTGAAAAGCAATAATAGACAGTTCCCTGAGACCTGATGGGATCCATCCCAGAATATTAGGGAGGAAATTGTTAGAGCCTTGTACACAATCTTTTTATCCTCTTTAATCAGAGGAGAGGTCTCAGAGGACTGGAGAACAGTCGGTGTTGTTTCTTTTGTTTAAGGGCAACAGGAATAATCTGAGAAATAACAGGCCAGTGAGCCTTACATCAGTGGTAGGAAAATTATTGGAGAAAACTCTTAGGGACAGAATTTACCCATGTTAGGAAGAATATGGAATTGTTAGTGATAGGCTTTGTGTGAGGGGAGGTTGTGTCTTACAAACTTAATTGCGTCTTTGGGGGAAGTGACAAAGATGATTGAGCGCAGGATGTTGTCTCCACGGACTTCAGCAAAACCTTTGATAAGATCCTTCATGCAGGCTGATAGAGAAGGTGAAGTCACATGGGAACTGTGGTAAGCTAGTAAAGTGGATAAAGAGCTGGCTTAGTCACAGAAGACAGTGTAGTTGTGGAAGGGTGTTTTTTCTGACTGGAACTATGTTCAGTAAAAAGTCTGACAACACCAGGTTTTAGTCCAACCGATTTATTTGATAATATTCTCACAAGCTTTCGAGGTTACCCTCTTCGTCAGGTGAATGGAGAGTTCTGACCTCAGACAGACAGAGCATATTAAGCACAGACAGTTGCTAATTAGAATGCGAATCCTTTCACCTAACCTGCTGTTCAAGTCTTAAAGTGGCTGATAATGTGAGTGGAAGGAGCACTGATCACAGTTTAAAGAGATGTGTATTGTCTCCAGACAGTACAGTGAGTGAGGTTTTGCAAACCCAGGCAAGTCACGGGGGTTACAGATAGTGCGACATGAACCCAAGATCCCTGTTGAGACCGTCCTCATGTGTGCGGAACTTGGCTATCAGTCTCTGTTCAGCGACTCTGCACTGTCGTGTGTCATGAAGGCCGCCTTGGAGAATGCTTACCCGAAGGTCAGAGGCTGAATGCCCGTGCACGGGATCTTGGGTTCGTGTCGCACTATCTGTAACCCCCGTGACTTGCCTGGGTTTGCAAAACCTCACTTTCTGTACTGTCTGGAGACAATACACATCTCTTTAAACTGTGATCAGTGCTCCTTCCACTCACATTATCAGCCACTTTAAGACTTGAACAGCAGGTTAGGTGTAAGGATTCGCATTCTAATTAGCAACTGTCTGTGCTTAATATGCTCTGTCTGTCTGAGGTCAGAACTCTCCATTCACCTGACAAAGAGGGTAACCTCGAAAGCTTGTGAGAATATTATCAAATAAATCGGTTGGACTAAAACCTGGTGTTGTCAGACTTTTTACTGTGTTTACGCCAGTCCAACGCCGGCAAACCCACATCATGGAAGTATGTTCCACAGGGATCAGTGCTGGGATCCCTGTTGTAATATATATAAATGATTTGGAGGAGAATGTAAGTGGTCTGTTCAGTTAGTTTGCGGGTGCACAAAGATTGGAGAGCTGCAGATAGCGAGGAGGTTAAACATGGGCAAGGAAATCTATTACTGGTTACTACGAACTGTCCTTTTTGAGCTGATGAATCAGTGCTCCTCCATGTTTGAACAGTGAGGAAGCAGAGAGGGTGGCAAGGGTGCAAAATGTTCTCTGGGTAGGGGATTTCAATGTCCACCACCAAGCATGGCTCGGAAATAGCATTAATCATAGAATCATAGGACCCTACGGTGCAGAAAGAAGCCCATCGAGTCTGCACCGAACATAATCCCACCCAGGCCCTACCCCCATATCCCTACATATTATACCCAGTAATCCCTCTAACCTACACATCCCTGGGCACTAACGGGCAATTTATTAGCATGGCCAATCAACCTAACCCACACATCTTTGGATTCTGGGAGGAAACCAGAATACCTGGAGGAAACCCACGCAGACACGAGGAGAATGTCTGTGTGGAGTTTGCACAGTGACCCAAGCCAGGAATCGAACCCAGGATCTTGGAGCTGTGAAGCAGCAGTACTAACCACTGTGCTACCGTGCCACCCAAATGAATACACATTAGTTATTGTTGTAAATACAAAGGTCGCAATAGTAATGCAATCCGAGGAGGTGGTCCCAGAAATCAAGAAAGTGACCATAAGACATAGGAGCAGGCCCTACCCCCATATACGTACATATTATACCTGCTAATCCCTCTAACCTAAGCATCCTAGTATACTAAGGGGCAATTTTAGCATGGCCAATCAACCTAATCCACACATCTTTGGACTGTTGGAGGAAACCCACGCAGACACGAGAAGAATGTGCAAACTCCACATGGACAGTGACCCGAGCCGGGAATCAATTGGGTCCGAAAGGATATAACTGCTAGACTGGGTCTGCAGCAGGTGGTGAAGGGACCAACAAGAGGAAACAACATACTTGATCTCACTCTTACCAATCTGCCGGCTGCAGGTGCATCTGTCCATGACATTATTGATAAGAGTGATCACCACATAGTTCTTGTAGAGATGAAGTCCTATCTTCATATTGAGAATAACTTCCATTGTGTTGTGTGGCACTATCACCGTGTTAAATGGGACAGACTTTGAATTGACCTAGCAACTCAAGACTGGGCATCCATGAGGCGCTGTGGGCCGTCAACAGCCACGGAACTGTACTCCAGCAAAATCTGCAACCTCGTGGTCCAGCATATCCTCCACTCTGCCATTACCATCAAGCCACTGTTTCAATGGAGAGTGCATGAGGCATGCCAGGAGCAGCACCGAACATACCTAAAAATGAGGTGTCAACCTGGTGAAGCTACCAAACAGGACGACTTGCCAAACGGCAAAAATAGCAAGTGATATTCAGAGCTCAGCGATCCTACAACCAATGGATCAGATCTAAGCTCTGCAGTTCTTCCACATCCAGTCAAGAATGATGGTGGACAATTAAACAACTCACTGGAGAGGAGACTCCAGCAATACCTCAATGATGGAGGAGTCCAGGATATCAGTGCAAAAGATAAGGCTGAAGTATTTGCAGCAATCTTCAGCAAGAAGTGCCGAGTGGATGATCCATCTCTGCGTCCTCCAGTGGTCCCCAGCATCTTGCGTACCAGTCTCCCGCCAATTTGATTAACCACGTGATATCAAGAAAGGATTGGAGGCACTGGATAGTACAAAGGCAAAGGGCTCTGATAACATTCCAGCAATAGTACTGAAGACTTGTGCTCCAGAATTTGCCGCTCCCCTAGCCAAGTTCTTCCAGTACAGTTACAACACTAGAATCTACCCTGAAATGTGGAAAATTATCCAGGTATGTCCTGTACACACAAAGCAGGACAAATTCAACCTAGCCACTAGTCTACTCTCGGTCATCAGTAAAGTGATGGAAGGGGTCATCAACAGTGCTATCAAGCAGCACCTGCTCAATGACACCTAGTTTGGGTTTCACCAGAATCACTCAACTCCTGATCTCATTTCAGCCTTGGTTCAATCATGGACAAAAGAACTGAATTCCAAAGATGAGGTGAGAGTGATAGCCCTTGACATCAAGGCCATATTCGACCGAGTGTGGCATCAAGGAGCCCTAGCAAAACTGGAATCAGTGGTTATGTGGGAGCAAACACTCTGCTGATTGGAGTCATACCTGGTACATAGGAAGATGGTTGCAATTGTGAAGGGTCAGTCATCTCAGTCCAGGGCATTTCTGCGGGAGTCCCTCAGGATAGTGTCCTAAGGCCAACAATCTTCAGCTGCTTCATCAATGGCCTTCTCTCCTTCATAAGGTCAGAAGTGTGCAATCATTGGTGAACTTCTCCAATGTTCAGCACCATTCACAACTCCTCAGATCCTGAAGCATTTCCATGTTCAAATGCAGCAAGATCTGGACAATATCCAGGCTTGACCTGACAAGTGGCAAGTAACATTCGCACCCTGCAAACGTCAGGCAATGGCCATCACCAATAAGAGATACTTACCGCGCCTTGACATTCAATGGTGTAACCATCACCTAATCCCACAATGGGGTTACCATTGACCAGAAACTCAACTGGACTCACCACATAAACACAGTGGCTACAAGAGCAGGTCAGAGGCTAGGAGTACTATGGAAAGTAGCTCACCTCCTACTCACCAAAGCCTGTCCACCATCTGTAAGGCATAAGGCAGGAATACGGTGGAACACTCCTCACTTGCTTGGATGGATGCAGGTCTAACAACATTCAAGAGGCTTGACAGCATCCAGAACAAAGCAGCCCGTTTGATTGGCACCACATCTACAAACATTCACTTCCTCCATCACCGACCCTCAGTAGCAGCAGTGTCTACTATCTACATGATGCACTGCAGCAATTCACCAAAGGTCCTTCAACAGCATCTTCCAAACCTATGACCACCTCTATCTAGAAGGACAAGGACAGCAGATACATGGGAACATCACTACCTTCAAGTTCCCCTCCAAACCACTCGCTGTTCCGACTTGGAAATATATCGCTGTTCCGACTTGGAAATATATCGCTGTTCCGACTTGGAAATATATCGCTGTTCCGACTTGGAAATATATCGCTGTTCCGACTTGGAAATATATCGCTGTTCCGACTTGGAAATATATCGCTGTTCCGACTTGGAAATATATCGCTGTTCCGACTTGGAAATATATCGCTGTTCCGACTTGGAAATATATCGCTGTTCCGACTTGGAAATACATCGCTGTTCCTTCGCAGTCACTGTCAAAATCCTGGAATTGCCTCCCCCCTAACTGCATTGTGGGTCAACCCACAGCATATGCACTGCAGTGATTCAGGAAGTCAGCTCACCACCATCTTCTCAAGGGCAACTAGGGATGGCAATAAATGATGGCTAGTCAGCGACATCCATGTCCCACGAATGAATTTTTACAAATGAATTTTTTTTAAATTGTCAGGATACAGTAGGATATAGATAGGCTGGAAACTTGGCAGAGAAATGGCAGGTGGAACTTAATCCGGACAAATGCGAGGCGATGCAAAGCGTGCAGGAAGGTTTTTTGACTCAGTATGTAGATAGGCCAACTAGAGGTGAGGCTATATTGGATTTGGTGCTGGGAAATGAGCCAGACCAGGTGTTAGACTTGGAAGTTGGTGTGCACTTTGGTGATAGTGACCACAATTCGGTTACGTTCACCTTAGTGATGGAAAGGGATAGGCATGAACCTCGGGTCAGTAGTTTTAGCTGGGGGAAGGGTAATTATGAGGTTATTAGGAGAGAATTAGGAAGCATAGGTTGGACTAGGAGACTACAGGGTCTGGGAACGTCCAAAATGTGGAGTTTTTTCAAGGAGCAGCTACTGCGAGTCCTTGATATGTACGTTCCTGTAAGGCAAGGGGGAAATGGTCGAGCTAGGGAACCGTGGTGCACCAAAAAAGTTGATTCGCTGGTTAAAAGGAAAAAGGAGGCTTATATCCGGATGAGACTTGAGGGCTCAGGTAGTGCACTAGAAAGCTTTAGATTGGCTAGGAGGGAGTTAAAGAGTTAGTTAAGAAGGGCTAAAAGAGGACATGAGAAGACTTTGGCTGATAGGATTAAGGAGAATCCTAAGGCGTTCTATAGATATGTTAAGAACAGAAGATTGGTTAGGGCAAGATTAGGGCCAGTTAGAGACAGCAGTGAGAGGTTATGTGTGGAACCGGAAGAGATTGGAGAGGCATTGAACCAATATTTCTCTTCGGTATTCACGCAGGGGGACATAAATGTAGCTGTGGAGAACACTGGGTTGCAGGGTTGTAAACTGGACAGTATTGCAGTTGATAGGGAGGATGTGCTAGATTTCTTGAGGGTTTGAAAATAGATAAGTCCCCTGGGCCGGATGGGATTTACCCTAGGATTCTCTGGGAGGCAAGAGAGGCGATTGCAGAGCCTCTGGCTCTGATCTTCAGGTCGTCGTTGGTCACCGGTATAGTGCTAGAAGATTGGAGGATAGCGAATGTTGTCCCATTGTTTAAGAAGGGGAACAGAGACTTCCCCGGGAATTAAAGACCGGAGAGTCTTACTTCTGTTGTGGGCAAGGTTTTAGAAAAAATTATTAAGGAGAGGATTTATTGTTATTTAGAGAGTAATGAATTGATTGGAGATAGTCAGCATGGTTTTGTGGAGGGTAGGTCGTGCCTTAATAACCTTATTGAGTTTTTTGAGAAAGTGACCAAAGAGGTGGATGGGGTAAGGCAGTTGACGTGGTATATATGGACTTTAGTAAGGCGTTTGATAAGGTTCACCATGGAAGGCTTCTGCAGAAAATGCAGGTGTATGGGATTGAGGGTGATTTAGGTAATTGGATCAGGAATTGGCTAGCGGATAGGAGACAGAGGGTGGTGGTTGATGATAAGTATTCATCATGGAGTTCAGTTTCTAGCGGTGTGCCTCAGGGATCTGTTTTGGGGCCACTGCTGTTTGTAATTTTTATAAATGATCTGGATGAGGGTATAGTTGGGTGGATTAGTAAATTTGCTGATGACACCAAAGTCGGAGATGTGGTAGATAGTGAGAAAGGGTGTCATAGTTTACAGAGAGACTTGGACAAGTTGCAGAGCTGGGCCGAGAGGTGGCGGATGGAGTTTAATGCGGAAAAGTGTGAGGTAATTCACTTTGGCAGGAATAACAGATGTGTAGAATATAGGGTTAACGGTAGGACTCTGAATAGTGTGGATGAACAGAGGGATCTAGGTATATGTGTACATAGATTCCTGAAAGTTGGGAATCAAGTAGATAAGGTTGTTAGGAAGGCATACGGTGTCTTGGCATTTATTGGTCGGGGGATTGAATTTAGGAGCCGCAGTGTCATGTTGCAACTGTACAAAACTCTGGTGCGGCCGCACTTGGAGTATTGTGTGCAGTTCTGGTCCCCACATTATAGGAAGGATGTGGAGGCTTTGGAGAGGGTGCAGAGGAGGTTTACGAGGAGGTTGCCTGGTATGGAGGGGAGATCCTATGAGGAGAGACTGAGGGATTTGAGGTTGTTTTCGTTAGAAAGAAGGCGGCTAAGAGGGGACCTTATTGAAACATATAAACATATAAATCATCATTAGAGGTTTAGATAGGGTGGACAGTGATAGCCTTTTTCCTCGGATGGAGAAACCTCGCACATGGGGGCATAGCTTTAAATTAAGGGGTGGTAGTTATAGGATGGATGTCAGAGGTAGGTTCTTTACCCAGAGGGTGGGGAGGGATTGGAATGCCCTGCCTGCTGCAGTTGTAAATGCTACTAGTTTGGGGGCGTTTAAGAGATCCGTGGATAGGTTTATGGATGGAAAGGGATTGGCTTAGGTTAGAAGGTCATTGCTTTTTCAT
The DNA here is from genome assembly GCA_037974335.1 of Prionace glauca. Classification (NCBI taxonomy): domain Eukaryota; kingdom Metazoa; phylum Chordata; class Chondrichthyes; order Carcharhiniformes; family Carcharhinidae; genus Prionace; species Prionace glauca. The sequence continues at coordinate 9,576,151 of CM075739.1, read as the reverse complement.
TTTTAATTCGGCGCAACATCGTGGGCCGAAGGGCCTGTTCTGCGCTGTATTGTTCTTTGTTCTATGATGCATTTTGAAAGGCTTGATGCAGGAGTGAAGTGTACAGTAAATGGCAGCTTCCTTAGAAGCATTAACATAGAGAGGAATCTAAACATACAGGTCCACAGTTCCTGGATAAGATAGTCTAGAAGGTGTATGGCATGCTTGCCTTCATCAGTTGGGGTATAGAGCATAAAAATTGGCAAGTGATGTTGCAATATGTTGTTCTTTAGTTGGAGTTCATTTAAAATGTTGCATACACCACACTACCAGAAAGATGTGGTGGCTTTGGAGAGAATACAGAAAAGGCTTAGCAGGATGTTGCCTGGTTTGGAGGGTATTAGCTATGAGGAGAGATTGGACAAACTTGGATTGTTTTCACTTAAATGTCAGAGGCTGAGGGGTGATCTGATAGAAGTTTACAAAATTATGAGGTATGAACATTTGGAGTCTTTTTCCCAGGATAGAAATGTCAATTACTGGGGGGCCTAACTTTACGAAAAAAGAGGGAAAGTTTAAAGGAGATGTCAGAGGCAAGTTTTTTACAGATGGTGCTAAGTGCCTGGAACATGCTGCCAGCAGAGGTGGTAGAAGCAGATAGAATAGCAAGCAGATAGTTTGAGGCAAGTCAACAAAACCATGGATAGACAGGGAATAGAGGGATACCGCGTAGAGGCAAAAGATCAATAGTTTTAGAAAGGCATCATGTGTCAGTGCAGTCACATTGGGCCAAATGGTCTGTTCCTATGCTGGACTGTTCTTTGAGATGCCTGAAATCCAAAAGCATAAATATGAATTTGTTGATACAGTCTGTACTCTGCAAACAGCCAAAGGGATATGCTGCTTGGTACGATCTGCCAGTCATTGGGGCATACAGCCTGCATACCTAGCAACACACCAACGCTGAAATTCAATAACTTTCCTGCGTTTAAAATTGTTCATTAATATTATGTATATCACAAGTGACATCCTGTCTGTTTTTAAACTTGTTACAGAGATCTGTACAACTTTGAAAAAGCTCGTCAACAAACAATCGCAACCTTTGAGAAGAGGAAACCCTCCATGCACCCAATCACAGCTGCACTGGTAGCCAAGGACCTGCACTTGGTCGGTTGATTGACCATTACAGCAGGAGCACTCTTTTCAGTTTGCAGTGCAAAATGAAGCACTTTGGTGACAGTGGCACCTTCTCAACAGATTGGAATCAACTCCTAGATTATTCATAATTGGTTTTCAGCAGTTTACGGTGAAATCAAATTAGTCATTTGGTAGCACAGAACGAGTATTGCACTCATCAGAACGGTTTTCAAGAATACCAATTCTAAAGAGAGCAACTGTTTATATTGCATGGGATGGAGCATTTGAGCTATGAAAAGAGGCTGAATACGCATGGGTTGTTGTCTTTAAACTGTTTGGCAAATGGACTTGCTGATTGAAGCATTGCCATGGTGGGTGCATCAGGGAACAATTAACTGCCAAGCTTTTAGAACATAGAACACTACAGCACAAAAAGGCCTTTCGGCCCACGAGTTGCGCTGATCACATCAACACCTACCAATCAATAGACCTATCTATAACCCCCAATCCCATATACTCATCCAGAAGACTTTTAAAAGACCCCAGTGAGTTCGCCTCCACCACCACTGACGGCAGCCGATTCCATTCACTCACCACCCTCAGTGAAAAACTTACCCCTAACATCACTTCTGTACTTGCCTCCTCGCACCTTAAATCTGTGTCCTCTCGTAGCAACCATTTCAACCTGGGGAAATAGCCTCTGAGAATCCACCCTATCTATTCCTCTCAACATTTTATAACTTCTATCAGGTCGCCTCTCAACCTTCATCTCTCCAGGGAAAAGAGTCCCAGGTCCCTCAACCTAACTTCATAAGGCATGCCTCCCAGTCCAGGCAACATCCTTGTAAATCTCCTCTGTACCCTTTCAATAGCTTCTACGTCCTTCCTATAGTGAGGCGACCAGAACTGCGCACAGTACTCCAAATGAGGCCTGACAAGGGTCTTTTAAAGTTGCAGCATTACCTCCCAATTCCTAAACTCAATCCCTCGATTAATCAAGGCCAGTACACCATACGCCTTCTTGACCACATCCTCCACCTGCGAAGCCGATTTAAGAGTCCTGTGGACCCGGACCCCAAGATACTTCTGCTCTTCAACACTACTAAGACTCCTGCCCTTGATAGTGTACTCGTTCATCCCATTGGTTCTGCCAAAATGGACGACTACACATTTATCCGCGTTTTGTTCAAATTCATATCCAGCAAGTCAATTCTGGTCTCAACATTGCCATGCGGAATGAAGCTTTTGCTTAGTTGAGAGTTGGACTTTAACCTGGTGTTGTGAGACTTCTTACTGTGTTTACCCCAGTCCAATGCTGGCAACTCCACATCTGTCTGCAAAGCACAGGGTCCCATGTGTGAATATATAAACTTGTAACATGCCTAAGTGAGCCACAGAGTCTGTCTAGCAGTCCTAAATTAGTTGTCTGCCTAATTAACAATCAAGATTGTTATCCAATCGCAGAATCACATCTAATGCAAAGGACACTATTTAGAGTTATTCAAGCACAGGCTGGTTGCATGCAGTCTGTGCCTGTTGCAAACGGCTAAAAGGATGTGCTGTTTGATCTGCCAGTCACTGGGCAATATAGCTTTTATACTTGGCATCACACCAGCACTGAAATTTGTGTATCACGTTACTCATTTGTATGACAGGCAGAGCATTCTTTGGCTTGATGGCAGCATCCTGTTAGTGGAGAATACCATTCATGTTGCTAATGCATCATAACAGTGTAAATTGGCTCACTTTACCTGTTGCTCAAATATGTAACAAAAACTGAGGGGAATAGCCATTTCTTGGTTCATTCCCCATGGGAATACCTTGACTGGGCAGGCTTAGATTTGAACAAACGCTTGGCAGTTAATTATTCCTTCGTGCTTTCACCTTGGCCGATCAATATCCACTTGCTAGCCATTTGGCAGCATACGTTGCTCCCTTTATTGTGAATTGTCTGGATGAATGCAAGATGAAAAGCTTTGACAGCAAGTCTTTTCAGTGTTACTGGATTAGAATTGTTCTAATAGAAATCTTAAATTAATTGGATTGTTCCATAGAATCAGTAAGTACATTGTTTGAAATAAAATTTTTGATCTTCAAGTTGTTTCTTCTCAGTTTTTCTTTTCACAAGTCCAAGGACATAACCGTGAATGGATGTGGCAGACATTGGTTTAGCCATTTGTTACAGGGTCTTTTCAAAGACTGAGTAATGCTGAAAGTTCAGCTAATACAAAGCCAGTGTCCGGGTTAAAGACATATCTTTATCTGACTGACAATCAAAAGAAGAGATGAGCATTGGGCAGAAGAGAAGGCCTTAAACATTCCAATACCGCTCTGAAGTTACAATCCATCGTCAAAACAATTATACATTTCTCAAGTCCGCTTTTCCCATCCAGCCGGTGGTAAAGATTCAGTCATTATTAGTTCAAATCAATTACTATTAACAATTGTCATATACTTTGGCAATTGCATTCTAGCCTCTGATATCATGGGATTTCATTGGCCTGTTGAATCTGGATGTTTCCTCCCCTTGTTGCTGATGATGCTTGCTCTATTGCTTAACAACCCGACGCTTAGCTATAAAGGTCAAAGTTACTGTTCCCACCAACACTCAGTCACGTCAATGGTCAAACCAAACAGCTGGTGTTCTCACGCCTGAGAAGAATTGTCTTCTAGACAAATTGAATGACTCTATTCATTCTATGGCTTGGGAACTAGTACTGTCCATAACTTAATATACACATTCTGTGGTTTAGAATCGTCTGCTAAATCTCCATCCCATCATGTTCTGCAGCAGCCTGCCTTTGGCTAAACTGTACTGATTATTAAAAATACAACTGCAAACACTTTAAAATCCAAAATACATGTTTAAATCAGAAATGCTTGTTTAAATCTCTTACTGTGGGCGTATGTGTCTTCACACGGACAGTACCTCCATTAGTCTGTAAGTCTTATCTGAAACTATCACTCTGTACCAATAATTTTTATCAGTGTTGTAAATCCCTGGTTATTTGAAATTTCTCTAATACCATTCACCCCAGATATGGCTGGCGTGCAGAATATATTATTGCTTTTGTCTGAGAAAAACTTCATATTCAGGATCTTTGGTTTGATTTGTTATTACCAGGTATTAATATACAGTGAAGAGTATTGGTGTGTGCTATACAGACAAAGCATACCATTTATGGAGAAGAAAATGAGCAAGAGTGCAGAATGTAGTGTTACAGTCATAGCTAGGGTACAGAGCAAGATCAACTTAATGCGCAGTAAGTCCATGTAAAAGTCTGGCAGCAAGGAAGAAGCTGTTACTGAGTCATTTGGTATGTGACCTCAGACTTTTGTATCTTTCTCCTCATGGAAAGATACTGATTGAAGTCCTTAATTATGGAATGGGATCCTTAATTATTCTGGCTGCTTTTCCGAGGCAGTGGGAAGTGTAGACAGAGTCAATGCATGGAAGGCTGGTTTGAGTGATGGACTGGACCACATTCACGACCTTTTGTAGTTCCTTGGGGTCCTGGGTAGAGCAGGAGCCCATACCAAGCTGTGATATAACCAGTAAAAATGCTTTCTGTGGTGCATCTGTAAAAGTTGGTGAGTTGTAACTGATATGCCAAGTTTCCTGGAATGCAAAGATAGCCTCAGTTTCTTACATCTACTACACAAGTCTTTAAATAGTCTCCTCTAATTATACCTCCAAATGCTGGGAGCTCGTGAATTTCTTTGTCACAGAGATTAACATCATTGGATCCGCTGCCTCTGCCAGTTCCCTCCCTTTCTCAAACCTGCTGGACCAAACTTCCATTAAGGTTCTGCACTGCCCTAGCCTTTAATTTGTACCTTTAGTTTCTATCCTCATGTTCTTTCCAAAATCATTTTGTCCACAAGACTCGTCTGCTCTTTTGAACTAATTCCCACTGAACTGTGGACCCACCGAACTTTGCTTTCTGGCTCCCATGTTAGTTGATATTGTTAACTGTTTTCTCTTGGATGCTCTCCTTCAAATCTGTTAGCACTGAAATGCCCAGAAAACTAACCCTTGACCTCTCTATCCTTGCAAAAGATTACATCATCTGAACCTCCTTCCTTTACTCTCCAGTCTTTGAAAGTGTTGTCACCTCTCAAATTTGTTCTCGTCTTTCCTGATCTCCAGATTTAGAACATAAGAACATAAGAAGTAGGAGCAGGAATCTAGCCCTTCGAGCCTGCCCCGCCATTCAATAAGATCATGGCTGATCTGAAGTGGCTCAGTTCCACTTTCCCGCTTTCTCCCCATAACCCTTAATTCCCTTGTCTGTCAAAAACCTATCTACCCGTGACTTAAATATATTCAGCGAGGTAGCCTCCACCACTTCAACGGGCAGAGAATTCCAGAGATTCACCACCCTTTGAGTGAAGAAGTTCCTCCTCAACTCTGGATTTGAATCCCTCCAATCTGATTTCTGCCCAGCCACACCATGCAAACAGTCCATATTAAAATCATAAGTTACATCCTGTGTGACTGACAAAGGTAACCTATCCTCCTTCATTCCCTTTGACCTCTCTGAAGTGTTTGATACAACTGATCATGCAGCCTTCCTCCAGTGCCTTTCTACTGACACCTGGTAGTGTGGGACTACATTTCCCATTATCTATCTAATTGTAGCCAGAGAAACCCTGCAATAGTTTGGTGTCTCCAAAGGATCTATCTTCATCCACACCCCATTATTTATTTTGCTGTTCTTCAGTGACATCATCCAAAAGTAAGATGTAATTTCCCACATTCACACTGACAATATCTGGTTCTACCTCAACCCCTTTTCTTTGTTACCCTGTGCTTTTTAAATTCAGACTGTCCAGGGTCCAAATGAAGGAAATTAAATATTGAGTCCAATGCCACTGTCTTAAATCTTTGCTGTCAATTCAGCCCCTTACCCACTCATTCTACCCTTCTGCAGACTGGACATAAGTTTGGTTTTGTGGTTGACTCCAAGATGAGCTTTTGACTACATGCTCATTCTCTCACTATGATTGCCCTTTTCACTTCTGTAACGTTGGACAACTCTGCTTATCTTGGTTCAATCTGCTGAGCCTTTTTAACTCCACACCTCTATTCTTGGCCAGCCTTCCATGTTCTACCATAAGAGAAAATGCTGGAAAATCTCAGCAGGTCTGGCAGCAAAGCCCATCCTTTGACAAAGGGCAGAGAGTGGGGGTCAATGGGTGCTATTCGGATTGGTGGTTGGAGACTAGTGGAGTGCCCCAGGAGTCGGTGCTGGGGCCTCAGCTATTTACCATTTATATAGATGATCTGGAGGAGGGAACCAAGCGTATGGTGTCGAAATTGGCTGATGACACCAAGATTGGTGGAACGGCAAATTGCGTGGAGGGTGTGGAGAGTCTGCAGAAGGATCTAGATAGGCTGGGCGAATGGGCCTGGAACTGGCAAATGGAATTTAATGTTGGCAAGTGCGAGGTGGTCCACTTTGGTAGGAATAATGGTAGGAAGGACTATTACTTACGTGGCGAAAAACTGCAGCAGGCGACGGTGCAGAGGGACCTTGGGGTCCTTGTGCATGAGTCACAAAAATCCAGCCTGCAGGTGCAGCAGGTGGTCAGGAAGGCGAATGGGATGCTGGCCTTCATAGCAAAGGGGATTGAATATAAAAGTAAGCAGGTTTTGCTGCAGCTGTATAGGGCACTGGTGAGGCCGCAGTTGGAGTACTGTGTGCAGTTTTGGTCGCCGCACTTACGCAAGGATATTTTGGCCTTGGAGGGAGTGCAGAGGAGGTTTACTAGGCTGATACCAGAGTTGAGGGGGTTAAGCTATGAGGAGAGGCTGAACAAACTGGGCTTGTACTCGTTAGAATTTAGAAGAATGAGGGGAAATCTCAGAGATGTATGATGATGAATGGGATGGATAGGATAGAGGTGGAGAGACTCTTCCTGCTCAGAAAGGACAGTAGGACTAGGGGGCACAGCCTCAAGATAAAGGGGGGGCAGTTTAGAACGGAGTTGAGGAGGAACTTCTTCACTCAAAGGGTGATGAATCTCTGGAATTCTCTGCCCGTTGAGGTGGTGGAGGCTGCCTCGCTAAATATTTTTAAGATGCAGGTTGATGGGTTTTGATAAGCGAGGGGATTAAAGGTTATGGGGAGAGGGCGGGAAAATGGAACTGAGCCACGACAGATCACCCATGATCTTATTGAATGGCGGGGCAGGCTCGAAGGGCTAGATGGCCAACTCCTGCTCCTATTTCTTGTGTTCTTATGTTTATCATCTGGATTCAAGTCAGCTCTTTTCTCTCCTTACAGATGCTGCCAGACCTGCTGAGATTTTCCAGCATTTCCTCTTTTGGTTTCAGATTTCAGCATTTGCAATAATTTGCTTTCTTCCATGTTCTACACTGAGATCATCCAAAATCCTGCTACCTGTGTCCTAACCAGCACTAGATTCACCTGCACACTGACCTACGTTGACTCCTAGTTAAACAAAGTAACAATTTTTAGAATTCTCATCATTGTTTTCAAATCCCTCAGTGTTTCTCATAGAACATTACAGCGCAGAACAGGCCCTTCGGCCCACGATGTTGCACCGACCAGTTAAAAAACAATGACCCACTAACCTAAACCAATCCCTTTTCGTCCATAAATCTATCCACGGATCTCTTAAACGCCCCCAAACTAGGCGCATTTACAACTGCAGCAGTTTACAACATCTCAGTCCTAAAACGTTTCGCTGTTATCCTTACACTAGGACCCCGGTTCTGGAAACTCCCACCATTGAGAACATCTTCCCTGTATCCACCTTGTCTGGCCCTCGAATTTTAAAGGCTTCTGAGCTCCAGTGAATATCATCCTAATGGACTCCAGAACAAAGAACACAACATGGGAAACAGGCCCCTCGGCCCAACGAGCCCACGCCGCCCATTCCAACACTGTGAGGGCCCTCCCCCACCTCCGACCCCTGTCTACACCTATTGGGCTCCATAATAAAGACTCAATCTCTCCTCATATGTCAGCCCCTCCTTCCAGTGATCAGTTTGCTATGCTTGGCATCAAGGGTGTTGGATGTAGATTCAATCCTCATAAACGCGGCAGATGTAGACCATTCAGTCCCTGAGCAAGCTCTGCCATTCTACAAGATCATGACCAATCGAATCCTGCCCTTAATTCCATTTCTGTCCTACGTCCGCCCAACCCGCACCCCACCCATCCCATAACTCTTGACTCACCCAAAGGTGGCAAAAGAAAAATGGACTTGTATTTGAAAAGGAAACACTTGCAGGGCAATGGGAGCAGTACAGTGAGATGTGTGAGTCATTCCTCCTTGCCTCTGTAATCTCCTTCACCATCACAACCCTCACTGATATCTATGTTCTAATTCTGATTTCTTGTTCTTAGTTTAGTCATTCCACAATTGGTGGCTATGATTTCAGTTGCTCAGAAACAAAGTTCTGGAATTTTTTCCCTATTCTTTACCCCTTTCTTGCTTTAAGATATTGCCTAAATCCTATCTTGGAGCATCAGAGTGATTAGCACTGCTGACTCACAGCGCCAGGGACCTGGGTTTGATTCCTGGCTTGGGTCACTGTCTGCATGAAATATGTATGTTCTCCCCGTTGTCTGTATGGGTTTCCTCCCACAGTCCGAAAGACATACTGGTTAGGTGCATTAACCATGCTAAATTCTCCCTCAGAGTATCTGAACAGGCACCAGAGTGTGGCAACTAGGGGATTTTCACAGTACCTTAATTGCAGTGTTAATGTAAGCATACTTGTGACACTAATAAATAAACTAAGGTGGCAATTCTAAACTACGTATTTTGTTTTTGACAGCAGGTGCTTCTAGATTGTGGTCTTTTACCTCTCAGCCATCAGTCTTCGTAAGTCACATTCACCACTTTAATGTTGAGGTTTGTTATCTCTGCTTTGTCCAATGTTCGAACACGGTGTTACAGTGGTTAGCACTGCTACCTCACAGCACCAAGGACCTGGGTTCCATTACAGCCCTGTCTTAAATTTCCACCTGTGGAGTCTGCACGTTCTCCCCATGTCAGCATGAGTTTCCTCCCACAGTCCAAAGATGTGCCGGCTAGGTGAATTGGCCATGCTAAATTGCCCCTTAGTATAAGGGGGATTAGTGAGGTAAATACTTGAGGCTAAGGGGATAAGGCCTGGGTGGAATTGTTGTCAATAGGCCAAATGGCCACCTTCTGTATTGCAGGGATTCTATAATTCTATTCTGCACTAGGACCCTGGAGATATTAACAAGGTATCAGAGTTTGCATAGTGGAAAAGCTGTTGAAGTTTTGTAATTGTGTAATAGAAAGTTATGCCCTTTAATGTTACTGAAAATAGCTGGTTAAGCACTATTGCTCAAGGCTGTTTACTCTGACGGCTGGAGGGGGTTTTGGCTGCCATTCTGCTCCAATAGCTTGTGAGAAATCTGACCATTGTCTCATCCTCCACATACACAGATCTTTCCCATTGCACTCCCACATTTGACAGATACTTCAGGATTTGTCGTTTTCTCATTACTGTTCAGGAAGAGTGCCGAAGTGCCCGAACCCAACCAGGTCAGGTGGCACCTGTGGGGAAAGAAAGATCAACATTCAGGTCAGTGACCTTCGTCTGAACTGGAAAAAAGTTAACAATGTGGTTTTAAACTAGTGGAGAGGTAAAGAAATGAGGAGGAACAAAAGGGAAAGTCTGATAATGTGGAAAGCAGAGAGGAGTCAGAGAGGTTTACAGCTTGAGAACAGGCCCTTTGGCCTTTTTTCAAAACCCCAAAGCCTAGTCCCAATTGCCCACATTTGGCCCATATCTCTCTATAACCATCTTACCCATATAATTATCTAAACGCTTTTTAAAAGATAGAATTGTACCTGCCTCTACTATTACCTCTGGCAGCTTGTTCCAAACACTCACCACTCTCTGTGAAAAAATTGCTGCTCTGGACTCTTGTATCTCTCCCCTCACTTTAAACCTATGCCCTCTGGTTTTAGACTCCCCTACCTTTGGGAAAAGATATTGACTGTCTAACTGATCTGTGCCCCTCATTATTTTGTAGACTTTTATAAGATCACTCCTAAGGCCCCTACGCTCCAGAGAAAAAAAGCACCAATCTATCCAGCCTCTCCTCATATCTTAAACCATCAACTCACGGTAGCATCCTAGTAAATCTTTTCTCCACTCTTTCTAGTTTAATAATATCCTTTCTATAATAGGGTGACCAGAGCTGTACACAGTATTCCAAGGGTGGTCTTACCAATGTCTTTGATTTGATTTATTATTAGAACATAGAACATAGAACATTACAGCACAAACAGGCCCTTCGGCCCTCGAGTTGCGCCGATCGCATCAACCCCACCAATCTATAGACCTATCTATAACCCCCAATCCCATTAAACCCCATATACTCATCCAGAAGTCTTTTAAAAGACCCCAGCGAGTTCGCCTCCACCACCGACGACGGCAGCCGATTCCAATCACTCACCACCCTCTGAGTGAAAAACTTACCCCTAACATCACCTCTGTACCTCCCTCCCCGCACCTTAAATCTGTGTCCCCTCGTAGCGACCATTTCAACCCGGGGAAATAGCCTCTGAGAGTCCACCCTATCTATTCCTCTCAACATTTTATAAACTTCTATCAGGTCGCCTCTCAACCTTCGCCTCTCCAGGGAAAAAAGTCCCAGCTCCCTCAACCTATCTTCATAAGGCATGCCTCCCAGTCCAGGCAACATCCTTGTAAATCTCCTCTGCACCCTTTCAATAGCTTCTACATCTTTCCTATAGTGAGGCGACCAGAACTGCGCACAGTACTCCAAATGAGGCCTGACAAGGGTCCTGTAAAGTTGCAGCATTACCTCCCGACTCCTAAACTCAATCCCTCGATTAATGAAGGCCAGTACACCATACGCCTTCTTGACCACCTCCTCCACCTGCGAGGCCGATTTAAGAGTCCTGTGAACCCGGACCCCGAGATCCTTCTGCTCTTCAACGCTACTAAGACCCCTGCCCTTAATAGTGTACTCGTTCATCCCGTTGGTTCTGCCGAAATGGACTACTACACATTTATCCGCGTTGAAGTCCATCTGCCACTTCTCCGCCCATTCCTGCATCCTATCTATGTCCTGCTGCAACTTTTGACATCCTTCCAGACCATCCACAACACCGCCGACCTTCGTGTCATCAGCGAACTTGCTAACCCATCCCTCCACTTCCTCATCCAGGTCATTTATGAAAATGACAAACAACAAGGGTCCCAGAACAGATCCCTGGGGCACCCCACTGGTGACTGACCTCCATTCCGAAAAAGACCCATCCACAACCACTCTCTGCCTTCTGCAGGCAAGCCAGTTCTGGATCCACAAGGCCAAAGGCCCTTGGATCCCATGCCCTCTCACCTTCTCAAGAAGTCTTGCATGGGGGACCTTATCAAAAGCCTTGCTGAAGTCCATGTACACTACGTCCACGGCACTTCCTTCGTCAATGTGTTCAGTCACATTATCGAAGAACTCAACTAGGCTCGTAAGGCACGACCTGCCCTTGACAAATCTGCCCTTGGCTAATACACGACAATTATTGTCGTGTATTAGCATATAGTGAAAAGTATTGTATCTTGTGCGCTATACAGACAGAAACATACTATTCAAAGAGAAGTAAACAAGGGAGTACAAAATGTAGTGTTACAGTTATAGCTCAGGTGCAGTGAAAGATCAACTTAATCTGAAGTAGGCCCATTCAGAAGTCTGACGGCAGCAGGGAAGAAGTTATTGAATCGGTTGATATGTGACCTCAGACTTTCATATCTTTCCCTATGGAAGAAGGTGGAAGAAAGTATGTCTGCGATCCATGGGGTCTTTGGTTATGCTGGCTGCTTTGAGGCAATGGGAAGTGTAGACAGTGTCAATGGATGTGAGGCTGGTTTGCATGATGGATTGGGCTATATTTATGACCCTTTGTAGTTTTTGGAGCCTTGGGCAGAGCAGCAGCCATATCAAGCTGTGATACAACAAGAAAAAATGCTTTCTATGGTACATCTATAAAAGTTGGTGAGAGTCGTAGCTGACGTGCCAAATTTCCTAGTCTTCTGAGAAAGTAGAGGTGTTGGTGGGCTTTCTCAACTATAGTGTTGTACAACTTCAGCAGAACGTCCCAACTCCTATATTCAATGTTCTGACCAATGACAAACAGAATGATGGTGCAAGACAACAGATAGGTGAGAAGACGGGTCCAGAGTAGGTGGAACTGAAAAAAGCAGTTTTCTCAGTTCCACAGAAAAAATTACAGAAAATAAAGTGGGGGTAGAAATCGCTGAATGTTGTGAGTCCAGAAGGCTGTAAAGTCTCCAGTCCAAAGGATAAGGTGCTTGTGTTGGAGTCAGAGATTTGAGGCATGGAAAAAGGCCCTTCAGCTCAACATGCCCATGCCACCCACTTTTTACCATTAAGCTAGTCCCAATTGTCTGTGTTTGGGCCATATCTCCTTCTACCCATCTTACCCATGTAACTGTCTAAATGCTTTTTAAAAGACAGAATTGTACCTGCCTCTACTACTACCTCTAGCAGCTTGTTCCAGACACTCACCACCCTCTGAGAAAAAATTGTCCCTCTGCTCCCTTTTGTATCTCTTCCCTGTCACAAACCTACACCTTCTAATTTTAGACTCCCCTACCCTTGGGGGGAAAAGGTTTTGACTATCTGACTGATCTATGCCCTCATTCTTTTATAGACTTGAGTTTTATTGGAATACTGCAGGAGGTCGAAGTCAGAGAGGGAGTGTGGTGCAGAACAAAACTTCAGGAAGGTCAAGAGTGATGCTTATGAACCGAATGGAGATATTCTACCAAGCAAGCAAAGGCATCACGGTAGCAGTGGTTAGCACTGCTGCTTCACAGCTATAGGGACCTGGGTTCAATTCCCGGCTCGGGTCACTGTCTGTGTGGAGTTTGCACATTCTCCCTGTGTCTGTGTGGGTTCCTTCCAGGTGCTCCAATTTCCTCCCACAGTCCAAAGATGTGCAGATTAGTGTGATTGGCTATGCTAAAATTGCCCCTTAGTGTCCTGAGATGTGTAGGTTAGTGGGATTAATGGGTAAATATGTAGGGATATAGGGGTAGGGCCTGGGTGGGATTCTGGTCAGTGCAGACTTGATGGGCCAAATGGCCTCTTTCTGCACTGTAGGGTTTCTATGATTGTGACGCATTAGTGTGCCTTCTGTTCCCCCAGTGTAGAGGAAAGCACATCCATGAGTAATAAAGACAATAAAGTATAAGTGAATCAGTTTTACCTGGAACAAGTGTCCAAAGATGTGCAGGTTAGCAGGATTAGCCATGGTAATCGTGTGGGGTTACGGGGAGAAGGGAGGGTCTGGGTGAATATTCTTTCAGAGAGTCAGTGCAGGCTCGATGGGCCATGGCCTCTTTCTGCATTCTAGAGATTCTACGGGTCTAAGTGCTTGGGATTTTGGACAGTGGGAATGGAGGAGATAAAATGGCAAGGAATTATTCTGTTGTTGCACAGGCAGTTGCAGAGTGGAGAGGTGTTGAGGTGACTGAGGAGGAGACCTTCAAGTGTCATGGAGGGAATGCTCCCTTCGGAATACTGATGGGAAAAGAGGACGTGTTTGTCGGTAGCATCACACTAGAGTACAAAGAACAACACAGCACGGGAAACAGGCCCTTCGGCCCAACGAGCCCACGCCGCCGTCCCATTGTCTCAGTGACCTATTCATGATTTTAGTCTACGCCTAATGTGCGAGGATCAGGGAGGTCCAATATAGGGACAATTTGTTACCCAATCAATCAGCCTAAAAGCACATCTTTGGGATGTGGGAGGAAACCGGAGCACTCGGAGGAAACCCACGCAATCACGGGGAGAACGTGCAAACTCCCACAGACACAGGCCCAAATCCATGTGTCCGCACAGCAACAGAGATAGTCTCTGAGCTGTAATGTTGCCCTTGAGATGGTCCAGTTTAAGCACGCTAACGACATGAAGCAATAGGCAACTCCCGAAGCAACATCCAAGAGCAGCCCACTACAACCTGCCGCATGCATGCCCCTTGCTGGTCAACAAGGTGGACTTAAATGCCTGTGGAGACAAAAAAGTTCATTATTAAACAGGCAAAGACTGTAACATCCCTGAGGCAAAAACGGAATCCCAAGCCTACAATGTTTAGTAAGGCCTGCTATATCCCCCTATATGTAGACCGCTCATGTGGCTGTCTAAGTGACTCTTAAACAACCCTAGCGTGCCTGCTTCCACCACCTTACTCGGCAGTGCATTCCACACCCCCACTACCCTTTGCATGAAAAACTGCCCTCTAATATTTGTCTTATACCTAGCCGCCCTCACCCTAAGCCCGTGACCCCTCGTTCTATCCATTTCTAATAGCGGAAAAAGCTTACCACCATTTACTCTATCTATCCCCTTCATAATCTTATAAACCTCTATTAGATCCCCCCTCAGCCGACGTCTCAAGGGAAAACAGCCCAAGTTCGTTCAATCTTTCCTCGTAAGACAGCCCTTCCATACCAGGCAGCATCCTGGTAAATCTCTTCTGCACTCTCCAGGATCTCTACATCCTTCCGTTAGTACGGCAACCAGAACTGGATGCAGTACTCCAAGTGAGGTCTAACCAACGTTCTATATAACTGCAACATCAGACTCCTACTCTTATATTCTATACCCCTTCCTATGAAGGCTAACATACCATACGCTTCCCTCATCACATTCTGCACCTGCACCGACACCTTCAGGGACTTGTGCACTTGCACCCCCAGGTCTCTCTGCGTATCTATACTCCGGATAGTTCTACCTTTTATCGTATAACTCCCCTCCACATTATTCCGGCCAAAGTGCATCACCTCGCATTTCTCCGGATTAAATTCCATTTGCCATCTATCTGCCCAATCTACCAGCCTGTCTATGTCCTGTTGCATTGCCAGGCACTGCTCCTCAGTACCCGCCAATCCAACCATCTTAGTGTCATCAGCAAATTTGCTGATCACATCACCTACCCCCTCTTCCAAGTTATTAATATATACTACAAATAGAAGAGGTCCTAGTACCGAGCCCTGCGGCACACCACTGGTAACAGACCTCCAATTGGAAAAGGAGCCTTCCACTACTACCTGCTGTCTCCTCCTCCCAAGCCAGTTCTCCACCCATCTACATACCTGGCCTTGTATCCCATGAGCCTTCACCTTTTCTATCAGCCTACCATGAGGGACCTTCTCAAACGCCTTACTGAAATCCATATAGACAACATCAACGGCTTGTCCTTCGTCAACCATTTTTGTCACCTCTTCAAAAAATTCCACTAGATTCGTAAGGCACGACCTCCCTGTAACGAAGCTATGCTGCGTATCCCTGATCAGATCGCAGCGCTCCAGATGTTCATACATCCTATCCTTGAGGATCCTCTCCATTAACTTGCCTATAACTGAAGTCAAGCTCACCGGCCTATAATTCCCTGGGTTATCCCTCTGACCCTTTTTAAACAACGGTACTACATTTGCAATCCGCCAATTCCCTGGGACCTCACCTGTGTCCAAAGAAGAGACAAAGATTTGCGTCAGAGGCCCAGCAATTTCATCCCTCACCTCCCTTAGCAGCCTGGGATAGATGCCATCAGGCCCAGGAGATTTATCCATCTTTATACTGTCTAAAAGTCCCAACACCTCTTCCCTCGTGATGACTATTTCCCTCAACGGATCCTCAAACTCCTCAAGCACAGCACCAGACATCAGGCCCCTCTCCTGCGTGAATACCGACGCAAAGTATTCATTCAAGATCTCCCCCATTCCCCCAGGCTCCAAGCATAGTTCCACTCCTCTGTCCCCAAGAGGACCAATCTTCCCTCTAACCATCCTTTTGTTTCTAACATAGGAGTAAAATGCCTTAGGATTTTCTTTAATCATACCCGCCAAAGCCATTTCGTGGCCCCTTTTTGCCTTTCTGATGCCCCTTTTAAGTTCTCTCCTACATTCTCTGTATTCTTCTAACGGTATCTCTGTCCTCAAATGCCTAGATATAATGTATGCCTCCCTCTTCCTCCTGACCAGGTCCTCAATATCCCTAGTTACCCACGGCTCTCTAATCCTACCCTTCCCATCCTTCCTCTTGACCGGCACATGTCTTTCCTGCAAAGATTTTAGTTTTCCCTTGAGAGAGTCCCACATACCCAGCATCGACCTGCCATTAAACAGCTTACCCCAGTCCGTATCTTTAAGATCCTGCCTAATCCGGTTGTATCTAGCCCTCCCCCAGTTTAACACTTAGGACAGGCTTCATCTTTATCCATTAATATCTTAAACCAGACAGAGTTGTGGTCACTGTTAGCCACATGCTCTCCTACTTCAACGTCAACCACCTGCCCAGGCTCATTCCCCAGAACCAAGTCCAGTATAGCCCCCTCTCTGGTCGGGCTATCCACATACTGCTCCAGGGATCCTTCCATTACACACTGTACAAATTCCTCCCCGTCAGCACCCTCTGATCTCGGCACCTTCCAATCTACCCTGGGGAGATTAAAATCTCCCACTACCACCACCCTATTCTTCCTGCACTTATCTAGAATGTCCCTGCTTATCCCTTCTTCCACAGCCCTCGGGCTGTTGGGTGGTCTGTAGTACACACCCAACATAGTAACATCTCCCTTCCTATTCCTCAACTCCACCCATAGCGACTCGATTCCTATATCCTCTATACCTCCCTCCCTCTGCACTGCTATGATGCAATCCTTAACTAACAACGCCACTCCCCCACCTCTCAGCGACCCACCGCTATCACGCCTGAAACACTTATACCCAGGAACATTCAACTGCCAGTCCTGCCCTTCCTTTAACCAAGTCTCTGTCATCGCCACCACTTCCAACTTCCTTTCGAACATTAATGCCTTCAGTTCATCTGTTTTGCCAGTCACACTCCTAGCATTGAAATACATGCACCGAAGACCCTCAGAAACAATCCGATCCTTCTTCCTACCCTCCGGGCTTACCCTATCCCCAATCCCAGTTCCGTCCACCTCCCCACCCCCCCTCCATATTAGTTTAAACCCTGCCGAAACACTCCAGCTAACCTTCCAGCTAAGATATGCATGCCCTTCCCAGTTAACTGTACCCCATCCCTCTTGTATATTTGCCCCTCTTTCATAAAGACTTCCCAGTGGTCTATGAATCTAAAACCCTCTGCCCTACACCAATCCTTCAACCACGCATTTAGTTGGAGTATCTCATTATTTCTAGCCCTGCTAGCCCCAGGCACCGGCAGCAGACCAAAGAACGCCACCCTGGAGGCCCTACATTTCAGCCTAGCCCCCAACTCCCTGAACTGCCTACGTATGTCCCCCCTGCACTTGTTCCTACATCCTTCTCTCCTACGTGCACTATCACATCAGACTCAGTCCCTCCACCCTTCAAAATTCCCTCTACCCTTTCTGAAACATCCTGTACCCCTGCTCCAGGGAGGTAGACTACCATCCTGGAGTCCCGTTTTTGCCCACAGAACCGCCTGTCAATCCCTTTGACTTTCCCATCCCCCACCACTATCTCACATCCTGCACTCTTCCCTTCCTCCGAGGTATTCTGATCTCCCTCCCTTGCCTTCTCTACCCCAGCTGTCACCCCACCCTTGATATTCCGGGGTAATTTCTCCGGGGCGGTCCTAGTGCCATGACTCCTTTTCTTTTCGCTCTTCCTCACTGTAACCCATCCATCTCTCCTCCTAGGTCCTGGTATCTGCTCAGTGTTACTGTCCCTATCCATTATTTCCTCATTTTCCCTAACTAAAAACATATCCTCCAGCCTCAATTCCAGCTGCCTCACCCGGGCCCTTAATCGCTGCACCTCTAGACATTTCCCGCATATGTGGGCTTTCGGGAGATGTGCTGTCTCCAGAAATGTCCACATATGACAACGAACACAGTGAACACGTGTAACCCTAGACCCTGCCATTATGTTTGCCCCCTTTTAAGGTGTCCTATTAATTCCTGTTACCGAGCCTGCGCTCGCCCAAGCCCACTGAGCTTAAGCCCTTTTACCTCTCACTCTGCTTCCCGCCTCACTCCACTGCCCGCTATCTCCCTTGGCCTTCTTTTTATACTCCCGCGCTCCCTTCCCAGCAGCCCCCACGCCTATCTCCCGCTACGGAGCGCCAAAATAAACAAAAACCCTCCCGAACTAGAAGTAAGTCAAAATGCAGTAATTACAATGCAGCACACTCACCAAAAGGCAGCCACTCGTCAAAATCACAGCCCCAGAGACCAGTGAAGGTAGAGGAAATAGTGGAAAATGTTCCACTAAAATGGAGATTGGTGAGATGGAAGAGGAAGACAAGGGAAAATCGGTCTTGGTTTGTGGGGGAGGGGAAGGGGTGAGAGCAGAAGTGCAGGAACTGGAACAGACTCTGTCAGCCACGGTGGGTGTGGGAAAAGGAAGACTTAACAGAAATGCTTGTTGAAAAAGTTGTCCAATCATTACAGCTGTGATAATGGAGAAAGTTGGGGCAGCTCGGTGGCGCTGCTGCCTCACAGCGCCAGGGACCCAGGTTCGCTCTCCAGCTTGGGTCACTGTCTGTGTGGAGTTTGCACGTTCTCCCTGTGTCTGTGTGGGTTTCCTCTCTCAGTCCAAAAGACAGGCTCATTAGGCAGATTGGCCATGATAAAAAATTAGCCCTAAGTGTTGGGGGAGTTAGCTAGGGTAAATGCATAGGGTTATTAGAATAGGACCTGTGTGTGATTGTAGTTAATGCAGACTTGATGGGCCAATGGCCGCCTCCTGCACTGTTGGATTCTGTGAAATGGAGGCAAATGGAATCCAATCCTCCCAGGAAACAGGATGTGAGGAAGTGTAGCTGTGGGAATCAGTGACCTTTTAATGGAATATTAGTTGACATTCTATTCCCAGAAATGGAGTCAGGGAAGTAGAAGGAGGGAAAGAGTGAGTAAAGTTGAGAAGAAATTGGAAACTGCTGATAAAATGTTCCAAATTCAAGGGAGGAAACTACACCTCAGTCATGAATGTACCAGAAAGGAAGGGGAGCGTGGGAGGCAGTGTTGCCGAATTGGACTGAAACAAGAATGTTTCATGTATTCCACAGATAGGTGGGCATAACTAGGACCTATATAAGTAACCATAGCAACATCTTTAATTTGGAGGGAGTGAGTGTTGATGAGTAAATTCAGTCAGGTGGATGGAGACTGGTTGGTGCCCTTTGCAATGAAGAAACATTGAATGCTCAGTTAATCCTGATGGGGAGGGAGATGAATTGGAGGTGAAGAGGAGATAGTTAGGGTCAGGAAGTTGTTAAACTGTTAGTGATAATGATTACCAGATGAGTTATAGATGTTGATACAAAGAGACTAGATAAGGAAAGAAAATCCATTCAGTCCGACAGGAGCAGGCTGAATCATTGTACCCGGGCACTCCTGTTTGTGGGTGTTTGGAATGTAGAAAGGGGATGCTCAGGATTGGGAGACTTGGAAGCTGGAGGCTGTGGAGGGAAGATCTCCATCAGAGAAGGGCTCAATGACAGGGCTGAAACAATGGCATGTTGGTAGTGGGATAGGGGTAGATAGGAGGGAGTGCCAGTGTTGGCATTCACCCACTTTCACTTGCAGCAGTGAAAGAAAATGACCCATCACTTTCTGAGAGACGAGTCATGGCTGTGGAATAAATGCTGGCCTGTCAGAAATGCCCCTGTCCCAAGAATGAATAATAGATAAGTTGGTAGTTGCTGAAGTCTTGAGTTGATAATCTCTTTGGACAATGAGACCGAGAATGGGGTGGCACAGTGATTAGCACTTCTGCCTCATTGCCAGGGACTCGGGTTCGATTACAGCCTGGGTCACTACGTGTGTGGAGTCTGCACCTTCTTCCCACAGTTCAAAGACATGTGGGTTAGGTGGATTGCTAAATTGTCCCTTGTGTGAGGGGGATTAGTGGGGTAAATATACATAAGAAATAGGAGCAGGAATAGCCCTTCGAGCCTGCCCCGCCATTCAATAAGATCATGGCTGATCTGAAGTGGCTCAGTTCCACTTTTCCACTTTCTCCCCATAACCCTTAATTCCCTTGTCTGTCAAAAACCTATCTACCCGTGTCTTAAATATATTTAGCGAGGTAGCCTCCACCACTTCAATGGACAGAGAATTTCAGAGATTCACCACCCTTTGAGTGAAGAAGTTCCTCCTCAACTCTATTCTAAGTGCCCCCCCCTTATCTTGAGGCTGTGCCCTCTAGTCCTGCTGTCCTTTCTGAGTGGGAAGAATCTCTCTATCTACATCTCTACCTCTACCCTATCCATCCCTTCCATTATCTTATACGTCTCTATAAGATCCCCCCTCATCCTTCTAAACTCCAACAAGTACAGACCCAGTCTATGTAGTGTCTCTCCATAGTCTAACCCCCTCATCTCTGGTATCAGCCTAGTGAACCTCCTCTGCACTCCCTCCAAGGCAAAATATCCTTGCACAAGTACGGCGACCAAAACTGCACACAGTACTCCAGCTGTGGCCTCACCAGTGCCCTGTACAGTTGCAGCAAGACCTCCCTACTTTTATATTCAATCCCCCTCGCTATAAAGGCCAGCATTCCATTTGCCTTCTTGACCACCTGCTGCACCTGCAGACTGGGTTTTTGCAACTCATGCACAAGGACCCCCAGGTCTCTCTGCACCGTAGCATGCTGCAGCTTTTCGCCCTTTAAATAGTAATCCCTCCTACTATTATTCCTGCCAAAGTGGATAACCTCACACTTGTTAACATTGGACTCCATCTGCCAGGTTCTCGCCCACTCGCTCAGCCTATCTAGATCCCTCTGCAGACTTTCCACACTTTCAGCACAATTTGCTTTTCCACTCATCTTTGTGTCATCAGCAAATTTCGTCACCCTACACTCAGCCCCCTCCTCCAGATCATCTGTATAAATGGTAAATAACTGAGGCCCCAGCACTGATCCCTGCGGCACTCCACTAGTCACCAACCGCCAATCAGTATAGCATCCATTGATACCAACCCTTTGCCTCTTATTAGACAACCAATCCTCTATCCACGCTAACACCTTACCTCCAACTCCATGCCCCCTAACCTTCTGAAGCAACCTTTTGTGCGGCACCTTATCAAACGCCTTTTGAAAATCGACAAACACCACATCCACCGGTTCCCCGTTGTCTACCGCACTAGTCACATCCTCATAGAAATCCAATAAATTTGTCAAACATGACTTCCCCTTAACGAATCCATGCTGCATCTGCTCTATCAAACCATTCCTTTCCATGTGCCTCGCTATTCTTTGATAATAAGAACATAAGAACGAAAGAAATAGGAGCAGGAGTAGGCCATCTAGCCCTTCGAGCCTGCCCCGCCATTCAATAAGATCATGGCTGATCTGAAGTGGCTCAGTTCCACTTTCCCGCCCTCTCCCCATAACCCTTACTCCTCTTACCTATCAAAAACCTATCAACCCGTGTCTTAAATATATTTAGCGAGGTAGCCTCCACCACTTCAACGGGCAGAGAATTCCAGAGATTCACCACCCTTTCAGTGAAGAAGTTCCTCCTCAGCTCCATTCTAAACCGCGCCCCCCCCCCTTATCTTGAGGCTGTGCCCTCTAGTCCTACTGTCCTTTCTGAGCGGGAAGATCCTCTCCACCTCTATCCTATCCATCATCTTATATGTCTCAATGAGATCTCCCCTCATTCTTCTAAACTCTAACGAGTACAAGCCTAGTTTATTCAGCCTCTCCTCTTAGTTCAACCCCCTCAACTTCGGTATCAAACAAACAGAAACCACATCTAGTGAAGAATAAGAGTCCCTCCGAGCGTCTATATATATTTGCTCTGAAACCTTTTTATACTTTCCATTCAACAAGAAGCTGTTTGTTTTCAACTGACCAATCGTAGTGACATATGTTTGAAAGATTTATCCTCACTGATGTCAGTGAATTCTAAACATTGAGATCCTGGGAATGTCTTTGAGTTACGATTTATGGACGAGTTGAGGATGAGAGACTGTCTCCATTTCCAACTCACCAGTCTTCTTTCCCCCTTCAAACTGCAGGGATGAAGCAACTCTGAGAACTCCTGTCTTGCTTCAACTCTGGCTTCTTCTGCATCCACAACTCTTCCAGTCCCAAAAATGGCAGCTGTGCCTTCAGTCAGAGTTCACACTTTTAACAATCTCCTTGTCCTAGTGCCATTGTCTCTGTGAAGTACTTTGAGACATTTTTCCTTTTAAAGGTGTGACATAAAGAGAAACTCCTGTGGTTTTCTAAATGTATTTCCTATAGGAGTTTTATATGTTGGGTGTTTGGCCGAGCTTATTTTGAGTACCTCTGCTCTAACTTAGAAAGTTAGTTCGAATTGCTTTATTTACTCTGTAAACATGATGAACCACAAGCCATGCACAGACTATTCCGTCTGCCTGAGAGAGACTCTAGCTCCTGACTGCCAGTATCATTGCTGCACCCTAATACACATTACTCACTCATTACCATAATGATTGACCTATTATACTGCACCTCCACACCTCCCCAAGTATAAAATCATAGAATCCTACAGTGCCTTTTGGCCCATCGAGCCTGCACTGACGATAACCACTGGCACAAAAGGTGAAATCATGCAGCATCAGAGGAAAGCTGGCAAGATAGATACAGAACTGGCTTGACCACAGAAGACAGAGGGTAGCAGTAGTAAGATGCTTTTCTGAATGGAAGGCTGTGACTAGCAGTGTTCCACAGGGATCAGTTCTGGGATCTTTGTTCATAGTATATTGTTGTTGTTGTTCGTCCTTCGTTGTTGATGAGGACCTCGACACCATTAGTCATTTTGAGGCTGGTTGCGGTGTGTCCAAAGATGACTGATCGGGTCAATTCGGGCACGGAATGTCCTGGCACATATTGGACAGACTTGTGTAGACACTGTAGTTGTTGCGCTGGTGGCTCTGGACTTGCACAGCTCGCACTTAAGTTGTGCTTCAGTAATACACCTTGCTTCGTGAGCTTGACAGTCTTTGTGGATGAGGCAGCTCCAGGTAGGGTGGTTTTGTGCCAGCGTTCCCAGGTGCTCGTGTGAATGTCAAGCGACTTCAGGGAGGCCTTGAGTGTGTCTTTGAAATGTTTCTTCTGCCCTCCATGCGAGCGTCTTCCAGCAGAGAGTTCCCCAAAAAGGGGCTGCTTGGGTATGCGCTCGTCTGACGTACGGATGACATGACCTGCCCACCGGGTCTGCGCTCTCATCAGCAGTGTGTGGACTGATGGTAGACTTGCCCTAGAGAGAACTTCAGTGTCTGGTACTTTATCTTGCCATCTGATGTGTATTATTCTGTGATGACAAGTCATGTGGAATGATTGAGCTGTCTTGCATGCCTTCGATACACAGTCCACGTTTCACAGGCATACAAGAGGGTAGTGAGTACCGCGGCGCTGTAGACCTTCAGTTTTGTTGCTGGGCTGATTCCTTGATGTTCCCATACAGTGGAACGCAGTCTACCAAAAGCAGGACTTGCCTTTGCTGTTCTGCAGTTAACTTCTGTATCAATAGTCACTGTTCAGGAGAGGATGCTGCCAAGATGAAGTGATAACTATGTATAAATGATTTGGAGGACAATGTAACTGGTCTGATTAAGTTTGCAGATGACACAAAAATTGGTAGAGTTGCAGATAGTGAAGGGAATTGTTAGAGGATAGAGCAAGATATAAACTGTTCTAATTGTTCTATTTTAACATTTAAGAAAAACTTGGACGGGTTCATGGATGAGAGGGGTGTGGAGGTATATGGTCCAAGTGCAGGTCAGTGGGACTAGGCAGAAAATGGTTCAGCACAGACAAAAAGGACCAAAAGGCCTGTTTCTGAGCTGTAATTTTTTGTGGTTCTATGGTACTGGTTGGAAACTTGGGTGGAGAAATGGCAGGTGGCGTTTAATCCGGACAAGTGTGAGATGATGCATTTTGGAAGGTCCAATGCGTTTAGGAGTAAATGGTAGAACCCTTAGAAATATTGACCAGCAGAGAGATCTGGGTGTACATGTCCACTGATTACTGAAAGTGGCAACGCAGGTGGATAAGGTGGTCAAGAAGGCATATGGTATGCTTGCCTTCATCGGCCAGGGCATTGAGTTTAAAAATTGACAGGTCATGCTACAACTGTACAGAACGTTAATTAGGCCTCATTTAGAATATTGTGTACAATTCTGGTCGCCACACTACCAGAAGGATGTGAATGCTTTGGAGAGGGTACAGAAGAGGTTTACCAGCATGTTGCCTGGTCTGGACGGTATTAGCTATTAGGAGAGGCTGGATAAACTCAGTTTGTTCTCACTGGAACGATGGAGGTTGAGGGGTGACCTGATAGACGTTTACAAGATTGAGGGGCATGGACAGAGTGGATAGTCACATGCTCTTTCCTAGGGTAGAAAAGTCAAGAATTAAGGGACATGGGTTTAAGGTGCGTGCAGAAAGGTTTAGAGGAGGTGTGCAAGGCAAGTTTTTTTACATAGAGGGTGGTGAATGTCTGGAATGCATCAGGGAGGTGGTGGGAGCTGGTATGGTAACAGCATTTAAGGGGTAGCTCACATGAATGAGATGGGAGTGGAAGGATATGGAGTCCATAAGTGCATACAGTTTTAGTTTAGGCAGGCATCATGTTCGGCACAGGCCTGGAGGGCCGAAGGGCCTGTTCCTGTGCTGTACATTTTTGTTCCAATCCCATCCAGGCTATATTGCCAAAACCCATCATATTTATGCTGTTAATCCCCCTGACACCACAGAGCAGCTTGGCACGGCCAGTCAACCTAACCTGAACATCTTTGGGCTGTAGGAGGAAACCAGAGTACCTGGAGGAAATCCACGCAGACACAGGGAAAATATGCAAACTTCACACAGACAGTGACCCAAGACCAGAACTGAACCTGAATCCTGGGGACTGTGACGTACCAATGCTAACCACTGTGCCACCATGCCACTCAAATATCCAACTAAGCATTGAAAAGGGCATACTTCTTTCATAACAATGTTAAACTATTTTTTAAACTATGCATTAACCCAAACACTATCTCCACAATAAGTTCAAAGATTTTTGGTGCCTTCATAACACCCTGGTCTTGTTGGTGTGACCACTGAGTGGGGGTAATAGTCTTGAACTGGTTTGTTGAATGGGCCAGCATTCTGCAAATTGATTTTATTCTTCGAACCTTCATCCCAAAGTTTATGCCAATTGTGTTCTTGTGGATGCAAATGAGATCAGAGCTTTTCTGAGTCTTCTGAAAGTGCCCAATGGTGTTTGGGTGAGATAGGAATGTGATTGTTCTCCTTATTGAATAACTGCCTTGAGATTTTATATCCCAAATTCAAACTTCCAAGCCTGGCATTAAGAGGGCTAGAGTCTTGACCTTTGGAGTTGTATCAGTTTTTCTGTTCTTCATATAAATCAGTGTCCACGTTCCTCACTCTTTTATGATCGGTCTGTAACTTTGGTTTGCAGATGGCTGTTGCAAAGAGAGCTGTGCCCTCAACCACCAGCCCATGGAAAGTTCTGCCAGTGAAATTCACTAGTTTAGCTCTGTAGTTCAGTCGGGCTGAATTCCAGTCAGAATTCTTGGTCATCAACTTCTTGATGGTTTTTCACATCCTTTCCATTCGCCTGTGGTTACGGGTGATTCTCAACGTTGTCTGTGAATTTTTTGAAGTATTTAGTGGTGAATTGTGGCAAACTATCTGAAACGATTGTGTCTGGAAAGTCACCGAAACGTGAAGTGATCACTGCTGGTAGGTTTTACCAGGTTGCCATCCACCATCTTTATGGATTTCACTCTGATTGCTTTGTTTAGTCATGTGAGGCCAATGCAAGGGCTGAGTTATTTATATTGGAGACTGTTAGTAGCCCTGTGCATCACCAGGTTGGCTCGATGACAGGTGATATGAATTGTCCGCGTGGCATTGTGTTGATTTTCTCTTTGACTTTTGGCAATAATGGATGTTGTACCCTCCTGGATGTCAATAGGCACATTGGTGTAATACCTAAAAGTAATGCAATATGGTATTCATGTTTGAATTTATCTAGCCCTGGAAAGAGTTGTGGGAATTCTTGGCACAATTCAGCCCTGTTGGCTTGTTGTAGGAGTTTGCCCACTTCTTTCAGATGTCTGGTTGTATTCCTGCTGAGTAAAGGGAAGTTTTGTGCAAGATACAGAAGGTCATTGTGATCTCCATCTCCTTGTGTTAAAGAATAATACTTATCTGACTTTTCATCTACAGATTCATAGCACTGAATCTTGAAGTTTAATTTTTGATGGCTGGATAGGAATTGTGTTGATCCATGCCAAGAGGTCAGCCAGTAATGCAATGTCAACCTTAGTGCCAAGTTTCAAGTCAATTTTAAAACCTTTAACTTCTCAAACTGAATGTTCAAAAGTCTTGTTCATAGTGGTCCTTTTACTTTGAGGAAAATTTCTCCAAGGAAATTTGTCTGGCATTTCTTTGCTGATCCCCAATATTTTGAGTGATCTGCATGCCACCCTTGTTCTGTTACTTCCCTCCTTTCATGGAGTTTTTACTTGTTTGCAGCGTACTGTTCTCTGTTGAAAGCTCCCTGTTACCCCCTACTGGGAAATCTTGCCATCTCTGCTGTTGCTTTAACACTGCAGTGTTAGAACCTCATATGGCCATTCTGGCAGGCTTTTGAGCAGGCGGAGTTGCCACCGTTGTTGGGCCTAAGCAACTAGCAGACAAGCCCAAAGCCTCGGTGCACTGATGGCCCATTTCATTTCCTGAGCTTGGCCTGCCTGATGTATTAGAATCATAGAACCGTACAGTGCAGAAAGAGGCCCTTCGTCCCATCGAGTCTGCACCAAACACAATCCCACCCAGGCCCTACTCCCATATCCCTACACATTTATCCACTAATCCCTCTAACCTACACATCCCTGGACACTAAGGGGCAATGTTAGCATGGCCAATCAATCTAACCCGCGCATCTTTGGACTCCGGGAGGAAACTGGAGCACCTGGAGGAAACCCACGCAGACACGAGGAGAATGTGCAATCTCCACACAGACAGTGACCCGAGCTGGGAATCGAACCCAGGACCCTGGAGCTGTGAAGCAGCAATGCTAACCACTGCTACCGTGCCACCCCTATTGAAGCACTCAACTGAATGTGAGGTCATCTTTTATCTGTAAAAATTCAAACAGCTTTTTGTTGTGGACTGCAGTAACAATTCAGTCAAGAACAAGTTCATCTTCCTGCCTCCCATGGTCACAACTGACCAGCCTCTACAAGTCAATAAGGAATGCTTTGAATGTTTTCCATGGTCTTTGCAATCTCAAACAGTAAGGTTCAATTTTCAATGAAATATAATCAATTATTTCTCAAACAATTTTGTGGCAATCTCTTTTCTCTCTGACTCAACCAGCTAAAGTTCCTATGGTGTAAAGCAGTCGTTCCCAACCAGTGAGCCGAGGTACATTGGTGTACTTGAAGAACCCCCCCCTCCCCCAAGTGTGTTGTGAGAAAAGATTCAGTGATTAAAAATCCAAGTAATTAAACAAAAACTAACCTCTGTCTTCAGCTCTGTGGTTGGCATGTCCATGAATCTTGGGCCTCCCGTGCACAAGAGCACGGGAAAGAGCAGCACGTGTGTGGTTTAGATAATTTACGTTGGTCATGCGCGTGACCAACGGGACTTGGACCTGAAGATGTAGGTCCCACACTTCTGCACAAAAAGCCAAAACTCAAAAAGGGCGCAAAACACCTGGGAAAAGCAAGAGAGATAGAGGTTACAAAGAAATCAGGTGAGAGGACAGGAAGAAGTTAAAACTGAAGCTCCCAATAAGGAAAGGAGACAGAAAATATATGTGCTTCAAGATTGTTTCAGAGTGTAGGGGTGTGACATATTACAGGTTGCGAACCACTGGTAAAGGAATAAATGTTTCTGCTCTTCTGCAAGACTGATCTACTCTATACTTTAGGGAGTGTTTCTTCCATAACCCAATGTTGGCCTCTCTGCAAGCCCTCCAGACTTTAGGATGGGTGTAAGAGGACAGTGACAGTTTGGCTGATGCTAACATTGTCACTGCTTTCTGACATGCCACCCTCTCAGGTACATTTTCTACCATGGTACTATGTCGATGGGTCAAACACATCGTTAGATTAGTGTCGCCAGCTCTGCCACCATGTTTCGAATATTGGTCACGTGACCTAGCTTCTCATGAGTAATTCTGACCTGACTCAGGTGGGTTACTTCAAACTGCTTTATTTACACGATATATACGCAATAAAGTAGGCACATCTCTCTCGAGTACAAACTATTCCACCTGCCTCTCCACCCCCTGTCAGAATCTCTCGCTCCTGACTGCTGATGTCATTGCTATATTATGATACACATTGCTGACTCATTACTGTAACGATGAACCCACACAGTTCCCCACACAGCACAATCCTTCAACATATAGACACTCGCTGAGTAACCTCTGACCGGAAGACGACATCTTGTTTATTTTAAACTGTGACCTTATTGATGATACAACCAAAATGTAATAAATTAGATGTAATCTAATTGGGAATAAACTAAAAGCAAACTAGCTCTTTCACTGATTCTTTCCAACAGTTGATGTTAAGTGGGAATTAATATTTTGAAGGAAATGAGTAAAGGTTTAGGCCAAAGCAAATTACTGCAGATGCTAGAATCTGAAACCAAAAGTGGGAGATATTCCAACAACTTCAGATTCTACCCCACCTCAGCCCCCTTTTGTTTTTATTCTATTTTATTTAATTTTTTTACTGTTCTCTACCTTTTATTTCTTTATTATCTTCCTTTATTTTTCTTCCCCCCCCCCATTCTCCCCCCCCACTTCATGCTCCTTCCCTTACCTTTTCTCCCCTCCCCCCACATCCCCTTTTCTACATTCTACCTCTGTCCCATTCAAACCCCCATCCCCAACATCTTCATCTGTCACAGCTTATCTGCCCTTTGGCCATTCACACCCTTCATCCTCTCTATGGACAGCTATCAACAGTCTTTTCTCCTGGTTTCATGGCAATGATTCACCTTTCATTTGTTGGTCCTGACATTTTTGATTGTAATTCCAAGGGCGGCACGGTAGCGCAGTGGTTAGCACTGTTGCTTCACAGCTCCAGGGTCCTGGGTTCGATTCCCGGCTCGGGTCATTGACTGTGTGGAGTTTGCACATTCTCCTCGTGTCTGTGTGGGTTTTCTCTGGGTGCTCCGGTTTCCTCCCACAGTCCAAAGATGTGCGGGTTAGGTTCATTGGCTATGCTAAAATTGCCCCTTAGTGTCCTGGGATGTGTAGGTTAGAGGGATTAGCAGGTAAATGTATGGGGATAGGGTCTGGGTGAGATTGTGTTCGGTGCAGACTCGATGGGCCGAAGGGCCTGTTTCTGCACTGTAGGGTTCTATGTTCTAGGGTTCTATTAGTAGATACGCAGGGTAGAATAGGTGTGGGGTGATGGGGCGGCGCGGGCTCGTTGGGCCGAAGGGCCTGTTTCCTGTGCTGGGTTGTTCTTTGTTCTTCTTTGTTCTTCATCCCTCCCCCGCAATACAAATATCTGCCACGTTCTGTGCCTTTTACCTTTTGACAAAGTGTCATCTGGACTTGAAACGTCAGCTCTTTTCTCTCCTTACAAATGCTGCCAGACCTGCTGAGATTTTCCAGTGTTTTTGCTTTTATGTACTATCAATATCCTCCCTCTGATATTCAGTCATTGGGTCAAGGAGCTCTGAGCTGTTACACGAGGAACCAAGTATGCATCGATGATCTAGGCTCTTGAGTTCCCCAGGAGACACTGCAGAACTGGGTCTATTAGATCCTGAAGATACCATCAAGGATGTCCTGGTAAACTATGCTTTTTATCCAGATTGGTAAGTGCTTCGTTGCCTAAGCTCAGTGTGGACAGCGCAGTGGTTAGTACTGCTGTTTCACAGCACTAGGGACCCAGGTTTGATTCCCAGTTTGGACCATTGTCTGTCTGGAGTTTCACATTCTCGTCGTGTCTGCGTGAGTTTCTTCCAGGTGCTCCAGTTTCCTCCAACAGTCTGAAAGACATGCTACGCTAAATTCTCCCTCAGTGTACCCAAACAGGCACGGAGTAGGATTACAAGTCAGTTTTAACATTTGCAAATTCTGTTTTTTTTTCAGATAAAAGCAATCAAACAGTGTAGCGTTGTTCATTGTGGTGTTCTGAGTGTCTCAGTTCAGTCTGTGAAGCTGCTGAAATTTGACATGGCCCCTCAGTATCCTTTCACTGGGTTCATCTCGAATAGTTGGGCAACTCCTCCAAATGTTTCATAGTTAAAGTTATCTTGTTTTTCCTTACTGTCATTTTGCAGAAATTACATTCCACGCTGATCAGAATTCTGTTTTTGCTAAGTGTCTTCGTTTTTAAGAAGTTCGTTTAAAACATGGTCCACAGAACAGTACTGGAACAAATCTTCCAGCCCACAATGTTGTGCTGAGCATGATGCCAAATTAAACTAATCCTTTCTGCCTGCCCTTTGTCATATCTCCCTATTCCTTGCACATTCATGTGCTAATATAAAAGCCCCTTAAATGCCCCTATCATATCTGCCGACACCACCACTCCTGACAGCTTATTCCAGACACCTATTAATGTGTGTAAAAACACTTGCGTCTCACATGTCCTTTGAACTTTCCCCCTCTCACCTTAAGTGCATGCCCCCTAGTATTAGACATTTCAACTCTGGGAAAAAGATTCTGACTGTCAACCCTTCCTATACCTCTCAATTTTATAGACTTTGATCAGGCCTCCTCTTAGTCTCTGCTGTCCAGAGAAAACACCTCTAGTTTGTCCAGTCTCTCCTTATAACTCATATCCTCTAATCCAGGCAGCATCAGGTGCAGCTTCTGCACCCTCTCCAAAGTCTCCACATGCTTTCTGTAATGTGGTGACCAAAATTGATCGTAATACTCTATGTGCAGCCTAGCCAAAGTTTTATAAAGCCACAACATGACATCCTGACTCTTGTACTCAGTGCTCCAACCAGCAAAGGCAAGCACACCTTTGTCCAATGTTATTGCAAGTTTCATAATCAGTAAAATCAAAGATAATTATGAGGAAGGCTATTTGGTCCATCTTCATTTGCCTATCCAGGAAGTTCTAAGTCCCCGCACGTTAACATTTTTCATCATAATATCTCGGATTTTGTCTCCACGATTCTATTGATTCTATTGATCACTTTTTATGGAATGAGTGGACTTTACAGAAATTTTCATCAAAATCATGGAATCGTTGAAAGATCTGCAGAGAATCTGATCAGCCCATCCTGCCTGTGCCATCTGTTTGCAAGAATTATTCATTCAGTCCCACTCCTCTGCTTTTTCCCCATAAATCTGCAAAACTGTCCTTTTCAACCATTTATCCAACGTCTTTCTGGAAGTGACGATGAAATCTGCTTCCACCATGTTTTTAGGCATTATATCCAAAATCATCGCAACTCACTGAGTAAAAAAATAGATTCTCCTCATTTCAACATCAATCACATTCAATTTGTATCCTCTGTCAGTGGAAATGGGTTTTCACTATTTACTCAAAACACTTTGTCATTTGAAACATTATTAAATCTCTCCTTATTCTTCTCTGCTCCAAGAAGGACAATGATGTAGAGATGCCAGCGTTAGATTGGGGTAAATGCAGTAAGAAGTCTGACAACACCAGGTTAAAGTCCAACAGGTTTATTTGATAGTAAACCCACAAGCTTTCAGAGTTTGTCCCATCGTCAGGTGAGTGGAGAGTTCTGGTCTCAAACAGGGCATATAAAAGGCACACACAGTTTACAGAATACTGAGTAGAATGCAAGTCTTTACAGCTAATCAATTCTTAAAGGTGCAGACAATGTGAGTAGTGGTATCTCAAATTGAGTGGAGATAGCATTACTCACATCTTTAAGAATTGATTGTCTGCATCTTTAAGAATTGATTAGCTGTAAAGACTTGCATTCTACTCAATATTCTGTAAACTGTGTGCCTTTTATATGCCCTGTTTGAGACCAGAACTCTCCACTCACCTGACAAAGGGGCAAACCCTGAAAGCTTGTGAGTTTACTATCAAATAAACTAGTTGGACTTTAACCTGGCGTTGTGAGACTTCTTACCAAGAAGGACAATCCCAGCCTTTTCATTTTCTCCACATAACTGAAATGCTTCACTTTGCAACTGTTTTGTTAAATCTCTGCACTTTCCCCCAAAATCTTGACATTTGACCTAAAGCTTAGAATGGACACCAGTGTTTTATAAAGATTTAGCATAACTTTTTTTATTTTGCCTTTATATTCTGTCCCTCTATTTACGTAGCTATGGATTGTATATCTTTCTTTTAACAGCCTTCTCAACATGCCTTCCCACTGTTAGGATATTTCTGTGAGTTTGTACCATTGATTAGTCAATTAGAACTGTAAAACTCTCCTTTTCAACCATTTATCCAATTTCTTCCTGGAAGTGCCAATTGAATCTGCTTCCTCCATGCTTTTAGGCATTGTATCCAAGATCATCATAACGTGGAAGACTTTAACTCCTCAATCAGACCACGTATAGTTTGCCATGCAGTAATGCACCATTACACCAAATTCAGAAGGTGTACTCTACCTTTAGCAGTATGCGTCTTTGCTCCAAATTCCATAGCAGTCATTTTGAAAGTCCTTCTAAATTTAATTCATCATATTGATTTCTGCATTGTTTCACTCATTGCTCCAGCTTTATCAGCCTCATAATTGATGAACTGTGATGTAAAACTATGAGGAACATAAGAACTTCCCACTGCTGCAGCAAAGCAGCCAGCATAATTAAGGACCCCACAGACCCCGGACATTCTCTCTTCCATCTTCTTCCATTGGGAAAAACGTACAAAAGTCTGAGGTCATGTACCAACTGACTCGAGAACAGCTTCTTCCCTGCTGCTATCAGACTTTGCATTAAGTTGACCTTGCATTAAGTTGACCTTTCTCTACACTCTAGCTATGACTGCAACACTACATGCTGCACTCTCTCGTTTCCTTCTCTATGAAGAGTGTGCTTTGTCTGTATAGTGCACAAGAAACAATACTTTTCACTGTATGCTAATACATGTGACAATAACTTTTTTAAAATAGGAGCAGGAGTAGACCATATGAGTCATCAAGCCTGTTCCACATTCAATAGGATCATGGCTGATCTGTCTTAATTCCACTTTCCTGTTTGATCAAAAATCTGTCTGTCTGTCTTAGTCTTAAATACATTCAGTCCTGTGCTGTATCAACAGCCCTCTGAGGCAGAGAATTCCAAAGATTCACAACCCCAAGTTAAGAAATATCTCTTCCTCAATAACTTTGTATCAACAACAAACCTTGACAAATCAAGAACAGAAAATGTTGGAAAATCTCACCAAGTCTGACAGCCTCTGTAGAGGGAGAATAGAGCCAACGTTTCCAGTCTGATGACTCTCTGACAAAGGGTCATCCAGACTCGAAACAGTGGCTCCAATCTGTCCCCACAGATACTGTTGGATCTGTTGAGATTTAGCAGCATTTTCTGTTTATGTTTCAGATTCCAGCATCTGCAGTATTTTGCTTTTATCTTTGACACAGTACTCTTGGTCTCTCTAAGTCATCAATATCAATTGTCAATGACTGAAGCTTTGATTTGATCATATACATCCTTAATAATTAAATACAGAAAACCTGGAGAGGCTCAGCAGGTGAGTGAGTGAAGGTTAAGAATTCAAACCGTCCCTTTAACTACGTGCCTGCCTGTGATTGGAGCTGTGATTTCTAATGAATGACTGTGAAGTAATTGTGAATGGATAATTCTGATGAAGACAAATTTAGGACAATGATACATTCTCTGCAGCCCCAGATTCTAGTTCATCATCTGTGTGATGTTTTCCTCTTTATACAGTATGCTTACTTGGATGGAAATAGCTTAACAACAGAACAGCTTGTCCTGCTGGGTAATGGGATCACCAAAATCAAGGTGAGATAGATGTCCATTCCCATTTCAAATGTGCAAAAATAAACAACAATGTCACATCACACAAATACCTGTCTCAATCTTTTAGCTTACACCAGAGACTGAAAGGAAGGTCAACAAGTCGAGGGATCTGGTGGAAAAAATCATCAGTGAAGGCCAAGGTCAGATGTTATTTCATCTGAAAATCTGTGTGTAATAAATGCAAAAACTTAATTTAATTTTAATTCCTATTCTACAATCCAGTGTGCAAAATTATTGTATAATTAACATATTTTATGAATCAACATTTAAACCTAAACCTCCAAAGATATGCGGATTGGGCTGCGTTGCGTGGCCATGTTAAATTGCCCTTTAGCATCAGAGGGACTAGCAGGGTAAATACATGGGGGTTACAGTGATAGGGTCTCGGTGGGTTTGTTGGTGCAGGCTCGATGGGCTGATTGGCCTCCTTCTGCACTGTAGGGCTTCTACAATTTGCCTGAGAGATGCAATCATAATAGTCTTATGTATTTCAGTGGTGTATGGAATAAACACAGGCTTTGGGAAATTTGCCCGGACGGTTATCCCTCAAGACAAGCTTGAGTGAGTAGATTCTGTTGTCTTTCTGGTGTACCTTACTTCCCTTCGTTCCTTTCATTAATAAGCCTTCTCTTTTCACAGGGAGCTGCAGGAAAATGTTGTCCGTTCCACAGCAGTAGGTAAGAGAAAGGATTCCTGCTGCGATTTTCATTATCCAGCATTTTGCCAACACTGCATTTGAGAACTGCCCCTTTCCTCTGTGTCCTCATGTAGCTCCCCACTCATTGCTTCAACATGTTATTAACAAAGAAAATAGAAATAATCGAGTGACATGGTGAGCATTTAGTTCAAATAGTTCTGTTGAAAGCAAAATCTGCCCATGTTATTGAAATGGAGAGATAAAAAACCAATACTTTAATTAAATTCATACATTGGAATTTCTAGAGGAGAAAGCCCAAACTCTAAGATAAAAGCAATTACTGCAGATGCTGGAATCTGAAACAAAAGCAGAAAATGCTGGAAGATCTCAGCGGGCCTGACAGCGTCTGTGGGGAGAGAATAGAGCCAATGTTTCGAGGGGGGGGGGAAGATAGGACAAAGGGAATGTAAATGAAGATACAGAAGGCTGAGAAGGTGCCAAAAGTGTTTAAGTGGTCAGAATATGTGACTGGCAGAACAGAGATATAGATGGTTAACTACCTGGGGAAGGTGCCAGTTGCCCTGAAGGGAGGTGGTGAGAGGAGGCAAGAAAGAGAGCTGCTTCACATGTACCTCCTTCGCTCTGGTCGATTGCATTTGTTGCTCTCCTCTATATCGGAGAGACCAAACAAAGACTAGCTGAATGCTTTGCTGAATACCTTCAGTCCGTCCACAATCAGGACCCAGACCTTCTTGTCGTTTGCCACTTCAACACCCCACCCTGCTGTCTTGTCCACATGTCTGTTCTTGGCCTTTTGCAATGTTCTAGCGAACCCCAATGCAAACTGGAGAACCAGCACCTCACCTTCCGACTGGGCACTTTCCATCCTTCCGGACTGAACACTGAGTTCAACAACTTCAGAGCATGAACTCTAACCTCCACCTTCGCCCCATTTCCATTTATTTCATTTCATTTCATTTCATGTCATTCATCCATTTTATCATCCTTCTTTTTCACCTCCATTTTTCCACTTCTCTGTTCCAGCTCTCCTCCTTGTTTCTCTCACCACCCCCCTCTTTTTCAGGGCAACTGCTGCATTCCCCAGGCAGTCCCTTAACAATCTTTACTCTGTTCTGTCATTCACACATTTTGACCGGTTAATGGAAATTTTTAGCAGCTTCTCAGCCTTCTGTATCCTCACTCACATTCCCTTTGCCCCATTCCACCTCCCCCGCCCGCCCAATAGTATAAATCTCTGCTGATTCTCCTTGCTCTCAAACTCTGACAGAGGGTCATCCAGACTTGAAACGTTGACTCTATTCTCTCCCCACAGATGCTGTCAGGTCCGCTGAGATTTTCCAGCATTTTCTGTTTTAAGACCAAACTCTAATTGCTCCAGTTCAGACCCTTGCCCCCTATCCCTGCTGGACTGGCATAATGCAAATAGAGTTGTTGACTAATCTCACCAATCAATCTCTACCAATGAGTCCAAAGCTGAGAGTCAGGATTTTACCCCAGTCAGGATGACTCAGGATGTGATTCTGGAATTCCCAACTACATTCCTGGAGGTTCTGATCTTCTGAAGTGCCTTTTAAGGGTGAGGGCTGGTTCAGGTTAAAAGCCCACATTCTGTATTCCTGCCCTGGTTGGCTCCATTGTGGAAATAGGCATATCCTAGTCCTCTGGATTCCATGGAGCCAGGCTAGCGTTTCAATGAGTCTGGGTTATGGCCCCTTAGAGGTGCCTATAAAAAGATAAGTTCGAGAGATCCTCCTCATGCCTCTCATGGCAAGATATGCTCCCCATGCACTCCACATGTCCCTTCATGCCCAGCATACCAATCTATGGCACTTCCATGCCTGTTCACCCATTATACAGTGTGGAGAACCAAGAGGACCTATAAGTCAATGCTTTGTCTGGGGCTCAGGCATTTTCAAACTTAACTGGATGTCTGGGCATTATGTATTCTGCCAAGAATAATAATGAAGAGGCAGACAGGAAAGTGGAGTTGAGGCCAGAATCAGATCAGCAACGTTCTGATCAGATGGTAGAGCAGACCTGGAGGGCCAAATGGCCTACCCCAGCTACTAACTCCTATCTTCATATCAATGTGTTTTGAGAACCAGATGAATCTGTTTGTTTTGTGGTTTCTCCTGCAGGTGTTGGGGATCCCTTGTCTCCAGAGAGGTCCCGGATGCTGCTGGCTCTGAGAATCAATGTTCTTGCCAAGGGTTACAGTGGGGTTTCCTTAAAGACTCTCAATCAAATGATCCAGGCATTTAATGGTAATGCCACCTTTTGACCTTCTATTTGTAAGGTGCATTACATCGATTATTGATTTAGTAAAAGGTTGTGGGTGCGATTTGGCCAAATTGATGGAGCTCTTGTCATTGAGGTGTGGTTTATGAGTGGCTGGCACACTGGGCAGACCTCCTCTGCAACACTGCCAGAGAGACAGATGCCCCTCCTGTACCTCAGTTACCTCCATGTAGCTCCCTGTGGTGAGCAGACATTCTGCCACTGGAAAAGTGCTAATGGTGTAAGAATTAATTCTTTAAATTACAGCTTAACTCCATTCAACAGGCAGCCAAGCCTCCGCTATTCCCACCATTGGGAAACATCCCTATTATTGGGACAGAATCTGGAAGGCGGTTCCTTGATGTTTTACCAGCCACTCCCCCCTCCATTCCTGACACCCGGGATCTTCAAAATTCTTGAGGTTTTATTGATCTGGGGTCCTGCTCTGTTTTTTTTTCCATCTCTCTCTCTCTCTCCCCTTCTCTTTTTCTGTTTCTCCTGAATTGGTTCCTTTCTCTGTACTTGTGTAGTCTTCTGGCTGGTGGAAGTTTCATTTACTCTTTGAATGACTTGGGTTATTGGCTGTGTTAAGTTTTTTTTAAATAATGTAAAGAAATAATTTTATGCCCAGGATATCATGGTAAATCCATCATCCTTTGCACACAAACTGTTTTGTGTCCCCTTAGATTCTGTTGGTCATTTGACTCTGATATCATGTGTTATCGTTGTCATTAACATCCTTGTCTAATTAACAGAAGCATTAACTTTACTCTACGTTCCTCCTGTAGCTTCCTGTCTCTCCTACATCCCAGAGAAAGGGACAGTTGGGGCCAGTGGGGATCTCGCTCCCCTGGCTCACCTTGCACTGGGACTGATGGGTGAAGGCAAAATGTGGTCACCAGAAAGTGGCTGGGCTGATGCTAAATACGTGAGTTCCCTGAAATTCCAGTTTACAACCTTCAAGAGGATTTCAACCAATTAAAAACTTTTTTTTTATTGAACAGACAGGGTAGATGGAAAGCCTGCTTCCTGTGCTATGTGGCTTCTGATCCAGTGCGGTGTGTGATTCAGTACCATCTACAACCCAGCATGATTATCATTAAATAAAACCCTTGACCCTCTCCATCCTTGCAAATTATCACCCCAGCTCCATGCTCCTTTTCCACTATGAAGTCCACGAATGTGTAATTTCTCCAGCCCATACCCCACCTTTCTCTGAACTCCTTGTTTGATCCCTCCAATTAGACTGGTAATGGCACTCTTTCAGACTGTGCTTCAGCCCACAGGCTGTTGAAGCTGTGACCCTGTGAGATTCCCTGATACTTGTTGATTTGATGTTAACACTGTTCAGACAAGTAACTCTCTGTCACTCCCCCAGGTGCTGCAGGATCACGGTCTGCTGCCGATTTCACCTAAAGCTAAAGAGGTAATTAAACAGCACATTTCCATCGTCAACAGCATTTAAATAAATTGCTAGGTTTTACCAACTCATAT
Organism: Prionace glauca; assembly: GCA_037974335.1. Taxonomy (NCBI): domain Eukaryota; kingdom Metazoa; phylum Chordata; class Chondrichthyes; order Carcharhiniformes; family Carcharhinidae; genus Prionace; species Prionace glauca. The sequence continues at coordinate 9,537,631 of CM075739.1, read as the reverse complement.
CTCACTGAGTAAAAGCCACTGACCTTTTTCCTATATCTGTACGTGTTTTTTTATTTTCAGTTGTTTATTTTGTACAAAGGCTGGCTATTGACCGTTATATAACTGGTCAAAGGGGTAAAACATTACACAGCTCTGTAAGTTTTCTTCATTTAACATAATGCCTGGTCTTTCCAAAATATTTGATGGTGGTTTAAAGCATGAAAATATGAGTTGGGTTCCTTTCCAGGGTCAGCGATATTGCCAGTTACTATAGTTACCAATCACTTTATTTATTGAATGAATTGATAGTTTATGACTCTCATTGATTGACTATCTGTTTAGATATATAAACTAGTCAACAAGATTTACACTTTGCTCACTGCTGTCCAGAATTTGTATTTGGAAATAGAACATAGAACATAGAACATTACAGCGCAGAACAGGCCCTTCGGCCCACGATGTTGCGCCGACCAGTTACAAAACAATGACTCACTAGCCTAAACCAATCCCTTTTCATCCATAAACCTATCCACAGATCTCTTAAACGCCCCCAAACTAGGTGCATTTACAACTGCAGCTGGCAGGGCATTCCAGTCCCTCACCACCCTCTGGGTAAAGAACCTACCCCTGACATCTGTCCTATAACTACCCCCCCTTAATTTAAAATCGTGCCCCCTCGTGCTAGCTTTCTCCATCCTAGGAAAAAGGCTATCACTATCTACCCTGTCTAGACCTCTAATCATCTTATATGTTTCAATGAGATCCCCTCTTAGCCGCCTTCTTTCCAGCGAAAACAACCCCAAATCTCTCAGTCTCTCCTCATAGGATCTCCCCTCCATACCAGGCAACATCCTGGTAAACCTCCTCTGCACCCTCTCCAAAGCCTCTACATCCTTCCTGTAATGCGGGGACCAGAACTGCACACAAAACTCCAAGTGTGGCCACACCAGAGTTGTGTACAGTTGCATCATGATGCTGCGACTCCTAAATTCAATCCCCCTACCAATAAACGCCAAGACTCCGTATGCCTTCTTAACAACCTTATCTACTTGATTCCCAACTTTCAGGGATCTATGTACACATACACCTAGATCCCTCTGCTCCTCCACACTATTCAAAGTCCTCCCGTTAGCCCTATACTCAACACATCTGTTATTCCTACCGAAATGAATTACCTCACACTTCTCCACATTAAACTCCATCCGCCACCTCTCAGCCCAGCTCTGCAACCTTTCTAAGTCATCCTGCAAACTATGACACCCTTCCTCACAATCTACCACACCTCCGACTTTGGTGTCATCAGCAAACTTACTAATCCAGCCAACTATACCCTCATCCAGATCATTAATAAAAATTACAAACAGCAGTGGCCCCAAAACAGATCCCTGAGGCACACCACTTGTAACCGAACTCCATGACGCATATTTCCCATCAACCACCACTCTGTCTCCTATCTGCTAGCCAATTCCTGATCCAATTACCTAGATCACCCCCAATCCCATCCATCTGCATTTTCTGCAGAAGCCTACCATGGTGAACCTTATCAAACGCCTTGCTAAAATCCATATACACCACATCAACTGCCTTACCCCTATCCACCTCTTTGGTCACTTTCTCAAAGAACTCGATAAGGTTAGTAAGGCATGACCTACCCGCTACAAAACCATGCTGACTGTCCCTAATCAATTCATTACTTTCCAAATAACTATAAATCCTGTCTCTAATAATCCTTTCCAAAACCTTACCCACCACAGAAGTAAGACTCACCGGTCTATAATTCCCAGGGAAGTCCCTTCTCCCCTTCTTAAACAATGGGACAACATTTGCTGTCTTCCAATCTTCTGGTACTATACCAGAGACTAACGACGACCTGAAGATCAGAGCCAGAGGCTCCGCAATCACCCCTCTTGCCTCCCAAAGAATCCTAGGGTAAATCCCATCTGGACCAGGGGACTTATCTATTTTCAATCCCTCTAAAATATCCAGCACATCCCCGTATCAACTGCAATACTATCTATTTTACACCCCTGCACCCCAGTGTCCTCCTCAGCTACATTCCTGTCCCCTTGCGTGAACACCGAAGAGAAATATTGGTTCAACGCCTCTCCAATCTCCTCTGGTTCCACACACAACTTCCCTCTACTGTCTGTAACTGGCCCTAATCTTGTCCTAACCAACCTTCTGTTCTTGACATACCTGTAAAACGCCTTAGGGTTCTCCTTAATCCTATCAGCCAAAATCATCTCATGTCCTCTTTTAGCCTTTCTTAACTCCCTCTTCAACTCCCTCCTAGCCAATCTAAAACTTTCTAATGCACTACCTGAGCCCTCAAGCCTCATCCGAACATAAGCCTCCTTTTTCTTCCTAACCAACGAATCAACTTTTTTGGTGCACCACGGTTCCCTGGGCCTACCAAATCCTCCTTGCCTGACAGGGATATACTTATCACAGACCCGCAATAGCTGCTCCTTGAAAAATCTCCACATCTCGGATGTTCCCAGTCCCTGTAATCTCCCATTCCAACCAATGCTTCCTAATTCTCTCCTAATAGCCTCATAATTACCCTTCCCCCAGCTGAAACTACTGACCCGAGGTTCATGCCTATCCCTTTCCATCACTAAGGTGAACGTAATCGAATTGTGATCACTATCCCCAAAATGTACACCAAATGTTTACGACTATCTCAGGGTCAGGAATCTCTCTGGCAGCTTTGTATTTTAAGTGTGAGGTTATGACTCAGCTTAGTCTAGTTAGTATTTATTAAAATTATTTTCCATCCAATTCAATTGGTGATTGATGTTTAGGGTCTGGCCCTGATCAATGGCACTCAGATGATTACATCGCTGGGCGCAGAGGCAGTAGAGAGAGCCACAGCGATTGCCCGACAGGCAGATATTGTAGCAGCTCTTACACTGGAGGTTCTGAAAGGCACAACCAGAGCCTTTGACAGTGGTGAGTAACATGTTATACAGAGTCCTCAGACTGTCCCGCTGAAGTGAAGGGCTCCCTATCATCCCCCAGTGCTTTGAATGTAGGGTTGTCAACTCTCTAGGATTGGCCTGAAGTCTCCAAGAATTGACGATCACGCTTCCAGGATACTGGTGTGTGACCCCAGAGAAAGATCACCAGGACTTAAAAAAAATAGGTCTTATGTCATTTTCTTTGAACATTTCCCTTCTGTGGGCATAAAGATTTTGAAAATGGGGGAAAATATGGCAAACGCCAAATATCATCCAACTGGGTAATGCTTGTTTTCCAATTGGCATCCCCAAGGATGGATGTGTGAGGACACATCATGTGATGAAGTAAAGTAGGCTTACAGTAACACTGCAATGAAGTTACTGTGAAAATCCCCTAGTCACCACATTCCGACACCTGCTCGGGTACACTGAGGGAGAATTTAGCATGGCCAATCCACCTAACAAGCACATCTTTCAGACTGAGAGAACAAACTGGAGCACCCAGAGGAAACCCCCACATGGGGAGAACGTGCAGATTCCACACAGACAGCTGGGAATTGAACCCAGATCCCTGGTGCTGTGGGGCAGCAGGGCCAACTGGCCGCGGGGGAGCAGGGCTAACCGGCCACAGAGCTAACCCTCAATGCCATCGTGCTGCCTCATAATATGCTGTGCCCCTATGTAAATGATGAGCTTAAGGGGCTGGAACCATTGACTGGCGGTGGTTAATGTGGTTCTTGTCCATTTAAACAGATATCCACAACCTCCGACCTCACCCGGGTCAGATAGAAGTAGCTGCTCGTTTTCGATCACTCTTGCATTCTGATGTTCATCCATCTGAAATCACAGGTAAAGCACTGTCTCGTTGTAACAATTCAGTGGCTGTTTGAAAGATCTCCGGGAATCTAACCTTCTAACTGTATCTCCTCTCGCAGAGAGCCACAGATCCTGTGACCAGATTCAGGATCCCCATACTCTGTGCTGCTGCCCTCAGGTAGAAATTACAAACACTACAACTGATTTCTATAAACCTTACATCACTGTAAACCAAGTCTGAGTGTGATGTATTGCACATTGATCTGAGCTTCCTCTCTTCCAGGTCCATGGTGTGGTCAACGATACGATTGCATTTGTGAAGACGATTTTGGTGACGGAGATGAACAGTGTCACTGATAACCCTGTATCCTTTAGTGAAACTAACTGCTCTGCAGTATCAGGCCTGCCTGCTATCCTCTCAGAATGAATTCAGAATATTTAGTTAATAAACAATAAAATTAGTGAACAGTAACATAAAGAATTTTAGAATCCTTACAGTGCAGAAGAGGCTATTTGGCCCATCAAGTCTGCAACTGACTCTCTGACAGAGTAACTAACCCAGCTGTCTTCCCCCACCCTATCCCTGTAACCCCACACATTTAGAAACGTAGAAAAACTACAGCACAATACAGACCCTTCAGCCCACAAAATTGTGCCGAACATGTCCCTACCTTAAGAGATTTAGCACCTAACCTACACGTCATGGGACACCAAGGGGCAATTTAGCATGGCTACTCCACCTAATCGACATATCTTTGAACTGTGGGAGGAAACTGAAGCACCCGGAGGAAACCCATGCAGACATGGGGAGAACATGCAAATTTCACACAGTGACCTGGGGCCGGAATTGAACCCAGGCCCCTGCTGCCACCCTTGTCCTCAGTGCTTATTTAGGTGTCAGCATTTACTCCTGAGCAACTGTAGGCCATGGGTTGAATACTTGCTTCAGAGACCGGAATGCCACATCCAGGCTGGCAATGGGTGCGGTACGAAGGGAGTGCAGCATTGTTGCACATACCATCTTTTGGATGAGACATTTAAGCAAAGTCTCCATATTCCATGGCACCATTGAAAGAAACATCAAAGTATTCCAATATCTTGGCCAATGTTCATCCCTTAACCAACATCATAACAGCTTATCTGTTATCTCAGTGCTGTTAGGGACTTCGTGTGCACTATTTGGCTGCCAGTATTTCTACATTAAAAGGGATTATTTTGAAAAGCAGTTCACTGGCTGAAGTATTTTGAGATATTCTGAGATCATGAAATAGGTGATATAAATGCCTGTTTTCTTGTCTAATATTTATCTCAGATTGCACCCATGGCGTGGTGGCACAGTAGTTATCACTGCTGCCTCACAGCGCCAGGAACCTGGATTAGATTCCCGGCTAGGGTCACTGTCTGTGTGGAGTCTGCACGTTCTCCCTATGTCTGCATGGATTTCCTCTGGTTTCCTCCCTTACCCCAAAGATGTGCAGGTTAGATGGATTAGCCATGCTAAATTGCCCCTTGTCAGGTAGATTAGCAGGGTAAATATGAGAGGTTACTGGAATAGGACCTGGGTGGGATTGTGGTCGGTGCAGATGGGCCAAATAGCCTTTTTCGGCACTGTAGGGGTTCTATGATTTTAAATTTGGACACTTAGACTGGCACAGACTTCTAAAAGATTTATTTGTAAATACTATGGGATTGGGTGACCAAAAGAACAGAAGCTGAAATATTTTTTCCTTTGAAATTCTAATAAGGTGAGGGTTCAGTGAAGATATTTTGCGTTTGTGTAATTGGGTTCTGGAGGCTGGCTTTAATCAGATTGTGATACTGCAGGATGGGCGATTGAATCATTCTGATGTGACAATTAACACACGTTGAATATCTTTAATTTCAAATTATCAATTTGAGACAACATCTGATACTGGCTTCAAACTATTTTTCCAGAGTTTCTTCTGTTTTGAAGTTATTTGGCGTCAGAGGAAGATGAAAAGGGATAATGATCTCTAAACTGTTACATCTGACTAATCTTCAGTTAACCCATTCATTGGGAAAGGTTTTTTAATATCCAGATCCTAACCCAGCTTTATTTACAATGGGAGCCTGTTTGCAATGTTCAGAATCAGAAGGCAGTTTCCCTTAAATCAGTTTCCAGATTGTATTTGCACAGACAGAAGAGATTATTTCATGTGGAAATTTCCACGGGGAATATCCTGCCAAAGTAAGTCTTTTCAGGATTATGTGCAGAAATATCTTAGTTTAAAACAATTCTAAGTGAACAAAAATGCCAGTAAATAAAAAGATACAGTGACAAAGTCACTAAAATATCAAGATTGATTAATTGTGTATCACATATTTAAAGAACTTTTATATCTTCACTTCTTTGTAATAGCCACACTTTCATTGTATTTTAAAAAGGAAAATGCAACTAATTTTTATGTTCAAAGAATACTTTTTTAAAATTTCTTTGTGAGGTCTGCATCATTGCTTGGCCAGCATTTACTGCCCATCACTAATTTCCATTGAGAAGATGGTGACGCAAGCTGCCTTCTTGAGCCACTGCAGTCACAGAGATAGGCACCCACAGTGCTGCTAGGGAGGGATCCCCAAGATTTTGACCCAGCAATGGCCAATATATTTCCAAGTCAGGATGGTGAGTGGCTAAGGAGAGAACTTGCAGGTGGTGGTGTTCCCATGTATCATATTCCCTCATCCTTCTAGATGATAATGGTTTGGAATATTCTGCCTAAAAAACATTGCTGAGTTCCTGCAGTGCATCTACAAAGAAGTGTAGATGGCACTACCACTGTGCGTCAGTGGTGGAGGGAGTGGATGTTGAAGGCGGTGGATGGGATGCTAAACTGCATTGTCCTGGATGGTGTCGAGCTTCTTGAATTTTGGAGCTGCACCCATCCAGGCAAGTGGGGAGTATTCCATCACACTCCTGACTTCTGACTTGTAGATTGTGGGTAGGCTTTGGGGAGTTGCGAAGTGAGTTACTGCAGGATTCCCAACCTCTGACCTACTCTTGAAGCCACAGTATTTACATGGCCAGTTCAGTTAATGGTTAACCCCCAGGATGTTGATAGTGGGGAATTCAGCCATTGAATTGGATGGTTGGATTCCCTCTTGTAGGACACGGTCATTACCCTGCATTTGTGTGATGAAAATGATACTTTCCAATTATCAGCACAAGTCTGGATATTGTCCATGTCTTGCTGCAATTGGACATGGACTGGTTCAGCATGTGAGGAATCACGAATAGTACTGACCATTGTGCAATCATCAACGAACATCCCCACTTCTGACCTTACGATGGAAGGAAGATCATTGGTGAAGCTGCTGAAGATGATTGGGCCTAGGACACTATTGTGAGGAACTCCTGCAATAATGCTCTGGAGCAGAGATAATTGACCTCCAACATCCACAACTATCTTCTTAGTTTACAAGATTTTAAGTTTCAGAAATGAGGACCAAGAAATAATTGTAGCAATATTAACCATCACTTAGCTCATTCACATGGAATTTTTTTGCCTATTATCAGAGAAATATTATTTGTGAACACAAAACGTTTTTATTAATAAGAATTGTTACAGCAGCCTCGCGTCTGTAGCTAGCTCCTAAAGTGACCCTGCTGAGGGCCCCCCTCACCGTGCGGTGATTCCACATCCTGAGTCTTGATTGGTTACACAGGCCACATGACCCTTACTCTGCTGTGTTGCTCTTAAAGGGGCTTCACCACAAATAGCCCCCTGGTTGTGGAGAAAGAGGATCTTGTAGGAAAACTGGGGCTTTGTTTCACCCCTTCCCCTCCCCCCATCTCTCCCTCCGTCCTACCTGGGTGACCTTGCTGATACCCCCACCTCCCACAACCTCCAACCCAAGCCCCTGCTTCCTCTCAACCTTAAACATCTATTACTGTTGTCGACAGTCATTTATAGGCCATTGTTATAGCAGCAGTCTCATCAGCAATCATATCTACAATATCTACGTGTGTGGCTTGTCTCCTTGTCTCTTCTGCAGGCCCTTGACTATCTCGCAATTGGTGTTCATGAACTCGCATCAATCAGTGAGAGGAGAATTGAAAGGCTGTGTAACCTGTCCCTGAGTGAACTGCCTGCTTTCCTGATCAAAGAGGGAGGTCTGAACTGTGGCTTTATGATGGCTCACTGCACAGCAGCTGCATTAGGTATTTACTTACTGTGGAATTGTGACAGACACTAACTCAAAAACATCTCATTAATCCCCTCACACACAGCAACTGTAGATAACGGAAGCATGGAATAGTTCACCTCAATTATAATCTGAATCATGGCACAGAATTTTTCTGTGAGTTTCCTGCCCCCCAACAAAGGGATCCAAAGAGTGTGCTTAGCTTGTACATGCTGGGAGCCAGTTACCCAGGGAGCTCACCTCCATCCATAAGGACTACGACCAATAGCACACTCAAAGAAAGTCTCAGAACATCGGCAGCTCCACTGCAAGGTATAAGCACAGCTGAGGCAGGTAGGAGGTTGTGAAGGTGCCTCGAGGAATGAAGATCATGGCTGTTTAGAGAGGAACCAATCCATGAACAGCGTCTGTTGTGGTGCAGTGTTTGCCGCTGATGGTCCTGTCTTTGGGGATAGTGTGTGGAACAGAACCTTCCACACACCTGATGAAGGAACACGGTTTCCAAAAGCTTGTGGGATTACTATCAAATAAATTGGTTGGACTTCAACCTGGTGTCGTGAGACTTCTTATTGTGTTTAGCCCAGTCCAACGTTGGCATCTCTACATTAAGTATAGGCCTAACCTCATAGAAGTGCAGAAGAGGCCATTTGGTCTATCACACCTGCACAGGCTCTCTGACAGAGTATCTGACAGCCCCATCTCTGTAATTCCACACATTTAGCATCTAACCTTGTCATCTTGAGACACTAAAGGGCAATTTACCATGGCCAATTCACCTAACCTGCACATCTCTGGACTGTGGAGGAAACCCATGCAGACACGCGGAGAATGTGCAAACTTCACGCAGATAGTCACCCAAGACAGGCATTGAACCCAGGTCCCTGGTGCTGTGAGGCAGCAATGTTAACCACTGTGCCACCGTGCTGCACTTACATAATCTTTCTTCGTAAGACAAACCTCCTCATCCTTAGAATCTGAGGTGCCTTCAATGCCAGTATATCCCTCCTTATGTATGGTGACCAAAACTGTACACAATATTCCAGGTGTGGTCTCACCAATGAAAGGTGCTATAGTAATGCAATTTTTCCCCTTTTCTTGTAAAAGATTTCATTATTTTCCTTTATAATTGTTGTGATGATGAACTGTTCCGTATTTACACACACAACACTGTGAAGCTAAACACTGAGAATATCCAGTCAACAGGCACTAATTTAACATCTCTCCAGTCTCTGAGAACAAGGGTCTGTGTCATCCCTCTTCAGTGGACTCTCTGTCCACCAGCGCTGCCACTGAGGACCACGTCTCGATGGGTGGATGGGCTGCCAGGAAAGCATTGAGGGTTATTGAACACGTGGAACAAGGTAACCCCAATTGGAAGAAGTAATATTTGATCATATGATGTACTGAAAAGAGAATGGCTTCTCCGTCCCACCCAGTCCATAACAATAGTCCCCAGTGTCAGAGAATCCCATTGGGACCCCAAACCCAACAGTAACCCAGTATATTTGCTCCGCTTGTCTGCTGCTTTGGCCAATTATTTCTGGTCACCTTGGCAATGGAAACGCTTCCTTCTCAGTTACCTTTTCAAAACCTTTCATTCATTTCAACAATGCTATTTTTAAATTTTATTAAATCATTGTGATTTGGGCATCATTGGCTGGCCAGCACCACTTATTGTCCATCTCTAATCGTCCATCTCTAATTGCCCTTGAACTGAGTGGCTCGCTAGGACATTTCAGAGGGCAGTGAAGAGTCAATCATATTGCTGTGACTCTGGAGTCACATGTAGGTCAGACCAGGTAAGGATGGCAGATTTCCTTCGCTAAATAGCATTAATGAACCAGATGGGTTTTTACAACGTTCAACGTTTCATGGTCACCATTATTGAGACTAACTTTCAATTCTAGATTTATGAACCAAAGTTAAATTCCACCAGTTGCCATGATGGGATTTGAACTGTATTCCAGGCCTTTGCATTACACATTCAGAGACATTACCACGGTACCACCATCTCCCTGTGAAATGAACTCTCTCTTTAACCTACCTCTTACGTTTTTTTATTAGCATCACAAGTAGGCTTACATGGAAACTGCAATAAAGTTACTGCAATAAAAATCCCCTAGTCACCTGTTCGGGTACACTGAGGGAGAATTTAACATGGCCAATGCACCTAACCAGCATGTCTTTCAGACTCTGGGTGGAAACCAGAACAGCCAGAGGAAATGCATCCAGATTTGGGGAGAACATGTAAACTCCACACAGACAGTGACCCAAGCTGGAAATCGAACCTGGGTTTCTGGTGTTGTGAGGCAGCAGTGCTAATCACTGTGCTGCCGTGCCGCCCAAAGAAAACAATTCCAGTTTCTCTCATCCCTGCAGTTTACTGACGTAAGTTAGGGCGATTATGTGTCACCGTTCACTCAGGGAGTCTGAGTTATTGTGGCAACACGCACTTTTACATACTTATTGTAGTCTAGACCCATGAATAGTGGTGACTCCAACTTTTCTTCCATTGCATGGCTGAGCGGGGATCTCTCCCTCTCTTACCACCGCCATTGGCCTGGTTGGAAGTTGTATTATGAATGCACCTTCCTCAGCCATCAAGTCCTGGAGTGGGACTCGAAGTAAAAAGTCTGACAACACCAGGTTTTAGTCCAACCGATTTATTTGATAATATTCTCACAAGCAAGCAAGCTTTCGAGGTTACCCTCTTCGTCAGGTGAATGGAGAGTTCTGGCCTCAGACAGAACATATAAAGCACAGACAGTTTAGAGATTGCTGATTAGAATGCGAATCCTTACACCTAACCTGCTGTTCAAGTCTTAAAGTGGCTGATAATGTGAGTGGAAGGAGCACTGATCACAGTTTAAAGAGATGTGTATTGTCTCCAAACAGTACAGTGAGTGAGGTTTTGCAAACCCAGGCAAGTCACGGGGGTTACAGATAGTGCGACATGAACCCAAGATCCCTGTTGAGACCGTCCTCGTGTGTGCGGAACTTGGCTATCAGTCTCTGTTCAGCGACTCTGCACTGTCGTGTGTCATGAAGGCCGCCTTGGAGAATGCTTACCCGAAGGTCAGAGGCTGAATGCCCGTGACCGCTGAAGTGTTCGCCAACAGGAAGGGAACAGTCTTGCCTGGTGACTGTCGAGCGATGTTCATTCATCCGTTGTCGTAGCGTCTGCATGGTCTCCCCAATGTACCATGCTTCGGGACATCCTTTCTTGCAACGTATCAGATAGACAACGTTGGCCCAGTTGCAAGAGTATTTACCATGTACCTGGTGGATGGTATTCTCACGTGTGATGATGGTATCCATGTCGATGATCCGGCATGTCTTGCAGAGGTTGCTGTGGCAGGGTTGTGTGGTATTGTGGTCACTGTTCTCCTGAAGGCTGGGTAGTTTGCTGCGAACAATGGTCTGTTTGAGGTTGTGTGGTTGTCTGAAAGCAAGAAGTGGGGGTGTGGGGATAGCCCTGGCGAGATGTTCGTCTTCATCAATGATATGTTGAAGACTCCGGAGAAGATGTCGTAGCTTCTCCGCTCCGGGGAAATCGGTTGGACTAAAACCTGGTGTTGTCAGACTTTTTACTGTGTTTACGCCAGTCCAACACCGGCATACCCACATCATGTGGGACTCGAACCCAGAGCTTCAGGCTCAGAGGTAGGGACACTGCCCACTGCAACGTAAGACCCTCCTGAGTGATTATGTGAGGAGATTTACAATTTAGAGATCTCAATTAATAATGCATAGAACACTCAGTTAAAAGCCATCGTGACAGGTTGAGAATATGAATTCAGATTTTTTTAAAATCTGGAAATGGCGATTTTAAAAAACTGGCATCTTTAAAGTGATCATTATCTTAGAATCCCAAAGGAATCACAAATATCCTTTATGGAAGGAAATTTGCTGTTGCTATCTGCTCGATATGTGACTCCAGTCCCATGCCAACATGGTTGAATCTTGACAGATCTCTGAGATGGCTAAGCAAAACCTACAGTTGTAACGCTACCTTCCCAGGCAACAAAAGATGGGCATCAACCTCATCCCAGGATTAAGTAAAACATTAACTCTCAGTCCAATGATATTCCATCCTTGAGTTCAAATTCCTTTACAACCTTGTCCTTCTCTGACTCTCTAATCTTCACCAACTGTCTGAGATCCCCCTGTGTTCCCCCAACTCAGTCTTGCTGCACATCGCTCATTGTTGGAATTCCCTTTCCAAACTTCTCCGCCTCTCTTTCTCTTCTGAGATGCCCCTTAAATCCTACTTCCTTGACCAAGATTTTGATCATTTGTTACAGTGTTTCCTTCTTAGGCCCAGTGCCAGTTTGTTCTTGCTAACATTTCTTGGAAAGTTAAAGACGAGACTAGATTAGTTAACGTTTTGATTGACTTCTCAAGTTGACATCTGTATGAATCGTTTTCTTCCAGTGCTTGCTATTGAGCTCCTTGCCGCATGTCAGGGTCTGGAGTTTTTGCGACCACTGCACACAACGGAACCCCTGGAAAAGGTTTATCGGCTGATTCGGTCAGTCGTGAAGTAAGTTATAAATTCTAATCAAACTAAAATCTTCAGAGGAATAAGGAATCGGTGCTGTCTGTATGCCAAACAGATGCAGCATTTCTGCTTTGTTACTGGTTTTTCAGAATAGACACACTGTGGTCTTTGACTGCCATGGGTGGCACGGTAGCACAGTGGTTAGCACTGCTGCTTCACAGCTCCAGGGACCTGGGTTCAATTCCTGGCTTGGGTCACTGTCTGTGTGGAGTTTGCACATTCTCCTTGTGTCTGCGTGGGTTTCCTCCGGGTGCTCAGTTCTCCTCCCATTGTCCAAAGATGTGCAGGTTAGGTTAATTGACCATGCTATGAAATTGCCCCTTAGTGTCCAGGGATGTGTAGGTTAGAGGGATTAGTGGGTAAAATGTGTAGGGATATGGGGATAGGGCCTGGGTGGGATTGTGGTCGGTGCAGACTCAATGGGCCGAATGGCCTCTTTCTGCACTGTAGGGTTTTATGGTTCTATGAAATAGAAAAGAACATTGGGCACGGTGTGAACCATGTGGCAAATAAAGAGTTAACAACCCGGGTTAGGGAAGGGACCCGGGTCCCTTCTCTGCCACTCGGTTTATCACAGCAGGATTTAGTGAGTCTTTACCAATTTAAATGCTGCAACTGTAAAGGACACAAAGACAGGTTTTCTGGATCACACAGGATGAATAAAGGGCTGCCAATTTAGGATAGTGATGAGGAGGAATTTCTTCTGAGGGTTGAGAATCTTTACAACTCCTTTCCATAGAGAGCTGTGGGCAGAGTCCTTGTGTATATTTAAGACTGAGATGGGAATTTTTGATCAGTAAGGGAATGTGTTGTGCAGGGAAAGGGCAGGAAAGTGGACGTAAGGAATGTTGGATCAGTCATGATCCTATATAATAGTGGAGCAGACTCGAGAGACTGAATGGCAAACTCCTGTTCCTGTTTCTTATGACCTTATGGTCTATTGTTTCATCCATTCAATAAATAAAGTCAGTTTTGATAATAAATATTCGAACATCATTGAATATATTCCAGTTCCCAGTCTAGTACATGGTGTGAGAAGGATATGTTTAATAGGATCTGTGCTCAAATTCCCTTCAATTAAATCTGGGGAAGATTGAAGCCATTGTTTTCAGTCCTCACTCCAAACTCCATTCCAGACTCCTTCCTTCTCCGTGGCAACAGTTGAGAATAAGCCAATCTGTTTGCAACCTTGGTTGAAGCATCTGAACCTCTCTTTGGTGCCATCACTAAGATATTGCCTCTTTAACATTGCTCAACTTTACCCCATCTTTTCTAATCTACTGCTGGAACCCTCATCCATTCCATTGTTACTTCTGAATGTGACTATTCCAACACATTCCTGGCTGCTGCCCCACATTCTACCCTCTATGAACTTGAGATAATCTAAAACTCTGCTGTCCTTGTCTCAACTCGCAGAAACTCCCTTTTCCCCATCATCCCAATGCTTGCTGACCTACAATGGCTCCCTTAATATTAGAATTCTCATCCTTGCTTTCAAATCCCTCACTGCTTCCTATCTCTGTCATTTCCTCCAGGCCCACAACCCTCCAAGATATTTGGACTCAGAATCACAGGATGACAGAATTGTCACAATGTAGAAGGGGGTCATTCAACTCTGCACTGGCTCTCCAAATGAGCATCATGACTTTGTGTCATTCCACTGCCTTTTCCCTGTACCCCTGCACATTGTTTCTATTCAAATAAACATCTAATGCCTTCTGAATGTCTCAATGAAATCTGCCTTCACCACAATCCTAGACAGAGCATTCCAGACCAGAACCATTCATTGTGTGAAAAAATTTTCTCACATCACGTTTGCAAATTTTACGAACCACTTTAAATCTGTGCCCTCTCATTCTTGATCCTTTTATCAGCAAGAACAGTTTCTCCTGATCTACTCTGTCTAAGCCCCCTCATGATTTTTAACATCTCTATCAAATCCCCTCTTAGCTTTCCTCTCTCCAAGGAGAATAGTCCCAATCTCTCCAATCTATCCTTACAAATGAAGTTTCTCATCCCTGAAACCATTCTTGTAAACCTCTTCTGCATTCTCTCCAACGTGTTCACATCTTTCTGATTATGCACAGTTCTAGGCACCGCACTATATTCCAGCTGAGGCCTAATTAGGGCTGTATAAGTTTCAGCATAATCTCCTTGCTTTAGTACTCTGTCCTTATTAATAAAGATGATGTGGAAATGCCGGCATTGGACTAGGGTAAACACAGTAAGAAGTCTCACAACACCAGGTTAAAGTCCAACAGGTTTATTTGGTAGCAAACGCCACTAGCTTTCAGAATGTTGCTCATTCCTCAGGTGAGTGGGGAGTTCTGATCACAAACAGGGCATATAAAGGCACACACAGTTTACAGAATACTGATTAGTACTCACACTCAGAATACAGAATACTGATCACCAGGCAAGACTGTTCTCTTCCTGTTGGCAAACACTTCAGCCGTCACAGGCATTCAGCCTCTGACTTTCGGGTAAGTGTTCTCGAAGGCGGCCTTCATGACACACGACAGCGCAGAGTCGCTGAGCAGAGACTGATAGCCAAGCTCTGCAAACATGACGATGGTCTCAACCGGGATCTTGGGTTCATGTCACACTATCAGTAATCCCCATGACTTGCCTGGGTTTACAACATCTCACTTACTGTCCTGTCTGGAATACACATCTCTTTAACCTGCGCTTAATGCTCTCTCCGCTCACATTGTCTGCACCTTTAAGACTTGATTAGTTGTAAAGACTCGCATTCTAATCAGTATTCTGTAAACCGAATGTGCCTTTATATGCCCCATTTTGATCTTGGTTGTCATTCTCTGATATATGATTTCCTTCTCATGATGGGGATACTGATATAAACAGTGCTCCAAATGCTTCTAGTAACCATATTTGGGGCTTAGCTGATTTGAAAACTGCCATGAACATGGCTCACTCTCAGACACTGAGCTAAGGATGTGAGTAGGTGACTAACAACCTCATTGTGGCCCTAATTTGGTACTGAACATCCTGGGCCCTGTCCATGTTGCCAATTCCAGACACTGGATTTGAACCTTCAGCTATCAGTAATCAATAGCAGGTTCCTCCATTGATAGTCTGGATGTCTGTGTTTTCACCAGTGTGCAGCTTCCTGATTTATCCTGTTTCTGCTTTACAGGCCCTTAGTTAGAGATCGGTTTATGACCCCTGATTTTGCAATTGTTCAGAAGCTACTAACTGAAGAAAAGGCAAGTTATCACCACTGCAAACACTGGGAAGCTTTAAACATTCTGGTTAAATACAATGGGGTGGATTTCCACCATAGCATCGTTCTGACTGAGTGAATTCAACTTCATCTCCAGATATGTGTAATCTATGTTTATAAGTCTGAACAGTGAATGTATAACTGATTGTCACAGCACATCTTGTGCCTTAAGCTGGCAGCAAATTCCTTGTTGGTTCATTCCATCAGTGACTCACTTCATTTATTAGACCTGAATTCCTAGCTCACTGTGTGTGTGTGTGTGTGTGTGTGTGTTTCAGTTGTGTGTGTTTCTGTGTGGGTATGTGCTTCTGTGCACATGGTTTTTCTGTGTGCGTATGTGATTCTGTGCGTGCGTGTGGGATTCTATGCGTGTCTCTGCATACATGTTTTAATCTTCTGTTTTCACAACCCATCAGTCTGCGGTTAATGCCATGACTGAGAATTAACTGTGGGTGGCACAGTGGTTAGCACTGCTGCCTCGCAGTAAAAAGTAAATGCCATGACTGAGAATTAACTGTGGGTGGCACAGTGGTTAGCACTGCTGCCTCGCAGTAAAAAGTAAATGCCATGACTGAGAATTAACTGTGGGTGGCACAGTGGTTAGCACTGCTGCCTCGCAGTAAAAAGTAAATGCCATGACTGAGAATTAACTGTGGATGGCACAGTGGTTAGCACTGCTGCCTCGCAGTGCCAGAGACCTGAGTTCAATTCCCTGCTTGGGTCACTGTCTGTGCGGAGTCTGCACCTTCTCCCCATGTCTGCGTGGGTTTCCTCCAGATGCTTCAGTTTCCACCACAGTCTGAAAGATATGCTGGTGAGATGCATTGGCCATGCTAAAATTCTCCCTCAGTGTACCCGAACAGGTGCCGGAGTGTGGCAACAAGGGTATTTAACACTCCAACGAAGTTACTATGAAATGTAAGCCTACTTGTGACACTAATAAATAAACTTTCTTTTAATTTGAAAGTAAGGTTTACGTAGAATTGATAACAGGGTTAAAATCCTTCAATAGATCTGCCTCCCACTTTAGGCGGATTCTGGAGTTGGGATTGACTGGATTCATTGTAGTAGGGAGATTATAATTTACACAGTGAGAATTGGTGGATCCATGAATCATACAAGAAATCGCTATAACTGATCATAACAGCTCCACATTGAGTAACCTTCATCTAGACAGTCTGACAACATATTATCTCCACAATATATTGGCAGTGTTTGAGCAATGTCCCAACAGAGTGCTGAGAGATTTGGATTTATCCCAGGGACAGGCAGTGCCAAGTGATTGTGAACGGATTTGTCAATGTTGTTCTAAGTGTCTGTGTGATGATTTTTATTCACAGGTTTGGCAAGAAGTACAACCCTACATGGAACTTTCGAGATCTTCTTAAGCAGCAGAACAGTGAACACATCAATTTCAACAAGAAATTGTACAATGAACCACAATGTGATTAGAAATCTCAGTGAAATGTTAATCTCTGAAGTGGACAAAGGAACTGAAGCTATCCACCTAATTTAGCTACTATTACCATAGAAACCATCAATTCTGCATCCTAGCAACAACTTCAGGAACTGTTCTTAAATATTCGTTTTCAGGATGTGGGGAATGGCTGGTCATGCTGACATTAATTACCCAGCACCAGGCTTCCCTGGAGATGGAGCTGGGCTTTTTGCCTGAATTGCTGCAGTCCGTGTGGAGCCACCTTTATTTGGTATCATTCCTGATCTTCCTGTTTCTCCGTTAGTACCAATATTCCGTCTCCGATGATTACAGTTTAAATTGAATCCACTTCATCTTGTCCTCATCCACTTGAATATCTCGCGTTATAAGAAAGCTTCTCTCTGTCACTAAACTTTGAAGGCTGAAGTCACAGAAGTTTTTCACTTTGACTTCTGACACTATTTCTGCATCAGCGTTTCCTTTTGTGCTCCTTTCGCTTTCTTTATATTGAAGTTGTTACCTGGCCAAGGCACCATAGAGCCTCACACTTGCACATTATCATTAAGACCATCTATATCCACCTTCTGATCCAGTCCCTACTTCTGCTGCTGAAACCTGTCCATTCCTTTCTGACCTTGAGACTTGTTTATCCTTACACACTCCCGATTAATCTCCCATCTTTCATCTCTGTAAAAATCCAAAACTCTGCTGCTCTTATCCTAAGCCATTCGCCTACCATCCCTGTGTTTCTCAACCTCCACTGGCTCCTGCTAAAGAAAACATCTCGATTTTAAGATAATTTGAAATTTCTACAGAGCTTCCCTCACTAATCCCCTGCAGTCCTATAAACCTTCAAGATATCTGCTCCAATTCCGGCCTCTCCAGCATTCCCAATTGTAATCAGTCCACTGTTAGTTGTCCTGCCTTCAGCTGCCCAGGCCATAAGCTCTGGATTCCATTCTGGAATCTCTCCATCTCTCTGCCCCTCTCCCTCTTAAATGTCCCTTATATCCTTGACCTGGTTTTAGATTATTGCCCTAATATCTCCTTATGTGTCTCGGTGGAAAATGTTATTTGATAGCTCACCTGTTAAACACCTTGTGTTCTATGTTAAAGGCACTATATAAATACAGGTAGTTTTTGCCAGTTTGGTTTCCCAGCATGTTTCTGTGATTTGATGCAGTAACAATTGAATCTGTGATAACTTGCTACAGGAGAAGCACCTTTATTATGTGAACATGTTCTCCTCCACACTGCTCTTCAACATCTCACGCTCCTTGATTTGATTTATTATTGTCACATGTATTAACATACAGTGAAAAGTGTTGTTTCTTGCACACGATACAGACAAAGCATACCGTTCGTAGAAAAGGAAATAAAAGAGTGCAGGATGTAGCGTTACAGTCATAGGTAGGATGTAGAGAAAGATCAACTTAATGCAAGGTAGGTCCATTCAAAACACTGATGGTAGCCGGGAAGAAGCTGTTCTTAGTCCATTTAATGGATTAAATTTCATCTCCCACGTTCCATACAAGTGCAAAATTTGCATAATCCCTTCTTTTGGACCTCGTTTGATTAGTGACTATTCATTGTCTCACCTGCTTTAATTTTCAATTTTAGCCAAAGGAATTGCATTTCTCAATTCAGATCATTTATGTAGATAAATGGGAGGAAACCCACGCAGGCATGGGGAGAACAAGCAAATCTCCACACACTTAACTCTTACTTAGAGGCAGCACAGTGGTTAGCACTGCTGCCTCACAGCGCCACTGACCTGAGTTCAATTTCGGTCTCAGGTCACTGTCTGTGTAGAGTCTGCGTGTTCTCCCTGTGTCTATGTGGGTTTCCTCTTGATGCCCCAGTTTTCTCTCTCAATCTGAAAGACATGCTGGTTAGGTGCATCGGCCATGCTAAGTTCTTCCTCAGAGTATCCGAACAGGCACTGGAGTGTGGCAGCTAGGGGATTTTCACAGTAACTTCATTGCAGTATTAATGTAAGCCTACTTGTGACACTAATAAATAGACTAAACTTTAAACTCAGTATCTGATCCCAGTCCAGCATTGGAACCAGTGTGTCCCTCCCCCTGCCCTTCCAAGTCAATTCCTTCCACAACTCCAACTCAATTGGTTTGCTTCCAACTTTCCACTTGACCAGCAGTCTTTCATGTGGAACTCTCTGAGAAGCTGTCTGG
The DNA here is from genome assembly GCA_037974335.1 of Prionace glauca. Lineage (NCBI taxonomy): Eukaryota > Metazoa > Chordata > Chondrichthyes > Carcharhiniformes > Carcharhinidae > Prionace > Prionace glauca. The sequence goes on along the minus strand of CM075739.1, from coordinate 9,518,280 downwards.
AAGTTTGGGAATGTCGTGTTGTCACATTTCTAGTGTTCTCACCTTCCTCTTCCCACCTCAAAAAGATAATTGGAGATATTGCTTTGAAGTTTTGATCCAATGATGACAGGTTTGCACCGAATCGAGGAAGTTCTCTGGATTTCAGAGTTTCCATTTTTCTGTTTGATTTCAAACTCTCAGCATTTGCTATTTTTTTCGTACATGATTAGAAAATTTGCTGTTTATTTCTGTGCTGATATTGAACTAATTGGGTTATAAATAAAAATACAAGAGTCTATTTGAGCCTATGTCTCAATTGATGTGTATTATTTGTCATGTCAATGCTTACAAATCACTTTTATTATAGACAATGAGTTAAAATTCCTTTGTTCCCTGTATTCTCTTGGATTTCATTCTCTGTGAATCCATTTGAAGAGTATTGGTCTCAGTTAAAGGCAGGAATCTCAGTCTGAGACAATCAAAGGTTAGTTTGTCATTGAGTGTGCAGTGCAGTGGAAATGTGACCATGTGCTAACTGCAGTGTCACAGTGAGCCTTACACAGTCCATCTTTATAACTACCCAGTGATTTCACTGCACTCATGCTCTCTTTCAGTAACATTTTAGGGGGGGGGGGTGTGGGGTGAGGAGGATAATGTGGGGGTTGGAGTGGGGATGATGAGGGGGTGGGGGTGAGGGGGATGATGAGGGGTGGTGGGGATGATGGGGGGGTGAGGGGGTGAGGGGGTGGGGGGGATGATGAGAGAGCGAGGGGGATAGAGGGTGGGAAGGGGATGGAGGGAGAGGAAGTGGCAGTGAGGTGGGTGGAGGGCAACGGGAGGGTGATTGGAGGGATAGTGGGGGGGAGGGAGGCAAGCTTGGGGTAGGCATGGGGAGGTGAGTGGGTGATAGGAGGGAGTGGACATGGGGTGGTTAGGGAGAGGGTGGTCATTGGTAACCAGGCAGTACTCAGTTGGGGAGGGGGCGAGCTGGCAGGAGGCGGTCAGTGTGTAGGCGGGGGGGGGGGGGAGGGAGGCGGTCAGTGTGTAGGCGGGGGGGGAGGGAGGCGGTCAGTGTGTAGGCGGGGGGAGGGAGGCGGTCAGTGTGTAGGCGGGGGGGGAGGGAGGCGGTCAGTGTGTAGGCGGGGGGGAGGGAGGCGGTCAGTGTGTAGGCGGGGGGAGGGAGGCGGTCAGAGTGTAGGCGGGGGGGAGGGAGGCGGTCAGAGTGTAGGCGGGGGGAGGGAGGCGGTTAGTGTGTAGGCGGGGGGGGGAGGGAGGCGGTCAGTGTGTAGGCGGGGGGGGAGGGAGGCGGTCAGTGTGTAGGCGGGGGGAGGGAGGCGGTCAGTGTGTAGGCGGGGGGAGGGAGGCGGTCAGTGTGTAGGCGGGGGGGGGGAGGGAGGCGGTCAGTGTGTAGGCGGGGGGAGGGAGGCGGTCAGTGTGTAGCCGGGGGGAGGGAGGCGGTCAGTGTGTAGGCGGGGGGGGGGGGGGGGAGGGAGGCGGTCAGTGTGTAGCCGGGGGGGGGAGGGAGGCGGTCAGTGTGTAGGCGGGGGGGGGGGGGGGAGGGAGGCGGTCAGTGTGTAGGCGGGGGGGGGGGAGGGAGGCGGTCAGTGTGTAGCCGGGGGGGGGAGGCGGTCAGTGTGTAGGCGGGGGGCGGGGGGGGGAGGGAGGCGGTCAGTGTGTAGGCGGGGGGGGGAGGGAGGCGGTCAGTGTGTAGGCGGGGGGCGGGGGGGGGGAGGGAGGCGGTCAGTGTGTAGGCGGGGGGGGAGGGAGGCGGTCAGTGTGTAGGCGGGGGGGGAGGGAGGCGGTCAGTGTGTAGGCGGGGGGAGGGAGGCGGTCAGTGTGTAGGCGGGGGGGGGGGGGAGGCGGTCAGTGTGTAGGCGGGGGGGGGAGGGAGGCGGTCAGTGTGTAGGCGGGGGGAGGGAGGCGGTCAGTGTGTAGCCGGGGGGAGGGAGGCGGTCAGTGTGTAGGCGGGGGGGGGGGGGGGGAGGGAGGTGGTCAGTGTGTAGGCGGGGGGGGAGGGAGGCGGTCAGTGTGTAGGCGGGGGGGGGGGGAGGGAGGTGGTCAGTGTGTAGGCGTGGGGGGGGAGGCGGTCAGTGTGTAGCGGGGGGGGAGGCGGTCAGTGTGTAGGCGGGGGGCGGGGGGGGGAGGGAGGCGGTCAGTGTGTAGGCGGGGGGGGAGGGAGGCGGTCAGTGTGTAGGCGGGGGGCGGGGGGGGGGAGGGAGGCGGTCAGTGTGTAGGCGGGGGGCGGGGGGGGGGAGGGAGGCGGTCAGTGTGTAGGCGGGGGGCGGGGGAGGGAGGCGGTCAGTGTGTAGGCGGGGGGGGGGGAGGGGAGGGAGGCGGTCAGTGTGTAGGCGGGGGGCGGGGGGGGGAGGGAGGCGGTCAGTGTGTAGGCGGGGGGGGGGAGGGAGGCGGTCAGTGTGTAGGCGGGGGGCGGGGGGGGGGAGGGAGGCGGTCAGTGTGTAGGCGGGGGGGGAGGGAGGCGGTCAGTGTGTAGGCGGGGGGGAGGGAGGCGGTCAGTGTGTAGGCGGGGGGAGGGAGGCGGTCAGTGTGTAGGCGGGGGGGGGGGAGGCGGTCAGTGTGTAGGCGGGGGGGGGAGGGAGGCGGTCAGTGTGTAGGCGGGGGGAGGGAGGCGGTCAGTGTGTAGCCGGGGGGAGGGAGGCGGTCAGTGTGGAGGCGGGGGGGGGGGGGGGAGGGAGGTGGTCAGTGTGTAGGCGGGGGGGGAGGGAGGCGGTCAGTGTGTAGGCGGGGGGGGGGGGAGGGAGGTGGTCAGTGTGTAGGCGTGGGGGGGGAGGCGGTCAGTGTGTAGCGGGGGGGGAGGCGGTCAGTGTGTAGGCGGGGGGCGGGGGGGGGAGGGAGGCGGTCAGTGTGTAGGCGGGGGGGGAGGGAGGCGGTCAGTGTGTAGGCGGGGGGGGGGAGGGGAGGGAGGCGGTCAGTGTGTAGGCGGGGGGGGGGGGGGGGGAGGGGAGGGAGGCGGTCAGTGTGTAGGCGGGGGGCGGGGGGGGGGGAGGGAGGCGGTCAGTGTGTAGGGGGGGAGGGAGGCGGTCAGTGTGTAGGGGGGGGAGGGAGGCGGTCAGTGAGTAGGGGGGGGAGGGAGGGAGGCGGTCAGTGTGTAGGCGGGGGGCGGGGGGGGAGGGGAGGGAGGCGGTCAGTGTGTAGGCGGGGGGGGAGGTTAGGATTCTGGAACCGCCCCCGGACTGCAGGCGCTGGGAGCCGGGCTGATCTCTCCCTATCCCCCGGGCTGATCTCTCCCTGTCCCCCGGGCTGATCTCTCCCTGTCCCCCGGGCTGATCTCTCCCTGTCCCCCGGGCTGATCTCTCCCTGTCCCCCGGGCTGATCTCTCCCTGTCCCCCGGGCTGATCTCTCCCTGTCCCCCGGGCTGATCTCTCCCTGTCCCCCGGGCTGATCTCTCCCTCTCCCCCGGGCTGATCTCTCCCTCTCCCCCGGGCTGATCTCTCCCTATCCCCCGGGCTGATCTCTCCCTCTCCCCCGGGCTGATCTCTCCCTGTCCCCCGGGCTGATCTCTCCCTCTCCCCCGGGCTGATCTCTCCCTGTCCCCCGGGCTGATCTCTCCCTCTCCCCCGGGCTGATCTCTCCCTGTCCCCCGGGCTGATCTCTCCCTGTGCCCCGGGCTGATCTCTCCCTATCCCCCGGGCTGATCTCTCCCTGTCCCCCTGGCTGATCTCTCCCTCTCCCCCGGGCTGATCTCTCCCTGTGCCCCGGGCTGATCTCTCCCTGTCCCCCTGGCTGATCTCTCCCTCTCCCCCGGGCTGATCTCTCCCTGTGCCCCGGGCTGATCTCTCCCTGTCCCCCGGGCTGATCTCTCCCTGTCCCCCGGGCTGATCTCTCCCTGTCCCCCGGGCTGATCTCTCCCTGTCCCCCGGGCTGATCTCTCCCTATCCCCCGGGCTGATCTCTCCCTGTCCCCCGGGCTGATCTCTCCCTGTGCCCCGGGCTGATCTCTCCCTGTCCCCCGGGCTGATCTCTCCCTGTCCCCCGGGCTGATCTCTCCCTCTCCCCCGGGCTGATCTCTCCCTGTCCCCCGGGCTGATCTCTCCCTGTCCCCCGGGCTGATCTCTCCCTGTGCCCCGGGCTGATCTCTCCCTATCCCCCGGGCTGATCTCTCCCTGTCCCCCGGGCTGATCTCTCCCTGTCCCCCGGGCTTTAGGCGCTGGGAGCCGGGCTGCGGTGTGGGGATGGCTCGGTTCACGGTACATGTCCGGGAGGAGTGGCTGACCGTGCCCTGTAAGGACACCGGGGCCAGTGTCCGCTGGCTGGCCGCCGAGGCAGTGCGGAGATACCTGAAAAACAAGCCGGAGAGCGGTGCGGAGAGCCCGGAAAGCTTGCAGGTGCGGAGGTGCCAGGGGCTGGGATTGCTGGATCTGGATGATGCCATTGAGGATGTGCTGCAGGATAATGACTTCATTGAAGTGGGTAAGTAACCCTTCAATAAACCTCTCAAAACCCAACGGATTCAATCAGCTCAGCTTGTCTCTCTTTAACCCAGTTCTGAAGGACGATGTGATGTCTTCGGAGTTCATCCCGTCTCAACCGGAGGGGGTTCACCTGTATCCTTTGACCAAGAGAAAGAGTTACATTTATATAGCACCTTTCACCAGGCACCCCCATAACACTAATGGAGTGTTTGTGAGGTTCTAAAATGGAGCAGCCAATTTGTGCACAGCAAGATCCCTAGGGCAGCAATGTGATAATGACCCTAGTACCTGTTTTATGATGTTGAATAAAAACATAGAAATTAGAAGCAAGAATAGGCCATTCGGCCCTTCGACCCTGTTCCACCATTCATTTAATCATGGCTGATCATCAAATTCAATATCCCGATTCCCCCCTTCCTCCAATATCCCTTGATCCCTTTGGTCCCAAGAACTTGTATCTAATTTCTTTTTGAAATCAGACAATGTTTTGACCTCAACTACATTCAGTGGGAGTGAATTCCACACATTCCCCACTCTCTGGGTGAAGAAATTTCTCCTCACCTCAGTCCCAAAAGGGACTCAGTCCCTTATCGTCAAGCTGTGACCCCTAGTTCTGGGCTCCCCCACCATTGGGAACATTCTGAATCTACCGTGTCTAACCCTGTTAGAATTTTATAAGTTTCTATGAGATCCCCTCTCACTCTTCTAAACTCCAGTGAATATAATCCTAACCAACTTAGTCTCTCCTCATATTACAGACCTGCCATCCCAGGAATCAGCCTGGTAAACCTTCGCTGTGCTCCCTCTGTAGTAAGAACATTCTTCCTCAGATAAGGGCACCAAAACTGCACACAATACTCCCAAGTGTGTCCTCACCAACACACTATACAATTGCAGCAAAATATCCCTGTGCCTGTACTCAAATCCTCTCGCTATGAAGATCAGCATTCCGTTTGCCTCCTTCACTCCCTGCGCACTTACTTTCAGTGACTGATATATGAGGACTCTGAGGTCTGGCTGAGTGGCCACCTCTCTCAATTTACAGGATTGAGGGATAAATATTGGTTAGGACCCTGGGGAGAACCCTCTGCGCTCCTTCCATAAGGTGCCAGATCTCACTGAGACTTCAGTTTAACATCTCTTCTAAAAGGTGGCACCATTGGCAGTGCAGGGAGAATACTTCACATAAATATTTGCCATTCACAAGATGGAAATGGAGGTGAAATGCCTTAACCAGTGACTCTCACAGATATACCAGAAACCACGAACCAAACGAGGTAACTGTGAGACTATCACACTTCCCAATCACTTTGCTTGATTCTTGAGTAACCCTTTCACCAGCTCAGAAAACACCAGGAAATGCGGGAGAATCCAACTTTGATTCTGGGGGTTTGAATGTGTGTGAGGAGCTGACTTGGGGAAAAAAATCGGCTGACTTAATTGGCTGAACAGGATCCACCAGGTCAAATAGGGAGACAGTGGTGTAGTGGCAATGTCACTGGACTAATGTAGAGACCCAGGTACTGCTCTGGGTTCAAATCCCACCGTGACTGCTGATTTCAATTCAATTAATTTGAAAAAGTCTCGGGAATAATGACCACAAAACTATCATCAGTTGTTGTAAAAACCCATCTGGGTCACTAATGTCCTTTTAGGGAAGGAAATCTGTCATCCTTATTGTTCTGGCCTACATATGACTCCAGAGCTACAGCAATGTGGTTGACTCTCAACTGCCCTCTGAAGTGACCAAGCAAAGCACCCAATTTCAAGGGCAATTAGGGATGGGCAATAAATGTTGGCCTAGCCAGCAAGACTCACAACTTACAAATGAATGAACTAAAATTGAGAGTTAGAGCAGTTGGCCAAAGAGGAAAGCTTTAAAGTGAAAGAAAACTAGAAGGGGAATTTGAGTTTTGAGCTTGGTAGTTTGAAGCACCATCAGTGAAACAGGGATGCTGGAGGTGCAGATATCCCGGAGAGGGCTGGAGGAATTACAGAGAGATAGGGAGGGTCAAGGCTGTGGAAGGATTTTGAAGTTGACGCGTTGATTAACCAGGAAGCAGTGTAGGTTAGCAAGCACAGGGGTGACGGGTGAATGGGACTTGATGTGAGTTAGGATGTGGCAGTAGGGTTTTGGGGGTCTTTAAATGTACAGATGGTGGAATGTGAAAGGTCAGCCAGAATCCTTACAACATTCCTGCAATGATTCCCTGCTTCAATCCTCAGCACTCTAACCTTTCCCACCCCTCTGCCCAGGTAAACACAGGAGGTGTAACACCTGCCTCTTTACCTCCTCCCTCCGCACCACCCTGCAGGTAAATGATTTTTTTGCACTTCTCCCAATCTGATTTACTGTATTCGCTGCTCACAGTCTGGTCTCCTCTGGATCAGGGAGGCTGCTCCGGGAACCCCCTCACTCAGTCAGTAAGCGTGACTCTGACCTCCGGCTGCTCTGTTACTGCTCCTTGCCCTGACACTGACATCCCAGCCCTCAGCCTGCTGCACTGTTCCACTGGAGCTCAGTGAAGGCCAGAGAAACACCACCTCTTTCGATTAGGCATCTTTCAGACTCAACATTGAGTTCAATAGTTCCAGCTGTTAATTCAGCTCCATTTTCTCTCCCTTTCTTCCCTTGTTTTGTTTTTTGCTTTCAGGCAGGAAGATCTGGCACATCTCTTGTATCTTTATTTCTTTTAAAGTTTATTTATTAGTGTCACAAGTAGGCTTACATTAACACTGCAATGCAGTTACTGTGAAAATCCCTTAGTCACCACACTCTGGTGCCCAGGGGACACTGAGGGAGAATTTAGCATGGCCGATCCACCTATCAATCTAGACTGTGGGAGGAAGCTGGAGCACCCAGAGGAAACCCATGCAGACACAGGGAGACTATGCAAACTGCAGACAATGACCCGAGCCAGGAATCGAACTTGGATCTTTGGCACTGTGAGGCAGCAGTGCCATTGTGCCATTGTGCCGCACCCATGATCCTTTGACTCTGGAAGACTAACTCCTCTGTTATTTAATCGCTCCTTATCACAGACCTTCCTTTGTCACTGACCCACTCACCCTCTTGTCCACAGCCTGTTAACATCAATAACTTCTTCCAACTCTGATGACAGGTCACTGACCAGAAACATTAACCTGTGGCTTTCTCTCTGACTGGCCAAATGTTTCCAGAAATTTGTGTTTATTTATGCTTTGGAATAATCAGGACTGGTGATAAGAAAGAGACACTTGAGGAATTAAACAGGAGGGTATCCGAGACGGGGAAAGAGTTGGGGGCATCGATACAGAGTTGGAAATAGGTGGTTATAGTGATTAAGTGGGCTGCAGATCACCTCGGGGTGATCACCTCAGAGTCTGAACCAGTCAGACTCTGACCAATGCCAGGGAAGAGGATGGAGTTGGTGCTGAGGGTCTAGGCAATGGCTTTAGTCTTCCCACTATTTAAACGGAGGAAGTTTCTGCTCACCCAGCACTGAATGTCGGGTAAGCAATCTGATAGTTTAACTGTGGAAGAGCTGAGAGAGGTGGTGGTCAGGTATAACTGGGTGTCCACAGAACCACTACCATGCAAAAAAAAGAGGCCATTCAGCCCATCAAAACAGCAGGCCCAACCTCCCCATAACCTATTTACCAAGGTTATTCTGGCTAACGTACAAGTCTTAGAACTGTGGGAGGAAACCCATGCAGATACAGGGAGAACGTGCTGGCTTCACACAGACAGTGACCCAAGCCAGGAATTGAACCCAGGTTCCTGGCACTGTGAGGCAGCTGTGTTAACCACTGTGTCACCGTGCCACTGTGTCATAAGTGTAAACGTGAAAACTGATACTGTGCTTTTGGATGATGTCACTGAGAGGCAGCATGTAGCTGAGGAATGGGCAGGGGACCTTAGGATAGTTCCCTGGGGGCACCAGTAATGGTGCAGACACAGGAAGAAAAGCCACTGAAGATGGAACTCTGGCTCCGATTCCTCGGAGACTGGAACTGGGTGAGAGTGTTCCAGCCAGCTGGCTGACAGTGGATTGAGGGGGAGGAGGATGGTTTGGTCAAAGGCTGAGGTCGAGAAGGCCCAGGAGGGATAGGCTACCTTTCTCACAGTCACTCAGGATATAGTTGGGATTTTGGTAAGAGGTGTTATGATCATATGGAGATGTGGAAAGCTGCAGGGATTCAAACAGGGAGTTGCTGGAAGTAGATCCAGATTTGGGAGGTGACTGGAAAGGAAAGGAAAGGGAGATTAGAGGTGGAGCCTTTTGTGTGGAAAGGGGGCAGTCGATCCAAACACGGTAGCACAGTGGTTAGCACTGCTGCTTCACAGCTCCAGGGTCCTGGGTTCGATTCCCGGCTCGGGTCACTGCCTGTGTGGAGTTTGCACATTCTCCTCGTGTCTGCGTGGGTTTTCTCCGGGTGCTCCGGTTTCCTCCCACAGTCCAAAGATGTGCGGGTTAGGTTCATTGGCTATGCTAAAATTGCCCCTTAGTGTCCTGGGATGTGTAGGTTAGAGGGATTAGCAGGTAAATGTGTAGGGATATGGGGATAGGGTCTGGGTGGGATTGTGTTCGGTGCAGACTTGATGGGCCGAAGGGCCTGTTTCTGCACTGTAGGGTTCTATGCTGGTTCTAACAAAGGGAGGGACAGTGTGTTTTTACAGGAGATTTAAGAATGATGAGAAAATCCACTATAAAAGTAGGTTTTGGGACAATTTCCAAAAGTAGAAAGAGAAATCAAGAGGCTTGTGAAAAGAATTCCAGTGAGTGTCATAAATTGTGCTTTTAAGGGATGGATGTGGGAAGGAGATGTGAGGCTGAGAGTATTATCAAGGCAGAGTGAAGCTGGAAACATTAAATCCAACACAACTAGAAGCTGGAAGGCAGTGTCAATCAGCCAGGAGAGTGGACAATGTTTGTGAGGGACGGTAGATGAATGGACATCAGGTTCCAGAGGAGATTAACTGTAATGGTGACAGAATGCTGGGGATCGTTGGGCTTAGGATTGGGTGGAAGGAGCAAGGGATTCACATTGAGCTTCAGCTGGAGCAGGTGGACATGGAAGGTGAGAGCTAATCTTCCAGAAATTGAGTTAGAGGAGAAAATGTGTCTTAACTCATCCAAAGCTTGTGTGTAACCTGCTCATCAGCCCTGTCATTGGAGTCAAGACAGTAAGAAGTCTCACAACACCAGGTTAAAGTCCAACCAGTTTATTTGATAGTAAATGCACAAGCTTTTGGGCAAACCCTGAAAGCTTGTGGGTTTACCCCAGTCCAACGCTGGCATTTCCACGTTATTGGAGTCTAGTCCAGTCTTGTTCAGAACCTGCTGTAATAGGTTTCACTGCATTAAACTTCTAAAAGATGCGTTTTTCCAAATTGCAAACTACCAGGATATAAAATGATCATTTGTGCATCAGGTGTGATAACGTCGCTGTGGCTGATTGCACAATCACATAGCCAATGGCCCTTTAAAATAGTCCATTTCATATCTGTTCATACTAACAGGTGACAAATATCTACTCACATTTAAATAAGGGCTCAAAAGCAAGATTTAGAACCCAGATACTGAGCAGGGCAGAAATACTCGTCTGCATTGGGGAGTTAAAATCGGAAGTGTCCCAACTCGAGGATGACATTAACCCGGTGTGAAAAGCTGCTGGTTCTGTTTATACTTTGCTCAATGCTAATCAAACATTCTAAAGGGAAACACAATCTCTCAGTATATTTGTTTAGATGGAAGCCATCTAACAATCAAAGATCTAGTTCGGTTGGGAAAAGGACTTTACAAGATTAAGGTGAGTGTATTTCTAAGAGTGGTACTTGAGTAAAATTAGAGTTTTATACCAGCAAACAGCTGAATAATGGTGCTTTTCCATTTCCTGTCACCACAATTCCCGCATATGTCCCACCCCCCCCCCCCCCTCCGCTCCACTCCCCTCCCCTTCCCCTCCCCTCCATCTCTCCCCCCAGCTGACTGCCGAGGCAGAAGAGAAGATCAAACAGTCAAGGGCACTCCTGGAAAACATTGTGAAAGAACATAAAGGTACCTTGAAAAGTACAAGACATTCCAGAGAAACTCGATGAATAAACCCAACATCAGCAGCATTTTCAAAATGAGTTTCAATGAATTTAAATCCCTGCCTGGATTCTGTGATTGATTTGATTTTTATCCCTCCCCATATCCCCTTACTGCGTGCTAACAGAACTCCAAAATCCAAGACAATGGAAGGAAATTATTTTATTATTTCATTCTTCTTTCAGTTGTATATGGAATAACCACAGGCTTTGGGAAATTTGCTCGCACTGTTATCCCAAACAATAAGCTCAAGTAAGTTATGCTGGTTAATGATTTGGTGATGGCTCACAGTAATTTTCGGTACTTCACGTAGATCTAGTTGGAGAGGTTGGATAGACTGGGACTTTTTTCCCTGAAGTGTAGGAGGCTGAGGGTTGATCCTATAGAGATCTATAACATAGTGAGGGGCACAGATAAGTTAGATAGTCAATATCTTTTCCCAAAGACAAAGGAATCTAAAACTAGAGGGCATAGGTTTAAGGTGAGAGGGGAGAGATACAAAAAGATCCAGAGGGGCAATTTTTTCCACACAGAGGGTGGTGAGTGCCTGGAACAAGCTAGTAGTAGAGGCGGGTAGAATTTTGTCTTTTAAAAAGTGGTTAGATAGTTATATGGGTAAGGTAGGTATAGAGGGATATGGGCCAAACATGAGTAATTGGGACTAGCTTAGTGTTTAAAAGAAAAATGGTGGCATGGAGAAGTTGGGCTGAGGGGCCTGTTTCCATGCTGTAAACCTCTACGACTCTAGTCCTCTGTGTTTCTTTTCGACAGACTCGATGGGCCAAAGAGCCTCTTTCTGTGCTGTAAGACTCTATGACTTTTAACCTAAACTACTTGTCCGTTAACTGCCAGGGTGGGCTTTAAAAGCATCTTCCTGCTTTTATTTGTTCTGAAGTCACTGTAGATGAATGTTGGGCTGGGTTTAACCACCCAATCCCATGCCAGCCCCTGGGTGATTTTGTTTAAAGTACCCCCCGCCTTGCAGAGACATTCTAATGGTCACCATTTAAACTCTTAGACTGGGAATTCTTGTTTCCTGTTCCTATTCCGTGAACTTGCACGAAGGGCTCCAATTCTACAGCCCGAAACAGGATTTCTGCCCCATCTCCAGTGAGGCCGAGTGAGAATATTTCCGAGAAAAAAGACCCTGCCACACCAGTGACTTTGTTCATGAAATGTTGAATGTTGGTGTTCCCTTATCCAATAGCCTTGACTTTGCACAATTCTCTCTCCAGGACTAGCTCTTCCTGGAGCCTGTTGTAACTGGACATTGTTTATCACTGCACCCTTCTCAAGGGGCTGAATGACCTCTCCCAGTATCCACATACACTGGGAACCAGAGTTCTGTGTTGTGATGGTTTTCTCTTGTGTGTGTAACAGTGACAGGAAGCCTAATCTCAGCATGAATCAGTCCCAATTAACAGGAGGAGGTCCTGAGCCTCACTGCATTTTGGGGAAGCATTTTGTACATACAAACATATAAATTAAAAGAAGGAGTAGGCCATTTGGCCCCTTGAGCCTGTTCTGCCATTCAGTTAGATCATGGTGATCTGATTTTAACCTCAACCCCACATTCCTGTCAATTCCCAATGTTTCCATCTCCTTGTTGATCAAGAATCTATCCAGAGCTGCCTTAAAAATATTCCAAGCTTCTACATCCACTGACTTGAGGAAGAGAATTCCAAAGACTCACGGCTTTCTCAGACAAAGACATTCTCCTGATCTTTGTCTTAAACGGGCGACCCTTTATTTTTGAATAGTGACCCCCAGTTCGAGATTCTCCCACAAGAGGAAACATCCTCTCCATGTCCACCCTGTCAATATCCCCCTGGATCTTAAAAGTTTCAACCAAATCATCTCTTACTGCTCTGAACTCCAGTGGCTGCAAACCCAGCCTTTCCAACCTTTCCTCTTCAGACAACCTGTCCATTCCACAAACGACCTTCCACCCCACCCTGCAACCTGTCCTGGTCCCCCCTCCCCCACCCATGCCGACACTACAGTTAAGAAAGCCCCACCAACACCTCTACTTGCTCAGAAGACTAAGGAAGTTTGGCATGTCCGCTCCAACTCTCACCAACTTTTACAGATGCCCCTTAGAAAGCATTCTTTCTGGTTGTATCACAGCTCGGTCTGGGCTCCTGCTCTGCCCAAGGCCGCAAGGAACTACAGAGTCGTAAATGTGGCCCAGTCCATTGCACAAACCAACCTGCCATCCACTGACTCTCTCTACACTTCCTGCTGCCTCAGCAAAGTGACCAGCACAATTAAGGACTCCGAACATACTCAGAAAAACAGCCAGCATAATTAAGGACCCCACAGAGCTCAGACATTTTCTCTTCCACTTTCTTCCATCAGGAAAAAGATGCAAAAGTCTGATATCACGTGCCAACTGACTCTTCCCTGCTGCTGTCAGACTTTTGAATAATCTACCTCACATTAAGTTGATCTTTCTCTACACACTAGCTATGACTGTAACACTACACTACTCTCTCTCTTTTCCTTCTCTATGAACAGTATGTTTTGTCTGTATAGCACAAGAAACAATTCTTTGCATTGTATACTAATAAATGTGACAATAATACATAAAATCAAAAATGGAAATAAATATCATTTAATAAAACTGATTTCTCCGATGTGTAATTCTTCCTCTCCTCTCCATCCAGAGAACTCCAAGAAAACCTTGTCCGTTCCCATTCAGCCGGTATGGTCCATTTGTCAGAAAGTTATGTTTAATATTTCCTTTTCAAATCTATTTGCTTCACTTCTCCCTCGCTCTGTCTGTCCTCCAGGTGTCGGTAAACCCTTGTCACCAATGAGATCCCGGATGCTGCTGGCTCTGAGGATCAATGTTCTTGCCAAGGGTTACAGTGGGATTTCCTTAGACACCCTCAGTCAAATGATCCAGGCATTTAATGGTAATGTACGTCTTTACCAGTATATATATCGTTGCATTAATTAATTAGAACTACTGTAGAATTAGCTTTTATTAATGTGGGCTGAGGTTATGGGTTGGATGTTCAGGCTGTCTGCTTGAGTTTTCGCTGCTTTTACTGGGGGGGTTGAAGGCAAAATCAACTTTTATTTCATTACAATCTTTATTGTATTTTATCTTTAAAATGCTGACCGTAGCTAACCAGGCACATTAGCAGCACGGTAGCACAGTGGTTAGCACTGCTGCTTCACAGCTCCAGGGACCTGGGTTCGATTCCCGGCTCGGGTCACTGTCTGTGTGGAGTTTGCACATTCTCCTCGTGTCTGTGTGGGTTTCCTCCGGGTACTCCGGTTTCCTCCCACAGTCCAAAGATGTGCTGGTTAGGCTGATTGGCCGTGCTAAAAATTGCCCCTTAGTGTCCTGAGATGTGTAGGTTAGAGGGATTAGTGGGTATAATATGTAGGGATATGGGGGTCAGGCCTGGGTGGGATTGTGTTCGGTGCAGACTCGATGGGCCGAAGGGACTTTTTCTGCACTGTAGGGTTCTATGATTCTAGGCTGTCCTTGCAAAACTCTAACCATAATGCAGGACTACACGAGATTACAACCATTGAGGTCCTGCTTCTTAATCTATTGCCCAGATCCCTGAATTCTTGTTGTAAAACCTCATTCCTCACTTTGGTACCAACATGAACAACAATGTCTCCTCACCCTTCCCTTTCAGCTTCCCTGCAGCTGTTCAGTGACATCCCTGACCCTGACACCAGGGAGGCAACACACCGTTCCTGGAGCCATGTTCCTGGCCACTGAAACACCCCACATGTGACAAGCCCCACATCCCACTCAGCTGGCATGTCTCAAATGTAAAATTTCCACTTTAGACCAGTGTCCAATAGTAGTTGGGATTCAGTGATTGGACTGCACTTGCTAAATAATCCTGACTGTGCTAAGAATTTAAGATTCCCGGTTGGGCTGGTGGTATAGCTCACTTACACATACCAGACGCTACATCTACCCACACACAGGGTCCTGACAAACAGAAGGGTCATATCCACACCTTGTACATATATCAACAAAACAAAACCTTGGGGACAGCCATTCCCTGGTTCACTCCTCATGGTTATGCTGTGACCAATCAGAGTCGGCCTGCCTGCTTTCAATTTGACCAGAAGCTTGGTGTTCCCCATGGCAACACCCCTACCAATCACAGTCAACACATGCCAACCAATCAGCACTCTTGTGGTTGTAAATTGTTCCCTTTATTATTGGCATTCTTGCAGATTGTCCAGATGAGTGCAAAAGAAAAAGCTTCAACAGTACATTTATTTTGCAGCGATATTCAAATCTTCTCATAGTAACGTGTCCTACAATTCTTCACAGGCTCTGAGCAAACGAACCTTGACATGGAGTCACATCAGGAGAAACCGAGATACTGGGGAGGGTGGTGGAGGTTACAGAGGTCGGGAGGATAGATCTGGAAACAAGGATGGGAATATTAACATTGAAGCTTTCGGGCAGTGAGCACAGGAGCAATGGCGGAATGAGGGTTAGAACTCAGGCAGCCGAAACAGGAATGACCTCAGATTTACAGAGGATGACAAAGCAATGCCTTCGAGTTGTCACATCTGAGGTAGCAAAGACTTGGGTGAGGGTTTCAGCAGCTGATGGGCTGAGATTGGACAAAGTGGCGGTGCTCTGGAGGTGGAAACAGGCAGCCTCAGTGTGTTCACAAGCTCATCTCGCAGTCAGGAATAACACTACAGTTGAGAGAAGCCTGGTTTCGTGTAAGACAGTGAGCAGGCAGAGGGCTGCAGTTGGTGGCTAGTTTTAGTTGTTCGTTCAGTACTGGATGTTGGTAAGTAAACTAATCAATTACAATCAGTGAGGGAAACACGAGAGATGGTGTGAGGTATAGAACCGCTCATGTTCAGCACAATCCCATCTCCCCCAAATTAAAATCCACACTGACTTCATAGAATCAGAGAATAGTTACAGCGCAGAAGGAGGTCATTTGACCCATTATGCCCGTGTTGATTCAATGGAGAAGCAGCTAATTCCTCTCCTCTTCCTTTGCACTGGAGCCCTGCAATTTGTGTCTCTTCAGGGGTTTATCCAGTCTCTATTTGAAAGACACTTTTTAATCTGTCTCCACCACACTCTCAGACAGTACACTCTAGATCCTAACCACTCACTGTGTGAATCTGTCTCTACCACACTCTCAGACAGTACATTCCAGATCCTAACCATTCCCTGTGTGAATCTGTCTCCACCACGCTCTCAGACAGTACATTCCAGATCCTAACCATTCCCTGTGTGAATCTGTCTCTGCCACACTGAGTGTGGAATTTACTGGATTTCTCATGGAAAGAGCAGAGATTTGATGGGCTGAGTGTGTGAACAATTGTCCTAATGCTTGTTGAGGTTTGTAGCTGAAAGCTGCCAGTTGTTGGTAGGTTAGAAAGATTTAGATGTGAAACTGGGGGAGGTGTTTTCTCTCAGTCTGTCCCTCGGCCATATCCATCCTTCCCTCCTGAAGCTGAGCTGAGAGCTTGTCTCGGAGGATGCTCACGGTGCTCCCTGTTCAGCTGTGGCCTCACCAAGAACTAAATCTGCAGCTGAGACCCCCTTGTTTCGGGTGTGAGGGTCACTTTGCATCTGGAAATGGTCCATGACTTCACCCTGGGTGCACAGCGCCATTTTCCAGCGATTGATTGTTGGTCTTCCAGTAACAGCCACATCCCAAAACCAAATAAAAAGAAATTTAGCATCATCTGTGACATCGGTCAAAGGGATTGTCCTTTAGTTTTAACAGTAATTGGATAAATGTGCTTGCTAGGTCAATGTGATCATATAACTTTTTAAAACTGACATCTTCTGACTCCTGTAGCTTCCTGTCTCTCCTACGTCCCAGAGAAAGGGTCAGTTGGGGCCAGTGGGGATCTCGCTCCCCTGGCTCACCTTGCACTGGGACTGATGGGTGAAGGCAAGATGTGGTCACCAGAAAGTGGCTGGGCTGATGCTAAATACGTGAGTTCCCTGGTTCTTTCTTGAAGTTATATTGTAAATCTGGTTGACAATGGGTTTAGTGACACTCGGACCTGATGTGTATAACTTCCACCCTGGGAAAAAGCTTCTGATTATCTGTCTATCTCTCTCATAAGCTTGTAGACTTCTATCAGTTCACCCCTCAACCTCTGTCGTCCCAGAGAGAACAAACCAAGTTTCTGCCACCTCTCATAGCTAATGCCCTCCGTACCAGGAAATATGCTGATAAATCTTTTCTGTACCCTCTCCAAAGCCTCCATATACTTCTGGTAGTTTGGCGACCAGAATTGAACACAATACACTGAATGGTTCCGGTTTGGTGGTCCTCACTCTGTACAACAGGAAATGAAAATCATATCCTGCAAAGGTCAAAGTGCATCACCCAGGGGAACAGCAACCCCACAGGACAACTCCAGCTTGGTGAATCTACACCACAGCACTACCGCAAAAACAGCAAGTGATAGCTAAAGAACCCCACAACGGATCAGATCTAAGCTCTACAGTCCTTCCACATCCAGTCAAGAATGATGGTGGACAATTAAACAACTCACTGGAGAGGAGACTCCACCAATACCCCCATCCTCAATGATGGAGGAGTCCAGCATATCAGTGCAAAAGATAAGGCTGAAGTATTTGCAGCAATCTTCAGCGAGAAGTGCCGAGTGGATGATCCATCTCTGCGTCCTCCAGTGGTCCCCAGCATCTTGCGTACCAGTCTCCCGCCAATTTGATTAATCACGTGATATCAAGAAAGGATTGGAGGCACTGGATAGTACAAAGGCAAAGGGCCCTGATAACATTCCAGCAATAGTACTGAAGACTTGTGCTCCAGAATTTGCCGCTCCCCTAGCCAAGTTCTTCCAGTACAGTTACAACACTAGAATCTACCCTGAAATGTGGAAAATTATCCAGGTATGTCCTGTACACACAAAGCAGGACAAATTCAACCTAGCCACTAGTCTACTCTCGGTCATCAGTAAAGTGATGGAAGGGGTCATCAACAGTGCTATCAAGCAGCACCTGCTCAATGACACCTAGTTTGGGTTTCACCAGAATCACTCAACTCCTGATCTCATTTCAGCCTTGGTTCAATCATGGACAAAAGAACTGAATTCCAAAGATGAGGTGAGAGTGATAGCCCTTGACATCAAGGCCATATTCGACCGAGTGTGGCATCAAGGAGCCCGAGTGAAACTAGAATCAACGGGGCAAACTCTCTGCCAGCTGGAGTCATACCTGGTACATAGGAAGATGGTTGTTGTTGTTTGTGACCATTTAGTCCAGGACATCTCTGCAGGAGTTCCTCAGGGTTGGTCCTTCTTTCTGTCACAGGGTCAGAATGTTTGCTGATGATCGCACAACATTCAGCACTGTTCACGGCTCCTCAGGTACTGAAGCAATTCACATCGAAATGCAGCAACACCTGGACAATATCCAGGCTTGAGCAGGCGAGCAATGATCCTCCCCAACATGAGAGGATCTAACCATTTCCCCTTAACATTGAATGGCATTGCCATCACTAAATTCCCAACCATTATCTTGCTGCGTGCTATCATTGAGCAGGAACTGAACTAGCCATATAAATAGTATCATTACTGAATCCCCAAAGCCCACCCACCATCTACCAGCACGGATCTGAGTGTGATGGAATACTCACCACTTATCTGAAGACATGTACCTCTAACAAGACAAGAAACCATCCAGGGCAAAGCAGCACATTAAACATTCACCCACTCTATTACAGATGAACAGTAGCAGCATGTGTACCATCTACAAGATGTACTGCAGGAACTGACCCAGGTTCCTTAAGCAGCACCTTCCAATCCCTTGGCATCTTCCATTTGGAAGGACATGGGCAACGGACACATGGGACATCATCACCTGGACACTTTCCTCCAAGTCACTGGATTTCTACACCAAAGATGTTAAGGGCTATGGGGAGTGTGCGGGAGCGTGGGGAGTGTGCGGGAGCGTGGGGAGTGTGCGGGAGCGTGGGGAGTGTGCGGGAGCGTGGGGAGAGAAAAGAGCAACCATGATCATGTTGAATGGTGGAGCAGCTCAAAGGGCTGAGTGTCCTACTCCTGCTTCTATTTTTTGTTTGTTTCACCATCCTGACTTGGAAATTCCTTCACTGTCAGTCTCGAAAGAAAATCCGGCCTGTGACATTCCCGAAGGAAAATCCGGCCTGTCACATTCCCGAAGGAAAATCCGGCCTGTGACATTCCCGAAGGAAAATCTGGCCTGTCACATTCCCGAAGGAAAATCTGGCCTGTGACATTCCCGAAGGAAAATCCGGCCTGTGACATTCCCGAAGGAAAATCCGGCCTGTCACATTCCCGAAGGAAAATCCGGCCTGTGACATTCCCGAAGGAAAATCCGGCCTGTCACATTCCTGACAGTTCTTCACTAACTGAGCAGGAGCAGGTAATCAAACCAGCTGTGGCCCATTAGATTGGTCTCCTTGGTAACTGAGCTGGGCTCCAGTCAGTGAAACTATTCCATTTCACCGGAATGTTTTCATCAGGAGCTGGTTTATACGGGAAACGTCCCCTTCTCGACAAACACTCTGAACTGAACCTGTATTTGCCTGGGGTTTGTTTTTGTGATGGATTGAAAGGATTTTGTACTGAATTCAGTAACAGCATTTGGTACAAAATCCTCAAGGCCGGGATTTTTGTTGTGTCTGAGTTCCCAGTTGGAAATATCTGAGCAATAACCAACCATCTTCTCTTTAGGTTTTACAAGCTCACGGATTGAAACCTGTTTCACTAAAACCAAAGGAGGTAATTTCACAGTTTCTATTTCCAGCCAATCTTTCTGTCTATAACTGCCATTATTTTTGGGAAGAAGCATCTGTATCAAATAATCTTGTCTGGTCAGCTCTTTAAAGAAAGACTTTGCATTTATATAGCACCGATTTCACAGCCTCAGGACATTTCAAAGCACTTTACAGCAATTAAGTATTTTTCAAGTTTGGTTGTTATAAGGTGACGTCACATTGGCTTGTATATTATCTGATGAAAAGGTCTAGAGAGGTGAAGACTTAAACATTATTAATAACATATAACTATATACAGGGTGTAGTCCTGACTAGGTACTAGCCCCATGTTAATCTCAACCAGACTCACCACAACTGGGCTGTTCCTCTGTAACTCTGTACATCATCCTGTGTGTGATACTCTTTCCCAATCCCACACGAATCCTTGAAGCACTGAACACCCTAATGCCACAGTCGCAACATAGAAACCCAGAAAGCACACAGCAAGATCCCACTAACAGTAAGACAAAAATGACCAGCTATTTTCTGAAAGTGATGTTGATTGAGGGATGAGTATACGCCAACTCATGGAGGAAAATCTCTCCTCCCCCTCTTCAATCTGGCCCATGGCATATCAGAGCACAGACCAGAGTCTGGATTTAACATTTCATCTGATAGGCCCCACCTCCAACAGTGCGGCGCTCCCTCAGCACTGACCCTCTGACAGTGCGGCACTCCCTCAGCACTGACCCTCTGACAGTGCGGCACTCCCTCAGCACTGACCCTCTGACAGTGCAGCACTCCCTCAGCACTGACCCTCTGACAGTGCGGCACTCCCTCAGCACTGACCCTCTGACAGTGCGGCGCTCCCTCAGCACTAACCCTCTGACAGTGGGGCACTCCCTCAGCACTGACCCTCTGACAGTGCAGCACTCCCTCAGCACTGACCCTCTGACAGTGCGGCGCTCCCTCAGCACTGACCCTCTGACAGTGCGGCACTCCCTCAGCACTGACCCTCTGACAGTGCAGCACTCCCTCAGCACTGACCGTCTGACACTGCGGCACTCCCTCAGCACTGACCCTCTGACAGTGCAGCACTCCCTCAGCACTGACCCTCTGACAGTGCAGCACTCCCTCAGCACTGACCCTCTGACAGTGGGGCACTCCCTCAGTACTGACCCTCTGACAGTGCGGCACTCCCTCAGCACTGACCCTCTGACAGTGCGGCACTCCCTCAGCACTGACCCTCTAACAGTGCGGCACTCCCTCAGCACTGACCCTCTGACAGTGCGGCACTCCCTCAGCACTGACCCTCTGACAGTGCGGCACTCCCTCAGCACTGACCCTCTGACAGTGCGGCACTCCCTCAACACTGACCCTCTGACAGTGCAGCACTCCCTCAGCACTGACCCTCTGACAGTGCGGCACTCCCTCAGCACTGACCCTCTGACAGTGCGGCACTCCCTCAGCACTGACCCTCTGACAGTGCGGCACTCCCTCAGCACTGACCCTCTGACAGTGGGGCACTCCCTCAGCACTGACCCTCTGACAGTGCGGCACTCCCTCAGCACTGACCCTCTGACAGTGCGGCACTCCCTCAGCACTGACCCTCTGACAGTGCGGCACTCCCTCAGCACTGACCCTCTGACAGTGCGGCGCTCCCTCAGCACTGACCCTCTGACAGTGCGGCGCTCCCTCAGCACTGACCCTCTGACAGTGCGGCGCTCCCTCAGCACTGACCCTCTGACAGTGCGGCACTCCCTCAGCACTGACCCTCTGACAGTGGGGCATTCCCTCAGCAATGACCCTCTGACAGTGCGGCACTCCCTCAGCACTGACCCTCTGACAGTGCGGCACTCCCTCAGCACTGACCCTCTGACCGTGCGGCACTCCCTCAGCACTGACCCTCTGACAGTGCGGCACTCCCTCAGCACTGACCCTCTGACAGTGCGGCGCTCCCTCAGCACTGACCCTCTGACAGTGCGGCGCTCCCTCAGCAATGACCCTCTGACAGTGGGGCACTCCCTCAGCACTGACCCTCTGACAGTGCAGCACTCCCTCAGCACTGACCCTCTGACAGAGCGGCACTCCCTCAGCACTGACCCTCTGACAGTGCGGCACTCCCTCAGCACTGACCCTCTGACAGTGCGGCGCTCCCTCAGCACTGACCCTCTGACAGTGGGGCACTCCCTCAGCACTGACCCTCTGACAGTGCAACACTCCCTCAGCACTGACCCTCTGACTGTGCGGTGCTCCCTCAGCACTGACCCTCTGACAGTGCGGCACTCCCTCAGCACTGACCCTCTGACAGTGCAGCACTCCCTCAGCACTGACCGTCTGACACTGCGGCACTCCCTCAGCACTGACCCTCTGACAGTGCAGCACTCCCTCAGCACTGACCCTCTGACAGTGGGGCACTCCCTCAGTACTGACCCTCTGACAGTGCGGCCTTCCCTCAGCACTGACCCTTTGACAGTGCGTCACTCCCTCAGCACTGACCCTCTGACAGTGCGGCACTCCCTCAGCACTGACCCTCTGACAGTGCGGCACTCCCTCAGCACTGACCCTCTGACAGTGCAGCACTCCCTCAGCACTGACCCTCTGACAGTGCGGCACTCCCTCAGCAATGACCCTCTGACAGTGCGGCACTCCCTCAGCACTGACCCTCTGACAGTGCGGCACTCCCTCAGCACTGACCCTCTGACAGTGCGGCACTCCCTCAGTACTGACCCTCTGACAGTGCGGCACTCCCTCAGCACTGACCCTCTGACAGTGCGGCACTCCATCAGCACTGACCCTCTGACAGTGCGGCACTCCCTCAGCACTGACCCTCTGACAGTGCGGCGCTCCCTCAGCACTGACCCTCTGACAGTGCGGCACTCCCTCAGCACTGACCCTCTGACAGTGCGGCACTCCCTCAGCACTGACCCTCTGACAGTGCGGCACTCCCTCAGCACTGACCCTCTGACAGTGCGGCACTCCCTCAGCACTGACCCTCTGGCAGTGGGGCATTCCCTCAGCAATGACCCTCTGACAGTGCGGCGCTCCCTCAGCACTGACCCTCTGACAGTGCGGCACTCCCTCAGCACTGACGCTCTGACAGTGCGGCACTCCCTCAGCACTGACCCTCTGACCGTGCGGCACTCCCTCAGCACTGACCCTCTGACAGTGCGGCACTCCCTCAGCACTGACCCTCTGACAGTGCGGCACTCCCTCAGCACTGACCCTCTGACAGTGCGGCACTCCCTCAGCACTGACCCTCTGACAGTGCGGCACTCCCTCAGCACTGACCCTCTGACCGTGCGGCACTCCCTCAGCACTGACCCTCTGACAGTGCGGCACTCCCTCAGCACTGACCCTCTGACAGTGGGGCACTCCCTCAGCACTGAGCTTCTGACAGTGCAGCACTCCCTCAGTACTGACCTTCTGACAGTGCAGCACTGACCCTCTGATAGTGCGGCACTCCCTCAGCACTGACCCTCTGACAGCGCGGCACTCCCTCAGCACTGACCCTCTGACAGTGCGGCACTCCCTCAGCACTGATCCTCTGACAGTGCAGCACTCCCTCAGTACTGACCCTCTGACAGTGCGGCGCTCCCTCAGCACTGACCCTCTGACAGTGCGGCGCTCCCTCAGCACTGACCCTCTGACAGTGCGGCGCTCCCTCAGCAGTGACCCTCTGACAGTGCGGCGCTCCCTCAGTACTGACCCTCTGACAGTGCGGCACACCATCAGTACTGACCCTCTGACAGTGCAGCACTCCCTCAGCAGTGACCCTCTGACAGTGCGACACTCCCTCAGCACTGACCCTCTGACAGTGCGGCACTCCCTCAGCACTGACCCTCTGACAGTGCGGCACTCCCTCAGCACTGACCCTCTGACAGTGCGGCACTCCCTCAGCACTGACCCTCTGACAGTGCGGCACTCCCTCAGCACTGACCCTCTGACAGTGCGGCACTCCCTCAGCACTGACCCTCTGACAGTGCGGCACTCCCTCAGCACTGACCCTCTGACCGTGCGGCACTCCCTCAGCACTGACCCTCTGACAGTGCGGCACTCCCTCAGCACTGACCCTCTGACAGTGCGGCACTCCCTCAGCACTGACCCTCTGACAGTGCGGCACTCCCTCAGCACTGACCCTCTGACCGTGCGGCACTCCCTCAGCACTGACCCTCTGACAGTGCGGCACTCCCTCAGCACTGACCCTCTGACAGTGGGGCACTCCCTCAGCACTGACCTTCTGACAGTGCGGCACTCCCTCAGTACTGACCTTCTGACAGTGCAGCACTCCCTCAGCACTGACCCTCTGATAGTGCGGCACTCCCTCAGCACTGACCCTCTGACAGCGCGGCACTCCCTCAGCACTGACCCTCTGACAGTGCGGCACTCCCTCAGCACTGATCCTCTGACAGTGCAGCACTCCCTCAGTACTGACCCTCTGACAGTGCGGCGCTCCCTCAGCACTGACCCTCTGACAGTGCGGCGCTCCCTCAGCACTGACCCTCTGACAGTGCGGCGCTCCCTCAGCAGTGACCCTCTGACAGTGCGGCGCTCCCTCAGTACTGACCCTCTGACAGTGCGGCACTACATCAGTACTGACCCTCTGACAGTGCAGCACTCCCTCAGCAGTGACCCTCTGACAGTGCGACACTCCCTCAGCACTGACCCTCTGACAGTGCGGCACTCCCTCAGCACTGACCCTCTGACAGTGCGGCACTCCCTCAGCACTGACCCTCTGACAGTGCGGCACTCCCTCAGCACTGACCCTCTGACAGTGCAGCACTCCCTCAGCACTGACCCTCTGACAGTGCGGCACTCCCTCAGCACTGACCCTCTGACAGTGCTGCACTCCCTCAGCACTGACCCTCTGACAGTGCAGCACTCCCTCAGCACTGACCCTCTGACAGCGCGGCACACCCTCAGCACTGACCCTCTGACAGTGCAGCACTCACTCAGCACTGACCCTCTGACAGTGGGGCACTCCCTCAGCACTGACCCTCTGACAGTGCAGCACTCCCTCAGCACTGACCCTCTGACAGTGCGGCACTCCCTCAGCACTGACCCTCTGACAGTGCGGCACTCCCTCAGCACTAACCCTCTGACAGTGCGGCGCTCCCTCAGCACTGACCCTCTGACAGTGCAGCACTCCCTCAGCACTGACCCTCTGACAGTGCGGCACTCCCTCAGCACTGACCCTCTGACAGTGCGGCACTGCCTCAGCACTGACCCTCTGACAGTGCGGCACTGCCTCAGCACTGACCCTCTGACAGTGTGGCGCTCCCTCAGTACTGACCCTCTGACAGTGCGGCACTCCCTCAGCACTGACCCTCTGACAGTGCGGCACTCCCTCAGCACTGACCCTCTGGCAGTGCGGCACTCCCTCAGCACTGACCCTCTGACAGTGCGGCACTCCCTCAGTACTGACCCTCTGACAGTGCGGCGCTCCCTCAGCACTGACCCTCTGACAGTGCAGCACTCCTTCAGCACTGACCCTCTGACAGTGCGGCACTCCCTCAGCACTGACCCTCTGACAGTGCGGCGCTCCCTCAGCACTGACCCTCTGACAGTGCGGCACTCCCTCAGCACTGACCCTCTGACAGTGCAGCACTGACCCTCTGACAGTGCGGCACTCCCTCAGCACTGACCCTCTGACAGCGCGGCACTCCCTCAGCACTGACCCTCTGACAGTGCGGCACTCCCTCAGCACTGATCCTCTGACAGTGCAGCACTCCCTCAGTACTGACCCTCTGACACTGCGGCGCTCCCTCAGCACTGACCCTCTGACAGTGCGGCGCTCCCTCAGCACTGACCCTCTGACAGTGCGGCGCTCCCTCAGCAGTGACCCTCTGACAGTGCGGCGCTCCCTCAGTACTGACCCTCTGACAGTGCGGCACACCATCAGTACTGACCCTCTGACAGTGCAGCACTCCCTCAGCAGTGACCCTCTGACAGTGCGACACTCCCTCAGCACTGACCCTCTGACAGTGCGGCACTCCCTCAGCACTGACCCTCTGACAGTGCGGCACTCCCTCAGCACTGACCCTCTGACAGTGCGGCACTCCCTCAGCACTGACCCTCTGACAGTGCGGCACTCCCTCAGCACTGACCCTCTGACAGTGCGGCACTCCCTCAGCACTGACCCTCTGACAGTGCGGCACTCCCTCAGCACTGACCCTCTGACCGTGCGGCACTCCCTCAGCACTGACCCTCTGACAGTGCGGCACTCCCTCAGCACTGACCCTCTGACAGTGCGGCACTCCCTCAGCACTGACCCTCTGACAGTGCGGCACTCCCTCAGCACTGACCCTCTGACCGTGCGGCACTCCCTCAGCACTGACCCTCTGACAGTGCGGCACTCCCTCAGCACTGACCCTCTGACAGTGGGGCACTCCCTCAGCACTGACCTTCTGACAGTGCGGCACTCCCTCAGTACTGACCTTCTGACAGTGCAGCACTCCCTCAGCACTGACCCTCTGATAGTGCGGCACTCCCTCAGCACTGACCCTCTGACAGCGCGGCACTCCCTCAGCACTGACCCTCTGACAGTGCGGCACTCCTTCAGCACTGATCCTCTGACAGTGCAGCACTCCCTCAGTACTGACCCTCTGACAGTGCGGCGCTCCCTCAGCACTGACCCTCTGACAGTGCGGCGCTCCCTCAGCACTGACCCTCTGACAGTGCGGCGCTCCCTCAGCAGTGACCCTCTGACAGTGCGGCGCTCCCTCAGTACTGACCCTCTGACAGTGCGGCACTCCATCAGTACTGACCCTCTGACAGTGCAGCACTCCCTCAGCAGTGACCCTCTGACAGTGCGACACTCCCTCAGCACTGACCCTCTGACAGTGCGGCACTCCCTCAGCACTGACCCTCTGACAGTGCGGCACTCCCTCAGCACTGACCCTCTGACAGTGCAGCACTCCCTCAGCACTGACCCTCTGACAGTGCGGCACTCCCTCAGCACTGACCCTCTGACAGTGCTGCACTCCCTCAGCACTGACCCTCTGACAGTGCAGCACTCCCTCAGCACTGACCCTCTGACAGCGCGGCACACCCTCAGCACTGACCCTCTGACAGTGCAGCACTCACTCAGCACTCACCCTCTGACAGTGGGGCACTCCCTCAGCACTGACCCTCTGACAGTGCAGCACTCCCTCAGCACTGACCCTCTGACAGTGCGGCACTCCCTCAGCACTGACCCTCTGACAGTGCGGCACTCCCTCAGCACTGACCCTCTGACAGTGCGGCGCTCCCTCAGCACTGACCCTCTGACAGTGCAGCACTCCCTCAGCACTGACCCTCTGACAGTGCGGCACTCCCTCAGCACTGACCCTCTGACAGTGCGGCACTGCCTCAGCACTGACCCTCTGACGTTGCGGCACTGCCTCAGCACTGACCCTCTGACAGTGTGGCGCTCCCTCAGTACTGACCCTCTGACAGTGCGGCACTCCCTCAGCACTGACCCTCTGACAGTGCGGCACTCCCTCAGCACTGACCCTCTGGCAGTGCGGCACTCCCTCAGCACTGACCCTCTGACAGTGCGGCACTCCCTCAGTACTGACCCTCTGACAGTGCGGCGCTCCCTCAGCACTGACCCTCTGACAGTGCAGCACTCCTTCAGCACTGACCCTCTGACAGTGCGGCACTCCCTCAGCACTGACCCTCTGACAGTGCGGCGCTCCCTCAGCACTGACCCTCTGACAGTGCGGCACTCCCTCAGCACTGACCCTCTGACAGTGCGGCACTCCCTCAGCACTGATCCTCTGACAGTGCAGCACTCCCTCAGTGCTGACCCTCTGACAGTGCGGCGCTCCCTCAGCACTGACCCTCTGACAGTGCGGCGCTCCCTCAGCACTGACCCTCTGACAGTGCGGCGCTCCCTCAGCAGTGACCCTCTGACAGTGCGGCGCTCCCTCAGTACTGACCCTCTGACAGTGCGGCACTCCATCAGTACTGACCCTCTGACAGTGCAGCACTCCCTCAGCAGTGACCCTCTGACAGTGCGACACTCCCTCAGCACTGACCCTCTGACAGTGCGGCACTCCCTCAGCACTGACCCTCTGACAGTGCGGCACTCCCTCAGCACTGACCCTCTGACAGTGCGGCACTCCCTCAGCACTGACCCTCTGACAGTGCAGCACTCCCTCAGCACTGACCCTCTGACAGTGCGGCACTCCCTCAGCACTGACCCTCTGACAGTGCTGCACTCCCTCAGCACTGACCCTCTGACAGTGCAGCACTCCCTCAGCACTGACCCTCTGACAGTGCGGCACTCCCTCAGCACTGACCCTCTGACAGTGCGGCGCTCCCTCAGCACTGACCCTCTGACAGTGCAGCACTCCCTCAGCACTGACCCTCTGACAGTGCGGCACTCCCTCAGCATTGACCCTCTGACAGTGCGGCACTCCCTCAGCACTGACCCTCTGACAGTGCGGCACTCCCTCAGCACTGACCCTCTGACAGTGCGGCACTGCCTCAGCACTGACCCTCTGACAGTGTGGCGCTCCCTCAGTACTGACCCTCTGACAGTGCGGCACTCCCTCAGCACTGACGCTCTGACAGTGCGGCGCTCCCTCAGCACTGACCCTCTGACAGTGCGGCACTCCCTCAGCACTGACCCTCTGACAGTGCGGCACTCCCTCAGCACTGACCCTCTGACAGTGCGGCACTCCCTCAGCACTGACCCTCTGACAGTGCGGCACTCCCTCAGCACTGACCCTCTGACAGTGCGGCACTCCCTCAGCACTGACCCTCTGACAGTGCGGCACTCCCTCAGCACTGACCCTCTGACAGTGCAGCACTCCCTCAGCACTGACCCTCTGACAGTGCGGCACTGCCTCAGCACTGACCCTCTGACAGTGGGGCACTCCCTCAGCACTGACCCTCTGACAGTGCAGCACTCACTCAGCACTGACCCTCTGACAGTGCGGCACTCCCTCAGCACTGATCCTCTGACAGTGCAGCACTCCCTCAGTACTGACCCTCTGACAGTGCGGCGCTCCCTCAGCACTGACCCTCTGACAGTGCGGCGCTCCCTCAGCAGTGACCCTCTGACAGTGCGGCGCTCCCTCAGTACTGACCCTCTGACAGTGCGGCACTCCATCAGTACTGACCCTCTGACAGTGCAGCACTCCCTCAGCAGTGACCCTCTGACAGTGCGACACTCCCTCAGCACTGACCCTCTGACAGTGCGGCACTCCCTCAGCACTGACCCTCTGACAGTGCGGCACTCCCTCAGCACTGACCCTCTGACAGTGCGGCACTCCCTCAGCACTGACCCTCTGACAGTGCAGCACTCCCTCAGCACTGACCCTCTGACAGTGCGGCACTCCCTCAGCACTGACCCTCTGACAGTGCTGCACTCCCTCAGCACTGACCCTCTGACAGTGCAGCACTCACTCAGCACTGACCCTCTGACAGTGGGGCACTCCCTCAGCACTGACCCTCTGACAGTGCAGCACTCCCTCAGCACTGACCCTCTGACAGTGCGGCACTCCCTCAGCACTGACCCTCTGACAGTGCGGCACTCCCTCAGCACTAACCCTCTGACAGTGCGGCGCTCCCTCAGCACTGACCCTCTGACAGTGCAGCACTCCCTCAGCACTGACCCTCTGACAGTGCGGCACTCCCTCAGCACTGACCCTCTGACAGTGCGGCACTGCCTCAGCACTGACCCTCTGACAGTGCGGCACTGCCTCAGCACTGACCCTCTGACAGTGTGGCGCTCCCTCAGTACTGACCCTCTGACAGTGCGGCACTCCCTCAGCACTGACCCTCTGACAGTGCGGCACTCCCTCAGCACTGACCCTCTGGCAGTGCGGCACTCCCTCAGCACTGACCCTCTGACAGTGCGGCACTCCCTCAGTACTGACCCTCTGACAGTGCGGCGCTCCCTCAGCACTGACCCTCTGACAGTGCAGCACTCCTTCAGCACTGACCCTCTGACAGTGCGGCACTCCCTCAGCACTGACCCTCTGACAGTGCGGCGCTCCCTCAGCACTGACCCTCTGACAGTGCGGCACTCCCTCAGCACTGACCCTCTGACAGTGCAGCACTGACCCTCTGACAGTGCGGCACTCCCTCAGCACTGACCCTCTGACAGCGCGGCACTCCCTCAGCACTGACCCTCTGACAGTGCGGCACTCCCTCAGCACTGATCCTCTGACAGTGCAGCACTCCCTCAGTACTGACCCTCTGACAGTGCGGCGCTCCCTCAGCACTGACCCTCTGACAGTGCGGCGCTCCCTCAGCACTGACCCTCTGACAGTGCGGCGCTCCCTCAGCAGTGACCCTCTGACAGTGCGGCGCTCCCTCAGTACTGACCCTCTGACAGTGCGGCACACCATCAGTACTGACCCTCTGACAGTGCAGCACTCCCTCAGCAGTGACCCTCTGACAGTGCGACACTCCCTCAGCACTGACCCTCTGACAGTGCGGCACTCCCTCAGCACTGACCCTCTGACAGTGCGGCACTCCCTCAGCACTGACCCTCTGACAGTGCGGCACTCCCTCAGCACTGACCCTCTGACAGTGCGGCACTCCCTCAGCACTGACCCTCTGACAGTGCGGCACTCCCTCAGCACTGACCCTCTGACAGTGCGGCACTCCCTCAGCACTGACCCTCTGACCGTGCGGCACTCCCTCAGCACTGACCCTCTGACAGTGCGGCACTCCCTCAGCACTGACCCTCTGACAGTGCGGCACTCCCTCAGCACTGACCCTCTGACAGTGCGGCACTCCCTCAGCACTGACCCTCTGACCGTGCGGCACTCCCTCAGCACTGACCCTCTGACAGTGCGGCACTCCCTCAGCACTGACCCTCTGACAGTGGGGCACTCCCTCAGCACTGACCTTCTGACAGTGCGGCACTCCCTCAGTACTGACCTTCTGACAGTGCAGCACTCCCTCAGCACTGACCCTCTGATAGTGCGGCACTCCCTCAGCACTGACCCTCTGACAGCGCGGCACTCCCTCAGCACTGACCCTCTGACAGTGCGGCACTCCTTCAGCACTGATCCTCTGACAGTGCAGCACTCCCTCAGTACTGACCCTCTGACAGTGCGGCGCTCCCTCAGCACTGACCCTCTGACAGTGCGGCGCTCCCTCAGCACTGACCCTCTGACAGTGCGGCGCTCCCTCAGCAGTGACCCTCTGACAGTGCGGCGCTCCCTCAGTACTGACCCTCTGACAGTGCGGCACTCCATCAGTACTGACCCTCTGACAGTGCAGCACTCCCTCAGCAGTGACCCTCTGACAGTGCGACACTCCCTCAGCACTGACCCTCTGACAGTGCGGCACTCCCTCAGCACTGACCCTCTGACAGTGCGGCACTCCCTCAGCACTGACCCTCTGACAGTGCAGCACTCCCTCAGCACTGACCCTCTGACAGTGCGGCACTCCCTCAGCACTGACCCTCTGACAGTGCTGCACTCCCTCAGCACTGACCCTCTGACAGTGCAGCACTCCCTCAGCACTGACCCTCTGACAGCGCGGCACACCCTCAGCACTGACCCTCTGACAGTGCAGCACTCACTCAGCACTCACCCTCTGACAGTGGGGCACTCCCTCAGCACTGACCCTCTGACAGTGCGGCGCTCCCTCAGCACTGACCCTCTGACAGTGCGGCGCTCCCTCAGCACTGACCCTCTGACAGTGCGGCGCTCCCTCAGCAGTGACCCTCTGACAGTGCGGCGCTCCCTCAGTACTGACCCTCTGACAGTGCGGCACTCCATCAGTACTGACCCTCTGACAGTGCAGCACTCCCTCAGCAGTGACCCTCTGACAGTGCGACACTCCCTCAGCACTGACCCTCTGACAGTGCGGCACTCCCTCAGCACTGACCCTCTGACAGTGCGGCACTCCCTCAGCACTGACCCTCTGACAGTGCGGCACTCCCTCAGCACTGACCCTCTGACAGTGCAGCACTCCCTCAGCACTGACCCTCTGACAGTGCGGCACTCCCTCAGCACTGACCCTCTGACAGTGCTGCACTCCCTCAGCACTGACCCTCTGACAGTGCAGCACTCCCTCAGCACTGACCCTCTGACAGTGCGGCACTGCCTCAGCACTGACCCTCTGACAGTGTGGCGCTCCCTCAGTACTGACCCTCTGACAGTGCGGCACTCCCTCAGCACTGACGCTCTGACAGTGCGGCGCTCCCTCAGCACTGACCCTCTGACAGTGCGGCACTCCCTCAGCACTGACCCTCTGACAGTGCGGCACTCCCTCAGCACTGACCCTCTGACAGTGCGGCGCTCCCTCAGCACTGACCCTCTGACAGTGCGGCACTCCCTCAGCACTGACCCTCTGACAGTGCGGCACTCCCTCAGCACTGACCCTCTGACAGTGCGGCACTCCCTCAGCACTGACCCTCTGACAGTGCGGCACTCCCTCAGCACTGACCCTCTGACAGTGCGGCACTCCCTCAGCACTGACCCTCTGACAGTGGGGCGTAGCTTCCAGCTGCTCTCACTCTCTTCACCCTGATGCTGTTGAGAGGGGTTTGTGGGGGTTAGGGGAGGGGGTGCAAGGGTTGATATTTCTTTCTCCCTCTTTTACCCTTTGCTGTGACTGAGGGGTGGAGTGTGTGTGTCTCTGTGTCTCTCTAACCCAGTCAGTCACTGTAGGGTGGTGCCTGCATTGTTCTATAAACACTGTGTGGTCATCTCCCCGCTCCCCTCATGGACACTGGGCTCTTTGG
Organism: Prionace glauca; assembly: GCA_037974335.1. Lineage (NCBI taxonomy): Eukaryota > Metazoa > Chordata > Chondrichthyes > Carcharhiniformes > Carcharhinidae > Prionace > Prionace glauca. The sequence goes on along the minus strand of CM075739.1, from coordinate 9,486,363 downwards.
GAGCACTGTGACTGCCTGGGATTTGAGAGAGGGGTCAATATTGGGTCAGATTCTCTCCCTTCCCTCTCATTTCTAACTGCGGAGCTGTACCTGGCCACGACTGAGTGTGTCTCACACGAGGACAGGACATCCTGGACAAAACACATCCTCAGCGCACACTTGTTGCTAAATCGCTGGTTAAACCACATTAACCTCAGTGTTATATAAATATTATGTACAGTTGAAGGCTGTCTCTGTAAACCATTGACTCGAGAGAGGTAGAGACACACTGGGGGCCTCACTGTGTAGATAACATCACTTTACAAACTGGAGCAAAAGTTTAATGAAATGAGGAAAATTGTGAGCTTACCAGCTCCATCAGACTTCAAACTTTCACAAACCCTTCTTACAAACTTTTGAGGGCTTGTACCAAAATTGGGAGAACTGTCCAATCGATGAGACTTGGGGACACGGGTTCAATTCCTATTCCTTGTCCGGTGCAGCTCCAAAAACACCCAAGAAGCCGGACACCATCCAGGACAAATCCCTCCTGCTTGGCATCATGTCCACCCGCTTTCAACGTTCACCCCCTCTATCACTGACACAGTGACAGCCCTGTGCACCACCTGCAAGATGCACTGTGCCAACTCTCATAGAAACCATAAAAACTCCTCCTGCGGCACCTTCCAAACCCGTAACCACCGCCAACTACACAAAAACAGAGCAGCGGACACATGGGAAGAACACCTCTGCCTCAACTCCCCCTCCAAGCCACTCACCATCCTCATAGAATCACGTTACAGTGCAAAAGGAGGCCATTCAGCCCATCATCTCTGCTCTCCAAACCAGCATCCTCAACTTGGTGCCATTCTCCCCGTATCCCTGCACATTGTTTCTACTCAATCATCTAATGTCCTCTTGAAACTGCTTCTGCCAGGCAGAACATTCTAGAGCCAGTGGCTGGAATCTTCCCACGATTTATCAGAGTGTGGGTTTCAGGCTGAAAACCTGTGTGTGTCTCTCATCTTCACAGACATGGGTTTCTCTCCGGATGTTCTGGCATTCGGTGTGCAGGGGATCTGGGGGTGCTGTTTGCAGCGTCACTCTGGTGGGGTGAAGCCTGATGGAGCCGGGCAAGGCCGTGCCCACAGCAATGGGGACGCCATCTGTGAAGAGTGCGCCAATTAGCATCTGCAATTAACTCCGCCCCCCCCCCCCCACCCTCCGCACATCCCCCTCCCCACAGACACAGAGGACCTCCTACCCCTCAGCAAACATCAGAGCACTCGTTCCATCCCCACCCTAACAAGAATCTGGGCAATAATCCCTCCAATAATCCCTCCCATTCCCCCCAATGCATAAGGGGAGCCTCTCTAGAATTGGCATTGCCAGGCTGGTACTGCCATTGTGCCAGTGGGCAGTGCCCCCTTTCTGCCACCAATCTGCCCAATCCACCAACTTGGCTGTTGTTTTAAAATTTTACACTGTTCTGTTCACAGAACTTACAGGCTTAGTGTCAGCCGCAGGTTTTGAAATTCTCCCTTGCGCACCAAGGTCTAGATCATTCCTGTACATCAGGAAAAGCAAGGGTTCCAATACCGATCCCTACAGATCCTCCTCCAGCCAAAAAATAACCCTTAACCATTACCCTCTGCTCCCTGTTGCTCAGCCAATCCTGTGTCCTCATTCCCACTGTCCCTTTATATAGAACATAGAACATTACAGCACAAACAGGCCCTTCGGCCCTCGAGTTGCGCCGATCACATCAACCCCACCAATCTATAGACCTATCTATAACCCCCAATCCCATTAAACCCCATATACTCATCCAGAAGTCTTTTAAAAGACCCCAGCGATTTCGCCTCCACCACCGATGATGGCAGCCGATTCCATTCACTCACCACCCTCTGAGTGAAAAACTTACCCCTAACATCACCTCTGTACTTCCCTCCCCGCACCTTAAATCTGTGTCCTCTCGTAGCGACCATTTCAACCCGGGGAAATAGCCTCTGAGAGTCCACCCTATCTATTCCTCTCAACATTTTATAAACCTCTATCAGGTCGCCTCTCAACCTTCGCCTCTCTAGGGAAAAGAGTCCCAGCTCCCTCAACCTATCTTCATAAGGCATGCCTCCCAGTCCAGGCAACATCCTTGTAATTTTTTTTTTGATTCCATGAACGCTAGCTTTTTTCCCAAGTTTGTTGTGTAGCCCTGTACCGAATGCCTTCTGAAAGCCCAGGTACACCATATTAAGAATCTACTGATGACCATGAAACCATTGCCGATTGTTGGAAAAACCCATCTTTAGGGAAGGAAATCTGCCGTCCTTACCTGGTCTGGCCAACATGTGACTTCAGAACCACAGCAATGTGGTTGACTCTCAATTGCCCACGGGCAACTAGGGATGGGCAATAAATGCTGGCCAACCAGCGATGCCCATGTCCCACAAATGAATAAAAAAAATCTGATTTCTCTTCAGTGGAACATGCGACCAATTGGTGGCCATTCAGCCTCTGGTCTGTTGCATCATTCAACTCAATCCTGTTAATCTCCAAATCCACTTGGTTCTGTGGTCATTAATATTCAAGCTCATCAGTGTCCAGAGTAATTTCTGATTTACCTCCAGCTCAATCAACCTCTTTATTGGGGAGAAATTTCAGTGACCGGAGCGGGGAGACAGAAGGGGGTGATGTCTGCCTTCATGGACAAGTGTTACCAAAGTCTATCTGTAACTGGAGAGAAGAGATATGGCCAATGGTACTGTGAATGCTGGATCCCTGAGTGAATAAACAAGGATGCCTGAGCCTGGCACACTGACTGTACCCCCCCGCCCCTTCCAGACCCTGATAATGGGCTCCAAACATGGGGCTGCTCCTCTGGTCTCACTCACAAGCTCTGGAAAAGCTCCAGCCCCCATCAGACTGTTGGCAGCGTCTCCGGCTGCTGACACTCTGAACATCTTGTGAGAGAGAGACCCAGAGATCCACCACGTTCCTGTCCAATATCAGAACCTTTGACAAGAGGACGGGGGTCATCAGCACTGGGGCCAGGGGATGGGATCATCAGCACTGGGGCCAGGGGATGGGATCATCAGCACTGGGGCCAGGGGATGGGATCATCAGCACTGGGGCCAGGGGGACAGGGTCATTAACACTGGGGCCAGGGGGACAGGGTCATTAACACTGGGGCCAGGGGGACAGGGTCATTAACACTGGGGCCAGGGGGACAGGGTCATTAACACTGGGGCCAGGGGGACAGGGTCATTAACACTGGGGCCAGGGGGACAGGGTCATTAACACTGGGGCCGGGGGACAGGGTCATTAACACTGGGGCCAGGGGGACAGGGTCATTAACACTGGGGCCAGGGGGACAGGGTCATTAACACTGGGGCCAGGGGGACAGGGTCATTAACACTGGGGCCAGGGGGACAGGGTCATTAACACTGGGGCCAGGGGGACAGGGTCATTAACACTGGGGCCAGGGGGACAGGGTCATTAACACTGGGGCCAGGGGGACAGGGTCATAGACACTGGGGCCAGGGGGGCAGGGACAGTAACACTGGCCCAGAGGACGGGGTGATTAACACTGGCCCAGAGGACGGGGTGATTAACACTGGCCCAGAGGACGGGGTGATTAACACTGGCCAATGGGACAGGGTCATCAGCACCAAGGTGATTCATTGGGATCCTTTGTACTCGCTTTCCCTGCTTGTTTAATCAGTTCTGAAAACAGACAGTTCTGAATGTTGTCCTTACTGTTTTTTTTGGCCCTGTAGCTGAGCTGTATTCCCCAGTGATGGTGTGTGTGATATTAGTGTGTTATGTTTGGTCACACAGGGTCTGGCCCTGATCAATGGCACTCAGATGATTACATCGCTGGGCGCAGAGGCAGTAGAGAGAGCCACAGCGATTGCCCGACAGGCAGATATTGTAGCAGCTCTTACACTGGAGGTTCTGAAAGGCACAACCAGAGCCTTTGACAGTGGTGAGTGTTTACTGGGGGCTTCTACACACTCAACTGCACTGAGTGTTTGACTGATAGATCAGACTGTGTACACACACACAGAGAACCTTCTCCACCATCCATATTCCAACTTATTCTATTAACAATTACAATTTATCTTCAATCAAACATTTATTACAGATGATTGGGTGAATGAATGAGACTATCTATTCTTTTATGGTACTTAGATACACCCAATAAACACTGGCTTTACCACGAACACCGACATCACAGCCTGAATTTAAAAAAGATTCAATTAGGCCCCACCCCACCACAAAATTATTAATATCACACAGCACAGGAATCACTTCTTAACAGCCATCCAGACCCCCCCCCCCATACATGCCCCTCACCCAGACCCCCTCCACCCAACTGGAACCCCACCCCCCACCCAGACCCCCTCCACCCAACTGGAACCCCACCCCCCACCCACCCACCCAGACCCCTTCACCTTTACACCCGACCCCCTCCAGACCCTTCAACAAGTACAGGCCCTTCACCCCACAACTATCTCCAGCCATTGTGAATCTCCCACTCCTTTAAATAAATACTGAACTTTAGTTTCATCTGTTTGCACATATCTGAGAAAAATGGCCTCCATTCCAACCCCTTACTACAACACTGATCGTTTTTTTGCCAAGTTTAGTAAAGACAGAAAGATGGTCCGTGTACTTTGCAGCATTATAAAGGCAGAGAAGATATGAAGAGATGAAACTAGCCAATGATTCGGATTTGTTTAAATAATGAGCCATAGAGTCACCTGTACAAATCTAATGGTTATCTCTGATACTGGTTCACTCTGTGTTTAGACATTCACGCACTGCGGCCTCATCCTGGCCAGGTGGAGGTAGCCTTTCGATTCAGATCACTGCTGGGCTCTGATCACCATCCCTCGGAAATAGCAGGTAAGCCCTCCCTCGGTACAGGGTCATTGCTGCCAATCTTGATGCACTTCAGGAGATTTCGGCCATGGTGTTTCTGTAACACTGTGTTCCCTTCACAGAGAGCCACAGGTTCTGTGACCGTGTTCAGGATGCCTACACCCTACGCTGCTGTCCTCAGGTAGGCATTTCCAACACCTCTCTGGAACCTGACAATGACAGACTCTGTTCTGACTGGACTACAGCCACAAACACCAATTACTGACCCGTCAAAACCCCATCACCTGGATAGCATGTACTGTAATGGATAACCTGACTGTAATCCTGTTTCTGCTGTCCAGTAGTAAGTTTCCCATTCCTGTAACATAAGAACATAAGAACATAAGAAATAGGAGCAGGAGTAGGCCATCTGGCCCTTCGAGCCTGCCCCGCCATTCAATAAGATCATGGCTGATCTGTCGTGACTCAGCTCCACCTTCCCGCCCTCTCCCCATAACCCTTAATCCCTTCTCTTATCAAAAACCCATCAACCCGTTTCTTAAAAATATTTAGCGAGGCAGCCTCCACCACTTCAACGGGCAGAGAATTCCAGAGATTCACCACCCTTTGAGTGAAGAAGTTCCTCCTCAACTCTGTTCTAAACCACCCCCCCTTTATCTTGAGGCTGTGCCCCCTAGTCCTACTGTTTTTTTTGAGCGGGAAGAGTCTCTCCACCTCTATCCTATCCATCCCATTCATCATCTTATACGTCTCAATGAGATCTCCCCTCATTCTTCTAAACTCTAACGAGTACAAGCCTAGTTTATTCAGCCTCTCCTCATAGCTCAATCCCCTCAACTCCGGTATCAGCCGAGTAAACCTCCTCTGCACTCCCTCCAGGGCCAAAATATCCTTGCGCAGGTGCGGCACCCAAAACTGCACACAGTACTCCAGCTGCGGCCTCACCAATGCCCTATACAGCTGCAGCAAGACCTCCCTACTTTTATATTCAATCCCCCTCGCTATGAAGGCCAGCATCCCATTCGCCTTCCTGACCACCTGCTGCACCTGCAAGCTGGGTTTTTGTGACTCATGCACAAGGACCCCGAGGTCCCTCTGCACCGTCGCCTGCTGCAGTTTTTCGCCCCGTAAGTAATAGTCCTTCCTACCATTCCTCCTACCAAAGTGGACCACCTCACACTTGCCAACATTAAATTCCATTTGCCATTTCCTGGCCCATTCGCCCAGCCTATCTAGATCCTTCTGCAGACTCTCCACACCCTCCGCACAATTTGCCTTTCCCCCAATCTTGGTGTCATCAGCAAATTTCGACACCATACACTCGGTTCCCTCCTCCAGATCATCTATATAAATGGTAAATAGCTGAGGCCCCAGCACCGACCCCTGGGGCACCCCACTAGTAACACTTTTCACAACCTCAGGATCTTCCAAAGCTGTTTACATCCAGTGAAATAGCTTTGTGTAATCACTATTGTGATATGTGTGAAACCCGAGTTCACAAGTGTGAACTCACACACAGCAATGAACATTGACTAGAACAAGGGGTAAACACAGAAAGTCTGACAACACCAGGTTTAAGTCCAACCGGTTTATTTAATAGTAAACTCACAAGCTTTCGGCTCACGTTAGAACGAGGGGCCACCATTTAAAACGGAGGGATGTCCCATTTCGATGGCGATAGGGTGAATTATTTTTCTTTCTGGGAATTGGCTGAGAGTCTTTTCTGAGCTGTAATTTTCTATGGTTCTTGGAATTCTCTTCCCCAGAGACAGGGTCAGTGAATATTTTTCAGGCAGCGGTAGATAGATTCTTTACTAACAGAGAGCCAAAGATTATCAGCCTACTCTCACTCCTGATCCATAGCCTCATGATGAGCTAATAACCAGATATCTGTGATGTTGGTTGGGGGATAGATATCAGCCCATTGGGGAATTACTCCTCCTTTGAAACAATGCCATGTGATCTCATACATCCATCTGAAAGGACAGATAGGCCCTCATTTTAACATCTCATCTGAAGCTTGGCATCCCCTGACCGGAAAAAGTCTGACAACACCAGGTTTTAGTCCAACCTATTTATTTGATAATATCCTCACAAGCTTTCGAGGGGACTGCCTCTTCGTCAGGTGAATGGAGAGTTCTGGCCTCAGACAAAGCATATAAAGCACAGACAGTTTAGAGATTACTAATTAGAATGCGAATCCTTACACCTAACCTGCTGTTCAAGACCTAAAGTGGCTGATAATGTGAGTGGAAGGAGCACTGATCACATGTTAAAGAGATGTGTATTGTCTCCAGACAGTACAGTAAGTGAGGTTTTGCAAACGCAGGCAAGTCACGGGGGTTACAGATAGTGCGACATGAACCCAAGATCCCTGTTGAGACCGTCCTCATGTGTGCGGAACTTGGCTATCAGTCTCTGTTCAGCGACTCTGCGCTGTTGTGTGTCGTGAAGGCCGCCTTGGAGAATGTTTACCCGAAGGTCAGAGGCTGAATGCCCGTGACCACTGAAGTGTTCGCCAACAGGAAGGGAACAGTCTTGCCTGGTGACTGTCGAGCGATATTCATTCATCCGTTGTCGTAGCGTCTGCATGGTCTCCCCAATGTACTATGCTTCGGGACATCCTTTCTTGCAACGTATCAGGTAGACAATGTTGGCCGAGTTGCAACAGTATTTACCGTGTACCTGGTGGATGGTGTTCTCACGTGTGATGATGGTATCCATGTCGATGATCCGGCATGTCTTGCAGAGGTTGCTGTGGCAGGGTTGTGTGGTATTGTGGTCACTGTTCTCCTGAAGGCTGGGTAGTTTGCTGCGAACAATGGTCTGTTTGAGGTTGTGTGGTTGTCTGAAAGCAAGAAGTGGGGGTGTGGGGATAGCCCTGGTGAGATGTTCGTCTTCATCAATGATATGTTGAAGCCTCTGACCTTCGGGTAAGCATTCTCCAAGGCGGTCTTCACGACACACGACAGTGCAGAGTCGCTGAACAGAGACTGATAGCCAAGTTCCGCACACATGAGGACGGTCTCAACAGGGATCTTGGGTTCATGTCGCACTATCTGTAACCCCCGTGACTTGCCTGGGTTTGCAAAACCTCACTTACTGTACTGTCTGGAGACAATACACATCTCTTTAACCTGTGATCAGTGCTCCTTCCACTCACATTATCAGCCACTTTAGGTCTTAAACAGCAGGTTAGGTGTAAGGATTCGCATTCTAATCAGTAATCTCTAAACTGTCTGTGCTTTATATGCTCTGTCTGAGGCCAGAACTCTCCATTCACCTGACGAAGAGGCAGTCCCCTCGAAAGCTTGTGAGTATATTATCAAATAAATAGGTTGGACTAAAACCTGGTGTTGTCAGACTTTTTACTGTGTTTACGCCAGTCCAACACTGGCATACCCACATCATGATCCCCTGACTGTACAGAGCTCCCTCAGTACTGCACTGGAGTATCAGTCTGGTTCAACACTGAGTCAGAGTTGGTACCAGTTTTCAGATTAGAAGGCGCTCCTATGTCAGAGTACAGACACTCGGTATCGGATTTCCCTTCATTGGAACCTGACCAGGTTGAAGAGTAAGGGTTATTTGAGCACTGACCTCTGTTCTTGCTTTGTACGGAGATTGCTAAATCAGAACGCTGATGTTTATATCAAAACTTAAAAACCAGTGCTTACTAAAGCCAAATAAAAGATTGTGTGATTTTCTGCATTTGTTTTTTCTTGCAGGTACATGGGGTGGTGAATGACACGATCGCATTTGTGAAAAATATAATTGAGACCGAGATTAACAGTGCCACAGATAATCCAGTATCCTTTCAGAGTCTATGTAACACGCTGTGAACCTTCGCAGTTGATGTAACATGGTGTGAAATTTCAGAGTTTATATAATCAGGATGTTTAATTATTTTGCCACTGCATCTAGTGACAGTGAATTCACTTGTATAGATGTCAATGATCTCTCTATATTCTTCCTCCTTTCTGTTCTGATGAAGAGTCTAAGGACTCGAAACATTAACTCTGCTTCTCTCTTAATCGATGTTGGCAGACGTGGTAAGTGTTTCCAGCGTTCTCTGTTTTTGTTCCTCTTTTAATGGGTGGTTTGGAACATTGAAACTTATTAGATTAATCATTTTGCCACTGCATCAAGTGACAGAGTTAAACTTTCTGTAGACTGTGATAAACACTCAGATCAGTGACTGTGAAAGAGGTACAGTGAGACAGGTCGTGTAAATGGCACATAGAGAGATCATTAACATCTATACAAGTGAATTCACTGTCACTTGATGCAGTGGCAAAATAATTAATCTAATAAGTTTCAATGTTCCAAACCACCCATTAAAAGAGGAACAAAAACAGAGAACACTGGAAACACTTACCACGTCTGCCAACATCGATTAGGAGAGAAGTAGAGTTAATGTTTCGAGTCCTTAGACTCTTCAGCAGAACAGAAAGGAGGAAGAATATAGAAACTGCAACAAAAGTCATTACTTTAAAATTAAATGTGTGCGCGCGCGTGTGTGTTAGAAGACCACATTGGGAGCAGTGAATACAGGAGACCAAACTGAAGGAGGTGTTAGTGAAATGTTGCTTCACCTGAAAGGAATGTTTGGGGCCTTGAACAGATAGCACAGGGGTGCTCGAGGGGCAGGTGTTTCTTTCTCATATTTCCCATGTCCAATGCATCCTCTGTATCCACTCATTCAGTATCTACAATGGACAGAATTCATAAACCTCATCACCACCAGAAGTTCTTTGAAATGCTCACAATGCTGTCAAAACAAAGTAATTCAAAAACATCTCCAAAACACTTTAATTCTATTACATTCTCACAAAACTGTCAGTCAAATAACTCACACTGTCCCTTCCACAGCCATGAAATTTCTGAGTTAAATTCATTAGTGAGGCTTGGAGTTCAGCCAAGTATTCATCATGAGATTCCATTGAAAACTGAATGAACAATACCGTGGGCCGTACGGTGGTACAGTGGTTAGCACTGCTGCTTCACAATGCCTGGGACCTGGGTTCAAATTTAGCCTTGGATGACTGACTGTGTGAAGTTTGCACGTTCTCCCCAGGTCTGCATGGGTTTCCTCTGGGTTCTCTGGTTTCCACACTCCAAAGATGTATGGGTTAGATGGATTGGCCATGGTAAATGTACAGGGTTACAGGAATAGGGGAGTGGGTCTGAGTAAGATGCTCTGTCAGTGAATGCAGACTCAATGGGCTGAATGGCCTCCTGCACAGTAGGATTCTATGCATGAACCTGGTTTCTCTCTTCATGGATGCTATCAATCTGCCACCAAATATGACAAGTGGATTTAAATTAACACTAAATTTTTACCAATAACAGTTTTAAGTGTTAACATTTCTCTGGTTCTATGTACCAGGTATTGGGTTCCTGGTGCTATCATATCTACTGGTTATCAACCTTAATTTACTCACTTTAGATGGTATTTGCGGATAGAGGGGAGACAATTTCTGGTGGAAACTTCCACGGAGAGTATCCAGCAAAAGTAAGTGTCTGTTTCACTCGATATTATTGGAATAAAGAAGATTCAGGGAAAACTATTAAGGGTACTCAAAATTAGGAAGAATCTCACTGAAGTTAAATGGAAAATGTTATTTTCATTGGCTGCTGAATAGAGGTTAGAAAGTTATGATCATCAGAAGGAGGAGGAGGGAGTTTGGGAGAAATCTCTTGATCCGGAGGGTGATTAGGATTTGAAATGTTCCAGAACAAACGGGAAGCAAAATAAGACCTGGCTTTGAAAAGGCAAACGTTTAGAGATGGAAAAAAATAAAATATTATGAGCGAAGAACTCACAAAGGACCAAGAACAGTCCAAAGCAGGAAAAAGCCCTTTGGCCCTCCAAACCTGCACCAATCACACTGTCCTATCTCGATCAACCACTTGTATCCCTCTATTCCCCACCTCTTCATGTGTCTAGAACATAGAATCACAGAACCCTACAGTGCAGAAAGAGGCCCTTCGGCCCATCGAGTCTGCACCCACCACAATCCCACCCAGGCCCTACCCCCATATCCCTACATATTATACCCACTAATCCCTCTAACCCTGGACACTAAGGGGCAATTTCTTAGCACGGCCAATCAACCTAACTCGCACATCTTTGGACTGTGGAAGGAAATCGGAGCACCTGGAGGAAACCCATGCAGACACGAGGAGAATGTGCAAACTCCACACAGACAGTGACCCGAGCTGGGAATCGAACCCAGGTCCCTGGAGCTGTGAAGCAGCAGTGCTAACCCACTGTGCTACCGTGCCATCCCACCAGTGCCGAGCAGGTAACTCTTAAATGTCAATAATGTATCCATCTCAACCATCTCACTTGGCAGCGCATTCCAGGCCCCCACCACCCTCTGTGTAAATAAACCTCCCCTGCACATCTCCATTTGACCTTTCCCCCTTATCTTGAACTTGTACCCCTTGTAATTGTCATTTCCGCCCTGGGAAAATACTTCCAACTATTCACCCTATCTATACCTCATCATTTTATAAACTTCTATCAGGTCGTCCCTCAGCCTCTGTCTGTCTAGGGACAACAATCCCAGTTTATTCAATCTCTCCTCATAACTAATACCCACCATACCAAGTAACATCCTGGTAAACCTTTTCTGCACTCTCTCCAAAGCCTCCATGTCCTTCTGGTAGTGTGATGACCAGAATAGGACACAATGTTTCAAATGTGGCCTAACCAGCATAACTTGTGCTTTGTGAATACAGATGCAAAGTACTCATTAAGGAACTCACCCACTTCCTTTCGTTCTATGCATAATTTTCTTCCTTTGTCCTTGAGTGAACCAACTCTTTCTCTAGCTACCCTCTTGTTCCTAATATATATATATAAAGTGGGATTAACTGGATTAGAAGTGGAATCAATTGTGCGATGAAATCTTATTATGATTGTTTGGCTGAATTCCAAACTCGCAAATCTATTTAGTTCAGAAGTGGTTGTTTGCACAGCTGTGAAATGGACTGCATTGTTTGCCATTTTATGAGCTGGTAATAGGGTTAAATCATTTTGAAGAGGGTTTCAGAAAGACAGCACAATGGGCCAAATGGCTTCTTGTGCTGCATGATTTCTGTAGTTCATTTTTTTTGTATTTTGCATATTAAAGCTTCAGTAGAGTGTTTATTCTTTATCAATAATTGTTATAGCTCTGATACGTCAATATCCTATAATTATTACTGACATTAAATATCTATATTTACAGTTTGTAAAATAGTGAAAAGTATTAAGTTGGTTGAGATTGTTTTCTCTCTCTGTCAGATACAAAGCAAGTATTTTATACAGAAAAATAAAGCCAGATGCTGAGAAGAAACAGCTTTTAGTTTGAGACCGATGACGGGGAATAGCTGCTGCATCGTTAACCATTCACTCTGTTGTTCTTACGTAGGCGCTGGACTATCTGGCGATTGGTGTTCACGAGTTAGCTGCGATCAGTGAGAGGAGAATTGAAAGGCTGTGTAACCCGTCCCTGAGTGAACTGCCCGCTTTCCTGGTCAATGAAGGAGGCCTAAACTCTGGCTTTATGATAGCTCACTGCACTGCAGCTGCCCTGGGTACGCTCTTTTGATTTGATTTGATTTGATTTATTAGTGTCACATGTATTAACACACAGTGAAAAGTATTGTTTCTTGCGTGCTATACTGACAAAGCATACCCATCATAGAGAAGGAAAGGAGTGCAGAATGTAATGTTCCAGTCATAGCGAGGGTGTAGAGAAAGATCAACTCAATGCGAGGTAGGTCCATTTAAAAGTCTGACAGCAGCAGGGAAGAAGCTGTTCTTGAGTCGGTCGGTACGGGACCTCATACTTCTAGAATGTTCAAAGTGCGTGGGGTCCTTGATTATGCTGGCTGCTTTGTCGAGGCAGCGGGAAGTGTAGACAGAGTCAGTGGATAGGAGGCTGGTTTGTGTGTTGGATTGGGCTACATTCACAACCTTTGGCAGGTCAATCTTGTCTTCACTCTTGGCTTCCAGTTTGGTACTGGTTGTGATTTTATTAGTGGAATGTTTGTAGCTGAAATCTCAGTGGTCACTTGGTCACCAGAAAGAGGAAGGTCCAGCATCTGAGAGAGAGTGCAGATACCACAGCAGAAGTTGGTGTAATAAACACCAATACTGTACCCCAAGGATACCTAAAAAGACCATTCCTTCACCATTATAGACACCTACAGCTAACCACTGTGCTACTATGGGTGGCACAGTAGCACAGTGGTTAGCACTGCTGCTTCACAGCTCCAGGGACCTGGGTTCGATTCCCGGCTCGGGGTCACTGTCTGTGTGGAGTTTGCACATTCTCCTCGTGTCTGCGTGGGTTTCTTCCAGGTGAACAAAGAACAACACAGCACGGGAAACAGGCCCTTCGGCCCAATGAGCCCGTGCCGCCGTCCCATTGTCTCAGTGACCTATTCATGATTTTAGTCTACACCTAATGTGCGAGGATCAGGGAGGTCCAATATAGGGACAATTTGTTACCCAATCAATCAGCCTAAAAGCACATCTTTGGGATGTGGGAGGAAACCGGAGCACCCGGAGGAAACCCACGCAACCACGGGGAGAACGCGCAAACTCCCACAGACACAGGACCAAATCCATGTGTCCGCACAGCAACAGAGATAGTCTCTGAGCTGTCATGTTGCCCTTGAGATGGTCCAGTTTAAGCACACTAACGACATGAAGCAGTAGGCAACTCCCGAAGCAACATCCAAGAGCAGCCCACTACAACCTGCCACATGCATGCCCCTTGCTGGTCAACAAGGTGGACTTAAATGCCTGTGGAGACAAAAATTCATTATTAAATTCATGTGTCACGGATAAATGTGTAGTCGTCCATTTCGGCAGAACCAACGGGATGAACGAGTACGCTATCAAGGGCAGGAGTCTTAGTAGTGTTGAAGAGCAGAAGGATCTCGGGGTCCGGGTCCACAGGACTCTTAAATCGTCCTCGCAGGTGGAGGAGGTGGTCAAGAAGGCGTATGGTGTACTGGCCTTCATTAATCGAGGGATTGAGTTTAGGAGTCGGGAGGTAATGCTGCAACTTTACAGGACCCTTGTCAGGCCTCATTTGGAGTACTGTGCGCAGTTCTGGTCGCCTCACTATAGGAAAGATGTAGAAGCTATTGAAAGGGTGCAGAGGAGATTTACAAGGATGTTGCCTGGACTGGGAGGCATGCCTTATGAAGATAGGTTGAGGGAGCTGGGACTCTTTTCCCTAGAGAGGCGAAGGTTGAGAGGCGACCTGATAGAAGTTTATAAAATGTTGAGAGGAATAGATAGGGTGGACTCTCAGAGGCTATTTCCCCGGGTTGAAATGGTCGCTACGAGAGGACACAGATTTAAGGTGCGGGGAGGGAAGTACAGAGGTGATGTTAGGGGTAAGTTTTTCACTCAGAGGGTGGTGAGTGAATGGAATCGGCTGCCGTCATCGGTGGTGGAGGCGGACTCGCTAGGGTCTTTTAAAAGACTTCTGGATGAGTATATGGGGTTTAATGGGATTGGGGGTTATAGATAGGTCTATAGATTGGTGGGGTTGATGTGATCGGCGCAACTCGAGGGCCGAAGGGCCTGTTTGTGCTGTAATGTTCTATGTTAAACAGGCAAAGACTGTAACATCCCTGAGGCAAAAACGGAATCCCAAGCCTACAATGTTTAGTAAGGCCTGCTATATCCCCCTATATGTAGACCGCTCATGTGGCTGTCTAAGTGACTCTTAAACAACCCTAGCGTGCCTGCTTCCACCACCTTACTCGGCAGTGCATTCCACATCCCCACTACCCTTTGCGTGAAAAACTGCCCTCTAATATTTGTCTTATACCTAGCCCCCCTCACCCTAAGCCCGTGACCCCTCGTTCTATCCATTTCTAATAGCGGAAAAAGCTTACCACCATTTACTCTATCTATCCCCTTCATAATCTTATAAACCTCTATTAGATCCCCCCTCAGCCGACGTCTCCCAAGGGAAAACAGCCCAAGTTCGTTCACAGTGCCCGGGTCCCTGGCGCTGTGAGACAGCAGTGCTAACCCACTGTGTCACCGTGCCCAGGTCCCTGGCGCTGTGAGGCAGCAGTGCTAACCCACTGTGTCACCGTGCCCGGGTCCGTGGTGCTGTGAGACAGCAGTGCTAACCCACTGTGTCACCGTGCCCGGGTCCCTGGCGCTGTGAGACAGCAGTGCTAACTGTGTCACTGTGCCCGGGTCCCTGGCGCTGTGAGACAGCAGTGCTAACTGTGTCACTGTGCCACATTGTCCTCTTAATTCAGAATTAGACTGCTCTATTTTCCAGGCCTTGCTGAGCACCTTAACATCCAAATAAATGCAAATGAGGGGCTGAACACCTACTTTGGGACACATCTACCAAATTAGATTGTGATCAGGAATTGGGCCCACATTCCGCCCCTCTCCTGCCAACACCAATAGGCACATTTAGCCTGGAGGGCAGAGACCCCACATGGTTACCTCCCTACCTGGACTTCACTTTAGGCTGAGGAGAGAGCCTCAATATTCCAACTGTGTACAATGCCTGTGGAAGGAATAAGGCAGTAACAGTGATCCGATTTCATGCCTCCTGGGCATTAGGATTATGAACCAGAATTAGTCCCACAGCTCCAACACTCTCCTGAACTCCGGTGTTCGATCCAGCACCTTGCTGGTTTCTCATTGATTGTTTTTCAAGCAAAGATCCTCCATTCTCATCATTCCCTCCATAGATGAAATCCTTTGGTCCCCTTTGACCCAAGAACTAATTTAACTGCTTCTTGAAATGTTTTGGCCTCAACTGCTTTCTGTGGTAGCGAATTCCACAGACTGACCATTCTCTGGGTGAAGAAATTTCTCCTCACCTCAATCCTAAAACATTTACCCCACGTCGTTAGACTGTGACCTCTGATTCTGACCCCCCCACACCGATCGGGAACATTCTTTCTGATCTACCCAGTCTTGTCCTGATACAATGTTATAGCTCTCTATGAGCTCCCCTCTCGTTCTTCTGAATGCCAGTGAATATAATCCTAACTAACTCAATCTTTCCTCATTTTCCCATCCCAGGAATCAGTCTGGTAAGCTTTTGCTGCACTCCCTCTCTAACAAGGACATCCTTCCTCAGATAAGGAGACCAAGACTGCACCAACATCCTATACAATTGCAGTCGGACATTCCTGTGCCTGTACTCGAATCCTCTCGCTATGAAGGCCATCATAACACTTGCTTTCTTTACTGCCTACTGCACCTACTTGTTTACCTTCAACAATTGATTCTCACGGATACCATCCTCATGTTCCTTTGCCAGTGCCTCGATATTTTTTAATAATATGTGGTGTAAGGTATTGGATATAGTTCAGCTGGTTTTATGAAGGTATTCATGCTCCTAGATATCTTAACAGTAACTATTAACTACCAAAAACTACAGTAAAGATCCCAGCCAGGAGGTGATTCATAAGAACATAAGAAATAGGAGCAGGAGTAGGCCATCCGGCCCTTCGAGCCTGCCCTGCCATTCAATAAGATCATGGCTGATCTGTCGTGACTCAGTTCCACCTTCCCGCCCTCTCCCCATAACCCTTAATCCCCTCTCTTATCAAAAACCCATCAACCCGCTTCTTGAAAATATTTAGCGAGGCAGCCTCCACCACTTCAACGGGCAGAGAATTCCAGAGATTCACCATCCTTTGAGTGAAGAAGTTCCTCCTCAACTCCGTTCTAAAACGCCCCCCGTTTATCTTGAGGCTGTGCCCCCTAGTCCTACTGTCTTTTTTGAGCAGAAAGAGTCTCTCCACCTCTATCCTATCCATCACATTCATCATCTTATACGTCTCAATGAGATCTCCCCTCATTCTTCTAAACTCCAACGAGTACAAGCCTAGTTCATTCAGCCTCTCCTCATAGCTCAACCCCCTCAACTCCATGCTTCCTTCTACACACTGTCCAACGTTACACAGACTCCCAGGTTTGGGCCATGTGTTCTCTTATATCACTGTGTGAGTGGTACTGCCAATTGATGAATACAAGTTTTGTTTTTATGTTTTTAAATTTCATTTATTAGTGTCACACTGCAATAAAGTTACTGTGAGAATCCCCTAGTCACCAACACTCCGGCACCATGGCCAATCCACCTAACCCGCACGTCTTTCAGACTGTGGGAGGAAACCCACACAGACATGGGGAGATCATACACACCCTGCACACACAGTGACCCAAGTGGGAATCGAAACCGGGTCCCTGATGCTGTGAGACAGCAGTGTATTATAGAGTGGCACAGTGAGATTTCAGCCTCACTCCGCAGAGCCACCTAATGGTCTGTCAATACCAGCAATAGATGCAAATTACCGCAAATAACTGTTTGCAATTATAAACAATAACCAAAAACCAGAACGCCTGGGAACAGGACAAGATTTTGAATGATACAGGAATCAATCCTTTCTACACTAGTTATTTAGTGTGTTGCTGCAGGCAGGAAGCAGGTGAATGGGTGGAATCGAGCAGGTGGCTGGAGTTGAGGAAGAGTTTCTCCCAACTGGAAAACTGGGAAATTCAAAACGGAGGCTCTGTAGTGCCACCACTGCTGGGAGGGTAGAATTACAGCGTGACAAGTTGACGTAAGGAAGTTCCATTCTAAATATGGACAGAACAGTTTATAATGGGACATGTATTTATTCCTGGGTGAGAACAAATGATTCATTCTCCTCAACTGAAAATTTTAGCTTTAAAAGTTAACATTTTATTTTATGGCGCAAGTATATTGTAAATAACCCGTATTATTTCCAGTCTCTGAGAACAAGGGTCTGTGTCATCCCTCTTCAGTGGACTCTCTGTCCACCAGCGCTGCCACTGAGGACCACGTCTCGATGGGTGGATGGGCTGCCAGGAAAGCATTGAGGGTTATTGAACACGTGGAACAAGGTATGACTGAGTATCGATAATCATTATTTTCTTGCAAACTGGTAAATATTGAGAATAATAAACCCACTGGGGGAAGTGTGGTGAGGGAGGAGGGGGTGTGGGGGAATGTGGAGGAGAGGGCATGGAGAGGGATGTGGGGGAGAGATGTAGGGGAGTATGGGGGAAGCATGTTGAGGGGTGAGAGGGGGGAGGTGTAGGGGAATGTTGAGGGGAGGGATGTGGGGAGGGGTGTAGGGGAGTGCGGGGGAGAGTATACAACACCCTGACAGCACACATCGTTGCTGAGTCTTGGAACTGCCTATGGGCTCTGAGTGAGACCTTCCTGCAGCACTGAGTCATCGTCATTCCTCAAGGGAAATTAAGAATGGACAATTAACATATTCTGAAAATGAAGAACATCATCACTGGCTCCCACTGCAATGACACTCATTCATCCTGCTGTCCCTGTGATACACCCATCCCACAGCACAGGGGAAGCACAAAGCAGCCAGGAGTGGGTCAGGCCTGTCAGTAACTCAGCCAGGCCCCTTAACCATCAAATCCTCATCACTAATACATCCTAACTATCTGGCAAATCTTCAACCCCATCCCCCCCCTGAACTATCTCTTGTTCCAGTCGGGGTATTTCAGTGTTCGTATAAACCTTGCTTCTGCAGTAATTTTCCAGATTGAATTTGTCCTGCTTTGTGTGTACAGGACATACCTGGATAATTTTCCACATTTCAGGGTAGATTCTAGTGTTGTAACTGTACTGGAAGAACTTGGCTAGGGGAGCGGCAAATTCTGGAGCACAAGTCTTCAGTACTATTGCTGGAATGTTATCAGGGCCCTTTGCCTTTGTACTATCCAGTGCCTCCAATCCTTTCTTGATATCACGTGGTTAATCAAATTGGCGGGAGACTGGTACGCGAGATGCTGGGGACCACTGGAGGACGCAGAGATGGATCATCCACTCGGCACTTCTCGCTGAAGATTGCTGCAAATACTTCAGCCTTATCTTTTGCACTGATATGCTGGACTCCTCCATCATTGAGGATGGGGATATTGGTGGAGTCTCCTCTCCAGTGAGTTGGAACAGGAGTTGATGTATTGCTCTTAGTGATGTTCACAATGTGGGGTTTGTGATGTTTGTTTACCTCACTCTCTTCCATTTCTGGCTCATGTCCATGGAAACTTCTGACTGTTTGTGTGTAAAGTTGGTCATTTAGGGTGACTGAAGTCAGTTGTTTTTATTCCACTCAGTTCTTGCCATCGAACTTCTTGCAGCCTGTCAGGGAATCGAGTTTTTACGGCCCCTGAAAACCACAACTCCCCTGGAAAAGGTCTATGACCTGGTCCGCACAGTGGTGAGGTACGATTAGAATGACACGCTATTCTGGGTCACATTTGAGCCATTACTGCTCGGAATTGTTCCAGGTAAGATGGTTAATATTTTGTGAAATTGTCTGCTTTCTAGACCTTGGATGAAAGACCGTTTCATGGCACCCGATATTGAAGTTGTCCATCGGTTATTGATAGACCAAAAGGCAAGTTGGTACATTGCAATGTTTACCTTAGATAAGACAATTTAATCTTTAACAACTAACTAAAGAAAACATGTTCAAAATGAAACTCCAAGAAGACATTCTGTGTTGATCATTTATATAGAGGTTGGGTACAAAATATCTTCATTTTTTCATTCAACTAAGTTGATAAAATTGAATGAAGAATTCAAAAGATTTTGCCATTGGGAGTGGTGCTACACCGAGTGTTAAATGTGCACACAATGACTGACTGTCCACTCCACGGGGCTCCTTTGGAACGCGCAGTTGGAGATTGTGCTGTGAGTGTCCAAAGCTGTGCTCAGTTCTGGGCCGTTCTCAGACAATAAAAGGTCATTTAATTCCTTGATCCAGATCTCCCATTCAGTGAGATCACGGCTGGTCAATGATGCAAGTCCACACACCCAGATCGGCCCCACATCCCTTAATGTTTTTAAACAAGGAATGATGGTGGCATGTTGGCATTGTCAGTGGGTTAGTAATCCAGAACTTGTTAGTAATCGTCAGGCCTCATTTGGAGTACTGTGCGCAGTTCTGGTCGCCTCACTATAGGAAAGACGTAGAAGCTATTGAAAGGGTGCAGAGGAGATTTACAAGGATGTTGCCTGGACTGGGAGGCATGCCTTATGAAGATAGGTTGAAGGAGCTGGGACTCTTTTCCCTGGAGAGGCGAAGGTTGAGAGGCGACCTGAGAGAAGTTTGTAAAATGTTGAGAGGAATAGATAGGGTGGACTCTCAGAGGCTATTTCCCCGGGTTGAAATGGTCGCTACGAGAGGACACAGATTTAAGGTGCGGGGAGGGAAGTACAGAGGTCATGTTAGGGGTAAGTTTTTCACTCAGAGGGTGGTGAGTGAATGGAATCGGCTGCCGTCGTCGGTGGTGGAGGCAAACTCGCTGGGGTCTTTTAAAAGACTTCTGGATGAGTATATGGGGTTTAATGGGATTGGGGGTTATAGATAGGTCTATAGATTGGTGGGGTTGATGTGATCGGCGCAACTCGAGGGCCGAAGGGCCTGTTTGTGCTGTAATGTTCTATGTTCTATGTTCTATAAGAAATAGGAGCAGGAGTAGGCCATCTAGCCCTTCGAGCCTGCCCCGCCATTCAATAAGATCATGGCTGATCTGAAGTGGATCAGTTCCACTTTCCCGTTTCCTCCCCATAACCCTTAATTCCCTTGTCTGTCAGAAACCTATCTACCCGTGACTTAAATATATTTAGCGAGGCAGCCTCCACCACTTCAATGGGCAGAGAACTCCAGAGATTCACCACCCTTTGAGCGAAGAAGTTCCTCCTCAACTCCGATCTACACCGCCTCTCCCTTATTTTGAGGCTGTGCCCTCTAGTTCTGGTTTCCTTTCTAAGCGGGAAGAATCTCTCTACCTCTACCCTATCTATCCTCTTTGTTATCTTGTAAGTATCTATAAGATCTCCCCTCAGCCTTCTAAACTCTAATGAGTACAGGCCCAGTCTATTTAATCTCTCCTCATAGTCCAACACCCTCATCTCTGCTATCAGCCTAGTGAACCTCCTCTGCACTCCCTCCAAGGCCAAAATATCCTTCCACAAGTGCGGCGCCCAAAACGGCACACAGTACTCCAGCTGCGGCCTCACCAGTGCCCTGTACAGTTGCAGCAAGACCTCCCTACTTTTATATTCTATCCCCCTCGCTATAAAGGCCAGCATCCCATTCGCCTTCTTGACCACCTGCTGTACCTGCAGACTGGGTTTTTGTGACTCATGCACAAGGACCCCCAGGTCCTTCGGCACCGTCGCCTGCTGCAGCTTTTCACCCTTTAAATAGTAATCTCTCCTACTATTATTCCTGCCAAAGTGGATAACCTCACACTTGCTAACATTGTACTCCATCTGCCAGGTCCTCGTCCACTCACTCAGCCTTTCCAGATCCCTTAATTCCCTTGTCTGAGTCGCAAAAACTCAGTCTGCAGGTGCAGCAGGTGGTCAGGAAGGCGAATGGGATGCTGGCCTTCATAGTGAGGGGGATTGAATATACAAGCAGGGAGGTCTTGCTGCAACTGCTCAGCCTATCCAGATCCCTCTGCAGACTTTCCACACCCTCCGCACAATTTGTTTTTCCACTCATCTTTGTGTCATCAGCACATTTCATCACCCTACACTCAGCCCCCTCCTCCAGATCATCTATATAAATGGTAAAAAGCTGAGGCTCCAGCACCGACCCCTGGGGCACCCCACTAGTCACCAACCGCCAATCAGTATAGCACTCACTGATACCAACTCTCTGCCTCCTATTAGACAACCAATCCTCTATCCACACTAACACCTTACCCCCAACTCCGAACACCCTAACCTTCTGTAGCAACCCTTTGTGCGGCACCTTATCAAACGGGAAGTGAGGCCAGGGTAAAGCTCTGGGGACCACAGCAAATGCTAAATTTGAATTTACCATAACCTGGAATTAAAAAGTCTATGAAACAAAAAAACAATTGCCGTAAAAACCCCTTTGGTTTACTAACATTCGTCACGGAAGGAAATCTGCCATCCTTACCTGGTCTGGCCTACATGTGACTCCAGACCCTCAGCAATGTGAGTGACTCGTAAATGCCTTTGAAAAAGGATGGGTAATAAATGCTGGACTCCCACCCCAAAGGGGGCATAAATACAGAGCAGCAGGTGTAATTCTCCAAACTAAAGAAATGAAGAGGATTTAGTGACCGTGAAGAGGTTGTTAATGGATGTGGAGAAGGGGAGCTGAGCTGGTTTGTGGGACAGACGGACTGTATGACTGACCTGAAGCAATCCTCACCATTAGATTGGCTTCTTCTACTGATTGGATCCCTTCTCCCCACAGGTTTGGGAAGTGGCAAATCCTTACATTGAGAAGTACAGACTGGCAAACGTGCCAGAGGCCAGGCCCATCTCACCAACTGCCTTTACCCTGGAATCTCCGAGGTCACCCTGCAAGCGAGCCTGGATGGAATAATATCCACCACTGATTTCACCGAATGGTGTATAAAAACTCTGACATGAACAGGCGGATATGGAAACCTTGTATAATATTCTGACCCAAGTTCAGTCTTTAAAAGTGATTTTTGCAAATTAAAGGAGATACATTTTAATTTTATGTATTGTTAAATGATCAGAATTGTATTCCTCTGTGACTAACTAAGGTCCTGCACCAAAAACAGAAAATGCTGGAAAATCTGGGCAGGTCTGACAGCCTGTATGGAGAGAGGACAGAGCTAATATTCCCAGGTTAGGGACAGTCTCCCTCAGTGTCCCGAACACAGTAAAAAGTCTGACAACACCAGGTTTTAGTCCAACCGATTTATTTGATAATATTCTCACAAGCAAGCAAGCTTTCGGGGTTAGCCCCTTCGTCAGGTGAATGGAGAGTTCTGGCCTCAGACAGAGCATATAAAGCACAGACAGTTTAGAGATTGCTGATGAGAATGCGAATCCTTACACCTAACCTGCTGTTCAAGACCTGAAGTGGCTGATAATGTGAGTGGAAGGAGCACTGATCACAGTTTAAAGAGATGTGTATTGTCTCCAGACAGTACAGTAAGTGAGGTTTTGCAAACCCAGGCAAGTCATGGGGGTTACAGATAGTGTGACATGAACCCAAGATCCCTGTTGAGACCGTCCTCATGTGTGCGGAACTTGGCTATCAGTCTCTGTTCAGCGACTCTGCGCTGTCGTGTGTCGTGAAGGTCAGACCTTCGGGTAAGCATTCTCCAAGGCGGCCTTCATGACACACGACAGCGCAGAGTCGCTGAACAGAGACTGATAGCCAAGTTCCGCACACACGAGGACGGTCTCAACAGGGATCTTGGGTTCATGTCGCACTATCTGTAACCCCCGTGACTTGCCTGGGTTTGCAAAACCTCACTCACTGTACTGTCTGGAGACAGTACACATCTCTTTAAACTGTGATCAGTGCTCCTTCCACTCACATTATCAGCCACTTTAAGACTTGAACAGCAGGTTAGGTGTAAGGATTCGCATTCTAATCAGCAATCTCTAAACTGTCTGTGCTTTATATGCTCTGTCTGAGGCCAGAACTCTCCATTCACCTGACGAAGGGGCTAACCCCGAAAGCTTGCTTGCTTGTGAGAATATTATCAAATAAATCGGTTGGACTAAAACCTGGTGTTGTCAGACTTTTTACTGTGTTTACGCCAGTCCAACGCCGGCATACCCACATCAGTGTCCCGAAGCCAGTGTGCGCTGGGGGACCTTTTACCTTGTTTGTAGGGACGTGGATGTACATCGCACTTATGATGATCCATTTCTATCTACAGTGTGTAAGGGCCTATAACTAAATTCAACTCTAACAATAAAACATATAGATCTTACTCTTCTTCTGCCTCTCTTTAATTTTCTTCAATTTGCTCAATTTTTTTGTTCCACGCTCAGCAAGAAATAGAAAGTGTTTTTTTTACCGGAAGGTTCTGGGGGGACTCTCATCCTTCTGTTAGTGAAACACCTCCGGGAGGTCAGCTTCGACCATCTCCAGCACTTCTTTCTGATGGCACAACGAGTCGTTCCGGAAAATCAAAGTCTGCGACAGCTCAGGAACGTAGGAGATTCAAACAGGAGGCCATTCAGCCCCTCTACCCTGCTCCACCATTCAGCCAGATCATGGCTGGAGGCCTATTTCAGTAAGAATACAAACCCGGCCCCCTCGGTGAGAATACAAACCCGGCCCCCTCGGTGAGAATACAAACCCGGCCCCCTCGGTGAGAATACAAACCCGGCCCCCTCGGTGAGAATACAAACCCGGCCCCCTCGGTGAGAATACAAACCCGGCCCCCTCGGCGAGAATACAAACCCGGCCCCCTCGGTGAGAATACAAACCCGGCCCCCTCGGTGAGAATACAAACCCGGCCCCCTCGGTGAGAATACAAACCCGGCCCCCTTGGTGAGAATACAAACCCGGGCCCCTCGGTGAGAATACAAACCCGGCTCCCTCGGTGAGAATACAAACCCGGCCCCCTCGGTGAGAATACAAACCCGGCCCCCTCGGTGAGAATACAAACCCGGCCCCCTCGGTGAGAGTACAAACCCGGCCCCCTCGGTGAGAGTACAAACCCGGCCCCCTCGGTGAGAATACAAACCCGGCCCCCTCGGTGAGAGAACAAACCCGGCCCCCACGGTGAGAGTACAAACCCGGCCCCCTCGGTGAGAATACAAACCCGGCCCCCTCGGTGAGAGTACAAACCCGGCCCCCTCGGTGAGAATACAAACCCGGCCCCCTCGGTGAGAATACAAACCCGGCCCCCTCGGTGAGAATACAAACCCGGCCCCCTCGGTGAGAATACAAACCCGGCCCCCTCGGTGAGAATACAAACCCGGCCCCCTCGGTGAGAATACAAACCCGGCCCCCTCGGTGAGAATACAAACCCGGCCCCCTCGGTGAGAATACAAACCCGGCCCCCTCGGTGAGAGAACAAACCCGGCTCCCTCGGTGAGAATACAAACCCGGCCCCCTCGGTGAGAATACAAACCCGGCCCCCTCGGTGAGAGTACAAACCCGGCCCCCTCGGTGAGAATACAAACCCAGCCCCCTCGGTGAGAATTCAAACCCGGCCCCCTCGGTGAGAATACAAACCCGGCCCCCTCGGTGAGAATACAAACCCGGGCCCCTCGGTGAGAATACAAACCCGGCCCCCTCGGTGAGAATACAAACCCGGCCCCCTCGGTGAGAATACAAAACCGGCCCCCTCGGTGAGAATACAAACCCGGCCCCCTCGGTGAGAGAACAAACCTGGCCCCCTCGGTGAGAATACAAACCCGCCCCCCTCGCTGAGAATACAAACCCGGCCCCCTCGGTGAGAATACAAACCCGGCCCCCTCGGTGAGAATACAAACCCGGCCCCCTCGGTGAGAATACAAACCCGGCCCCCTCGGTGAGAATACAAACCCGGCCCCCTCGGTGAGAATACAAACCCGGCCCCCTCGGTGAGAATACAAACCCGGCCCCCTCGGTGAGAATACAAACCCGGCCCCCTCGGTGAGAATACAAACCCGGCCCCCTCGGTGAGAATTCAAACCCGGCCCCCTCGGTGAGAATACAAACCCGGCCCCCTCGGTGAGAGAACAAACCCGGCCCCCTCCGTGAGAATACAAACCCGGCCCCCTCGGTGAGAGAACAAACCCGGCCCCCTCCGTGAGAATACAAACCCGGCCCCCTCGGTGAGAATACAAACTCGGCCCCCTCGGTGAGAGAACAAACCCGGCCCCCTCCGTGAGAATACAAACCCGGCCCCCTCGGTGAGAATACAAACCCGGCCCCCTCGGTGATAATACAAACCCGGCCCCCTCGGTGAGAATACAAACCCGGCCCCCTCGGTGAGAATACAAACCCGGCCCCCTCGGTGAGAATACAAACCCGGCCCCCTCGGTGAGAGAACAAACCCGGCCCCCTCCGTGAGAATACAAACCCGGCCCCCTCGGTGAGAGAACAAACCCGGCCCCCTCCGTGAGAATACAACCCCGGCCCCCTCGGTGAGAATACAAACCGGGCCCCCTCGGTGAGAATACAAACCCGGCCCCCTCAGTGAGAATACAAACCCGGCCCCCTCGGTGAGAATACAAGCCCGGCCCCCTCGGTGAGAGTACAAACCCGGCCCCCTCGGTGAGAATACAAACCCGGCCCCCTCGGTGAGAGAACAAACCCGGCCCCCTCCGTGAGAATACAAACCCGGCCCCCTCGGTGAGAATACAAACCCGGCCCCCTCGGTGAGAATACAAACCCAGCCCCCTCGGTGAGAATACAAACCCGGCCCCCTCGGTGAGAGAACAAACCCGGCCCCCTCCGTGAGAATACAAACCCGGCCCCCTCGGTGAGAATACAAACCCGGCCCCCTCGGTGAGAATACAACCCCGGCCCCCTCGGTGAGAATACAAACCCGGCCCCCTCGGTGAGAATACAAACCCGGCCCCCTCGGTGAGAGTACAAACCCGGCCCCCTCGGTGAGAATACAAACCCGGCTCCCTCGGTGAGAATACAAACCCGGCCCCCTCGGTGAGAATACAAACCCGGCCCCCTCGGTGAGAATACAAACCCGGCCCCCTCGGTGAGAATACAAACCCGGACCCCTCGGTGAGAATACAAAGCCGGGCCCCTCGGTGAGAATACAAACCCGGCCCCCTCGGTGAGAATACAAACCCGGCCCCCTCGGTGAGAGTACAAACCCGGCCCCCTCGGTGAGAATACAAACCCGGCCCCCTCGGTGAGAATACAAACCCGGCCCCCTCGGTGAGAATACAAACCCGGCCCCCTCGGTGAGAATACAAACCCGGCCCCCTCGGTGAGAATACAAACCCGGCTCCCTCGGTGAGAATACAAACCCGGCCCCCTCGGTGAGAGTACAAACCCGGCCCCCTCGGTGAGAATACAAACCCGGCCCCCTCGGTGAGAATACAAACCCGGCCCCCTCGGTGAGAATACAAACCCGGCCCCCTCGGTGAGAGTACAAACCCGGCCCCCTCGGTGAGAATACAAACCCGGCCCCCTCGGTGAGAATACAAACCCGGCCCCCTCGGTGAGAATACAAACCCGGCCCCCTCGGTGAGAGTACAACCCCGGCCCCCTCGGTGAGAATACAAACCCGGCCCCCTCGGTGAGAATACAAACCCGTCCCCTCGGTGAGAATACAAACCCGGCCCCCTCGGTGAGAATACAAACCCGGCCCCCTCGGTGAGAATACAAACCCGGCCCCCTCGGTGAGAATACAAACCCGGCCCCCTCGGTGAGAATACAAACCCGGCCCCCTCGGTGAGAATACAAACCCGGCCCCCTCGGTGAGAGTACAAACCCGGCCCCCTCGGTGAGAGAACAAACCCGGCCCCCACGGTGAGAGTACAAACCCGGCCCCCTCGGTGAGAATACAAACCCGGCCCCCTCGGTGAGAGTACAAACCCGGCCCCCTCGGTGAGAATACAAACCCGGCCCCCTCGGTGAGAGTACAAACCCGGCCCCCTCGGTGAGAATACAAACCCGGCCCCCTCGGTGAGAATACAAACCCGGCCCCCTCGGTGAGAATACAAACCCGGCCCCCTCGGTGAGAATACAAACCCGGCCCCCTCGGTGAGAGTACAAACCCGGCCCCCTCGGTGAGAATACAAACCCGGCCCCCTCGGTGAGAGTACAAACCCGGCCCCCTCGGTGAGAATACAAACCCGGCCCCCACGGTGAGAGTACAAACCCGGCCCCCTCGGTGAGAATACAAACCCGGCCCCCTCGGTGAGAGTACAAACCCGGCCCCCTCGGTGAGAGAACTAACCCGGCCCCCTCGGTGAGAATACAAACCCAGCCCCCTCGGTGAGAATACAAACCCGGCCCCCTCGGTGAGAATACAAACCCGGCCCCCTCGGTGAGAATACAAACCCGGCCCCCTCGGTGAGAGAATAAACCCGGCCCCCTCGGTGAGAGTACAAACCCGGCCCCCTCGGTGAGAATACAAACCCGGCCCCCTCGGTGAGAATACAAACCCGGCCCCCTCGGTGAGAATACAAACCCGGCCCCTCGGTGAGAATACAAACCCGGCCCCCTCGGTGAGAATACAAACCCGGCCCCTCGGTGAGAATACAAACCCGGCCCCCTCGGTGAGAATACAAACCCGGCCCCCTCGGCGAGAATACAAACCCGGCCCCCTCGGTGAGAGAACAAACCTGGCCCCCTCGGTGAGAATACAAACCCGCCCCCCTCGCTGAGAATACAAACCCGGCCCCCTCGGTGAGAATACAAACCCGGCCCCCTCGGTGAGAATACAAACCCGGCCCCCTCGGTGAGAGTACAAACCCGGCCCCCTCGGTGAGAATACAAACCCGGCCCCTCGGTGAGAATACAAACCCGGCCCCCTCGGTGAGAATACAAACCCGGCCCCCTCGGCGAGAATACAAACCCGGCCCCCTCGGTGAGAGAACAAACCTGGCCCCCTCGGTGAGAATACAAATCCGCCCCCCTCGCTGAGAATACAAACCCGGCCCCCTCGGTGAGAATACAAACCCGGCCCCCTCGGTGAGAATACAAACCCGGCCCCCTCGGTGAGAATACAAACCCGGCCCCCTCGGTGAGAATACAAACCCGGCCCCCTCGGTGAGAATACAAACCCGGCCCCCTCGGTGAGAATACAAACCCGGCCCCCTCGGTGAGAATACAAACCCGGCCCCCTCGGTGAGAATACAAACCCGGCCCCCTCGGTGAGAATTCAAACCCGGCCCCCTCGGTGAGAATACAAACCCGGCCCCCTCGGTGAGAGAACAAACCCGGCCCCCTCCGTGAGAATACAAACCCGGCCCCCTCGGTGAGAGAACAAACCCGGCCCCCTCCGTGAGAATACAAACCCGGCCCCCTCGGTGAGAATACAAACCCGGCCCCCTCGGTGAGAGAACAAACCCGGCCCCCTCCGTGAGAATACAAACCCGGCCCCCTCGGTGAGAATACAAACCCGGCCCCCTCGGTGATAATACAAACCCGGCCCCCTCGGTGAGAATACAAACCCGGCCCCCTCGGTGAGAATACAAACCCGGCCCCCTCGGTGAGAATACAAACCCGGCCCCCTCGGTGAGAGAACAAACCCGGCCCCCTCCGTGAGAATACAAACCCGGCCCCCTCGGTGAGAGAACAAACCCGGCCCCCTCCGTGAGAATACAACCCCGGCCCCCTCGGTGAGAATACAAACCCGGCCCCCTCGGTGAGAATACAAACCGGGCCCCCTCGGTGAGAATACAAACCCGGCCCCCTCGGTGAGAATACAAACCCGGCCCCCTCGGTGAGAGAACAAACCCGGCCCCCTCCGTGAGAATACAACCCCGGCCCCCTCGGTGAGAATACAAACCCGGCCCCCTCGGTGAGAATACAAACCGGGCCCCCTCGGTGAGAATACAACCCCGGCCCCCTCGGTGAGAATACAAACCCGGCCCCCTCGGTGAGAATACAAACCGGGCCCCCTCGGTGAGAATACAAACCCGGCCCCCTCGGTGAGAATACAAACCCGGCCCCCTCGGTGAGAATACAAACCCGGCCCCCTCGGTGAGAATACAAACCCGGCCCCCTCGGTGAGAATACAAACCGGGCCCCCTCGGTGAGAATACAAACCCGGCCCCCTCGGTGAGAATACAAGCCCGGCCCCCTCGGTGAGAGTACAAACCCGGCCCCCTCGGTGAGAATACAAACCCGGCCCCCTCGGTGAGAGAACAAACCCGGCCCCCTCCGTGAGAATACAAACCCGGCCCCCTCGGTGAGAATACAAACCCGGCCCCCTCGGTGAGAATACAAACCCAGCCCCCTCGGTGAGAATACAAACCCGGCCCCCTCGGTGAGAGAACAAACCCGGCCCCCTCCGTGAGAATACAAACCCGGCCCCCTCGGTGAGAATACAAACCCGGCCCCCTCGGTGAGAATACAACCCCGGCCCCCTCGGTGAGAATACAAACCCGGCCCCCTCGGTGAGAATACAAACCCGGCCCCCTCGGTGAGAGTACAAACCCGGCCCCCTCGGTGAGAATACAAACCCGGCTCCCTCGGTGAGAATACAAACCCGGCCCCCTCGGTGAGAATACAAACCCGGCCCCCTCGGTGAGAATACAAACCCGGCCCCCTCGGTGAGAATACAAACCCGGACCCCTCGGTGAGAATACAAAGCCGGGCCCCTCGGTGAGAATACAAACCCGGCCCCCTCGGTGAGAATACAAACCCGGCCCCCTCGGTGAGAGTACAAACCCGGCCCCCTCGGTGAGAATACAAACCCGGCCCCCTCGGTGAGAATACAAACCCGGCCCCCTCGGTGAGAATACAAACCCGGCCCCCTCGGTGAGAATACAAACCCGGCCCCCTCGGTGAGAATACAAACCCGGCCCCCTCGGTGAGAATACAACCCCGGCCCCCTCGGTGAGAATACAAACCCGGCCCCCTCGGTGAGAATACAAACCCGTCCCCTCGGTGAGAATACAAACCCGGCCCCCTCGGTGAGAATACAAACCCGGCCCCCTCGGTGAGAATACAAACCCGGCCCCCTCGGTGAGAATACAAACCCGGCCCCCTCGGTGAGAATACAAACCCGGCCCCCTCGGTGAGAGTACAAACCCGGCCCCCTCGGTGAGAGAACAAACCCGGGCCCCTCGGTGAGAATACAAACCCGGGCTCCTCGGTGAGAGTACAAACCCGGCCCCCTCGGTGAGAATACAAACCCGGCCCCTCGGTGAGAATACAAACCCGGCCCCCTCGGTGAGAATTCAAACCCGGCCCCCTCGGTGAGGATACAAACCCGGCCCCCTCTGTGAGAATACAAACCCGGCCCCCTCGGTGAGAGAACAAACCCGGTCCCCTCGGTGAGAATACAAACCCGGCCCCTCGGTGAGAGAACAAACCCGGGCCCCTCGGTGAGAATACAAACCCGGGCCCCTCGGTGAGAATACAAACCCGGTCCCCTCGGTGAGAATACAAACCCGGGCCCCTCGGTGAGAATACAAACCCGGCCCCCTCGGTGAGAGTACAAACCTGGCCCCCTCGGTGAGAATACAAACCCGGCCCCCTCGGTGAGAATACAAACACGGCCCCCTCGGTGAGAATACAAACCCGGCCCCCTCGGTGAGAATACAAACCCGGCCCACTCGGTGAGAATACAAACCCGGCCCCCTCGGTGAGAATACAAACCCGGCCCCCTCGGTGAGAATACAAACCCAGCCCCCTCGGTGAGAATACAAACACGGCCCCCTCGGTGAGAATACAAACCCGGCCCCCTCGGTGAGAATACAAACCCGGCCCACTCGGTGAGAATACAAACCCGGCCCCCTCGGTGAGAATACAAACCCGGCCCCCTCGGTGAGAATACAAACCCGGCCCCCTCGGTGAGAATACAAACCCGGCCCCCTCGGTGAGAATACAAACCCGGCCCCCTCGATAGGAATACAAACCCAGCCCCCTCGGTGAGAATACAAACCCGGCCCCCTCGGTGAGAATACAAACCCGGGCCCCTCGGTGAGAATACAAACCCGGCCCCTCGGTGAGAATACAAACCCGGGCCCCTCGGTGAGAATACAAACCCGGCCCCCTCGGTGAGAATACAAACCCGGCCCCCTTGGTGAGAATACAAACCCAGTCCCCTCGGTGAGAGGACAAACCCGGCCCCCTCGATGAGAATACAAACCCGGCCCCCTCGGTGAGAATACAAACCCGGCCCCTCGGCGAGAATTCAAACACGGCCCCTCGGTGAGAATACAAACCCAGCCCCCTCGGTGAGAATACAAACCCGGCCCCTCGGCGAGAATTCAAACACGGCCCCTCGGTGAGAATACAAACCCAGCCCCCTCAGTGAGAATACAAACCCGGCCCCCTCGGTGAGAATACAAACCCGGCCCCTTCGGTGAGAATACAAACCCGGCCCCCTCGGTGAGAATACAAACCCGGCCCCCTCGGTGAGAATACAAACCCAGCCCCCTCGGTGAGAATACAAACCCGGCCCCCTCGGTGAGAGTACAAACCCGGCCCCCTCGGTGAGAATACAAACCCGGCCCCCTCGGTGAGAATACAAACCCGGCCCCCTCGGTGAGAATACAAACCCGGCCCCCTCGGTGAGAATACAAACCCGGCCCCCTCGGTGAGAATACAAACCCGGCCCCCTCGGTGAGAATACAAACCCGGCCCCCTCGGTGAGAATACAAACCCGGCCCCCTCGGTGAGAATACAAACCCGGCACCCTCGGTGAGAATACAAACCCGGCCCCCTCGGTGAGAATACAAACCCGGCCCCCTCGGTGATAATACAAACCCGGCCCCCTCGGTGAGAATACAAACCCGGCCCCCTCGGTGAGAATTCAAACCCGGCCCCCTCGGTGAGAATACAAACCCGGCCCCCTCGGTGAGAGAACAAACCCGGCCCCCTCCGTGAGAATACAAACCCGGCCCCCTCGGTGAGAGAACAAACCCGGCCCCCTCCGTGAGAATACAAACCCGGCCCCCTCGGTGAGAATACAAACCCGGCCCCCTCGCTGAGAGAACAAACCCGGCCCCCTCCGTGAGAATACAAACCCGGCCCCCTCGGTGAGAATACAAACCCGGCCCCCTCGGTGAGAATACAAACCCGGCCCCCTCGGTGAGAGAACAAACCCGGCCCCCTCCGTGAGAATACAAACCCGGCCCCCTCGGTGAGAGAACAAACCCGGCCCCCTCCGTGAGAATACAAACCCGGCCCCCTCGGTGAGAATACAAACCCGGCCCCCTCGGTGAGAGAACAAACCCGGCCCCCTCCGTGAGAATACAAACCCGGCCCCCTCGGTGAGAATACAAACCCGGCCCCCTCGGTGAGAGAACAAACCCGGCCCCCTCCGTGAGAATACAAACCCGGGCCCCTCGGTGAGAATACAAACCCGGCCCCCTCGGTGAGAATACAAACCCGGCCCCCTCGGTGAGAATACAAACCCGGCCCCCTCGGTGATAATACAAACCCGGCCCCCTCGGTGAGAATACAAACCCGGCCCCCTCGGTGAGAATACAAACCCGGCCCCCTCGGTGAGAATACAAACCCGGCCCCCTCGGTGAGAGAACAAACCCGGCCCCCTCCGTGAGAATACAAACCCGGCCCCCTCGGTGAGAGAACAAACCCGGCCCCCTCCGTGAGAATACAACCCCGGCCCCCTCGGTGAGAATACAAACCCGGCCCCCTCGGTGAGAATACAAACCCGGCCCCCTCAGTGAGAATACAAACCCGGCCCCCTCGGTGAGAATACAAGCCCGGCCCCCTCGGTGAGAGTACAAACCCGGCCCCCTCGGTGAGAATACAAACCCGGCCCCCTCGGTGAGAGAACAAACCCGGCCCCCTCCGTGAGAATACAAACCCGGCCCCCTCGGTGAGAATACAAACCCGGCCCCCTCGGTGAGAATACAAACCCAGCCCCCTCGGTGAGAATACATACCCGGCCCCCTCGGTGAGAGAACAAACCCGGCCCCCTCCGTGAGAATACAAACCCGGCCCCCTCGGTGAGAATACAAACCCGGCCCCCTCGGTGAGAATACAACCCCGGCCCCCTCGGTGAGAATACAAACCCGGCCCCCTCGGTGAGAATACAAACCCGGCCCCCTCGGTGAGAGTACAAACCCGGCCCCCTCGGTGAGAATACAAACCCGGCTCCCTCGGTGAGAATACAAACCCGGCCCCCTCGGTGAGAATACAAACCCGGCCCCCTCGGTGAGAATACAAACCCGGCCCCCTCGGTGAGAATACAAACCCGGACCCCTCGGTGAGAATACAAAGCCGGGCCCCTCGGTGAGAATACAAACCCGGCCCCCTCGGTGAGAATACAAACCCGGCCCCCTCGGTGAGAGTACAAACCCGGCCCCCTCGGTGAGAATACAAACCCGGCCCCCTCGGTGAGAATACAAACCCGGCCCCCTCGGTGAGAATACAAACCCGGCCCCCTCGGTGAGAATACAAACCCGGCCCCCTCGGTGAGAATACAAACCCGGCCCCCTCGGTGAGAATACAAACCCGGCCCCCTCGGTGAGA
The DNA here is from genome assembly GCA_037974335.1 of Prionace glauca. Classification (NCBI taxonomy): domain Eukaryota; kingdom Metazoa; phylum Chordata; class Chondrichthyes; order Carcharhiniformes; family Carcharhinidae; genus Prionace; species Prionace glauca. The sequence continues at coordinate 9,452,544 of CM075739.1, read as the reverse complement.
ATACAAACCCGGCCCCCTCGGTGAGAATACAAACCCGGCCCCCTCGGTGAGAGTACAACCCCGGCCCCCTCGGTGAGAATAGAAACCCGGCCCTCTCGGTGAGAATACAAACCCGTCCCCTCGGTGAGAATACAAACCCGGCCCCCTCGGTGAGAATACAAACCCGGCCCCCTCGGTGAGAATACAAACCCGGCCCCCTCGGTGAGAATACAAACCCGGCCCCCTCGGTGAGAATACAAACCCGGCCCCCTCGGTGAGAGTACAAACCCGGCCCCCTCGGTGAGAGAACAAACCCGGGCCCCTCGGTGAGAATACAAACCCGGGCTCCTCGGTGAGAGTACAAACCCGGCCCCCTCGGTGAGAATACAAACCCGGCCCCCTCGGTGAGAATACAAACCCGGCCCCCTCGGTGAGAATTCAAACCCGGCCCCCTCGGTGAGAGAACAAACCCGGTCCCCTCGGTGAGAATACAAACCCGGCCCCTCGGTGAGAGAACAAACCCGGGCCCCTCGGTGAGAATACAAACCCGGGCCCCTCGGTGAGAATACAAACCCGGTCCCCTCGGTGAGAATACAAACCCGGGCCCCTCGGTGAGAATACAAACCCGGCCCCCTCGGTGAGAGTACAAACCTGGCCCCCTCGGTGAGAATACAAACCCGGCCCCCTCGGTGAGAATACAAACACGGCCCCCTCGGTGAGAATACAAACCCGGCCCCCTCGGTGAGAATACAAACCCGGCCCACTCGGTGAGAATACAAACCCGGCCCACTCGGTGAGAATACAAACCCGGCCCCCTCGGTGAGAATACAAACCCGGCCCCCTCGGTGAGAATACAAACCCGGCCCCCTCGGTGAGAATACAAACCCGGCCCCCTCGATAGGAATACAAACCCGGCCCCCTCGGTGAGAATACAAACCCGGCCCCCTCGGTGAGAATACAAACCCGGGCCCCTCGGTGAGAATACAAACCCGGCCCCTCGGTGAGAATACAAACCCGGGCCCCTCGGTGAGAATACAAACCCGGCCCCCTCGGTGAGAATACAAACCCGGCCCCCTTGGTGAGAATACAAACCCAGTCCCCTCGGTGAGAGGACAAACCCGGCCCCCTCGATGAGAATACAAACCCGGCCCCCTCGGTGAGAATACAAACCCGGCCCCTCGGCGAGAATTCAAACACGGCCCCTCGGTGAGAATACAAACCCAGCCCCCTCGGTGAGAATACAAACCCGGCCCCTCGGCGAGAATTCAAACACGGCCCCTCGGTGAGAATACAAACCCGGCCCCCTCGGTGAGAATACAAACCCGGCCCCCTCGGTGAGAATACAAACCCGGCCCCCTCGGTGAGAATACAAACCCGGCCCCCTCGGTGAGAATACAAACCCGGCCCCCTCGGTGAGAATACAAACCCGGCCCCCTCGGTGAGAGTACAACCCCGGCCCCCTCGGTGAGAATACAAACCCGGCCCCCTCGGTGAGAATACAAACCTGTCCCCTCGGTGAGAATACAAACCCGGCCCCCTCGGCGAGAATACAAACCCGGCCCCCTCGGTGAGAATACAAACCCGGCCCCCTCGGTGAGAATACAAACCCGGCCCCCTCGGTGAGAATACAAACCCGGCCCCCTCGGTGAGAATACAAACCCGGCCCCCTCGGTGAGAATACAAACCCGGCCCCCTCGGTGAGAGTACAACCCCGGCCCCCTCGGTGAGAATACAAACCCGGCCCCCTCGGTGAGAATACAAACCTGTCCCCTCGGTGAGAATACAAACCCGGCCCCCTCGGCGAGAATACAAACCCGGCCCCCTCGGTGAGAATACAAACCCGGCCCCCTCGGTGAGAATACAAACCCGGCCCCATCGGTGAGAATACAAACCCGGCCCCCTCGGTGAGAGTACAAACCCGGCCCCCTCGGTGAGAGAACAAACCCGGGCCCCTCGGTGAGAATACAAACCCGGGCTCCTCGGTGAGAGTACAAACCCGGCCCCCTCGGTGAGAATACAAACCCGGCCCCCTCGGTGAGAATACAAACCCGGCCCCCTCGGTGAGAATACAAACCCAGCCCCCTCGGTGAGAATACAAACCCGGCCCCCTCGGTGAGAATACAAACCCGGCCCCCTCGGTGAGAATTCAAACCCGGCCCCCTCGGTGAGAGTACAAACCCAGCCCCCTCTGTGAGAATACAAACCCGGCCCCCTCGGTGAGAGAACAAACCCGGTCCCCTCGGTGAGAATACAAACCAGGCCCCTCGGTGAGAGAACAAACCCGGGCCCCTCGGTGAGAATACAAACCCGGGCCCCTCGGTGAGAATACAAACCCGGCCCCCTCGGTGAGAGTACAAACCCGGCCCCCTCGGTGAGAATACAAACCCGGCCCCCTCGGTGAGAATACAAACCCGGCCCCCTCGGTGAGAATACAAACACGGCCCCCTCGGTGAGAATACAAACCCGGCCCCCTCGGTGAGAATACAAACCCGGCCCCCTCGGTGAGAATACAAACCCGGCCCCCTCGGTGAGAATACAAACCCGGCCCCCTCGATAGGAATACAAACCCGGCCCCCTCGGTGAGAATACAAACCCGGCCCCCTCGGTGAGAATACAAACCCGGGCCCCTCGGTGAGAATACAAACCCGGCCCCTCGGTGAGAATACAAACCCGGGCCCCTCGGTGAGAATACAAACCCGGCCCCCTCGGTGAGAATACAAACCCGGCCCCCTTGGTGAGAATACAAACCCAGCCCCCTCGGTGAGAGGACAAACCCGGCCCCCTCGATGAGAATACAAACCCGGCCCCCTCGGTGAGAATACAAACCCGGCCCCTCGGCGAGAATTCAAACACGGCCCCTCGGTGAGAATACAAACCCAGCCCCCTCGGTGAGAATACAAACCCGGCCCCTCGGCGAGAATTCAAACACGGCCCCTCGGTGAGAATACAAACCCAGCCCCCTCAGTGAGAATACAAACCCGGCCCCCTCGGTGAGAATACAAACCCGGCCCCCTCGGTGAGAATACAAACCCGGCCCCCTCGGTGAGAATACAAACCCGGCCCCCTCGGTGAGAATACAAACCCGGCCCCCTCGGTGAGAATACAAACCCGGCCCCCTCGGTGAGAGTACAAACCCGGCCCCCTCGGTGAGAATACAAACCCGGCCCCCTCGGTGAGAATACAAACCCGGCCCCCTCGGTGAGAATACAAACCCGGCCCCCTCGGTGAGAATACAAACCCGGCCCCCTCAGTGAGAATACAAACCCAGCCCCCTCGGTGAGAATACAAACCCGGCCCCCTCGGTGAGAATACAAACCCGGCCCCCTCGGTGAGAATACAAACCCGGCCTCTCGGTGAGAATACAAACCCAGCCCCCTCGGTGAGAATACAAACCCGCCCCCTCGGTGAGAATACAAACCCGGCCCCCTCGGTGAGAATACAAACCCGGCCCCCTCGGTGAGAATACAAACCCGGCCCCCTCGGTGAGAATACAAACCCGGCCCCCTCGGTGAGAATACAAACCCGGCCCCCTCGGTCAGAATACAAACCCGGCCCCCTCGGTGAGAATACAAACCCGGCCCCCTCGGTGAGAATACAAACCCGGCCCCCTCGGTGAGAATACAAACCCAGCCCCCTCGGTGAGAATACAAACCCGGCCCCCTCAGTGAGAATACAAACCCGGCCCCCTTGGTGAGAATACAAACCCGGCCCCCTCAGTAAGAATACAAACCCGGCCCCCTCGGTGAGAATACAAACCCGGGCCCCTCGGTGAGAATACAAACCCGGCCCCCTCGGTGAGAATACAAACCCGGGCCCCTCGGTGAGAATACAAACCCGGGCCCCTCGGTGAGAATACAAACCCGGGCCCCTCGGTGAGAATACAAACCCGGCCCCCTCGGTGAGAATACAAACCCGGGCCCCTCGGTGAGAATACAAACCCGGCCCCCTCGGTGAGAATACAAACCCGGGCCCCTCGGTGAGAATACAAACCCAGCCCCCTCGGTGAGAGTACAAACCCAGCTCCCTCAATCTCTCCTCCTCGGCCAATCCTGCCATCCCTGGAATCAGTTGATGATGTGGGTATGCTGGCGTTGGACTGGCGTAAACACAGTAAAAAGTCTGACAACACCAGGATTTAGTCCAACCGATTTATTTGATAATATATTTACAAAGCTTGATGGTTGAGAGTCTTTGGAATTCCGTGCCTGGGAGAACAGAGTCTTTGTGTATATTTGAGGCTGAGACGGGAATCGTGTGTTACCGGGAAGGGGCAGGAAAGTGGACATGGAGAATGTCAGCTAGCTCAGTGGTTAGCACTGCTGCCTCTCAGCACCAGGGACACGGGTTCAATTCCAGCCTCAGATCACTGTGAGTCTGCATGTTCTCCCCATGTCTGCATGGGCTTCGTCCGGATGTTCCAGTTTCCTCCGACAGTCCAAAGATGTGCGGGTTGGGTTGATTGGCCCATGGTAAATTGATCCAATGCCAGGGGAATTAGCCGGATAAATATATGGGATTACAAAAATAGGGTGGCATTGTGGTCAGTGCAGACTCGATGGGCTGAATGGCCTCCTTCTGCACCATATGGATTCTACGTCAGATCATCCGTGATCCTATTGGGTGGTGGAGCAGGCTCCAGGGGCCAAACGGCTGTCCCTATTTCGTGCTGTCCAAAATCATTTTGATGGGGACCTGTGGGGAATCTGTTCCCACTGTCCCGGGCAGGGGTGGGGGTGCTGGGGGGGGCAGGGTCAGTAACCGGACGGCACAAGTTTAAAGTAATTCTCAAAATTGCCAGTGAGTTTCAATCTGGGATTCAGAGCCGCCAACTACACTCTGAGTGCTTGCTCCCTTCAGTTGGTGTTTAATATGGGAGAGTACAGACTGATAAAACCAGAAAACATTGGAGCAAAAGTAGGCCATTCAGCCCATCAAGTCTGTCCCTCCATTCAATGAGATAATAACTGATCTGATACGATAATCCTCAACTCCACGTTCCTGCCTTATCTCCGTAACCTGCGGTTCCCTTACTGATCAAAAATCTATCTCAGCCTTGAATATATTTATTGACCCGGTCTCCACAGCCCTCTGTGGTACACAATTCCACAGAGTCACTGCCCCCAAGGGGATTAACAGTTAGTTATCCTGTGTTGTGAAAGATCGCACAAAGTTTGCCAAATGTTCCAAAGGGAACTCTCACCCTGTGAAATATTAATAGCGTTGTGTGTTCTGGGTTAGGATTTAAAAACCGGCTGGTCGTTACCAAACCTCGAGGAAAATGCAGTTTGATGATAAGCCAAAAAATTGAAAGTAGAAACAAAATTTATGTCAAGCTTAGAAACAGGAGAAGGCCATTCAGCCCATTGAACCTGCCCTGTTGTTAACACGATGATGGCTACTGGGCACTTCATTACCTTTTACACCCACTAACAGAGTGTGGGGACAGTGTGCGGGAAAGTTCACTGAAAAAAAACAGAGTAAAACTCCAATTTTCAGACTTCTGTGACACTTAGAATATTTTTGGCAAAACTTTGCCCATCATATGTTTCAATTAATAGGTCAGCGTTCGGATAGTCCCTATGCTGTGCTTGAGTATGGGAAGCCAGTTGTACAGTGATGCTATTGCTGGACTAATAATCTAAAAGCTCTGGGACATGGGTTCAAATCCCATCGTGAGAGCTGGTGGAATTTAAACTCAATGAATAATTCTGGAATATAATATGAATATGAAATCTGTAGATAGGTTTATGGACGAAAAGGGATTGGTTTAGGCTAGTGGGTCATTGTTTTTGTAACTGGTCGGCGCAACATCGTGGGCCGAAGGGCCTGTTCTGCGCGGTAATGTTCTATGTTCTATGTTCTATAAAGTTTGTCTCAGTAATGGTGATCATGACAACCTTTCTGGTTCACTGAATCCTCACCTGCTCTGACCCACAGTGATGTGAACTGCCTCTGAAAAGACCCCACAAGCCCCTCAGTTCAAGAGCAGTTAGGGATGGACAGCAAATCACAGGATGCAGGAATGGGCGGAGAAGTGGCAGATGGACTTCAACGCGGATAAATGTGTAGTAGTCCATTTTGGCAGGACCAATGGGATGAAAGAGTACAATATCAAGGGCAGGAGTCTTAGTAGTGTTGAGGAGCAGGAGGATCTTGGGGTCCGGGTCCATAGGACTCTTAAATCGGCCTCGCAGGTGGAGGAGGTGGTCAAGAAGGCGTATGGTGTACTGGCCTTCATTAATCGAGGGACTGAGTTTAGGAGTCGGGAGGTAATGCTGCAACTTTACAGGACCCTTGTCAGGCACCACTTGGAGTACTGTGCGCAGTTCTGGTCACCTCACTACAGGAAGGATGTGGAAGCTACTGAGAGGGTGCAGAGGAGATTTGCAAGGATGTTGCCTGGACTGGGAGGCATGCCTTATGAAGATAGGTTGAGGGAGCTCGGTCTCTTCTCCCTGGAGAGACGAAGGTTGAGAGGCGACCTGATAGAGGTTTATAAAATGTTGAGAGGAATAGATAGGGTGGATTCTCGGAGGCTATTTTCCAGGGCTGAAATAGTCGCTACGAGAGGACACAGGTTTAAGGTGCTGGGGAGCAGGTACAGAGGAGATGTCAGGGGTAAGTTTTTCACTCAGAGGGTGGTGAGTGAGTGGAATCGGCTGCCGTCGGTGGTGGTGGAGGCGAACTCGCTGGGGTCTTTTAAGAGACTTCTGGATGGGTATATGGGATTTAATGGGATTGAGGGTTATAGATAGGCTTGGTAGGTATGGATATGATCTGTGCAACTTGTGGGCCGAAGGGCCTGTTTGTGCTGTAGTGTTCTATGTTCTATGGTGGTTAGGTGGTTAGGGGTAGCCAAAGATTAGGTCTTGTCATTGGGGACTCCACCGTTAAAGGGACGGATAGGAGAGTCGGTAATAATGATAGGAACTCAGGGCTGGTGTGTTGCCTATCAGGGGCTGGGGTCCAGGATGTCTCAGAGAGGATATTCAAGACTCTCAGGGGAGAGGGAGATCAACCCCAAGTTATAATTCATGTGGGGACGCATGATATAGGAAGGCTAAGGGAAGGGGACATTAAGCAGAGATTCATGGAGTTGGGGTGGAAGCTAAAGGCCAAGACAGACAGAGTGGTTATCTCTGGACTCTTGCCTGTGCCACGGGATAGTTTAGAGAGGAATAGAGGGAGGGAAAGCTTGAACTCGTGGCTGAGGGGATGGTGCAGGAGGGAGGGGTTTAAGTACTTGAACAATTGGGGCTCGTTCTGGGGAAGGTGGGACCTTTATCAGAGGGATGGGATTCACCTGAACCAAAGGGGAACAAATATCCTGGGAGGTAAATTTGTTAAGGTTATGCGGAGTGGTTTAAACTGATTCAGAGGGGGGGTGGGATCCTGAGTAGAGGGGGTGAAAGTGAGGGGGGTGTAGATGGGGACTGCAATGCACGGCACTGCGGGGGAGGGGCGGAACAGGGTTTGGAATGTGGTTTGAAATGTGTATACTTTAATGCGAGGAGTATTCGCAATAAGGTGGATGAACTTGCAGCGTGGACCAGTACCTGGGACTTCGATGTTGTGGCCATTTCAGAGACTTGGATAGAGCAGGGTCAGGAATGGATGTTGCAGGTCCCGGGGTACAAATGCTTTAATCGGAGTAGACAAGGAGGTAGAAGGGGGGGTGGGGTAGCATTATTGGTCAAGGACTGTATCTCAGTGTCAGAGAGGAACTTTGATGAGGACTTGTCTGTTGAGGTAGTATGGGCGGAGATTAGAAATAGGAGAGGAGAGGTCACCCTGTTGGGAGTCTTTTATAGACCTCCAAAAAGTTCTAGAGAGGTTGAGGAAAGGATTGCGGAGACGATCCTTGTTAGGAGTGAAAGTAATAGGGTAATTGTTATGGGGGACTTTAACTTTACTCATGTAGATTGGAATTGCTACAGCTCTGGCTCGTTAGAGGGGTCAGTTTTTGTTCAAAGTGTGCAAGAAGGTTTTTTGACTCAGTATGTAGATAGGCCGACGAGAGGTGAGGCTATATTGGATTTGGTGCTCGGTAATGAGCCAGACCAGGTGCTAGACTTGGAAGTTGGTGTACAGTTTGGGGATAGTGATCACAATTCGATTACGTTCACCTTAGTGATGGAAAGGGATAGGCATGAACCTTGGGTCAGTAGTTTCAGCTGGGGGAAGGGTAATTATGAGGCTATTAGGAGAGAATTAGGAAGCATTGGTTGGAATGGGAGATTACAGGGACTGGGAACATCTGAGATGTGGAGATTTTTCAAGGAGCAGCTATTGCGGGTCTGTGATAAGTATATCCCTGTCAGGCAAGGAGGATTTGGTAGGCCCAGGGAACCGTGGTGCACCAAAAAAGTTGATTCGTTGGTTAGGAAGAAAAAGGAGGCTTATGTTCGGATGAGGCTTGAGGGCTCAGGTAGTGCATTAGAAAGTTTTAGATTGGCTAGGAGGGAGTTGAAGAGGGAGTTAAGAAGGGCTAAAAGAGGACATGAGATGATTTTGGCTGATAGGATTAAGGAGAACCCTAAGGCGTTTTACAGGTATGTCAAGAACAGAAGGTTGGTTAGGACAAGATTAGGGCCAGTTACAGACAGTAGAGGGAAGTTGTGTGTGGAACCGGAGGAGATTGGAGAGGCGTTGAACCAATATTTCTCTTCGGTGTTCACGCAAGGGGACAGGAATGTAGCCGAGGAGGACACTGGGGTGCAGGGGTGTGAAATAGATAGTATTGCAGTTGATAGGGGATGTGCTGGATATTTTAGAGGGATTGAAAATAGATAAGTCCCCTGGTCCAGATGGGATTTACCCTAGGATTCTTTGGGAGGCAAGAGGGGTGATTGCGGAGCCTCTGGCTCTGATCTTCAGGTCGTCGTTAGTCTCTGGTATAGTACCAGAAGATTGGAGGACAGCAAATGTTGTCCCATTGTTTAAGAAGGGGAGAAGGGACTTCCCTGGGAATTATAGACCGGTGAGTCTTACTTCTGTGGTGGGTAAGGTTTTGGAAAGGATTATTAGAGACAGGATTTATAGTTATTTGGAAAGTAATGAGTTGATTAGAGACAGTCAGCATGGTTTTGTAGCGGGTAGGTCATGCCTTACTAACCTTATCGAGTTCTTTGAGAAAGTGACCAAAGAGGTGGATAGGGGTAAGGCAGTTGATGTGGTGTATATGGATTTTAGCAAGGCGTTTGATAAGGTTCACCATGGTAGGCTTCTGCAGAAAATGCAGATGTATGGGCTTGGGGGTGATCTAGGTAATTGGATCAGGAATTGGCTAGCAGATAGGAGACAGAGAGTGGTGGTTGATGGGAAATATTCGTCATGGAGTTCGGTTACAAGTGGTGTGCCTCAGGGATTTGTTTTGGGGCCACTGCTGTTTGTAATTTTTATTAATGATCTGGATGAGGGTATAATTGGGTGGATTAGTAAGTTTGCTGATGACACCAAAGTCGGAGGTGTGGTAGATTGTGAGGAAGGGTGTCATAGTTTGCAGGATGACTTAGAAAGGTTGCAGAGCTGGGCTGAGAGGTGGCGGATGGAATTTAATGTGGAGAAGTGTGAGGTAATTCATTTCGGTAGGAATAACAGATGTGTTGAGTATAGGGCTAACGGGAGGACTTTGAATAGTGTGGAGGAGCAGAGGGATCTAGGTGTATGTGTACATAGATCCCTGAAAGTTGGGAATCAAGTAGATAAGGTTGTTAAGAAGGCATACGGAGTTTTGGCGTTTATTGGTAGGGGGATTGAATTTAGGAGTCGCAGCGTCATGATGCAACTGTACACATCTCTGGTGCGGCCGCACTTGGAGTTTTGTGTGCAGTTCTGGTCCCCACATTACAGGAAGGATGTAGAGGCTTTGGAGAGGGTGCAGAGGAGGTTTACCAGGATGTTGCCTGGTATGGAGGGGAGATCCTATGAGGAGAGATTGAGAGATTTGGGGTTGTTTTCGCTGGAAAGAAGGCGGCTAAAAGGGGATCTCATTGAAACATATAAGATGATTAAAGGTTTAGACAGGGTAGATAGTGATAGCCTTTTTCCTAGGATGGAGAAAGCTAGCACGAGGGGGCACGATTTTAAATTAAGGGGGGGTAGTTATAGGACAGATGTCAGGGGTAGGTTCTTTACCCAGAGGGTGGTGAGGGACTGGAATGCCCTGCCAGCTGCAGTTGTAAATGCACCTAGTTTGGGGGCGTTTAAAAGATCTGTGGATAGGTTTATGGATGAAAAGGGATTGGTTTAGGCTAGTGGGTCATTGTTTTGTAACTGGTCGGCGCAACATCGTGGGCCGAAGGGCCTGTTCTGCGCTGTAATGTTCTATGTTCTATGTTCTAATGCTGGCCTTGTCAGTGTGAAAGAATAAATATTCACACACACAGATGCTGATCAATCTTCATTTTATTTCTGTGTCTCACTTTCTACAAAGAGCATCTTTAAAAATGAAACAAGGTCAGTGATTGGTCTATCTCCATATTCACTGTGAAGGCCCTTCGGCCCAGCGCTCTGCTGCTTTCAGCGGAGGATCTGGGCGTTATTTACCCAGATAGCTTTCCCTCTCGTACACAATCTTTCCTTTGGTAATGACGTACTTGATTAGTTCCTGGTGACCTCCGAACTGATAAATCAAATGCTCCCACCTTGTTAAAAAGAAGAGTTTACTGTAGTGAATTGTAATATAGTTTTATAAAGAAATCTTATTTAGAATTTCAATTTGAGAAAATCAATGATTTTACAGATCAAAGAATAAATAGATAAACAAAAGCATTATGTATAAAATTCATCAGTGAGATATTGTTCTAATTCTTTGATTAGGGCGGCACGGTAGCACAGTGGTTAGCACTGCTGCTTCACAGCTCCAGGGTCCTGGGTTCGATTCCCGGCTCGGGTCACTGCCTGTGTGGAGTTTGCACATTCTCCTCGTGTCTGCATGGGTTTCCTCCGGGTGCTCCGGTTTCCTCCCACAGTCCAAAGATGTGCGGGTTAGGTTCATTGGCTATGCTAAAAATTGCCCCTTAGTATCCTGGGATGTGTAGGTTAGAGGGATTAGCAGGTAAAATATATGGGATAGGGTTTGGGTGGGATTGTGTTCGGTGCAGACTCGATGGGCCGAAGGGCCTGTTTCTGCACTGTAGGGTTCTATGGTTCTATTAGTGCGGAATGAGAATGGGATCAGTTTGTGTGGGATCTGTTAGTGAGGAATTAATGCATTCAATCCCTACAGTGCAGAAGGAGGCTATTTGGCCCATCGAGTCTGCACCGACAACAATCCCATCCAAGCTCTATCCCCATCACCCCATGTATTTACCCTGCTAATCCCCCTGACACTAAGGGGCAATTTAGCATGGCCAATCAACCTAACCCACACATCTTTGGACTGTGGGAGGAAACCGGAGCACCCGGAGGAAACCCATGCAGACACGAGGAGAATGTGCAAACTCCACACAGACAGTGACCTGAGCCCAGGTCCGTGATGCTGTGAGGCAGCAGTGCTAACTGATCTATTAGTGAGGAGTAAGCGTGGGATCAGTCTGTATGGATCTGTTAGTGCGGAATGAGAGTGAGATCAGTCTGTGTGGATCTGTTAGTGCGGAATGAGAGTGGGATCAGTTTGTGTGGATCTGTTAGTGCGGAATGAGAGTGGGATCAGTCTGTGTGGATCTGTTAGTGCGGAATGAGAGTGGGATCAGTTTGTGTGGATCTGTTAGTGCGGAATGAGAGTGGGATCAGTTTGTGTGGATCTGTTAGTGCGGAATGAGAGTGGGATCAGTCTGTGTGGATCTGTTAGTGCGGAATGAGAGTGAGATCAGTCTGTGTGGATCTGTTAGTGCGGAATGAGAGTGGGATCAGTTTGTGTGGATCTGTTAGTGCGGAATGAGAGTGGGATCAGTTTGTGTGGATCTGTTAGTGCGGAATGAGAGTGGGATCAGTCTGTGTGGATCTGTTAGTGCGGAATGAGAGTGGGATCAGTCTGTGTGGATCTGTTAGTGCGGAATGAGAGTGGGATCAGTCTGTGTGGATCTGTTAGTGCGGAATGAGAGTGGGATCAGTCTGTGTGGATCTGTTAGTGCGGAATGAGAGTGGGATCAGTCTGTGTGGATCTGTTAGTGCGGAATGAGAGTGGGATCAGTTTGTGTGGATCTGTTAGTGCGGAATGAGAGTGGGATCAGTCTGTGTGGATCTGTTAGTGCGGAATGAGAGTGGGATCAGTCTGTGTGGATCTGTTAGTGCGGAATGAGAGTGGGATCAGTCTGTGTGGATTTGTTAGTGCGGAATGAGAGTGGGATCAGTCTGTGTGGATCTGTTAGTGCGGAATGAGAGTGGGATCAGTCTGTGTGGATCTGTTAGTGCGGAATGAGAGTGGGATCAGTCTGTGTGGATCTGTTAGTGCGGAATGAGAGTGGGATCAGTCTGTGTGGATCTGTTAGTGCGGAATGAGAGTGGGATCAGTCTGTGTGGATCTGTTAGTGCGGAATGAGAGTGGGATCAGTCTGTGTGGATCTGTTAGTGCGGAATGAGAGTGGGATCAGTCTGTGTGGATCTGTTAGTGCGGAATGAGAGTGGGATCAGTCTGTGTGGATCTGTTAGTGCGGAATGAGAGTGGGATCAGTCTGTGTGGATCTGTTAGTGCGGAATGAGAGTGGGATCAGTCTGTGTGGATCTGTTAGTGCGGAATGAGAGTGGGATCAGTCTGTGTGGATCTGTTAGTGCGGAATGAGAGTGGGATCAGTCTGTGTGGATCTGTTAGTGCGGAATGAGAGTGGGATCAGTCTGTGTGGATCTGTTAGTGCGGAATGAGAGTGGGATCAGTCTGTGTGGATCTGTTAGTGCGGAATGAGAGTGGGATCAGTTTGTGTGGATCTGTTAGTGCGGAATGAGAGTGGGATCAGTTTGTGTGGATCTGTTAGTGCGGAATGAGAGTGGGATCAGTCTGTGTGGATCTGTTAGTGCGGAATGAGAGTGGGATCAGTCTGTGTGGATCTGTTAGTGCGGAATGAGAGTGGGATCAGTCTGTGTGGATCTGTTAGTGCGGAATGAGAGTGGGATCAGTCTGTGTGGATCTGTTAGTGCGGAATGAGAGTGGGATCAGTCTGTGTGGATCTGTTAGCGCGGAATGAGAGTGGGATCAGTCTGTGTGGATCTGTTAGTGCGGAATGAGAGTGGGATCAGTCTGTGTGGATCTGTTAGCGCGGAATGAGAGTGGGATCAGTCTGTGTGGATCTGTTAGTGCGGAATGAGAGTGGGATCAGTCTGTGTGGATCTGTTAGTGCGGAATGAGAGTGGGATCAGTCTGTGTGGATCTGTTAGTGTGGAATGAGAGTGGGATCAGTCTGTGTGGATCTGAGAACAGAAATCTGCATTTCCCTTTAACAGGGTCTAACATTTGCAGTCAGTATTTGTTGTGACCAGCCTGGAGTTTATGATTTGCCGGTGGACGGGGAAAGTCTCGGTGAAGAACATACCTCGGTGCGTTAATGATGAGGAGATCTCCCTGTTTGCCGACCTCCAGGGAACCGTGAGACTGAGACATTCCCAGGCTGTAGGCAGCATTGATGGTGGCGGCTGCAAGGCTCTCAGCCAGGGTCATTCTCATGTTCACACACGCCATGTGCATGACCATGGGCTAGCAGGGAAAGGACAAGGCAGAGTGACACCGAGATTGGTGGAAACTGTCACCAACGAACCTCTCTGTGAAATGACTCTTTTAATGAATTCTTTTTAAACTACATTTCTGAACTGAATAATTCTAACCCACAAACCAGTCGGTAAACAGTGAATGTGTAATTTAACTGTGCAGAAAGAGCAATTTTGTTAAAATTTGCAGTTTCGGCATTCTTAATGCTGTGAAAACATCACAAGTCGCTTCTTAACGGTGACAAAGAGATTGAAAGGTGAGCCAAAAGCGGAACTATCAGGCGGAATTTTCCGGAATACTGGCTGTGTGATCAAAGCAGCGTGGAGCTTCCCGACCGCACGGCCGAGCTTTCACTCCCAACGTTCCAGCGTTCTGTGAACGAAACCCCTGGAGATCAGACCCACACCTCAGAACTCCCAGCCACTCAACCAAGGGTCAGCCTGTCCCGAAAGCTTGTGGTTTTTGCTACAAATAAACCTGTTTGGACTTTAAACTGGTGTGGTGGGATTTCTGCCTGGTTTAACCCCCAGTCCAACACCGGCATCTCCACAGCAGAGCTAACAGTCCCAGAGTTAAAAACATACCCCCCCCCCCCCCCCCCCCACTCCGGCAATCAGTCACCGGGATAACTTCGAAACACACAACACAGCTTTACAAATACGGATCACACTGTAAAAAGTGAAGTTTGCTTTTGAGGAGATCACTCGGGCAGTGGGTAAAGGAAATCAGGAATTGTCTCCCTCAACATTGAGTGACCCTCAGATAGGCTTTGACTCGGGGAGGAGTAGGCAGCTCGCTAACTCGGGGACTAATTAAAACATTTAGGTAGATAAGGAATGGTCACCTTTGGACCTCATCCCACTGCCACTCAAACAGCAACTTACACTGCATGGGCTGGTGGGCTAGCAAGGAGGCCACTCCTCAACAGGCTACCTGGAGTAGATAGAACATAGAACACTACAGCACAAACAGGCCCTTCGGCCCACAAGTTGCGCCGATCACATCAACCCCACCAACCTACAGACCTATCTGTAACCCCCAATCCCATTAAACCCCATATACTCATCCAGAAGTCTTTTAAAAGACCCCAGCGAGTTCGCCTCCACCACCACTGACGGCAGCCGATTCCACTCACTCACCACCCTCTGAGTGAAAAACTTACCCCTAACATCACTTCTGAACTTCCCTCCCTGCACCTTAAATCTATGTCCTCTCGTAGCAACCATTTCAACCCGGGGAAATAGCCTCTGAGGATCCACCCTATCTATTCCTCTCAACATTTTGTAAACTTCTATCAGGTCGCCTCTCAACCTTCGTCTCTCCAGGGAAAAGAGTCCCAGCTCCCTCAACCTAACTTCATAAGGCATGCCTCCCAGTCCAGGCAACATCCTTGTAAATCTCCTCTGTACCCTCTCAATAGCTTCTACATCTTTCCTATAGTGAGGCGACCAGAACTGTGCACAATACTCTAAATGAGGCCTGACAAGGGTCTTATAAAGTTGCAGCATTACCTCCCGACTCCTAAACTCAATCCCTCGATATAGAAACATAGAACAGTACAGGCCCTTCGGCCCTCGATGTTGTGCTGAGCTATGTCCGAACCCAAGATCAAGCTATCCCCCTCCCTATCATTCTGGTCCCCACATTACAGGAAGGATGTGGAGGCTTTGGAGAGGGTGCAGAGGAGGTTTACCAGGATGTTGCCTGGTATGGAGGGGAGGTCCTATGAGGAGAGGCTGAGGAATTTGGGGTTGTTTTCGCTGGAAAGAAGGAGGCTGCGAGGGGATCTTATTGAAACATATAAGATGATTAGAGATTTAGATAGGGTGGACAGTGATAGCCTTTTTCCTCTGATGGAGAAATCTAGCACGAGGGGGCATGGCTTTAAATTAAGGGGTGGTAGTTATAGGACGGATGTCAGGGGTAGGTTCTTTACCCAGAGGGTGGTGAGGGACTGGAATGCCCTGCCTGCTGCAGTTGTAAATGCGCCTAGTTTGGGGGCATTTAAGAGATCCGTGAATAGGTTTATGGATGAAAAGGGATTGGTTTAGGTTAGTGGGTCATTGTTTTTGTAACTGGTCGGCGCAACATCGTGGGCCGAAGGGCCTGTTCTGCGCTGTAATGTTCTATGTTCCATGTGCCTATCCAATAACCGCTTGAAAGTTCCTAAAGTGTCCGACTCCACTATCACAGCAGGCAGTGCATTCCACACCCCAACCACTCTCTGAGTAAAGAATCTACCTCGGACATCCCTCCTATATCTCCCACCATGAACCTTATAGTTATGCCCCCTTGTAACAGTTACATCCACCCGAGGAAATAGTCTCTGAACGTTCACTCTATCAATCCCTCTCAGCATCTTATGAACCTAAATGAGATTCAGTGAGAATGATGTTGCTGTTACCATAGAAACCATAGAAAATTACAGCTCAGAAACAGGTCTTTTGGCCCTTCTTGTCTGTGCCACACTTGTGGGCGGCACGGTAGCACAGTGGGTTAGCACTGCTGCTTCACAGCTCCAGGGTCCTGGGTTCGATTCCCAGCTCGGGTCACTGTCTGTGTGGAGTTTGCACATTCTCCTCGTGTCTGCGTGGGTTTCCTCCGGGTGCTCTGGTTTCCTCCCAAAGATGTGCGGGTTAGGTTGATTGGCCATGCTAAGAAATTGCCCCTTAGTGTCCAGGGATGTGTAGGTTAGAGGGATTAGTGGGTATAATATGTAGGGATATGGGGGTAGGGCCTGGGTGGGATTGTGTTCGGTGCAGACTCAATGGGCTGAAGGGCCTCTTTCTGTACTGTAGGGTTGTCTGTGCCGAACCATTTTTTGCCTGGTCCCACTGACCTGCACTCGGACCATATCCCTCCACACCCCTCTCATCCATGAACCCGTCCAAAATTTTCTTAAATATTAAGAGTGACCCCGCATTTATCCGGCAGCTCATTCCACACTCCCACCACTCTCTGCGTGAAGAATCCCCCCTAATATTCCCTTTAGACTTTTCCCCCTTTCACCCTTAACCCATGCCCTCTGGTTTTTACTCCTCTAGCCTCAGTGGAAAAAGCCTGCTTGCATTCAGTCTATTGTAGTGAAAGATCTCGGATACAGTTCTCCCTGGACTGTGTAGAGAAACTTTATCCAAATCTGGCAGTGGGGGTGGTGTTAAGGGATTATTTTATTGTTTTCGATGTTGGTCAGACTGTTCCAATATCCCCGTGGGGTAAAGTCCGGGGGTGGGGGTTGAGGGGGGTGGGTAGTTATTCAGACGGTCTCAGTCCAGGTGCATCCACCAGTGTAACCCGAGTAGAGACTGGTAACAGAGACAGGCAGATATTAACCCTCTCCACAGATGTCCCTGTCCGACCTGCTGGGGTTTTTTCCAGCACTTTTTTTTTCTATTTCAGTTTTCCAGCTTCTGCCGTATTTCACTTTTAACAAAACAAGAATTTCCAACAAACTTACCATCGAGAAACAGTACGCGTTTGGATTAAAGTCACTGCCGAGAGCAACAATCACTCCAGCCTCCAGCATCTCTCGAGCCCGTGGTGTTTTAAGCCTGGAAATGTTTTCAAGATGCGGCTGTGAGTGTCCAAGTTTTAAATCACTTCCCAGTAATATCCTAAAGCCCTCTCCAGTTCTCCTCTGACCTCGTGTATCCCCATCTTTCCGCCCCTCATCATCCTATAAACCTGACTGAGATTCAGTCAGAATGATGTTGCTGTTACCACAAAAAATTACAGCTCAGAAACAGGCCTTTTGGCCCGTCTAGTCTGTGCCCATCCATTCTCCTGCCTAGTCCCACTGTCCTTAAGTTTTGAAACTCCCTCCCTAACCCTCTCTCCTTCCCCAGGCCTCTCTTTGAGTTTAAAGTTCTTTTTAAATCCCCTTTCTCCGCCCCTCTGACCATCTCCTCCCTCAGCCCAGAGCCCTTTGTTTTACATCTAATTGTCTCCCCGTGTCAGTAAGGTGTTACACAAATGCAGGTTGTTGTTGTTATAAAGTGTTCCGATTGTTACTCAGGTTTTTTTTAAACATGGGGCCTTTTTTTTATTAATAAGAGGCTATTTCCATTCTCGAACCAGTTTAGCTCTGAATGAACAGGTAAATGAACAGGTTCCTGAAGGTCATGTTTCTGTATCTCTGTTGCCAGTTCCTTCAGATTCATCGAAATGTCACTTTCTTCCCACTATCTGTAAAATATTTTGGGATTAGCCGCCGAGGTTAGCCCAGTTTAGTTGTTCCAGGTCTGATCGCCCACTATAGACAGGTTGTTAATCCCTACAGCCCACCTACACCGTACACAGTCCCACTCAGCCACTATTTCCTGTAACTCCACATATTTACCCTCTGACACTAAGGGCAATCTATCCTGGCCAATCTACCTAATCTTTCAGACTGCGGGAAGAAACCGGAGCACCCGGAGGAAACCCACGCAGATACGGCGAGAATGTGCAAACTCCACACAGTGATCCGAGCCAGGAATTGAACCCAGGTCCCTGGCGCTGTGAGGCAGCAGTGCTAACCCACTGCGCCATCCTAAAATATACAAAATCGCAATGGAGACTGAGGCAAGCATATTAGTGTGGGACTCGAGTCATAAACAGGCTAGACTGGATCGCAAACTGGCTAGACTGGGTTATGAGCAGGCTAGACTGGGTCGCAAACCGGCTAGACTTGGTCGCAAACCGGCTAGACTGGGTCACGAACCGGCTAGACTGGGTCACGAACTGGCTAGACTGGATCACGTGTGGGGTAGACTGGGTCACGTGTGGGGTAGACTGGATCACGTGTGGGTAGACTGGATCAGGTGTGGGGTAGATTGGGTCATGTTTAGGGTAGACTGGGTCACGTGTGGGGTAGACTGGGTCACGTGTGGGGTAGACTGAGTCACGTGTGGGGAAGACTGGGTCACGTGTGGGGCAGACTGGGTCACGTGTGGGGCAGACTGGGTCACGTGTGGGGCAGACTGGGTCACGTGTGGGGCAGACTGGGTCACGTGTGGGGTAGACTGGGTCACGTGTGGGGCAGACTGGATCACGTGTGGGGCAGACTGGGTCACGTGTGGGGCAGACTGGGTCACGTGTGGGGTAGACTGGGTCACGTGTGGGGCAGATTGGGTCACCTGTGGGGTAGACTGGGTCACGTGTGGGGTAGACTGGGTCACGTGTGGGGCAGACTGGGTCACGTGTGGGGCAGACTGGGTCACGTGTGGGGCAGACTGGGTCACGAGTGGGGCAGACTGGGTCATGTGTGGGGCAGACTGGGTCACGAGTGGGGCAGACTGGGTCACGTGTGGGGTAGACTGGGTCACGTGTGGGGCAGACTGGGTCACATGTGGGGCAGACTGGGTCACGTGTGGGGCAGACTGGGTCACGAGTGGGGCAGACTGGGTCACGTGTGGGGCAGACTGGATCACGTGTGGGGCAGACTGGGTCACGTGTGGGGCAGACTGGGTCACGTGTGGGGTAGACTGGGTCATGTGTGGGGCAGATTGGGTCACCTGTGGGGTAGACTGGGTCACGTGTGGGGTAGACTGGGTCACGTGTGGGGCAGACTGGGTCACGTGTGGGGCAGACTGGGTCACGTGTGGGGCAGACTGGGTCACGAGTGGGGCAGACTGGGTCACGTGTGGGGCAGACTGGGTCACGAGTGGGGCAGACTGGGTCACGTGTGGGGTAGACTGGGTCACGTGTGGGGCAGACTGGGTCACATGTGGGGCAGACTGGGTCACGTGTGGGGCAGACTGGGTCACGTGTGGGGCAGACTGGGTCACGAGTGGGGCAGACTGGGTCACGTGTGGGGCAGACTGGGTCACGTGTGGGGCAGACTGGGTCACGTGTGGGGCAGACTGGGTCATGTGTGGGGCAGACTGGGTCACGTGTGGGGCAGACTGGGTCACGAGTGGGGCAGACTGGGTCACGTGTGGGGCAGACTGGGTCACGTGTGGGGCAGACTGGGTCACCGCAAATTACTGCGGTTGCTGGAATTTGAAACCAAAAAAGACTCTGGAAAATCCCAGCAGGACTGGCAGCAAGAAAAGAGGTAACATCTCGAGTCCAGACGACCCTGTGTCAAAACTAAAAGGCATCGAAAGTGGGAGATATTTATAGGGAATGAAAGATGAGTCATAGCCACTAAAACAAGGGGAAAGGCTGCTAATGGCAGAGAGAATAGAAGGTGTGAATGGGCAAACGGCAAAGAAGGTAAAATGAGAATGCTGGAGGAGGGGGCACCAGCCGGCTAGACTGGGTCACAAGCCGGCTAGACTGGGTTACACGCTGGCTAGACTGGGTCACAAGCCGGCTAGACTGGGTTACACGCTGGCTAGACTGGGTCACAAGCCGGCTAGACTGGGTTACACGCTGGCTAGACTGGGTCACAAGCCGGCTAGACTGGGTTACACGCTGGCTACTCTGGGGCATGAACGGCCCAGACTGGTTAAGCGCAGCAGGGATCTGTTGAGTTTTCAAAGAAAGAAATGGCAGAGGAACTGAATAATTCTTTGCATCAGTCTTCACGGTGGAAGACACCAGTGGAATGGCAGGGCTCCAGGAGAATCAGGGGGCACAGGTGAGTGTAGTGGCCATCACTGAGGAGAAGGTTCTGGAGAAACTGAAAGGTCTGAAGGTGGATAAATCACCTGGACTGGATGGACTACACACCAGAGTTCTGAAAGAGATAGCTGAGGGAATTGTGGAGGCATTGGTTGTGATCTTTCAGGAATCACTGGAGACAGGGAGGGTCCCAGAGGAAAGTAGCTAACATAACACCGTTATTTAAGAAAGGAGGGAGACAGCAGATGGAAAATTACAGGTCAGTTAGTCTGTCTTCTGTCATTGGCAAGATTTTAGAATCCACTATTAAAATGAGATCGCAGATACCTGGAAGTGCATGATAAAGTAGGACTGAGTCAGCACAGCTTTGTCAAGGAGAGGTCATGTCTGACAAATCGGTTAGAGTTCTTTGAGGAGGTAACCAGAAGGTTAGATAAAGGCTCGGGTCTCTGTCTGTCTGGAGTCTGCACATTCTCCCTATGTGTGCGTGGGTTCCCTCCGACAGTCTGAAAGACGAGCTGGATAAGTGCGCTGACCGTTCTAAATTCTCCCTCAGTGTATCTGAACTGGTGCCAGAGTGTGGTGACTACGGGGTTTTCACAGTAACTTCATTGCAGTGTTAATCTGAGCCGACTTGTGACACTAATAAATAAACTTTAAAATAACAAATTTGGAGCTTGCACATGTGCAGCAAGCTTTTCTCCAGCCTGGAGGATTGTCCTTGGGTTGCTAACCTATTTATTTACAATAGCTAAAACCGTAAGCAATTCAAGAACTATTATAACCTCAACATTGGCCAACATCAGCAAAACATGTTTGCCATTCTGGCTGATATTGACTGAATAGCTCATCTATAACCCACGTAGCCTTTATAACAGCAAGGCTGATAAACTCCTGATCAATTATTACCGCAGACAAACAGTACCCAGGTAAAGGGAGTGTACCTCAACTACCCGTGCCAATTCTCTCATCCCAGTGACAAGGGTCACTGCAAAGACACACACACACACACACACAGATATACACACACACACACACACACTCACACAGACACAGACACACACAGATATACACACACACACACACACACACAGATATACACACACACACTCACACAGACACAGACACACACAGATATACACACACACACACACAGATACACACACACACACACACACACACTCACACACACAGACACACACAGATATACACACACACACACTCACACACAGAGATACACACACACACAGACACACAGACACACACACACACACACACACACACACACATACACACACACACAGACACACACAGACACACACAGACACACACACACACAGACACAGACACACACACACACTCACACAGACACACACACTCATACAGATATACACACACACACACAGACATGCACACACACACACACACACACAGACACACACACACACTCACACACACAGACACACACACTCACACACACAGACACACACACACACAGACACACACACACACACACTCACACACACAGACACACACACACACAGACACACACACACACACACTCACACACACAGACACACACACTCACACACACAGACAGACACAGACACACACACACACACACACACACACACACACACTCACACACACACAAATATACACACACAGACACACACTCACACACACACACACACACACAGACACACACACTCACACACACACACACAGACACACACACACACACTCACACACACATACACACACAGATATATACACACACACACAGATATACAGAGACACACACACACACAGACACACACACTCACACACACATACATACACACACACAGACACACACTCACACACACACACTCACTCACACACTCACACACACACTCACACACACACACACACACTCACACACACACACACACACAGACACACACACACACAGACACACACACTCACACACACACAGGCACACACACACACACTTACACACACACACACAACACACAGACAGACAGACACACACACACTCACACACACACACTGACACACTCACACACACACTCACACACACACACAGACAGACACACACACACTCACACACAGACACACTCACTCACACTCTCACACACACACACAGACAGACACACACACTCTCACACACAGACACACACACACAACACACTCACACAGACAGACACACACACACACTCACACACACACAACGCACTCACACAGACACAGACACACACACACACACACACACACACACACACAGATATACACACACACACTCCAGACAGGTTGAAGAATGTTTGCCTGTTCCATGCACAGATATTTGGACACTTGGGCAGGGATTATTTTACTCGTGTTATTGACATTTGAAACCCCACCCTGTTGTTCTGGGGCTGACAAATCACACAGTGGGATTGGTGAAAATTGGGATAATGTCCAAGCTGGATGTGAGGTCGAAGGTCGGGTTTGATGAGAGTAGGATCAGCAGACGGGGTGAATGGCCTTCTCCTGCTCCCATTCCTCATCTTCTCGTCAGTAATCCATTGAATAATTGCTGCTATTCGGAATTGTTTTAATTCTCATTCATTCTGGTTTTACTCCTGAAACCACCCACCTCGAACACCCAGTTTCCTGAAAGTGAACAGACTGACTCAGAACATTACAAAAACACTCAGGAAGCTCGGCACCATTCGGGACAAACCAGTCAACGCCCATCGAAAACATTCTCTCCTCCCACCTTTGTTTTCGGTTTGTTTATTAGTGTCTCAAGTAGGCTAACATTAACACTGCAATGAAGTTACTAGTTGCCACACTTCAGCACCTGTTTGGATACATTGAGGGGGATGGTTGGGCGGCATGGTAGCACAGTGGGTTAGCACTGCTGCTTCACAGCTCCAGGGTCCTGGGTTCAATTCCTGGCTCGGGTCACTGTCTGTGTGGAGTTTGCACATTCTCCTTGTGTCTGCGTGGGTTTCCTCTGGGTGCTCCGATTTCCTCCCACAGTCCAAAGATGTGCGGGTTAGGTTGATTGGCCATGCTAAGAAACTGCCCCTTAGTGTCCAGGGATGTGTAGGTTAGAGGGATTAGTGGGTATAATATGTAGGGATATGGGGGTAGGGCCCGGGTGGGATTGTGTTTGGTGCAGACTCAATGGGCTGAATGGCCTCTTTCTGCACTGTAGGGTTCTATTTAGCACGGTCAGTGCACCCTCACCAGCATGTCTTTTAGACTGTGGGAGGAAACCAGAGCACCCGGAGGAAACCCACGCAGACACAGGGAGAAGGTGCTGAGTCCACACAGACAGTGACCCGAGCCGGGAATCGAACCCGGGTCTCTGGCGCTGCGAGGCAGCAGTGCTAACCCACTGTGCCACTGTGGAGTCAGTGTGTACAATGTCCACTCTTTTTGACTGCGTGATCCGTTTAAATTCTTTTCCCATGCCAGCACGCAAAGGGTTTCTGATAGACAGGGGAATTAAGGGGAGAAAGTGGGAAAGTGGAACTGAGCCGCGACAGATCAGCCATGATCTTACTGAATGGCAGGGCAGGCTCGAAGGGCCAGATGGCCTACTCCTGCTTCTATTTCTTATGTTATTTTAAAGGGTACCTTCGCAGTACCTTCAGGTTGTCTGCAAGGCCACACAGCTTGTGGAATACCATTAATAAGATCCATTCTCTAAAGCTGCCTCAACAACCCCCTCTGAAGATGCAAAAACCCCCATCAAGAGGGACAAGGGAATATCCTCTCCGACAGAGAGCTGCCTCCTTACGGGAACGTACACCGCGGAGAGACTGGAAAAATTCCCTAAATCTTAGCATAAAAACCTCTGCCTTTTTCCCCAGACAACAGAGAGCCAGCCTGGATAGTCTTTCCTAATCGTTCTGGCCATCTCCTCCAGTGTCTCTCCATCCTTTATGTGACAGGACGGTGCTCCCAGATCCGATGCAAGTTTAACATTAACTTCACCGCTTTTCAATTCTATCCCTTCACAGTCCGAATCCCTCTGCTCCTCCTGTTCTGTGTAGACACTTTACGAAGCTCAGTACCTCAGGATGTAAGCCGTGCTGGGGAGAAGGACGGCTGCTGATTTTGCCGTCGCCATGGCAGCGATTCCTGCATCACTCACTTCCTCCAAGTGACTGATAGCGAGAGCACCAAGTTCGGCACCTAGCTGTTTCGTAGAAAAGGTTAACAGTGAGAGGCAACCACCTACGTTCGAGTTCTCCAGCCCATATTAATTCATAACACCATCATTTCAAATCCTGAGGACATCATGGGTTCAAATGATCATAAGCTGCACCTTCTCCCCATGTCTGCATGGGTTCTGGTCGCCGCATTATAAGAAAGATGTGGAGGCATTGGAAAGGGTGCAGAGGAGATTTACCAGGATGTTGCCTGGTATGGTGGGAAGGTCTTATGAGGAAAGGCTGAGGGGCTTGAGGTTATTTTCATTGGAGAGAAGAAGGTTAAGAGGTAACCTAATTGAGGCATACAAGATGATCAAAGGATTGGATAGGGTGGACAGTGAGAGCCTTTTTCCTCAGATGGTGATGGCTAACACAAGGGGACATAGCTTTAAATTAAGGGGTGGTAATTATAGGAGGGATGTCAGAGGTAGGTTCTTTACTCAGAGGGTAGTAAGGACGTGGAATGCCCTGCCTGCAGCAGTTGTGGACTTACCAACTTTAAGGGCATTCAAATGGTCAGTGGATAGGCATATGGATAACATTGGAATAGTTTAGGTTAGAGGGTCATTAGATTGGTTCCACTGGTCAGCGCAACATCGAGGGCCGAAGGGCCTGTACTGTGCTGGAATGTTCAATGTTTTACATTGAACACCAGTTGTAGAAGATTTTTGTAAAACATAAATCCCAAAAACTTGAAGAAACATTTTGGGTTTGTGGATTTGTTTTTATCGGCTACTGTTTTAAGGTCACTGTTTCTGTGACTCAGAATATTACAGTCTCACTGCACAGCACCGGACTTCAGAACAAGTGTGGCGTGGATAAAACCATGGATATCGGGGAAAAACCTCTGCTGGTTGGAGTCGTTCCTGGCACAAAGGAAGATGGTTGTGGTGGTTGGAGATCAATCATCTCCGCTGTAGGACATCTCTGCAGGAGTTCCTCGGGATAGTCTCCGAGACCCAACCATCTTCTTTCCAACATAAGGTCAGTATTGGGGATGTTTGCCAATGATTGTACAATGTTATTTATATGTTATTTAATTATATGTTATTGAAACATATAAGATGATTAGAGGTTTAGATAGGGTGGACAGTGATAGCCTTTTTCCTCGGATGGAGAAATCTAGCACGAGGGGGCATGGCTTTAAATTAAGGGGGGTAGTTACAGGACGAATGTCAGGGGTAGGTTCTTTACCCAGAGGGTGGTGAGGGACTGGAATGCCCTGCCTGCTGCAGTTGTAAATGCGCCTAGTTTGGGGGCATTTAAGAGATCTGTAGATAGGTTTATGGACAAAAAGGGATTGGTTTAGGTTAGAGGGTCATTGTTTTTTAACTGGTCGGCGCAACATCGTGGGCCGAAGGGCCTGTTCTGCGCTGTAATGTTCTATGTTCTATGTTCTATGTTCAGAACCATTCAGATGCTGAAATAGTCCGTGTCCAAATACAGAAAGATCTGGCTTGGGCTGATAAGTGGCAAGTAACATTTACACTACACAAATACCCCAGGAAATCAACAAGAGGGAATCTAACCGTCGCTCCCCGACACTCAGTGATATCGCCAGCACTGAATCCCACACTGCCAACATCCTGGGAGTTACCACTGACCAGAATCTGAACTAGATAAACACTACAAGCGCAGGTCAGAGACTAGGAACAGTTCAATAAGTAACTCACTGCCTGACTACCCAAAGCCTATCCACTATCTATAAAACACAAGTCAGGAGTGTGATGGATTATTCTCCATTGCCTGGATGGGTGCGGCTCCAACAACACTCAAGAAACACGAGACTATCCAGGACAAAGCAGCTGTTTGGCACCCCATTCACGAACAGTCACTCCCCCCACCAGCTGTGTGTACTGTCTACTAGATGGATGGCAGGGACTCACCATGGTTCCTTAGGCAGCACCTTCCAAACCTATGAGCACTCCCACCTAGAAGGACAAGGGCAGCAGATACCTGGGAACACCATTAGCTGCAAATTCCCCTCCAAGACACTCACCATCCTGACTCGGAAATACGTCACTGTTCCTTCACTGGGCCAAAATCTTTTCTATTTCTATTGCTCAAACATCGTCTGTGTCCCTGCTCAGCTTATCCACTACTGAAACCTTCACCTATACCACTGTCTCCTCCTCAGACTCAAATCGCCCAATGCACCAATAGTCTTACATCTACGTAACGTTGAGCTAACCTGACTTGCATACACCCATAACTCACAGCAAGTTCCCTTCATCCATCGTCACCATTCACCCAGATCGATACTGGCTCCATGGGTTAGCAGTGCCTTCACTTTTATTGTTAAATTCTTATCCTTGTGTTCAAATCTTTCCACAATCTCTTCCTATGAGCTTCATTACAACAGTGAAGATACTTCCTCAGTCTTTTACTTCTTAAGTAAAACACTTTTGAGGTCATGCTAGGCATTGTAGAAATCTATCTTTCTGTTCCTCCACCACAGCTGCTTTGTCCTGGATGGTGTCGTGTTTCTTGAGTGTTGTTGGAGCTGCACCCACCCAGGCAATGGAGGGAAATCCATCACACTCCTGGCTTGTGTTTTATAGATAGATAGTGCGCTCTTCCATTTCTGGCCTCTTGCCCAGTTTGCATCCTATCGTCATTGGCAGCTAAGCTCAGGAGTTCCTCCCCCATCTCCATCTCCTTTAAGACACTTCTTCCCTTTTCATCGCTTGGTCCAATATCTCTTGTGTCCAGTGTTGTCTCATTTGTCAGGGGCTTTGGGCAACTCTGTTTCCCTGAAGCTGCCATAACAAATGTGAATTAATCCTTCATTTTGGTACCCAGTTTGATGTTTTTTTGGGGGGGGCATGGGCGTCGCTGGCCTGGGCCAGCATTTATTGCCCACCCCCTGGTTGTCCGAGGTCGGTTGAGAGTCAACCACATTGCTGTGGCTCTGGGTCACAGACTGGGTAAGGACAGCAGATTTCCATCCCTCAAGGTGAACCAGATGGGTTTTTCCAACAATCGACAATGAGTTCATCGTCATCAGTCGATTCTTAATCCCAAATATTTTAAATTGAATTCAAATTCCAGCACTTGTCGTGGTGGGATTTGAATCCAGGTCCCCAGCTGAGTTTCTGGATTAATGGCCTGGTGATAATACCATTAGGGCATCACCTCCGCCCCCCCCGCCCCCCCCGCCCCCCCCCCCCCCCCCCCCCGAAGGCTGTAACAAATTATTTTAGCACAATTGCGAACAATCCCAGTGATCTGATAACAAAGCAGGTTCTATGGTAACTGCGTGTTAATATGTGTCACTGTACCTCGGCTGCGTGCATGGGATGAAGTTCATCTCCGTGGAAGTTCATCTGGAGATTCATCTCTTTCCCAGCCTGTAATATCGCTCTGGTGGAGTCCAGGTCGAAGACTCCCCTCTCACAGAAAACATCAATGTTGTCAACATGAAATTCACCACTTGCCATCATCTCCTTCAGCTTTGGGAGCTGAACTCGAAGGATATCATTCACCGTTTCCCCCACAGTCTTCCCTCTGGTAAATCATATTTACAGCAGTTACTTTTATTTTGAGCACTATATTAGACCGTAGAACACTACAGCACAAACAGGCCCTTCGGCCCACAAGTTGCGCCTATCTGCTAGGCCTATTTATCACCCTCAATCCCATTATATTGCCCCCCTGTTCTTCTAAACTTTCAAATGAAATTTTTTTTTGCATTAGTAGTCATCTCAAAGCAGGGAAAAAGGCAGGAGGCTAATACCTTTCGATATATGAATGAGTTGCAACTGACTATAATTCCCAAATCTCAGAAATATACAGAACAATATGAATTGTAACAGAACTCGGGCAGAAATGGGTATTTGAAATTGAACACAGGGCAGTACTGATGTGGTAGATATTGTTCGGAACAAAGGAGGCATTATTTTGTTTTATTTGTTCATGGGTGTCACTGTTGGGATGTGGAGATGCCGGCGTTGGACTGGGGTGAACACAGTAAGAAGTCTCACACCAGGTTAGAGTCCAACAGGTTTATTCTTTTGGTGTTGTGAGACTTCTTACTGTGTCGCTGTTGGGCCAGCATTTATTTCCTATCCCTAATTGACCTTGAACTTTGTTCTAGTTAAGAATCAAGAGCTTCAGGACATTCCTGGGAGTCAATAGATTCCTATGGGCCGTCCAACATATTTTATGACTCAGCCGCCTCTTATGTTTGAGCTTCTGGGGATCTCCCGTGAATGTCTGTATAAGCTGTTGTATGTTTATTGGTGTCTCTTTTTTGCACCCAGAGGTGATTCGCTCCACCTTGTGGGCCAACAAGGTGCATACACACGGTGGGTCGTACGAGGGCTGCTCTTGGATGTTGCTTCGAGAGTTGCCTAGTGCTTCACGTCATTAGTGTACGCTTAAACTGGACCAACTGATGGGCAACACGACAGCTCAGTGACTATCACTGTTTGCTGCACAGATACAGGGACCCGGGTCAGATCTCTGACTTGGGCCGGTGTCTGTGGGAGTTTGCACATTCTCCCCGTGCTTGCGTGGGTTTCTCCGGGTGCTCCGGTTTCCTCCCACACTCCAAAAACGTGCTTTTAGGCTGATTGGTGTCAATAGGGGCCAAACTAATGTTTTATAAAGGCTCATTGTAACTCCCTTGCTTTTCTACTCTCTGTTTCTAAAGTCCAGCATCCTGTATTTTTCTTAACATCACTTTCTAAACTTGTCCTGACAATTTATACACGTGTACCCCAGCTCCATCTGTTCCGGCCCCCATTAGAGAACATAGAACATAGAACATTACAGCACAAACAGGCCCTTCGGCCCTCGAGTTGCGCCGATCACATCAACCCCACCAATCTATAGACCTATCTATAACCCCCAATCCCATTAAACCCCATATACTCATCCAGAAGTCTTTTAAAAGATTCCAGCGAGTTCGCCTCCACCACCGATGACGGCAGCCGATTCCATTCACTCACCACCCTCTGAGTGAAAAACTTACCCCTAACATCACCTCTGTACTTCCCTCCCCGCACCTTAAATCTGTGTCCTCTCGTAGCGACCATTTCAACCCGGGAAAATAGCCTCTGAGAGTCCACCCTATCTATTCCTCTCAACATTTTATAAACTTCTATCAGGTCGCCTCTCAACCTTCGCCTCTCTAGGGAAAAGAGTCCCAGCTCCCTCAACCTATCTTCATAAGGCATGCCTCCCAGTCCAGGCAACATCCTTGTAAATCTCCTCTGCACCCTTTCAATAGCTTCTACGTCTTTCCTATAGTGAGGTGACCAGAACTGCGCACAGTACTCCAAATGAGGCCTGACAAGGGTCCTGTAAAGTTGCAGCATTACCTCCCGACTCCTAAACTCAATCCCTCGATTAATGAAGGCCAATACACCATACGCCTTCTTGATCACCTCCTCCACCTGCGAGGCCGATTTCAGAGTCCTGTGGACCCGGACCCCGAGATCCTTCTGCTCTTCAATGCTACTAAGACTCCTGCCCCTTGGACATTAGACATGTTCCCTCGAGATTATATTGTCCCTCCTAATTCTTCCTCCCAAAATGTATCACCTCACACTTCTCCCGTGTTAATTTCCCTGACCGCATTCCACCAGCCCATCTGTGCCCTCTTGAAGTCTCTATCTGCCCTTCATAACTTTGAACCCCTCCAATGGGTGATTACCCACGCCTCCTCCATTCTGCGGAGAATAATTCCAGTCTCTCCGCTCGCTGCACATTAACTGAGCTCCTGCCTCAAAGGAAAGAACAAATAACTGAGAGAAGTACAGCGCAGGAACACAGGCTGTTCAAGCCTGCACTGACCATGATACCCTGCCTAAACTAAAACCGTACACACTCGGGGAGCCCTTATCCTTCCGTTCCTTTACTATTCGTCTAGTCGCTTATTAAATTTCACTATCATACCCGCCACCTCCCCGGGCAGTGAGTCCCAGACATTCACCAGCCTCTGTGTAAAGACAACTTGCCTCGCCGCTAAACTTCTCCTCCCTGGTACCAGTCTAATAAATCTCTCATTCTCGACTCTCCAATGTCTTGGTACGCTTCCTAATGTCTGCTGTTCAGAACTGAGCACAGCTGAGGCTGAATAATTGATTTTTTTTCCAAGTTTGCCATAATTCCCATGTTTTTAGTGCTCTCTGTCTCCGGAATAACACAACCTGGGACCACACATGCTTTCTGACAACTGTCTCCACAATTCGATGATCCCGAAATCTTCCCGCTCCCGCGCTCCTTTCTAAACACATTAGTTTGGCTCCGAGTGGAGAATCGTGACCCGTCCTGGGTACCACCCTTCAGGATGGGGCGGGAAAGTTCCAGAAAAGGGGTAAAAACAAAGCTTTAGCAAAATGGTCCCAGGGATAAGAGGCTTCAGCTACATGTCTCGATCGAAGAAGCTGTTTCTTCTTATAGAGAGGGACGAGAGCAGATTTGTTACAGCGATTGAAGGTGACTGTTTCCCAGACCTTGCTGCCCAGCACGTTCTTGGGAACAGTTCTCAAGGGTCCAGGCAGAGTAAATTGGGAGAAATTGCTCAGT
The DNA here is from genome assembly GCA_037974335.1 of Prionace glauca. Lineage (NCBI taxonomy): Eukaryota > Metazoa > Chordata > Chondrichthyes > Carcharhiniformes > Carcharhinidae > Prionace > Prionace glauca. The sequence goes on along the minus strand of CM075739.1, from coordinate 9,421,629 downwards.
GAACAGGAGGGCTGAGGACACCAGTTTAAGATACTTGACAAAAGGACCAAAAGCAACACGAGGAACAACTTCTTTGTGCATTGACTGTTATAATCTGGGTTAAGAAGAACAACCCAGCACGGGAAACAGGCCCTTCGGCCCAAGAGCCCGCGCCGCCACATCACCCCACACCTATTCTACCCTGCATATAGAACCAGCATAGAACCCTACAGTGCAGAAACAGGCCCTTCGGCCCATCGAGTCTGCACCGAACACAATCCCACCCAGACCCTATCCCCATATCCCTACACATTTACCTGCTAATCCCTCTAACCTACACAACCCAGGACACTAAGGGGCAATTTTAGCATAGCCAATGAACCTAACCCGCACATCTTTGGACTGTGGGAGGAAACCGGAGCACCCGGAGAAAACCCACGCAGACACGAGGAGAATGTGCAAACTCCACACAGGCAGTGACCCGAGCCGGGAATCGAACCCAGGACCCTGGAGCTGTGAAGCAGCAGTGCTAACCACTGTGCTACCGTGCCGCCCCTGGGTTGTACTGCCCTGAGAGGTAGAGACTGGTTCAATGTGCCTTTCAGTAGGCAACTGGATCATTATCAAGAGAGAAAAGGTTTGCAAGGGAATGGGACTAGCTAGGTTGTTCTTGCAGAGAGACAGCAGGGTGATGCTGGGCCAAATGGCCTCCATCTCTATGGTTCTCTCAGTGTTTCCAATGGGAGAATATTGGTGACGCTGCAAAGAAAACACAGTTTAGTGTTGGAGAAAGAGCCTGAGGAAACATCTGATTCTCTGTCGGAGAGGCAGTGAAGACCTGATGGGACGAATGGCCTCTCTTGCACTGTAGGGATTCTATGATCTGCGAGTGTAACATTGATCTTCACACAGTCGCTCATTTCTCTTTGAGCAAAGCTGATTTTCAGCTGGAATCACTGGGACCTTTTACATTTCCCGAGAGGCAGAGACAGGATCTCGGTTTCATTTCCCATCTGAAGGACAGCGCCCCAGACAATGCAGCACTCCCTCAATACTGCACTGGAGCGTACGCAGACCAACTGCAGGTGGACAATAAAACTAAAACATTGTGTAAGCCAACGTTAACTGGAGCCATTACCTGGGGACAGAATGAGCTCCACAGTAAGTGGAAGAGATAGTGATACTGAGCTCCCTTCGAGCGCGCTCGATCACGCGAAGCATTTTGGTTTCAGTTTCCAGGTTCAGACCGTAGCCACTTTTGCACTCGACCAGTGTGGTCCCAGCTCTCAGCATGGCCAGTAGCCGCTGTCTCAGACTGACAAACAACTCTTCCTCCGAGGCTTTCCTGGTATGTTCCACAGTAAAGTGAATCCCTCCTCCTGCATTGTGAATCTCCATGTATGAAGCCCCCGCCAGCTGAGTGGAATAAAAAAGTATAAGAACATAAGAAATAGGAGCAGGAGTAGGCCATCTAGCCCTTCGAGCCTGCCCCGCCATTCAATAAGATCATGGCTGATCTGTCGTGGCTCAGTTCCACCTTCCCGCCCTCTCCCCATAACCCTTAATTCCCTTGTCTATCAGAAACCTATCAACCCGTGTCTTAAATATATTCAGCGAGGCGCCTCCACCACTTCAACGGGCAGAGAATTCCAGAGATTCACCACCCTTTGAGTGAAGAAGTCCCTCCTCAACTCTGATCTAAACTGCCCCCCCCTTATCTTGAGGCTGTGCCCTCTAGTCCTGCTGTCCTTTCTAAGCGGGAAGAATCTCTCTATCTCTATCCTCTCCGTCCCCTTCATTATCTTATACGTCTCTCTAAGATCCGCCCTCATCCTTCTAAACTCTAACGAGTACAGACCCAGTCTATTTAGTATCTCTTCATAGTCCAATCCCTTCATCTCCGCTATCAGCCTAGTGAACCTCCTCTGCGCTCCCTCCAAGGCCAATATATCCTTCCGCAAGTGCGGCAACCAAAACTGCACACAGTACTCCAGCTGCAGCCTCACCAGTGCCCTGTACAGTTGCAGCAAGACCTCCCTGGTTTTATATTCTATCTCCCTCGCTATAAAGGCCAGCATACCATTCGCCTTCTTGACCACCTGCTGCACCTGCAGACTGGGTTTTTGTGACTCATGCACAAGGACCCCCAGGTCCCTCTGCACCGTAGCATGCTGCAGCTTTTCGCCTTTTAAATAATTATCCCTCCTACTATTATTCCTGCCAAAGTGGGTAACCTCACACTTGCTAACATTATACTCCATACATTATACAGCTCAACCACCCTTCCTCAATCAGCACTTATCAAACTGAGACATTGGTTATGTGGTAGCTTCACCCCATATTCCCATGGTTTATGTTACAGTAAATGGTTCATGTTAACTCCAGCCACTGGGGGACCTGTCTCATCCAGCCTGTAAAATGTTTATTAATTATTGTTTGCCCAACAGCCAATGCTCAACCCCAGGTCTGTCTGCAATCCCTGAGCACTGCTCCGATGTCTTCTCTCTCTTGTCGCTCACCTCATCTGATAAGTTGCCCCTACGTTTTTACACAATGTTTAGCAATTCACGGTAGCACAGTGGGTTAGCACTGCTGTTTCACAGCTCCAGGGTCCTGGGTTCAATTCCTGGCTCGGGACACTGTCTGTGTGGAGTTTGCACATTCTCCCCATGTCTGCGTGGGTTTCCTCCCACAGCCCAAAGATGTGTGGGTTAGGTTGATTGGCCATGCTAAGAAATTGCCCCTTAGTGTCCAGGGATGTGTAGGTTAGAGGGATTAGTGGATATAATATGTAGGGATATGGGGATAGGGCCTGGGTGGGATTGTATTTGGTGCAGACTCGATGGGCCGAAGGGCCTCTTTTCTGCTCTGTAGGGTTCAATGATTTCAAACCCGCAGAGTTTAATATTTGTCACGGGATGTGAGTGTTGCTGGGAGGGTCAGCATTTATTGCCATCTCTAATTTCCCTCGAACGGAGTGGCTAACTAGCCTGTTTCAGAACCAACCAGAGGGTCTGGAGTCACACGTAGGCCAGACCAGGTAAGGACATGAATGAACGGGGTGGGTTTTTAACGATAATCGACAGTGCTTGGTACTGTGGTACACCTGCAGTGAGTCAAGCTCACCACCGAGTTCCCCAGGGCAATCAGACATGGGCAATAAATCCTGGCCTCAACCATAAAGAACAAATCTTTCTAAAGCTTTGTTGTTACCCCTTTTCTGGAACTTTCCCTCCCCATCCTGAAGGGTGGTACCCAGGACGGGTCACAATTCTCCACTCGGGGCCAAACCAATGTGTTTATAAAGGCTCATTGTAACTCCCTTGCTTTTCTATTCTCTGTTTCTAAAGTCCAGCATCCTGTATTTTTCTTAACATCACTTTCTAAACTTGTCCTGACAATTTATACACGTATACCCCAGCTCCATCTGTTCCAGCCCCCAATAGACATGTTCCCTCGAGTTTATATTGTCCCTCCTAATTCTTCCTCCCAAAATGTATCACCTCACATGTTGTCCAATGAGGGGCAGGGGTCGTACTGGGGCTGCTCTTGATTGTTCGAGATTGGCCTAGTGCTTCATGTCGTTAGTGTGTGCCTAAACTGGACCAGATACTGGGCAAGACGACTGCTCAGTGACTATCACTGTTTGCTGTACAGACACATGGATTTGGGCCGGTGTCTGTGGGAGTTTGCGCATTCTCCCCATGCTTGCATGGGTTTTCTCCGGGTGCTCTGGTTTCCTCCCACACCCCAAAGATGTGCTCTTAGGCTGATTGGTGTAACAAATTGTCCCTAAATTAGTCTCCCCTCAATCTGGTTTCCAATGTGGAGTGCCATAAGCGTAGACAGGAGTCACGGGTGGAAGAGGGAACTCACAATGTTAAAATGGGCTCATTGGGCCTGTTTCCCGGGCTGTGTTGTTCTTTGTTCACACTTTTCCAGTGTTAATTTTCCTGACCACCTGCCTGTCCATTCCACCAGCCCATCTGTGCCCTCTTGAAGTCTCTATTGTAGGCTCTGTGCTCTGTTCTAGGCCCAGTGCTCTATTGTAGGCTCTGTGCTCTGTTCTAGGCCCTGTGCTCTGTTCTAGGCCCTGTGCTCTGATCCAGGCCCTGTACTTTGTCCTAGGTCTGTGCCCTTTTCTGGACAAGGTGTTCTGTTCCAGACCCATGCTCTGTTTTGGCGTACACTCTGTTCTAGGCCTCATGCTGGGTTCAAGAAGCTACATTCTTTTCTAGGCCCTGCACTCTGTAAGAATCATAGAGTCATAGAGGTTCACAGCATGGAAACAGCCCCGTCAGCCCAACTTGTCCATGCCATCCTTTTTTTTAAATCCCTAAACTAATCCCAATTGCCCCATGTTTGGCCCATATCCCTCTAATACCCATCATACCCATGTAACTGTCTAAATGCTTTTTACAAGGTAAAATTGTACCCACGTCTACTACTACCTCTGGCAGCTTGTTCCAGACACTCACCACCCTCTGGGTGAAAAAACTGCCCCTCTGGACCCTTTTCTATCTCTCCCCTCTCACCTTAAACCTATGCCCTCTAGTTTTAGACTCCCCTATCTTTGGGAAAAGATATTGATTATATACCTGATTTGTGCCCCTCATTATTTTATAAACCTCTATAAGATCACCCCTCAGCCTCCTACGCTCCAGAGAAAAAAGTCCCAGTCTATCCAGCCTCTCCTTATAATTCAATCCATTAAGTCCAAAGATGTGCGGGTTAGGTTCATTGGCTATGCTAAAAAAATTGCCCCTTAGTGTCCTGGGTTGTGTAGGTTAGAGGGATTAGCAGGTAAATGTGTAGGGATATGGGGATAGAGTCTGGGTGGGATTGTGTTCGGTGCAGACTCGATGGGCCGAAGGGCCTGTTTCTGCACTGTAGGGTTCTAAGTCCCGGTAGCATCCTAGTAAATCTTTTCTGCACTCTTTCTAGTTTAATAATATCCTTTCTATAATAGGGTAACCAGAACTGTACACAGTATTCCAAGTGTGGCCTTACCAATGTCTTGTACAACTTCAACTCCTGAGTCCCAACTCCTGTATTCAATATTCTGACCAATGAAACCAAGCATGCTGAATGCCTTCTTCACCTCTCTGTCCACCTGTGACTCCACTTTCAAGGAGCTATGAACATGTACCCCTAGATCTCTTTGTTCTGTAACTCTCCCCAAAATCCTACCATTAACTGAGTAAGTCCTGTCCTGATTCAATCTACCAAAATGCATCACCTCGCATTTGTCTAAATTAAACTCCATCTGCCATTTGTCAGCCCAGTGGCCCAATTTATTAAGTTTCCATTGCAATCGGAGATAACCTTCCTCACTGTCCAATATGCCACCAATCTTAGTGTCATCTGCAAACTTACTAACCATGCCTCCTATATTCTCATCCAAATCATTAATATAAACGACCAATAACAGTGGACCCAGCACTGACACCGCTGGTCACAGGTCTCCAGTTTGAAAAAAAATCCTCTACACCCACCCTCTGGTTTCTGTCAAGAAGCCAATTTTGTATTCATTTAGATACCTCACCCTGGATTCAGTGAGATTCAACCTTATGCAACAACCTACCATGTGGTACCTTGTCAAAGGCCTTGCTAAAGTTCATGTAGACAACATCAACTGCACTGCCCTCATCCATCTTCTTGGTTACACCTTCAAAAAACTCAAATCAAATTTGTGAGACATGATTTTCCACTCACAAAGCCATGCTGATCAGTCCTTGCATCTCTAAATGCCTGTTGATCCTGTCTCTCAAAATACCTTCCAACAATTTACCCTCCACAGATGTGAGGCTCACTGGCCTGTAGTTTCCAGGCTTTTCCCTGCAGCCCTTTTCAAACAAAGGTACAAAATGTGCCATTCTCCAATCTTCAAGCACCTCACCCATGACTATCGATAATTCAGGTATCTCCGCTAGGGGACCTGCAATTTCCTCCCAAGCCTCCCACAATGTCCTGGGATACACTTCATCAGGTCCTGGCGTTTTATCTACCTTGATGTGCTTTAAGACTTCCAGCACCACCACCTCTAATATGTACAATCCTCAGGACATCACTATTTATTTCCCCAAGTTCCCTAACACCCATGCTTTTCTCAATAGTAGATAAATATATTCATTTAGGATCTCACCCATCTCTTGTGGATCTGCATATTGATGACCTTGTTGATTCTTAAGAGGTCCTACTCTCTTCTCTCCTTTATGTATTTGCCCTTTATGTATTTGTAGAAGCTCTTTAGATTCTCCTTTGCCTTATCTGCCAAAACAATCTCATGTCCCCTTTTTGCCCTCCTGATTTCTCTCTTAACTGTACTCCTACACCCCCTATGCTCTTCAAGGGATCCACTTGATCCCAGCTGCCTATGCATGTCATGTGCCTCTTTCTTCTTCTTGTCCAGGGCCTTAATACCCTGAGTCATCCAGGGTTCCCTACTTCTGCCAGCTTTACCCTTCACTCTAAGAGGAATGTGTTAACCCTGAACCCTGGTTAACACACTTTTGAAAGCCTCCCACTTACCTGACATCCCTTTTCCTTCCCACAGACTCCCCCAATTAACTGTTGACAGTTCCTGCCTGATACCATCAAAATTGGCCTTGCCCCAATTTAGAATTTTAACTTTTGGGACAGACCTAACATTCTCCATAGTTATCTTAAAACTAATAGAATGATGGTCACTGGTCCCAAAGTGATCCGTCACCAATACTTACGTCACCTGCCCTTCCTTATTTCCCAAGAGGAGGTCAAGTTTTTCCCCCTCTCTGGTCGGGCCATCCACACACTGAATGAGAAATCCCTCCTGAATACACTCAACAAATTTCTCTCCATCCTGTTACATGCACCATTTTTCTGCTGGTCCCGTGATTGGTTCCGGACCCATATTCTGGTCTAGAAGCCGTATTCTTTTCTAGGCCTTGTGCTCTTTTCTAGGTGCTGTGCTCTGTTCTAGGTGCTGTGCTCTGTTCTAGGTGCTGTGCTCTTTTCTAGGTGCTGTGCTCTGTTCTAGGTGCTGTGCTCTGTTCTAGGTGCTGTGCTCTGTTCTAGGTGCTGTGCTCTGTTCTAGGTGCTGTGCTCTGTTCTAGGCCTTTACTTTTCTCTCGACCCCTGTGCTTTGTTCAGCTCACATTCTCACCTATTCTCATATTGATTTGATTTGATTTGATTCATTATTGTCACATGTATTAACACACAGTGAAAAGTGTTGTTTCTTGCGCGCTCTACAGACAAAGTATACCGTTCATAGAGAAGGAGAGAGTGCAGAATGTAGTGTTACAGTCATGGCTAAGGTGTAGAGAAAGATCAACTTAGTGCGAGGCAGGTCCATTCAAAAGTCTGACAGCAGCAGGGAAGAAGCTATTCTTGAGTCGGTGACCTCAGGCTTTTGTATCTTTTCCCTGTGGAAGAAGGTGGAAGAGAGAATGTCCAGGGTGCATGGGGGTCCTTAATTATGCTGGCTGCTTTTCCCAAGGCAGCAGGAAGTGTAGACAGAGTCAGTGGATGGGAGGCTGGTTTGTCAGATGGATTGGGCTACATTAATAACCTTTTGTAGTTCCTTGTGGTCTTGGGCAGAGCAGGAGCCCAGACCGAGCTGTGATACAACCAGAAAGAATGCTTTCTATGGTGCATCGGTAAAAGTTGGTGTGAGTCGTAGCAGACATGCCAAACTTCCTTAGTCTTCTGAGAAAGTCTGTACAGTCTTACCTTCATTGCAAACTCATGAACCCTGTCCCCTGCCCACACTGGGTGGGTGTGTGCATCCACCAGACCTAGAAATGAAAAATTAAGATGTGCATGAGTGTGAAGTTGCTTTCTCTGTAAATATTGAAATGAATTAAGTCCCCTGAGTCACCAACCTGGCAGCACACACATTCCACTAGCATCGATTTCTTGGTCAAACGTAACTCCGTGATACCTGGACTGGATAATCTCCGTGGGTCCCACTGCCTCAATGAGACCGTCCCTGTAAATAACGGTTAGAAACAGCAGTCACTGGGTGGAGGCAGAAACAACCATCAACATCTCCAAACAGGTCAAAGTCTTGCGGTCAATGAAAGGGGGCCATTGTTCTCATTTGGGCAAAGCTGCAGCCAGTTAACGCACAGGCAGATCCCAAAACAGCAATGGGACAATCACCAGACTTGGTGATGTCAATTAAAGGATAAATATTGGGCAGGACACTGGGGAGGATTTCTCTGCTCAGCCTCCCTAATATTCCCTTGGCAAAGTTTAGTCTGTCTTGAGGGCCAATTTCAGAAAGGCAGCGAGACGGAGAGGTGACACAGACAGGAACTGATTAGACAGACAGAGTTTTTAATGCATTACACTCCTGAGTGACACATTATCAAACAGGGTCACTTTTATAGAGTTGTTCCAACTACCAACCCCCCCACTCTGCACTCCCCCCCCCCCCCCACCCCCACCGCCCTCTAAACACTTACCTCCCAATAACAATGCTCCCCTGGGGAATGACTGTAATGTTCAGTTTCAGCTCTTTGTTCAAATACAGCTCTGCATTGTCACAAACCCCAACCACCTGATCGGCATTCCTAACCAGCAACCTCGACATCACTCTGTCCCTCACCCACAGACCCTCACACTCAGTCCCTCACACACTCAGTCCCTCACCCACAGACCCTCACACTCAGTCCCTCACACACTCAGTCCCTCACCCACAGACCCTCACACTCAGACCCTCACACACAGTCCCTCACACACAGACCCTCACACTCAGACCCTCACACTCAGTCCCTCACACACTCAGTCCCTCACCCACAGACCCTCACACTCAGTCCCTCACACACTCAGTCCCTCACCCACAGACCCTCACCCACAGACCCTCACACTCAGTCCCTCACACACTCAGTCCCTCACCCACAGACCCTCACCCACAGACCCTCACACTCAGTCCCTCACACACTCAGTCCCTCACACTCAGTCCCTCACCCACAGACCCTCACACTCAGTCCCTCACACACTCAGTCCCTCACACTCAGACCCTCACCCACAGACCCTCACACTCAGACCCTCACACACTCAGTCCCTCACCCACAGACCCTCACACACAGTCCCTCACACACAGACCCTCACACTCAGACCCTCACACTCAGTCCCTCACACACTCAGTCCCTCACCCACAGACCCTCACACTCAGTCCCTCACACACTCAGTCCCTCACCCACAGACCCTCACCCACAGACCCTCACACTCAGTCCCTCACACACTCAGTCCCTCACCCACAGACCCTCACCCACAGACCCTCACACTCAGTCCCTCACACACTCAGTCCCTCACACTCAGTCCCTCACCCACAGACCCTCACACTCAGTCCCTCACACACTCAGTCCCTCACACTCAGTCCCTCACCCACAGACCCTCACACTCAGACCCTCACACACTCAGTCTCTCACACACAGACCCTCACACACTCAGTCCTCACCCACAGACCCTCACACACTCAGTCCCTCACCCTAAGACCCTCACCCACAGACCCTCACACTCAGACCCTCACACACTCAGTCTCTCACACACAGACCCTCACACTCAGTCCCTCACACACACAGACCCTCACACTCAGTCTCTCACACACAGACCCTCACACACTCAGTCCCTCACCCACAGACCCTCACACTCAGACCCTCACACTCAGACCCTCACACACTCAGTCCCTCACACACAGACCCTCACACACAGACCCTCACACACTCAGTCCCTCACCCACAGACCCTCACACTCAGACCCTCACACACTCAGACCCTCACCCACAGACCCTCACACTCAGACCCTCACACACTCAGACCCTCACCCACAGACCCTCACACACAGACCTTCACACACTCAGACCCTCACACTCAGACCCTCACCCACAGACCCTCACACTCAGACCCTCACACTCAGACCCTCACACACTCAGACCCTCACCCACAGACCCTCACACTCAGACCCTCACCCACAGACCCTCATCCACAGACCCTCACACTCAGACCCTCACCCACAGACCCTCACCCACAGACCTTCACACTCAGACCCTCACACTCAGACCCTCACAAACTCAGACCCTCACCCACAGACCCTCACACACTCAGACCCTCACACACAGACCCTCACACTCAGACCCTCACACTCAGTCCCTCACACACTCAGACCCTCACACTCAGACCCTCACACTCAGACCCTCACAAACTCAGACCCTCACCCACAGACCCTCACACACAGACCCTCACACACAGACCCTCACACACTCAAACCCTCACACACAGACCCTCACATTCAGTCCCTCACACACTCAGTCCCTCACCCACAGACCCTCACACTCAGTCCCTCACACACACAGACCCTCACACTCAGTCCCTCACACACAGACCCTCACACACAGTCCCTCACACACAGACCCTCACACTCAGTCCCTCACACACAGACCCTCACACTCAGACCCTCACACTCTGGGATCTCCTCCCGTTCTCTCTCTGCTCCCTCCGCTGTGAATCTGCTCCCAGCTCGGGATTGACTCTGGGGTTTGGAAATCTGAGCTGTCTGCTGGGTTCCGCCGCGAATTTAATGCAGAACTCGATTTCCTCAACTCCAGACAATAATCCTCAGCAAAACATTACATTCAAAAAACCCTCTATGGACTGATAGTGAAATAATTAACCCACAGTTAAATTTCTGAACTCCTCTGAAAGCGGTTCTGGTTCAATGACACAACATTCTCGGAACAGATTACACACACTGATAACGGTACAGGGTTTTTACACTGACTGTTATATCCCACTACAGTGTGTGCACTGACTGTTATATTCCAGTACAGTGTGTGCACTGAGCGTTATATCCCAGTACAGTGTGTGCACTGACTGTTATATCCCAGTACAGTGTGTGCACTGAGTGTTATATCCCAGTACAGTGTGTGCACTGACTGTTATATCCCAGTACAGTGTGTGCACTGACTGTTATATCCCACTACAGTGTGTGCACTGACTGTTATATCCCAGTACAGTGTGTGCACTGACTGTTATATCCCAGTACAGTGTGTGCACTGAGTGTTATATCCCAGTACAGTGTGTGCACTGACTGTTATATCCCAGTACAGTGTGTGCACTGACTGTTATATCCCACTACAGTGTGTGCACTGACTGTTATATCCCAGTACAGTGTGTGCACTGACTGTTATATCCCAGTACAGTGTGTGCACTGACTGTTATATCCCACTACAGTGTGTGCACTGACTGTTATATCCCAGTACAGTGTGTGCACTGACTGTTATATCCCAGTACAGTGTGTGCACTGACTGTTATATCCCAGTACAGTGTGTGCACTGACTGTTATATCCCAGTACAGTGTGTGTACTGACTGTTCTATTCCAGTACAGTGTGTGCACTGACTGTTCTATTCCAGTACAGTGTGTGCACAGACTGTTATATCCCAGTACAGTGTGTGCACTGACTGTTATATCCCAGTACAGTGTGTGTACTGACTGTTATATCCCAGTACAGTGTGTGCACTGACTGTTATATCCCAGTACAGTGTGTGCACTGACTGTTATATCCCAGTACAGTGTGTGCACTGACTGTTATATCCTCTACAGTGTGTTCACTGACCGTTATATCCCAGTACAGTGTGTGCACTGACCGTTATATCCCAGTACAGTGTGTGCACTGACTGTTATATCCCAGTACAGTGGGTGCACTGACTGTTATATCCCAGTACAGTGTGTGCACTGACTGTTATATCCCAGCACAGTGTGTGCACTGACTGTTATATCCCAGTACAGTGTGTGCACTGACTGTTATATCCCACTACAGTGTGTGCACTGACTGTTATATCCCAGTACAGTGTGTGCACTGACTGTTATATCCCAGTACAGTGTGTGCACTGACTGTTATATCCCAGTACAGTGTGTGCACTGACTGTTATATCCCAGTACAGTGTGTGCACTGACTGTTATATCCCAGTACAGTGTGTGCACTGACTGTTATATCCCACTACGGTGTGTGCACTGACCGTTATATCCCAGTACAGTGTGTGCACTGACCGTTATATCCCAGTACAGTGTGTGCACTGACTGTTATATCCCAGTACAGTGTGTGCACTGACTGTTATATCCCAGTACAGTGTGTGCACTGACTGTTATATCCCAGTACAGTGTGTGCACTGACTGTTATATCCCAGTACAGTGTGTGCACTGACTGTTATATCCCACTACAGTGTGTGCACTGACTGTTATATCCCCGTACAGTGTGTGCACTGACTGTTATATCCCAGTACAGTGTGTGCACTGACTGTTATATCCCAGTAATGTGTGTGCACTGACTGTTATATTCCAGTACAGTGTGTGCACTGACTGTTATATTCCAGTACAGTGTGTGCACTGACTGTTATATTCCAGTACAGTGTGTGCACTGACTGTTATATCCCAGTACAGTGTGTGCACACACTGTTATATCCCAGTAAAGTGTGTGCACTGACTGTTATATCCCAGTACAGTGTGTGCACTGACTGTTATATCCCAGTACAGTGTGTGCACTGACTGTTATATTCCAGTAGAGTTTGTGCACTGACTGTTATATTCCAGTACATTGTGTGCACTGACTGTTATATCCCAGTACAGTGTGCGCACTGACTTTTATATTCCAGTACAGTGTGTGCACTGACTGTTATATTCCAGTACAGTGTGTGCACTGACTGTTATATTCCAGTACAGAGTGTGCACTGACTGTTATATCCCAGTACAGTGTGTGCACTGACTGTTATATCCCAGTACAGTGTGCGCACTGACTGTTATATTCCAGTACAGTGTGCGCACTGACTGTTATATTCCAGTAGTGTGTGCACTGACTGTTATATTCCAGTACAGTGTGTGCACTGACTGTTATATTTCAGTACAGTGTGTGCACTGACTGTTATATCCCAGTACAGTGTGCGCACTGACTGTTATATTCCAGTACAGTGTGCACACTGACTGTTATATTCCAGTACAGTGTGTGCACTGACTGTTATATTCCAGTACTGTGTGTGCACTGACTGTTATATTTCAGTAGAGTTTGTGCATTGACTGTTATATTCCCGTACAGTGTGTGCACTGACTGTTATATCCCAGTACAGTATGCGCACTGACTGTTATATTCCAGTACAGTGTGCACACTGACTGTTATATTCCAGTACAGTGTGTGCACTGACTGTTATATTCCAGTACAGTGCGTACACTGACTGTTATGTTCCAGTACAGTGTGTGCACTGACTGTTATATTCCTGTACACTATGTGCACTGATTGCTACATTTCAGCACTGTGTGTGCACTGACTGGTATATTTCAACATAGTGTATATCTGGAATGGATACTGTATATTCTATCATGTATCACTATACCTCTGGGACGGATACTGTGTATTCTACCCTGTATCAGTACATCTCTGTGAGGGATACTATATATTGTATCTCTGGGCGGATGCTGTGTATTCTGTCCTGCATCACTCTACCTTGAAGATGGATACTGGTTATTCTATCCTGTATCAGTGTATCTCTGGGTGGATACTCTATATTCCATCCTGTACCAGTGTGTCTCTGAATGGATCCTGTATATTCTATCCTGTATCAGTTTATCTCTCAGTGGATATTGTATTTTTTTCCTGTGTCAAAGTATCTCTGGGTTGGATACTATATACTCTATCCTGCATAAGTGTATCTCTCAGATTGACACTGTACATTCTATCCTGTATCAGTGTATCTCTGGGTGGATACAGTGTATTCCATCCTGTATCAGTGTATCTCTGGGTGGATACAGTATTTTCTATCCTGTATCAGTGTATCTCTGGGTGTATACAATGTATTCTATCCTGTATCAGTGTATCTCTGGGTGGATACAGTGTATTCTATCCTGTATCAGTGTATCTCTGGGTGGATACAGTGTATTCCATCCTGTATCAGTGTATCTCTGGGTGGATACAGTATTTCCTATCCTGTATCAGTATATCTCTGGGTGTATACAATGTATTCTATCCTGTATCAGTGTATCTCTGGGTGGATACAGTGTATTCTATCCTGTATCAGTGTATCTCAGGGTGGATACAGTGTATTCTATCCTGTATCAGTGTATCTCTGGGTGTGTACAATGTATTCTATCCTGTATCAGTGTATCTCTGGGTGGATACAGTGTATTCTATCCTGTATCAGTGTATCTCTGGGTAGATACAGTGTATTCTATCCTGTATCAGTGTATCTCTGGGTGGATACAGTGTATTCTATCCTGTATCAGTGAATCTCTGGGTGAATATGGTGTATTCTATCATGTATCAGTGTATCTCTGGGTGGATACAGTGTATTCTATCCTGTATCAGTGTATCTCTGGGTGGATACAGTGTATTCTATCCTGTATCAGTGTATCTCTGGGTGGATATGGTGTATTCTATCATGTATCAGTGTATCTCTAGGTGGATACAGTGTATTCTATCCTGTATCAGTGTATCTCTGGGTGGATATGGTGTATTCTATCATGTATCAGTGTATCTCTGGGTGGATACAGTGTATTCTATCCTGTATCAGTGTATCTCTGGGTGGATATGGTGTATTCTATCCTGTATCAGTGTATCTCTGGGTGGATACAGTGTATTCTATCCTGTATCAGTGTATCTCTGGGTGGATACAGTGTATTCTATCCTGTATCAGTGTATCTCTGGGTGGATACAGTGTATTCTATCCTGTATCAGTGTATCTCTGGGTGGATACAGTGTATTCTATCCTGTATCAGTGTATCTCTGGGTGGATACAGTGTATTCTATCCTGTATCAGTGTATCTCTGGGTGGATACAATGTATTCTATCATGTATCAGTGTATCTCTGGGTGGATACAGTGTATTCTATCCTGTATCAGTCTATCTTTGAGTGGATACAGTGTATTCTATCATGTATCAGTGTATCTGTGGGTGGATACAATGTATTCTATCCTGTATCAGTGTATCTCTGGATGGATACTGTATACTGTATCAGTGTATCTCAGGGCAGATACAGTGTATTCTATCCTGTATCAGTGTATCTCTGGGTGAATACAGTGTATTCTATTCCATATCAGTGTATCTCAGGGTGGATACAGTGTATTCTATCATGTATCAGTGTATCTCTGGGTGGATACAGTGTATTCTATCATGTATCAGTGTATCTCTGGCTGTATACAATGTATTTTATCCTGTATCAGTGTATCTCTGGGTGGATACAGTGTATTCTATCATGTATCAGTGTATCTCAGGGTGGATACAGTGTATTCTATCCTATATCGGTGTATCTCTGGGTGCAGACAGTGTATTCTATCCTGTAACAGTATATCTCCGGGTGTATACAATGTATTCTATCCTGTATCAGTGTATCCCTGGTGCAGACAGTGTATTGTATCCTCTATCTGTGTATCTCTGGGTGGATACAACGTATTCTATCCTGTATCAGTGTATCTCTGGGTGGATACAGTGTATTCTATCCTGTATCAGTGTATCTCTGGGTGGATACAGTGTATTCTATCCTGTATCAGTGTATCTCTGGGTGTATACAGTGTATTCTATCATGTATCAGTGTATCTGTGGGTGGATACAATGTATTCTATCCTGTATCAGTGTATCTCTGGGTGGATACTGTATACCGTATCAGTGTATCTCAGGGCGGATACAGTGTATTCTATCCTGTATCAGTGTATCTCTGGGTGAATACAGTGTATTCTATTCCATATCAGTGTATCTCAGGGTGGATACAGTGTATTCTATCATGTATCAGTGTATCTCTGGGTGGATACAGTGTATTCTATCCTGTATCAGTGTATCTCTGGCTGTATACAATGTATTTTATCCTGTATCAGTGTATCTCTGGGTGGATACAGTGTATTCTATCATGTATCAGTGTATCTCAGGGTGGATACAGTGTATTCTATCCTATATCGGTGTATCTCTGGGTGCAGACAGTGTATTCTATCCTGTATCAGTGTATCTCCGGGTGTATACAATGTATTCTATCCTGTATCAGTGTATCCCTGGTGCAGACAGTGTATTCTATCCTGTATCTGTGTATCTCTGGGTGGATACAGTGTATTCTATCCTGTATCAGTGTATCTCTGGGTGTATACAATGTATTCTATCCTGTATCAGTGTATCTCTGGGTGGATACAGTGTATTCTATCCTGTATCAGAGTATCTCTGGGTGTATACAATGTATTCTATCCTGTATCTGTGTATCTCTGGGTGCAGACAGTGTATTCTATCCTGTATCTGTGTATCTCTGGGTGCAGACAGTGTATTCTATCCTGTATCTGTGTATCTCTGGGTGGACACTACGAGATATCTTTGAGCGGATACAGTGTATTCTATCCTGTATCAGTCTATCTTTGAGTGGATAGAGTGTATTCTATCCTGTATCAGTGTATCTCTGGGTGGATACAGTGTATTCTATCATGTATCAGTGTATCTCTGGGTGGATACAGTGTATTCTATCCTGTATCAGTGTATGTCCAGGTGGATGCAGTGTGTCTCCGGGTGGATACAGTGTATCTCTGGGTGGACAGAGTGTTTCTCTGGGTGGATATAGTGTGTCTCCGGATGGATACAGTGTATCTCTGGGTGGATACAGTGTGTTTCTGGGTGGATACAGAGTATTCCCTGGGTGGATACAGTGTATCTCTGGGTGGATACAGTGTGTCTCTGGGTCGATACAGTGTATTCTATGGGAGATACAGTGTATCTCTGGGTGGATACAGTGTATTCTATGGGTGATACAGTGTATCTCTGGGTGGATACAGTGTATTCTATGGGTGATACAGTGTATCTCTGGGTGGATACAGTGTATTCTCTGTGTGGATACAGTGCGTATCTGGGTGATACAGTGTATCTCTGAGTAGATACGGTGTATTCCCTGGGTGAATACAGTGTATCTCTGGGTGGATACAGTGTGTCACTGGGTGGATACAGTATATTCTCTGGGTGGATACAGTGTGTCTCTGGGTGGATACAGTGTATTCTATGGGTGATACAGTGTGTCTCTGAGTGGATACGGTGTATTCTCTGGGTGATACAGTGTATCTCTGGGTGGTACAGTGTATCTCTCTGGGTGATACAGTGTATCTCTGTGTGATACAGTGTATCTCTCTGGGTGATACAGTGTATCTCTCTGGGTGATACAGTGTGTCTCTCTGGGTGATACAGTGTATCTCTGGGTGATATAGTGTATCTCTCTGGGTGATACAGTGTGTCTCTAGGTGATACAGCATGTCACTGGGTGGATACAGTGTGTCTCTGTGTGATACAGTGTGTCTCTCTGGGTGATACAGTGTATCTCTATGGGTGGATACACTGTGTCTCTGGGTGATACAGCGTGTCACTGGGTGGATACAGTATGTCTCTGGGTGATACAGTGTATCTCTCTGGGTGATACAGTCTGTCTCTCTGGGTGATACAGTGTGTCTCTGGGTGATACAGTGTATCTCTATGGGGGATACAGTGTCTCTATGGGTGATACACTGTATCACTGGGGGATACAGTGTATCTCTCTGGGTGATACAGTGTCTCTATGGGGGATACAGTGTATCTCTATGGGTGATACAGTGTATCTCTATGGGTGATACAATGTCTCTGGGTGATACAGTGTATCTCTATGGGTGAACACAGTAAAAAGTCTGACAACACCAGGTTTTAGTCCAACCGATCGGTTGGACTAAAACCTGGTGTTGTCAGACTTTTTACTGTGTTTACGCCAGTCCAACGCCGGCATTACCACATCATCTCTATGGGTGATACAGTGTCTCTGGGTGATATAGTGTATCTCTGGGTGATACAGTGTGTCTCTCTGGGTGGATACACTGTATCTCTCTGGGTGGATACACTGTATCTCTCTGGGTGGATACACTGTGTCGCTCTGGGTGGATACACTGTATCTCTCTGGGTGGATACACTGTGTCTCTCTGGGTGGATACACTGTATCTCTCTGGGTGGATACACTGTGTCTCTCTGGGTGGATACACTGTGTCGCTCTGGGTGGATACACTGTGTCTCTCTGGGTGATACACTGTGTCTCTCTGGGTGGATACACTGTGTCTCTCTGGGTGATACACAGTCTCTCTGGGGGTTTTGTCTCTGACTCTCTCAGGCTGGGACCAGCTGTCACTCTCCGCGCGCTGCTTGTTTTGATTCTAATTGGCTCCAGCTGAGCGGTGCCCGCCCCCCGCCTCCCAGCAGCCAATCAGCGAAAGCCGTAATGCAGCAGTGCGCTGGCCCGCCAATCGGATGCTCTGTTTCGAGGCAGAACCTCGATTCGCCCCAACTGGACCAACGGTCTTCGCCCCAGAGAGAGACTCAGAACAGAGAGAGAGTATACCCAGAGAGAGTGTGTACCCAGAGAGTGTGTACCCAGAGAGAGAGTATACCCAGAGAGAGTGTACTCAGAGAGAGAGTATACCCAGAGAGAGTGAGAGTGTACCCAGAGAGTGTGTACTCAGAGAGAGAGTATACCCAGAGAGAGTGAGAGTGTACCCAGAGAGTGTGTACTCAGAGAGAGAGTATACCCAGAGAGAGTGTGTACCCAGAGAGAGAGAGAGTGTACCCAGAGAGAGTGTGTACCCAGAGAGAGAGTATACCCAGAGAGAGAGTGTACCCAGAGAGAGAGAGAGTGTACCCAGAGAGTGTGTACCCAGAGAGTGTGTACCCAGAGAGAGAGTATACCCAGAGAGAGAGTGTACCCAGAGAGAGAGTATACCCAGAGAGAGTGTGTACCCAGAGAGAGAGAGAGAGTGTACCCAGAGAGTGTGTACCCAGAGAGAGTGTGTACCCAGAGAGTGTGTACCCAGAGAGAGAGTATACCCAGAGAGAGAGTGTACCCAGAGAGAGAGTATACCCAGAGAGAGTGTGTACCCAGAGAGAGAGTGTGTACCCAGAGAGAGAGTGTGTACCCAGAGAGAGAGAGTGTACCCAGAGAGAGAGAGTATACCCAGAGAGAGAGTGTACCCAGAGAGAGAGTGTGTACCCAGAGAGAGAGTGTGTACCCAGAGAGAGAGTGTGTACCCAGAGAGAGAGTGTGTACCCAGAGAGAGAGAGTATACCCAGAGAGAGAGAGTGTACCCAGAGAGTGTGTACCCAGAGAGAGAGTGTACCCAGAGAGAGAGTGTACCCAGAGAGAGAGTGTGTACCCAGAGAGAGAGTGTGTACCCAGAGAGAGAGTGTATACCCAGAGAGAGAGTGTACCCAGAGAGAGAGTGTACCCAGAGAGAGAGTGTGTACCCAGAGAGAGAGTGTGTACCCAGAGAGAGAGTGTGTACCCAGAGAGAGAGTGTGTACCCAGAGAGAGAGAGTGTACCCAGAGAGAGAGAGTGTACCCAGAGAGAGAGAATACCCAGAGAGAGAGAATACCCAGAGAGAGTGTACCCAGAGAGAGAGTATACCCAGAGAGAGTGTACCCAGAGAGAGAGTATACCCAGAGAGAGTGTACCCAGAGAGAGAGTATACCCAGAGAGAGTGTACCCAGAGAGAGAGTATACCCAGAGAGAGAGTGTACCCAGAGAGAGAGAGTGTACCCAGAGAGTGTGTACCCAGAGAGCGAGAGTACCCAGAGAGCGAGAGTACCCAGAGAGAGAGTGTACCCAGAGAGAGAGAGTGTACCCAGAGAGAGAGAGTATACCCAGAGAGAGAGAGTATACCCAGAGAGAGAGAGTATACCCAGAGAGAGAGAGTGTACCCAGAGAGAGAGAGTATACCCAGAGAGAGAGAGTGTACCCAGAGAGAGAGAGTGTACCCAGAGAGAGAGAGTGTACCCAGAGAGAGAGAGTGTACCCAGAGAGAGAGAGAGAGTGTGTGCCCAGAGAGAGAGCAAGGATACAGAGAGAGTGTACCCAGAGAGAGAGAGAGAGCCAGAATACAGAGAGAGTGTTCCCAGAGAGAGAGAGAGTGTGTGCCTAGAGAGAGAGAGAGAGCCAGGATACAGAGAGAGTGTACTCAGGGAGAGAGAGAGAGCGCCAGAATACAGAGAGAGTGTACCCAGAGAGAGAGAGAGAGAGTGTGTGCCTAGAGAGAGAGAGAGCCAGGATACAGAGAGAGTGTACCCAGAGAGAGGGTGTGTATACCCAGAGAGAGAGAGAGCCAGAATACAGAGAGAGAGAGAGTGTGTACCCAGAGAGACATAGATGTGTGCACCCTGAGGGAGGGAGGGAGAGATTGTGTGCCCAGAGGTGTGTACTCGGGGAGAGAGAGAGAGAGAGAGAAAGGTGTATGTGTACCCTGAGGGAGGGAGAGACTGTGAACCGGGGGGGAAAGAGAGAGAGAGGTGTGTGTGTACCCTGAGAGAGAGAGGTGTGTGTGTACCCTGAGAGAGAGAGGTGTGTGTGTACCCTGAGAGAGAGAGGTGTGTGTGTACCCTGAGGGAGGGAGAGATTGTGTATCCTGAGAGAGAGAGGTGTGTGTAGCCTGAGGGAGGAAGAGGTGTGTGTACTCAGAGGGGGAGGGAGAGGTGTGTGCCCAGAGAGAGCTGTATACCTGGCTAATGGTATGTACTTGGGGAAGGCTGAGTACCTAGAGAAGTGCATATACCTGAAGGAGGTGTCTAGCCAGGGAGGGCTGTGTACTGTGGAAAGGTATGTACCTGGGGAAGGCTTAGTACCTGGAGAAGGGTATGGGGGGAGGGCTGTGTACCCAGGGAAGGGTATGTACCTGGGCAGGGCTGTGTACCTGGGGAACGTGTGTTCCTGAGGAAGTTTTGTTTGGGGAACCCTGTGCAACTGCATGAGGAGGGTCTGTGCCATAGCATTGCATAGGTTCAATACCCTCTGAGTGAAGGTGACCCCTTGTTCTAGACCAGAGGAAACAACATTCCTGTGTACAGGGGTCAGAATTTTAGACGGTGGAATGAGATCCCATCTCAAACTTCTAAACTCCAGTGAATACAGGTCCAACTGATCCTATCTCTCCTCATATAGAACATAACATAAGAACATAAGAAATAGGAGCAGGAGTAGGCCATCTAGCCCTTCCAGCCTGCCCCGCCATTCAATAAGATCATGGCTGATCTGAAGTGGATCAGTTCCACTTTCTCGCTTTCTCCCCTTAATTCCCCTGTCTATCAGAAATCTATCTACCCGCGTCTTAAATATATTTAGCGAGGCAGCCTCCACCACTTCAATGGGCAGAGAATTCCAGAGACTCACCACCCTTTGAGTGAAGAAGTTCCTCCTCAACTCCTCCTCAAACTGCCCCCACACACCCGCTTATTTTGAGGCTGTTCCCTCTAGTTCTGGTTTCCTTTCTAAGCGGAAAGAATATAACAATTCTGCCATCCCAGAAATCAGTCTAGTAAACCTTCACAGCACTCCCTCGTGGCAAGTAGATCCTTTTTTTAAATAAAGGAGACCAAAACTGTGCACACTATACCAGGTTTGTTCTCAGCAAGGCAGTGTACAGCTGCAGTAAGACATCCTTGCTCCTGTACTCAAGTCCTCTTACAATGAAGGCCAACAGACCCTTTGCCTTCCTAACTACTTGCTGTATCTGCGTTCTAGCCTTCAGTGACTGGTCTATGAGGACACCCAGGTCCCTTTGTACATCAACATTTCCCAATCACCATTTAAGTAATACTCTGCCATTCTGTTTTTCTATCCAAAGTGGATAACTTCACATTTATCCATATTATATTGCAGCTGCCATGTATATAGTAGTGGGGGATTCAGTGAAGTTAATGCCATTTGAGTGTCGGGGAGTGCTGGTTAGAATATTTATTATTGGGGATTGTCGTTGCCTGGCATTTGTATGACATGAATGTTACTTGCCACTTGTTGACCCAAAGCCAAACATTGCCCAAGTAATGCTGAACGTGGATGCTTCCGTATCTGAGGAGTTGTGAATGGTATTGAACATTGCGCAATGAGCAAGCTGACTTCTGACGTGTGCAGGGAAGGTTTTTGATGAAGCAGCTGATGGTGGTTTGGTCTAGTACACTACCCTTAGGGATTCCTGCAGAAATGTCCCACTGATCACCAGCAACCGTAACCAGAGTGCCAGGTATGACTCCAACCCAGGGAGAGCTTTGCCCCCAGTTTCCATGGACCTTCACCTTGTTTTGGCTCCTTGATGCCACTCTCAATCAGATGTTGTCCTTGGGGTAAAGGCAGTCACTCTGTCCTTAGTTCTGGAATTCTGGTCATTTGTCCATCTTTGCAGAAGGGTCAATGATCCTGGCAGAACCCAAAGTGAGCAGTGATGAGCAGATTATTGCTCTCCGCTCCGGGGTAGTACTAATGAACCATCTTCACTGAAATTATGGATAAATTTGTAGGGTGGTAATTAGGTTTGTCCTATATTTTGCAGACAGGAGATAGCTGGACATTGTGGAATTGATGCCTGTGTGGTAACTGTATTGGGAAAAAGCTTGGCTCGGGTCATGGGTAGTTCTGGAGAACAAGTCATCAGTACTACACAGGGGCCTCTCACCTTTGCTGTGTCCAGCGCAGTCAGCCATTGGTTTGCTGTGTAGAATGAATCAAGCTGAGTTAAGACTACTGTTTGTGATGCTGTGGACCTCAGGAAGAGGTCTAAAAGTTGGATTATTGAAAAGAAGAAATGCCTGTTCGATCCTATTCAGATTGGTCAAAGGTTTAGGACAAGTACTCATGGTAGCTTTACTAGTTTTATGGTGATTATTTGACTGAATGAGTCACTTGGAAGCCTCCATTTATAATCACGGAAACCTCATTGCAATTTGAGAACTTGAGTTCAGTTTCATTTTAAATCTGGAATTAAATGGTTGGTCCCTATTTTTTAAAGGGAACTTTACTGGTTCATTAACATACTTTTAAGAAAGGAAACCAGATTTCCTGACCTCTCCTGATGAGACCAACTTCCACCTTCCCAGGATAACTAGGAATGGCAACAAATCCTAACTGACTCCTAAACCCTGAGAATGAATGAAGGAAGGTGTATCAGTAACTGTCCATACTTCCCATTTGTCCAGACAAAGGTTTGTCTTAGAGCCAACATTTCAAAATCTCAAATTAGAATTACATTGTGGAAAAAAAAATCTTAGAATCATAGAATCCCTACAGTACGTAAGGAGGCCATTCAGCTCATCGTGTCTGCACTGACTCTCTGAAAGAGCATCTTATCAAGGGCCCACCTTGCACCCTGTCCCTGTAACCCCCCGCATTTACCTCACTAATTCCCCATATCCCCTACACATCTTGGGCACTAAGAGACAATTTAGCATGGCCAGTCCACCTAAGCTGCACATCTTTGGAATCTGGGAGGAAACCGGAGCACCCGGAGGAAATCTACACAGACGTGGGGAGAACATGCAAACTGCACACAGACAGTGACCCAAGGCTGGAATTGAACTCGGGTCTTGGCCCTGTGAGGCAGCAGTGCTAACCGCTGTGCCACCCCATAAGACAAAGAAACCAATGACTTATCCATGGGTAAATTTTATCACCTATAAGGTGATAAATGGTGATGTACGGCCTTGGAGGGAGTGCAGAGGAGGTTTACTCGGCTGATACCGGAGTTGAGGGGATTGAGCTATGAGGAGAGGCTGAATAAACTAGGCTTGTACTCGTTAGAGTTTAGAAGAATGAGGGGAGATCTCATTGAGACGTATAAGATGATGAATGGGATGGATAGGATAGAGGTGGAGAGACTGTTCCCGCTCAAAAAAGACAGTAGGACTAGGGGGCACAGCCTCAAGATAAAGGGGGGGCGGTTTAGAACAGAGTTGAGGAGGAACTTCTTCACTCAAAGGGTGGTGAATCTCTGGAATTCTCTGCCCGTTGAAGTGGTGGAGGCTGCCTCGCTAAATATTTTTAAGAAACGGGTTGATGGGTTTTTGATAAGAGAAGGGATTAAGGGTTATGGGGAGAGGGCGGGAAGGTGGAGCTGAGTCACGACAGATCAGCCATGATCTTATTGAATGGCGGGGCAGGCTCGAAGGGCCAGATGGCCTACTCCTGCTCCTATTTCTTATGTTCTTATGTTCTTATGAATGGTGGTGAGTGAATGGAATCGGCTGCCGTCAGTGGTGGTGGAGGCGAACTCGCTGGGGTCTTTTAAAAGACTTCTGGATGAGTATATGGGGTTTAATGAGATTGAGGGTTATAGATAGGTCTGTAGGTTGGTAGGTGTTGATGTGATCAGCACAACTCGTGGGCCGAAGGGCCTGTTTGCGCTGTAGTGTTCTATGTTCTAAACTGGGCATGTACTCGTTGGAGTTTAGAAGAATGAGGGGAGATCTCATTGAGACATATAAGATAATGAATGGGATGGATAGGAGAGGCTCTTCCCGCTCAGAAAGGACAGTAGGACTAGGGGGCACAGCCTCAAGATAAAGGGGGGGGACAGTTTAGATCAGAGTTGAGGAGGAACTTCTTCACTCAAAGAGTGGTGAATCTCTGGAATTCTCTGCCCGTTGAAGTGGTGGAGGCTGCCTCGCTAAATATATTTAAGTCACGGGTAGATAGGTTTCTGATAGACAGGGGAATTAAGGGTTATGGGGAGAGGGCGGGAAAGTGGAATTGAGCCACGACAGATCAGCCATGATCTTATTGAATGGCGGGGCAGGCTCGAAGGGCTAGATGGCCTACTCCTGCTCCTATTTCTTATGTTATGTTCTTATAAGTTACTTTAATTGTAATTCTGGGTTTGGATAACCCAATAGATAAATACATTATTAAATTGTAGAGGATTCTATTATTGTTTCAATATTCATTGGACTAACTGGTGCTGGTATTTGTAATGCAGGTTAATATTATCCAGCTGAAACCATGGCAGCAGGAGTGGTAACTAGCCTACCCACACTAACCCAAACTTCCACAGCTGCTGATTTAGTTCCATGTAAGTGATGCTTGTTCCACTTGTTACTCTGCGCAAAGCTGTTTTTTACCGTTAGAAATGAATGAAGATTGTTGCTTGTTGGCCCTGAGATTCTGCACACGTTTCTGAAACCTGCATCTCGGGTACATCGAGAACAGATGTGTGTTAATGTTGGGGCATCGGATACAGAGAGAATATTAACAGCGCCTAGAAATCAGGCAGCAGTGGAATTGGTGTAAATTAAGACCAAATGGGAGAAGGGATAATGGAACATTAGAAAAAGGTAATCTTTTTCTTAGAAATGTTTCACTGCTCCAATAAATCTACAACCACATTCGAGTCTGCTCAAATTGTTGAGATTTGACCAGCTTCCCAGCATCTAATCTGAAATGTAACACCATTGAGTTAGCTAAAAAAAATCCTCCCTTTTGTTTTGTTAAATACAGTCAGTCAAACTATTGATATTAGTAGGTGTTCACTAGTTCAGGACCAGAGAGTTACTGAAGAAGGACTTTTTGCTGAAGCTTTTCACCCTGCACTCATCAGGACCATCACAAGAATGTCAGTGGAAGAAACAATTTTATACTGTATGAGAAGAGGGTGCTGACTGCTTGACAAATGGACTCTGATTGGTAAAGGCATAAGCGTGCTGAATGCATCAGTTAATGGTGACTAACAGTTAACTGCCAAACATTGCATAACGTTGCAGGAGAAACCATTTGAATATGATGTGCATCATTTGGCAAAATGCAACCATGAGGGTTGCCCAGTGAGGTATTGGAGGAGATGGACTGGTCGTTGGTATCAGAGGGTCGGTATCAGAAAAGTTGGGGACAAATATGGAGGTGGCTATGATCAGATTGGTCATGTGGAAACTGATTGAGGGAGTTGAACTTGGAGCTTAGAGCTTTGTGTGTAGTGGGTTGGGATGTTTGGAGGGAATGGGCAGATTGCTTATGGTTTTGGGTATAAAGGGGTTCAGGGAAGTGTTTTTTAATGGGGTGAAAACTCTCCACAGAAAGTAAGAGGCTGAGAATGTCATTAATATGGGAGGGTCAGGGTTTGGTGAAGGAAGGAATTTGTATCAGTGCCTGGGACTGACTGGTTGATCAGGGAAGGAGAGTTTATATTTGATGCTGGTCTCTGGAGTGATTCTGGAGCAAAAGGAAAATGAATGAAGTAGCTTATCTGGGTCATTCAACCCATACAATCCAGTAAATCAGTGAAATTTTCATCTTATTGTATTTTGCAACACAGAAACAGGCTCTTCAGGTCAGCAGGTCCATGCTGATGTATATGTTCCACACTGACCCCTTCCTATCGAGTTCACCTCCCCCTAGCAGATTACCAATCAGTTTTCCCTCTTGTCCATTTATTCAGCTTCCCATCAATGGACCATTTCAGCCGATTCCTGTGGATCCATGTTCTCACTCATCTAGACTCTTGTGTAAGAGAGTTTGGTCTGCTTTTTCAGAGTGGAGGGTGGTGGGGTTGTGGCCTGATGTCAGGAATTATACTGTTATTTTTCAGAGGCTTGACTCCGTCTCTCTCTCACCTTCCTGAGGTCAGCAGAGGTGACGTTAGGCTGAAGGTTGGCCAGTAATAGAGGTCATGATGTAGAGATGCCGGACTGGGGTAAGACTTCTTACGGGAATAGAGGAACATGCATATTTAGATATCAGCTGGAGAGAATCTGTTAACCAGAGGTGTAGCTCAATACTAAAACAGGGGTGAATGCCATTTGGAATTCTTAGGCATCAGATCCTTGCTGGCCCCCACTATTTACTCAAGCTCACCATTGATTTGAAGAATAAGAAGGAAGTTGCTAATATAACCGATCCCATTGTCAACAGTGAACTTCTGGAAGTGGTCATTATCAAACTGGGACCCAATATCCCAAATGGTTTTATCTGGGAGCCATGGGTATAAAATACTATCTCCAGTGCCTTGCCAGATGAAGGTAAATGCGGGGTCACTTTTAACATTTAAGACAAACTTGGACAGGTTCATGGATGAGAGGGGTGTGGAAGGATATGGTCCAGGGGCAGTGGGACTAGGCAGAAAAATGAGTTGGCACAGGCCAAGAAGGGCCAAAAGGCCTCTTTCTGTGCTGTAATGTTCTATGGTTCTATAGACCCTGCTGTGTTGTGTGGAATCTGACTACCTCTAGATATCTTGAGTAACAGTCTATGGCTACGAGATGCGTCTTGCCTTGAAAGTCAAAGAAGTTGAGTTCCAACATCTGCCATGGCTGGTGTGGAAAAGTAGATGGCATCAGAAGCTCTGAGTATTAAATTATTAATGTCGCGCATGTGGTATGATAGGATTCAAACCACGGTAGGATTAAATCTTGAACCACGCAAATTTCAATGCTCTCACACTGCAGTTTGCAATGCCGAGGAACCTCCATGGAGTCTAGGAGAATCTCTTCTCATGTGGAATGACCTAACGGTATTCGTAAACTAACAGGTCATCCACTGTGGTTAAGTGACTGTGTTGCTCATGTTATTTACAGATCAGACTGTCTGCGAGGATATATTTAGAGCATCCTGGGAGGCAGAACTCACATACTTGAGCACAGTTAGTATCCTCATTTTGGGCAGATGACAGCATGGGGCAGAAATGTCAATAAACTCACTGCAGTCGTCATCACTCACCTGGTTTACCATCCCCAGGAACTGTTGGACATCTGTGTTACACATCAGTTGGGGAAAGTTGGTCATGTCTTTTGTTTTCTGGGGGTCCCTGTAGAAATACCATATCTTCAAATGATGTGGCTGAGAAATTTGCACTGCTTATTCAGTGTGAGGCCTGCTTCCTGAGGCTGGAATTGAACCCAGGTTCCTGGCACTGTGAGACAGCAGTGCTAACCCACTGTGTCACCGTGCCCGGGTCCCTGGCACTGTGAGACAGCAGTGCTAACCCACTGTGTCACCGTGCCCGGGTCCCTGGCACTGTGAGACAGCAGCGCTAACCACTGTGCCACCGTGCCCGGGTCCCTGGCACTGTGAGACAGCAGCGCTAAACCACTGTGTCACCGTGCCCAGGTCCCTGGCACTGTGAGACAGCAGTGCTAACCACTGTGCCACCGTGCCCGGGTCCCTGGCACTGTGAGACAGCAGTGCTAAACCACTGTGTCACCGTGCCCAGGTCCCTGGCACTGTGAGACAGCAGTGCTAAACCACTGTGTCACTGTGCCCGGGTCCCTGGCACTGTGAGACAGCAGCGCTAACCACTGTGTCACCATGTCATAGTTAAGTTCCCTTTGACCGTCATAAGTAGAGGATGTGGTACCCTCCTCAGGGTAAACAGACACACTGGCATCGCATATTGTGGAGATGCCGGCATTGGACTGGGGTAAACACAGTAAGAAGTCTCACAACACCAGGTTAGAGTCCAACAGGTTTATTTGGTAGCAAACACCACAAAGATTCACATTCTAATCAGTATTCTGTAAACTGTGTGTGCCTTTACACACCCTGTTTGTGATCAGAACTCCCCACCCACCTGACGAAGGAGCAGCACTCTGAAAGCTAGTGGTGTTTACTATCAAATAATCCTGTTGGACTTTAACCTGTTGTGAGACTTCTTACTGTGTTTATCACATATTGCAGCAGAGAAACTTGATGTCCATTATTTAGCTTACCCAGCACCTGAAAAAAGAGTCATGGAAATTCCTGGTGGAATGTTATCCCGGTGTCTGGTGAAAGATTTAATTTACTTTATGTAGAAAGCCCAAAGGTATATCCACACAATCGTGCTGAGTAAATAACTACTTGGATTACCCAGGATATCGAGGATCTCTGTATCCTCTTGTGGATGTAATCTGACCTTTGACTTTTGTAGATTAGTTCCTTAGATTGTGGCTGGACAGAAATTGTCTGGAGCCTCGCAAGGTGATCAGCAAATATCAATATCCCCCCCCAGCCACTGCCCCATTCCATATCCCTGTCCCTGGATCGAAATACAAGGTGATTATCTCCTGGAAGAACAGTGAGCAGCAATAGTTTGTTGTTTTACAACAAAGAACAGCACATCACGGGAAACAGGCCCTTCAGCCCATCGAGCCTGCGCTGCCCATTTTGACATTGTGAGTTCCCTCCTCTACCGGTTTTCTGCTGATTGGAGGTTCCAGGTAAACAGAAACACAGGAAATGCCCCATCCTCCCACATCTGGAATGTTCCGCTGGGCACGAGACACAATGTAAACACTTCAAGATGGTAAAGGCTTGCCGAGGGGGTGACGGGCTGAATAACCAGCTGACAGCCACATCCCAGGGTGAACTGAAAAATACCTCCGAGGCTTTCAACATGGAGTCAAAATCGGCGGAGGTTTCATCAAGCCTCTGACTACCAATGATCTGACCTGCAAAGGGACAAACCGGCTTGGAGGAGTTGTGTTTGGGGAGGGAGACCCACGGACACTGGGGACTTCAGAGCAGGGGGCTGTGTGCAGGGGGTTGAGGCTTGGAAACGGGATCATGCGTTACAGCCATCAAAACCTTCAATCAGTGTCACCGAGGGACATGTGCCAGATGCTGGTCTGACCCGGGGGGGGGGTGGTGCTTCTCCTGGGCTGCGGGTGTTACTTAAATTGGTGCTACAGGCCCAGTGTTTTGTGAAGAGGAACCTGGGTATTCACGGAAACTAGTTCATTTATACTGCACGATATGTACACGGAGGGTTCCTGAGAAGGCATATCTGCTCTGTGAGTTGTCCATCTGCTGATCAGAGTTTAACACGTGACAACAGATGCCACAAGTTCGTCGTAGTCTGTGTTACTCATTAGCATGTCTATTCCATTAGCCCTTTGCACTCAAGTTTTTTTTAATTAATTAGTTTATTTTGTATATTGTATTTTTTTTCGCTTCGCCTGTTTATCGGGAAAGTTAATAATGTTCAATCGTGTCTCTCCCCCCCCCCCCCCCCACCCACCTACTCATGCGAAAACCAGATGAAGATAAGAAGCAGTTTGCGATACCTGTCGATGTGTTTGGGTTCCGAGAAAAGCTACGACTGGAAAAGAAGGTAAAACCTGCAGTCGCTAGGAGACCAGAGTTCTCAGGATGCAATCTCTGGAATCTCCTTTTTAATTTGCCGAAACTCTTGCCATGCTCCCTATAATACAGAATGACCGGACACTTTCCCTTTCCCTTACAGAAGGAATAGCAGCCGTTCGGCCCAACAAGCAAACTTCATCATTTCTTAAGCTCACGGCTGCTTTTCCCTTAACCCCATCTTCCCTCACTATCCCCAAATCCCCAAATTACATTCGTATACAAACATTTATCCAGCTCCGTCTAGAGTATCTCCACACAGAGAATGAAGACATTTCTCCTCTCTTGCCTGAGTCTGTCACCCGTAGATTTTGACTTCCTAATCAAGGGAACCATCCTCCGAGCTACTGCTCCCATAATATTTTTATCATTGTGCACAGCCAACCTTTTTTGTACTGTAGTTCCTTTAAATAGTTTTGCGTACACGTAATTTAGTAAAGCTAAACAACTACTTGGATTACCCAGGATATCGAGGATCTCTGTATCCTCTTTGTGGATGTAGTCTGACCTTTGACTTTTGTAGATTAGTTCCACAGTTTGACCCTTGGATAGTGGCTGGACAGAAATTGTGTTGAGTCAGCTACACACTTGTGCAACTCAATGGAAATGTTTTTGTTAGCGTCTACCTTGACAACCCCCTAAAATAGTTTATAGGTTTTGATTAGATAATCTCCCTTTTTTTCCTTTTGCTATGTTTTAGGGAATTTCCAGCTCGATCTCCCCTCCAAGAATCATTTTCTTTCATTCCCAATGGGACGCAGACACTGTTAGCAAAGTCAGTATTTATTACTGATCTGAGAAAAAGTGGTGGTGGGTTGCTACACTGTGTTTGGTAGACGGTACACACTGCTGTCACTGCGTGGGGGTGATGGAGGGAGCTATTGGTTATTGTGGTGTACAGGGGTGCCAGTCAGGCAGGCTGGATGGTGTCGAGTGTTGTTGGAGCTGCCCCCATCTGGGCAGGTGGAGAGTATTCCATCACACTCCTGACTTGAGCCTTGCAGATGGCAGGCTGGTTTTGGGCGTCAGGGATTAAGTTATTTAAATTCCCAACTTCTGATCTGCTCTTGTGACTATGGTACTTACGTGGCTAGTCTAATAAAACTTCTGGTCAATGGTAAACCACGGGCTGTTGATAGTGGGGGATTCAGTGAAGGTAACACCTTTTGAATTTCAAGGGGAAATGATTAGATGCTCTCTTTTTGGAGGTGGTCATTGCCCGGAACTTGTGTGACACAAATATTGCTGTGGGATCTTTTACACCCACCTGAGAGGGCAAACAACCTTGTCTAACAACGACAGGAATTGCTGGAAAATCTCATCAGCTCTGATAGCATCTGTGGGGAGAGAATAGAGCCAACGTTTTGAGTCCAGATGACCCTTTGTTAGAGCTGAGAATCAACAGGAATTTATACTATTGAGGAGTTGGAGGGGGGGTTGAATGGGACAAAGGGAGGGGTGGAGAGGGGGCCAAGAAGAAGAGCTGGAATGGGAAATGGAAAAATAGAGGTGAGAAAGAAGGACGATAAAGTGAATGGATGAGATGAAGCAAAATGAAATGAAATAAATGGAAATGGGGCGAAGGTGGAGGTTAGAGCTCTGAAGTTGTTGAACTCAGTGTTCAGTCCGGAAGGCTGGAAAGTGCCCAGTCGGAAGGTGAGGTGCTGGTCCTCCAGTTTGTGTTGGGGTTCGCTAGAACATTGCAAAAGGCCAAGGGTGGAGAGTGTTCAATCTCTGCAGTCAAAGCATCATCCTTCACCATTTCCACCAATTCCAGCATGATGCCAATATTCAACACATCCCCCCCCCCCGCTCCCCGCATTCCACAGGGACCATTCTCTCCGGGATACCCTGGTCTACTCCATCACTCCCAACACTTCACCCCTTGCACATGGCACCTTCCTATGCAATTGTAGAAGGTGCAACACCTGCCCCTTTGCCTCCTCCTTGCTCACTGTCCCAGACTCCCAGACACTCCTTTCAGATGAAGCAGCGCATCACATGCACCTCCTTCAATCTGGCCTATTGCATTTGCCACTCCCAATGTGGTCTACTCTACATTGGAGAGACCAAACACAGACTGGGTGACCACTTTGAACACCCTTTCCTGTTGGTTTGCCGTTTCAACACCCCACCCTGCTCTCCTGTCCACATGTCTGTCCTTGTCGTTTGGCAGTGTTCTAGTGAACTCCAACACAAACTGGAGGAACGGCACCTCACCTTCCGATTGGGCACTTTACATTCTTCTGGACTGAATGGAGTTGAGGAGGAACTTCTTCACTCAAAGGGTGGTGAATCTCTGGAATTCTCTGCCCGTTGAAGTGGTGGAGGCTGCCTCGCTAAATATATTTAAGTCACGGGTAGATAGGTTTCTGATAGACAGGGGAATTAAGGGGAGAAAGCAGGAAAGTGGAACTGATCCACTTCAGATCAGCCATGATCTTATTGAATGGCGGGGCAGGCTCGAAGGGCTAGATGGCCTACTCCTGCTCCTATTTCCTATAGACTGAATGTTGAGTTCAACAACTTCAGAGCACAAACTCTAGCCTCCACCTTCACCCCATTTCCATTTTTATTTTGTTTAATTTCATTTCATCTCATTCGCCCATTTTATCATCCTTCCTTCTTTCTCAGTTACGTTTTTCCACTTCTCCGTTCCAGCTGTCCTCCTTGTTTTTCACCTCCACCAACCGCGTTCCCCCCCCACCACCCCACCCCCTTTCAGGGCAACTGCCACATTCCCCAGGCAGTCATTTAACAATCTACCTCCATTCTGCCCTTGTCGCATTTCGGCCACTTTATAGAACATAGAACACTACAGCACAAACAGGCCCTTCGGCCCACAAGTTGCGCCGATCACATCAACACCTACCAACCTACAGACCTATCTGTAACCCTCAATCCCATTAAATCCCATATACTCATCCAGAAGTCTTTTAAAAGACCCCAGCGAGTTCGCCTCCACCACTAATGACGGCAGCCGATTCTATTCACTCACCACCCTCTGAGTGAAAAACTTACCCCTAAGATCACTTCTGAACTTCCCTCCCTGTACCTTAAATCTGTGTCCTCTCGTAGCGACCATTTCAACCCAGGGAAATAGCCTCTGAGAATCCACCCTATCTATTTCTCTCAACATTTTGTAAACCTCTATCAGGTCGCCTCTCAACCTTCGTCTCTCCAGGGAAAAGAGTCCCAGCTTTCTCAACCTGTCTTCATAAGGCATGCCTCCCAGTCCAGGCAACATCCTTGTAAATCTCCTCTGTACCCTCTCACTAGCTTCTACATCTTTCCTATAGTGAGGCGACCAGAACTGCGCACAATACTCTAAATGAGGCCTGACAAGGGTCTTATAAAGTTATATATATATATAATATATATTTATGTATAAAAGTTTCAAGAGGTGGCTGGACGCAGCACTTGGGGCGAATGGGATCAAAGTTTATGGGGAGAAAGCGGAATTGGGCTATTGAGTTGGATGATCAGCCATGATGGTGATGAAGGATGGAGCGGCTTGAAGGGCCAAATGGCCTCCTTCTCCTATCTTCTATGTTTCTGATGGACACTTTTTTTTTTAGTACCTTTTTCGGCCTTTTGTATCCTCATTTACATTCCCTTTTCCCCCTTAGACCCCCCATCACCCTCATAATATAAATCTCTGCTGATTCTCTGTGATCTTCTCAGTTCTGACAAAGGATAATCTAAACTCAACATGGCTCTATCCTCTCCCAGTGAGAAGTCTCACAACACCAGTCGGAAACCTGTTGGACTTTAACCTGGTGCTGTGAGACTTCTTACGGTGTTTACCCCAGTCCAACGCCGGCATCTCCACATCACATCTATTCTCTCCCCATGGAGGCTGTCTGACCTGCTGAGATTTTCCAACATTTTCTGTTTTTGTTTTAGATTCCGACATCCGCAGTATTTTGCTTTTATATCGGCTGAATATCCGGTGTGTAAAACAGTAGCTCCAACTGATATCCTCTTTAAAATTTATTTAGCTATTGTGTGGCCTGTTTATTTTGAGGTGTGTGGTACCCTTAAATTTATTTCGTGTACCTGGTTCCACAAATATTCTGAAAAGGGATGAACAGCCTTTGTGGTTCTATAAAAGACCCACAGAATCCTTGTAGCACAGAAGGATGACATCTTGATCCATCAAGTCTGCACTGATCCTCCAAAAGAGCATCCCACCCCAGCCTGTCCCCGTAAACCCACGCGTTTACCCTGATAATTTCCCTAACCTGCGCATCGTTGGACTGTGGGAGGAAGTACGTACAGACTCCACACAAGACAGTCACCCAGTGCTGGAATTGAACCCGGGTCTCCGGTGCTGTGTGGCAGGAGTGCTAACCACTGTGCCATCCATCCCTTTCCAGCTTGCTACATAACCACGCACACACAATTCCCGCAGTGCGGAAGTCCCTCGGTGCCACACTGCTGTGTGTTTCTAGGTTTTGTGCTGAAGTCGCTGGCCTGTGAACCGAACCCGTGAGATTCTGGCAGTGGTTTGCACGGTTTCTCGTTTTGACGGGTTTGGGAAGTTGCTCCCCAATCCATGTGTTAGTGACCATCACCACTGTTGTCTGTTGTTGAGCCGAGTTCTTATGTTTTCCTATTTAGGAGGCAATAAATGCTGAAGGTGTCCCGGGTTATTCTAAAAGCACCTATGCATCAAGAAGAAAAGTTAATCCTCACTTGCAGCGAAGATTTGTTTTGGAGAATGACGTTGAAGAGAAAGATGAGGGAAAAGAAGATTCCAAGTTTTCGTGTTTTATCATCGGAGGTAGAAGTTGATTTACGCTGGAGAATTTTTTGATTTGCTCTTGGGGTGTGGGTGCATGTCAAACCTGCCGTCCCTCTGGGTGTGTGCTCACAAACCTTGCTGTAGACCTTGTGGTGAAAGTGCTTGCACGTGAGGTTTTGGGGATGATATCCGGATACCAATCCAGTGATGGTGAAAAAGCACCAATATTTGTCACGTGGGAATCTACCTGCAAAGCATCCCACAGATGGGACACCCTCCTGCCAACTGGAAAATTGATGAAATTAATGTACCAATTAACTTTACAAAGAACAACACAGCCCAGGAAACAGGACCTTCGGCCCAACGAGCCCGCGCTACCATTTTAACACTGAGTCCCCTCTCCAGCCATGACCCTTGTCTATGCTTATGGCAGTCCACACTGAGGGAAATTAATTTAGGGACAATTTGTTACACCAATCAGCCTAAGAGCACGTCTTTGGGGAGTGGGAGGAAACCGGAGAAAACCCACGCCAGCACGGGGAGAATGCGCAAACTCCCACAGACACCGGCCCAAATCCATGTGTCTGCACAGCAAACAGTGATAGTCACTGAGCTGTCGTGTTGCCCAGCATCTGGTCCAGTTTAAGCGTACACTAACGACGTGAAGTACTAGGCTACTCTCGAAACATCCAAGAGCAGCCCTCGTACGACCCACCCCGTGTATGCCCCTCGTTGGACAACAAGGCGGACCAATGCACCTGTGGATTTACAAAGGAATATTTTCCCTGAAATAGCTTCCAAACACAATGAGATTCAACACTGACTGAATTGTGGGTAGTCGGTGAGTGAGATTATATCCGGGAAAGAAGTCAATGGGAAACCCAGAGATATAAACTTAGAAAAACATCTCGTGAAGAACCCTGTAGGAAGAGCTGTGTTTAAAAATACTTTTTTTTTAACAGGTACTTCCATGAAGAAATCTGGACTAAAAGAATACATTGACCAACAGCGGGATTTATTCTTTCTACAGGTACTTATTTTAACAATACTTTTGTTGCTTGATAGTTGTGAAATATCTTCACCCCAATATTGAGAATCAGGGTGGACAATTAACCCCACGAATTGCTTCAGAGGCAGCCAATGTGCCAATTTTGTATGCTGAGCTAATGTAAATGATTCCAGTGTGCAGCCAGTGTTAAGTGTGCTATTGATTGGCTGCACACTACAACCTCCGAGTAGAGGGCACAAAATCATGAGGGAGTGGTACAAGTTCAAACTGACTTGAACCTTTTAAAGGGGAGGTGCGTTTTGGTTGGGGCGGCTGCCATCAAAGATTTTGACCTCTTGAGAGATGCAGGTTGATACAAATGAGAGCAACTTGCTTCCAGGTTTTCCAATGCAGAGTTGGATTCCTTGGCCTCGGAGTTGGGGAAGACATGGTCATCTGTGCACAGGAGGCTCTCCAGACCAAGTTTACAATGGAATTAGAAGCAGAAGTTGTGACAGTCAGGAGTTTCACGTTGATGGTGCTGTGTGTAGATCCTCAATGACTTCACGTGGGTGAATGTTATTTCCCACCAACTGCACCATAAATCTCTCTCTCTCTGGGAAACATACCGTATGCTCCACCACTCATTTCCCAACAATCTCCATCAACCAAGACTCTGATCTAACGCTCATGACTTCACCCCACCCTCTCACACACAGCATTGCTGCAAACCTCTCACTCACAGCTGGTACACAATGCCAACTGTTCAGTCACGACAACCACATCACCCAAACAGATTGCACCACACTGACTGGTATAACAGAAGGTAGCGATACCCAACTGGGTGGCCATCAAGTGTTTACAAATCCCTGATGCAGAAAGTGCTGCTCAAAACTGGAGTGACTGCAGCAAGCCTGGAACCATCACTGACAAGGGAAGGGGTGGGGATAGGGGCATATCACTGGCCTAATGATCCAGAGGTGCATGTTCACGCTCTGGGGACTTGGGTTTAAATTCCACCATTCCAGATTCCAAAGCAATAGGATTAATTATTAAATGTTCTCTAAGGTGGTCGAGCAAGACATTCAGTTGTATCAAACCACTAAAAACAAGTCAATAAAGAATGAAAGCGTGCAGGCCACGCTGTATCAACCTGCGCACTGGAAACAACAATGGCAAACTCAAGCACTGGGGGCTTGTACCAAAGTTTGGAAAGCTAGTCAAACATCAGCCTGACATAGTCATACTCACGGAATCATTTCTTAATAGGATTAAAGAGATGAATGGGTGGCTCAGGGATTGGTGTGGGAGGAATGGGTTTGAATTCATGGGGCATTGACACCAGTATTGGGGTAGGTGGGACCTGTTCAGATGGGATGGTCTTTGTCTGAACCATGCTGGGACCAGAGTCCTGGCGAATCGTATAACTAGGGCTGTAGATAGGGCTTTAATCTAATTAGTGGGGCGGGAGGGTGCAGGGGTGGGGGAAATTACAATGTCTAAAGTAAAGGAGACAGTATGTGTACACGTTAATGTTGAGGATGTTCCACTAATTAATTGAGTAGGAGGCTCAGGAGAAGTTAGTAGCGTTTCTACAAATAAGGTCTAAATAAAAGCTGGTATAAAGGCTTGAAATGAACTGCAAGGTGAGGTGGTTGAGGCAGATATATTAGCCACATTTAAAACTTGTCTGGATAGACATACAAACAAACTGGGAAGAGAGGGATATAAGCAGTTGGTTTAGATAGGATAGGGCTTGGAGGGTGGAGGAGCGTGTTCCTGTGCTGTACTGTTCTTTGTTCACATTGAGAATATTCTCCACCGTTCTGTGTGGCACTATCACCCTGCTAAATGGGATAGATTTTGAACAGATCTGGTTACTCAAAACTGGGCAAACATGACGCGCAGCACAATCTGTAGCCTCATAGTCTGGCATGTCCCCCAGTCAGGGATCAATCCTGGTTCAATAAAAAGCACAGGAACAACACCAGGCACACCTCAAAACAACGTGTCCATCTGGTGAAGCTACAACACAGGACTACAGAGCCCCCTGTGCACAGGACTACAGGGGGACTTTAAACTAGAAAGGATGGGGGGAGGGAATTGTGATGGGGAGACTGGGATCGAGGAGGTTAGCTCCCAGGTAGGGGAGGACTGCAGGTAGTATGAGAGGGAGGTTAGACAGGGGGTGGAGAAGGGAAATGTCCAGACCGAGGGGCTGAAGTGTATCTATTTTAACGCCAGGAGTGTACTGAATAAGGTAGATGAGCTTAGAGCGTGGATTGCTGCTTGGGAATGTGATGTGGTGGCCATTATGGAGACTTGGATGTCTCAGGGACAGGACTGGATACTTTAGGTGCCAGGATTCAGATGCTTCAGGAAGGACAGGGAGGGAGGCAGAAGAGGTGATGGAGTGGCACTGTTGATCAGGGACAGTGTCATGGCTGTAGAGAAGGAGGATGCCGTGGAGGGACTGTCTGCAGAGTCTCTGTGGATGGAAGTTATGATGTGGGTATGCCGGCGTTGGACTGGCGTAAACACAGTAAAATGTCTGACAACACCAGGTTTTAGTCCAACCGATTTATTTGATAATATTCTCACAAACAAGCAAGCTTTCGGGGTTAGCCCCTTCGTCAGGTGAATGAAGAGTTCTGGCCTCAGACAGAGCATATAAAGCACAGACAGTTTAGAGATTGCTGATTAGAATGCGAATCCTTACACCTAACCTGCTGTTCAAGTCTTAAAGTGGCTGATAATGTGAGTGGAAGGAGCACTGATCACAGTTTAAAGAGATGTGTATTGTCTCCAGACAGTACAGTGAGTGAGGTTTTGTAAACCCAGGCAAGTCACGGGGGTTATGAACAGCAAAGGGTCGATAACTTTGCTGGGTGTTTTCTATAGGCTGTCCAATAGTGACAGGGAAGTTGAGGTGCATATAGGGAAACAGATTCTAGAGAGATGTAGGTTGTTGTGATGGGAGACTTTAATTTCCCAAACGTTGATTGGAATATCCCTAGGGTAAGGGGTTTAGATGGGGAGGAGTTTGTTAGGTGTGTTCAGGAAGGTTTCCTGACACAGTACGTGGATAAGCCTACGAGGGGAGAGGCTTTACTTGACCTGGTACTGGCGAATGAACCAGGACAGGTGATGGATCTCTCGGTAGGAGAGCATCTTGGGAATGGTGACCATAATTCTATCTCCTTCACAATTGCATTGGAACGAGATAGGATCAGGCAGGCTAGGAAGGTGTTTGTCTGGGGTAAGGGGAAATACGCAGACGTCAGGAAGTTAATTGGACAAATAAACTGGAGGGAGGCGTTCTTAGGGAAAAGTACCGAAGGAAGGTGGCAGATATTCAAGGAATGTTTGTCTGGAGCTCTGCATGACAACGTTCCGTTGAGACAAGGGGGTTTTGGTAGATCGCGGGAACTGTGGTGCACGAAGGCTGTGTTGAACCTAGTCAGGAGGAAAGGGAAGGTGTACGAGAGGTTCAGGGAACTAGGAGAGGTTAAAGATCTTGAGGAATATAAGGACTGTAGGAAGGAACTTAAAAGGGAAATTAGGAGAGCCAGAAGGGGGTCATGAGAAGATCTTGGTGGGTAAGATTAAGGAGAATCCCAAGGCCTTCTATAAATATGTGAAAGGTAAAAGGATGAGAAGAGAAGGGATAGGACCTATAAAAGGTGAAGGGGGAAAGGTCAGTGTGGAACCAGAAGAAATGGCAGAGGTACTTAATGAGTACTTTGCCTCAGTATTCACAGTGGAAGCTGATCCGGGAGATTTTGCTACGGATTTGCAGCAAATGGAAAAGATTGAGTTTGTGGATATTAAGGTGGAGGATGTGTTAGAACTTTTGAATTCTATCAAGATTGCCAGGACCAGATGGGATGTACCCCAGGATACTGTGGGAGGCGAGGGAAGTGATTGCAGAGCCCCTGGCGATGATCTTTGCGTCGTCGATGGAGATGGGAGAGGTTCCGGAGGATTGTGGATGTGATTCCTATTTTCAAGAAAGGGAGCAGGGATAGCCCGGGAAATTACCGCCCGGTGAGTCTGACCTCAGTGGTTGGTAAGCTGATGGAGAGGCTTCTGAGGGACAAGATTTACGAACATTTGGAGAGGTTTGACATGATCAGGAATAGTCAGCATGGATTTGTCAAGGGCAGGTCGTGCCTTACGAGCCTAGTTGAGTTCTTCGAAAATGTGACTGAACACATTGACGAAGGAAGTGCAGTGGACGTAGGGCCTTTGGCCTTGTGGATCCAGAACTGGCTTGCCTGCAGAAGGCAGAGAGTGGTTGTGGATGGGTCTTTTTCTGAATGGAGGTCAGTCACCAGTGGAGTGCCCCAGGGATCTGTTCTAGGACCCTTGCTGTTTGTCATTTTCATAAATGACCTAGAATGACCTAGAATTCTGAGGGAGTGTTTAGAAAAGAGTTGTGAACGAGTCTGCTTTAAATCAGCGCCAGGTTTAAAAGGAGGCCTGGTGTAGACAGCGGGCAGCGTCTGAGCGGGCAGTGGAGTGAGTGGGAAGCAGAGTGAGCTAATAGGGCTTAATAACAAAAAAGGGCTTGAAGGAAAAAAGGCCAGGTGATTTTCTTTGAAAAAACAAAGAAAAATTTTTTTTTTCTCAAATCTACTACTGTGAATAATGGATGTGTGGTTTCTGTATGATGTGGGAACTGGTGGACCCCAGGGTCCATCCTAGTGACCATGTCTGCAGTAAGTGCAGGTTGCTGGAGGAGCTCCAGCTCAGGGTAAATGAGCTGGCCTCTGAGCTACAGACGCTGAGACTCATCAGGGGGAGAGAGGGTGCCATTGTCAATGGGGTGCAAGTGACATCTACCCCCCCTAGACTGGCTAACTCTAAGGGTCAGGGACAAGAGGGGGCTGCTGGGAAGAGGAAGGGGGGTGAGGAGCGGAGGCCTCAGCCTCTTAATCTGCATAACAGGTTTGAGATTCTTGCTGCCAGTCTGGAAGAGGACGAGGCAGTTGAGGTTGGTGAGCAGATTGCACACGGTACAGTGATGCAGCAGGACATAGGCAAAGAGAAGGGGAAAAGGAACGCAGTAGTAATTGGGGACAGTGGGGTGAAGGATATTGACACTGTCCTTTGTCACAATGACAAAGTGCACAGAAGGGTGTGTTGTCTGCCTGGTGCTCGGGTACGGGATGTCGCAGCTGGGCTGCAGAGGAACCTGGAGTGGGAGGGTGAGAATCCGGTCGTTGTGGTGCATGTGGGTGCCAATGACGTAGGCAAAGTGCGAACTGAGGATCTGTTGAGGGAGTATGAGAAGCTGGGAATGGAATTAAAAAGTAAAACCGACAAGGTGGTTATCTCTGGGCTACTGCCTGAACCGAGTGCAGACGGGCATAGGGTTGACAGGATAAAGGAAGTGAATGGGTGGCTCAGGGATTGGTGTAGGAGGAATGGGTTTGACTTTATGGGGCATTGGCACCAGTATTAGGGTAGGTGGGACCTGTTCGGGCGGGATGGGGTTGGTCGGAACTGTGCTGGGACCAGAGTGCTGGCGAATCGATTAAAGAGGACTGTAGACAGGGCTTTAAACTA
This sequence comes from Prionace glauca, assembly GCA_037974335.1. Taxonomy (NCBI): domain Eukaryota; kingdom Metazoa; phylum Chordata; class Chondrichthyes; order Carcharhiniformes; family Carcharhinidae; genus Prionace; species Prionace glauca. Next base: position 9,380,481 of record CM075739.1, on the reverse strand, counting down.
ATGGGGGGTGGGGTGGGGGGGGGGGGGGGCGGTGTGCGAGGGTAGGTGACCTTACGAGGTCTAAAGTTAAGGAGAGGGTACAGGTAAGGGAAGAGGCCGAGGATGTCCCAATAAGAGAGGGAGTAGGGGGCGTGAGTAGGGTTAGTGGCGTTACGGCAAATAGGGTCCAGATGAAGGCTGGGATGAAAGCGCTGTATCTGAATGCACGAAGCATTCGGAATAAAGTGGATGAGCTGGTGGCGCAGATCGACACAAATGGACATGATCTGGTGGCCATTACAGAGACGTGGCTGCAAGGTGACAGGGACTGGGAGCTGAATGTCCAAGGGTATCAAGTGTTTAGGAAGGATAGGCGGGAGGGAAAAGGGGGGGGGGGGCGTAGCTCTGCTGATTAAGGATAGCATCAAGGTGGTAGCAAGGGATGATATTGGAGCCAAGGAGCAGAACGTGGAATCGTTGTGGGTAGAGATTAGGAACAGCAAAGGGAGGAAGACGCTGGTGGGTGTCGTCTGTAGGCCCCCGAATAATGATCTGGAGGTGGGGTGGGCTGTTAACGCGCAAATAAGTGCGGCGTGCAGGAATGGGACGGCCGTAGTTATTGGGGATTTCAATCTGCATATTGATTGGTCGACCCATGTTGGACACGGTGGGCTCGAGGAGGAGTTCTTGGAATGCTGCAGGAATAATTTCCTTGAACAGTGTGTGTTGGAGCCGACGAGGGAGCGAGCTATCTTGGATCTGGTGCTATGTAATGAGGCGGGAAGAATTAGGGACCTTGAGGTGAAGGATCCTCTTGGAGAGAGTGATCATTGTATGGTGGAGTTTCTGTTGCAGATGGAGGAGGAGAAAGTGGGTCCCCGGACACACGTCCTTTGTTTGAATAGAGGGGAGTACGGTAGGATGAGAGAAGAATTGGCGAATGTGGACTGTGGGAGGGTCTGCTGACCCTCCCACAGTCCACTAGGTTGATACCGGAGTTGAGGGGGTTGAGCTATGAGGAGAGGCTGAATGAACTAGGCTTGTACTCTTGGAGTTTAGAAGAATGAGGGGAGATCTCATTGAGACATATGAGATGATGAATGGGATGGATAGGATAGAGGTGGAGAGACTCTTCCCGCTCAAAAAAGACAGTAGGACTAGGGGGCACAGCCTCAAGATAAAGGGGGGGGGCGTTTTAGAACGGAGTTGAGGCCTCATTTGGAGTACTGTGCGCAGTTCTGGTCGCCTCACTATAGGAAAGATGTAGAAGCTATTGAAAGGGTGCAGAGGAGATTTACAAGGATGTTACCTGGACTGGGAGGCATGCCTTATGAAGATAGGTTGAGGGAGCTGGGACTCTTTTCCCTGGAGAGGCGAAGGTTGAGAGGCGACCTGATAGAAGTTTATAAAATGTTGAGAGGAATAGATAGGGTGGACTCTCAGAGGCTATTTCCCCGGGTTGAAATGGTCGCTACGAGAGGACACAGGTTTAAGGTGCGGGGAGGGAAGTACAGAGGTGATGTCAGGGGTAAGTTTTTCACTCAGAAGGTGGTGAGTGAATGGAATCGGCTGCCGTCATCGGTGGTGGAGGCGAACTCGCTGGGGTCTTTTAAAAGACTTCTGGATGAGTATATGGGGTTTAATGGGATTAGGGGTTATAGATAGGTCTATAGATTGGTGGGGTTGATGTGATCGGCGCAACTCGAGGGCCGAAGGGCCTGTTTGTGCTGTAATGTTCTATGTTCTATGAGGAGGAACTTCTTCACTCAAAGGGTGGTGAATCTCTGGAATTCTCTACCCGTTGAAGTGGTGGAGGCTGCCTCGCTAAATATTTTCAAGAAGCGGGTTGATGGGTTTTTGATAAGAGAGGGGATTAAGGGTTATGGGGAGGGTTATGGGGATTAAGGGTTATGGGCGGCACGGTAGCACAGTGCGGGCGGCACGGTAGCACAGTGGTTAGCATTGCTGCTTCACAGCTCCAGGGTCCTGGGTTCGATTCCCGGCTCGGGTCACTGTCTGTGTGGAGTTTGCACATTCTCCTCGTGTCTGCGTGGGTTTCCTCCGGGTGCTCCGGTTTCCTCCCACAGTCCAAAGATGTGCGGGTTAGGTTCATTGGCTATGCTAAAATTGCCCCTTAGTGTCCTGGGATGTGTAGGTTAGAGGGATTAGCAGGTAAATGTATGGGGATAGGGTCTGGGTGGGATTGTGTTCGGTGCAGACTCGATGGGCCGAAGGGCCTGTTTCTGCACTGTAGGGTTCTATATTCTATTCGAGTGCCGGAATGTGGAACTGAGCCATGACAGATTAGCCATGATCTTGTTGAATGGCGGGGCAGGCTCGAAGGGCCAGATGGCCTACTCCTGCTCCTATTTCTTATGTTTCTTATGTTCTTATGAGGAAGTGGAGGGATGGGTTAGTAAGTTCGCTGATGACACGAAGGTCGGTGGTGTTGTGGATGGTCTGGAAGGATGTCAGAAGTTGCAGCAGGACATAAATAGGATGCAGGACTGGGCGGAGAAGTGGCAGATGGACTTCAACACGGATAAATGTGTAGTCGTCCATTTTGGCAGGACCAATGGGATGAACGAGTACACTATTAAGGGCAGGAGTCTTAGTAGTGTTGAAGAGCAGAAGGATCTTGGGGTCCGGGTCCACAGGACTCTTAAATCGGCCTCGCAGGTGGAGGATGTGGTCAAGAAGGCGTATGGTGTACTGGCCTTCATTAATCGAGGGATTGAGTTTAGGAATCAGGAGGTAATGCTCCAACTTTATAAGACCCTTGTCAGACCCCACTTAGAGTACTGTGCGCAGTTCTGGTCGCCTCACTACAGGAAGGACGTAGAAGCTATTGAGAGGGTGCAGAAGAGATTTACAAGGATGTTGCCTGGATTGGGAGACATGTCTTATGAGGATAGGTTGAGGGAGCTCGGTCTCTTCTCCCTGGAGAGACGAAGGTTGAGAGGCGACCTGATAGAGGTATATAAAATGTTGAGAGGAATAGATACGGTGGATTCTCGGAGGCTATTTCCCAGGGCTGAAATGATCGCTACGAGAGGACACAGGTTTAAGGTGCGGGGAGCAGGTACAGAGGAGATGTCAGGGGTAATTTTTTCACTCAGAGGGTGGAGAGTGAGTGGAATCGGCTGCCGTCAGTGGTGGTGGAGATGAACTCGCTGGAGTCTTTTAAAAGACTTCTGGTTGAGTATATGGGATCTAATGGGATTGGGAGTTGTAGATAGTTCTATGGCCTGGTACGTATGGATGTGATCGGTGCAACTTGTGGGCCGAAGGGCCTGTTTGTGCTGTAGTGTTCTATGCTCTATGTTCTATGTACTTATGTACCAAGCAGCAGGCTAAGTGATCCCACAACCAGCAGATCAGATCTAAACTCTGCTGTCCTGCCACATCCAGTCGAGAATGGTGGTGGACAATTAAACAACTCACTGGAGGAGGAGGCTCCACCAATACCCCCATCCTCAATGATGGAGGAGCCCAGACGTTAGTGCAAAAGATAAGGCTGAAATATTCATAAAAATCTTCAGCCAGAATAATGGATGATCCATCCCAGATTTCTCCAGACGTCCCCAGCATCATAGAGCTCAGGCTTAAGCCAATTTGACTCACTCCACATGATATCAAGTGGCTGGAGACACTGGATAACTAAAGGCAATGGTCTTGATAATACTCTGGAAATAGTTGTGTGGCACTATCTGTACGCTCAATGGGATGGATTTTTGAAGAGATCTATTAACTTAAACTTGCTCAACCATGAAGACTTGTGCTCCAGGACTTTCTGTATCTCTAGCCAAGTTGTTCTAATAAAATTACATACAGAGTTTACCCAGCAATCTGGAGAAGTGCGGAGGTGCGTCCTGTACACAAAAAATAGGCAAATCAAACCCAGCTAGTCACCTACTACCTATCTGATTACTTTCGATCATCAGTGAAATGACAGGAGGGGTCATCAACAGTATTATCAAGTTGCAATTACTCAGCTCACTGATGTTTAGCTTGGGTTTCACGGGGTCTCTCAGCTTCTGACCTCATCATAGTCTTGGTTCAAACAAGGACAAAAGGTGAAAGCAGCATTTGACCAAACGCGGCAGCAAGAAGCTGAAGCAAAATTGGAGTGAATGGGAACGGGGGGAGAATCCTCCATTGGTTGGAGTTATACCTTGCAGAAAGGAAGATTGTTGTGATTGAAGATCAGTAATCTCCATTCCAGAACTTCATGGTTTACCATTGAATGTCAAGAGCCAATAGTCAGATTCTCTCTTGTTGGAGATCGTCATTGCCTATCACTTACGTGGTGCAAAAGTTCCTTGCCAATTGTCAGCCCAAGCCTGGATATTGTTAAGGTCCTGCTGCATTTGGACATGGACTTATTCAGCCTCTCACGAATAGTGCTGAGCATTGTGCAGTGATCTGTAAACATTCCCACTTAGGACCTTATGATGAAAGGAAGGGTCACTGAAAACGCAGCTAAAGATATTCCTCAGGGGTCTGTCCAAGGACCAATCACCTTCAGCTGCTCCAGTTATTCCCTGCAGGAAATTCTTGGCAGCAAGATGGATAAGAAAGATTTATAGGGTTGGGTCAGAATTCAATTTAATTAAAACTGGAAAATGAAGCAGGTCTCAATAAGTGACCATGAAACAAACACTGATTGTCGTAATATCCATCTGGTTCACTGATATCCCCGTAGGGAAGGAAATCTACCATCCTTATCTTGCCAATGTGTGACTGCAGACACAGCGATGTGGCTGATTTTTAACTGGTCTCTGAAATGACTTAGAAAACCATTCAAGGGGTGATTAGGAATGGGCAGCAAATGTTGGCCTTTCCAGCAAAGGCTACATCCTGTGAAAAGATTGAAAAAAAGTTTACAAGATTGTCCTTGGTGCTTTTTTTTAAAATAAAATGCCCCTGGGTAAAAGACGTGGGTTTATATTGTAGTCTCTGAATATTAAAGGGCCAGGATTTTCCAGCTCTTCACACCGGTGGGATCCCCCAGTCCCGCCCGTGTGAATTGCCTTGCTGCGAGAAAAGCTTCAGTTCACTGAACTGGAACTCCCTACAGGCCCAGTACGACAGCTAAACGTGACAGGTTTGCTTTGCTGAAGGGCATTAGTAAACCAGTAGTGTTCTCAACCACAACCCAACAGCTTTCAAATTGTACTCACTCACAAATCATTGATGAATTTAGTTACTCAATTTGGCACGGTAGGACTTGAACCTGTCACTCCAGTTCCATAACTACTAGGTACAACATCCACTCCTGTTACAGCCAGAACCCGAGAGTCTTTCAGTTAGTACATTGACATATATCAGTTCATTGGATCAGGCATTGGCTAGCTGATAGAAGACAGAGGGTGATGTTTGATGGGAAATATTCATCCTGGAGTTCGGTTACAAGTGGTGTGTCTCAGGGACCTGTTTTGGGGCTACTGCTGTTTGTCATTTTTATAAATAACCTAGATGAGGGTGTAGAAGGATGGGTTAGTAAATTTGCTGACGACACCAAAGTTGGAGGAGTTGTAGACAGTGAGGATGGATGTTACAGTTTGCAGAGGGACATAGATAAGCTGCAGAGCTGGGCCGAGAGATGGCAAATGGAGTTTAATGCAGAAAAGTGTGAGGTGATTCACTTTGGTAAGAGTAACAGGAGTATAGAATATTGGGCTAATGGAAGGACTCTTGGTAGTGTTGACGAGCAGAGAGATCTCGGGGTACATGTGCATAGCTCCCTGAAAGTTGGTACCCAGGTTGATAAGGTTGTTAAGAAGGCGTACGGTGTGTTAGCTTTTATTGGTAGAGGGATTGAATTTCGGAGCCGTGAGGTCATGTTGCAACTGTACAAACTCTGGTGTGGCCGCACTTGGAGTATTGCGTACAGTTCTGGTCGCCGCATTATAAGAAAGATGTGGAGGCATTGGAAAGGGTGCAGAGGAGGTTTACCAGGATATTGCCTGGTATGGAGGGGAAGGTCTTATGAGGAAAGGCTGAGGGACTTGAGGTTGTTTCGATTAGAGAGAAGAAAGTTGAGAGGTGACCTGATTGAGGCATACAAGATGATCAGAGGGTTAGATAGGGTGGATAGTGAGAGCCTTTTTCCTCGGATGGTGATGACTAACACAAGGGGACATAGCTTTAAATTAAGGGGTGATAGTTATAGGAGGGATGTCAGAGGTAGGTTCTTTACTCAGAGGGTAGTAAGGGCATGGAATGCCCTGCCTGCAGCAGTTGTGGACTCGCCAACTTTAAGGGCGTTCAAATGGTCAGTGGATTGGCATATGGATAACATTGGAATAGTTTAGGTTAGAGGGTCATTAGATTGGTTCCACTGGTCAGCGCAACATTGAGGGCTGAAGGGCCTGTACTGCGCTGGAATGTTCTATGTTCTATTGTGAATTTCTGCTCTTTGTGAATATTGAAGTTTGAGGCAAGTATGAGCCAGGATGTAAGTGATGGTAGGTGGTGTCAGTACAGTCAGATTCCAATTCCAATCGATCGCCAAATCAATAGATCCTATTACTCATGTGGCAATCTATCTGTCTGCTCAAACTCCTAATTCCAGCTCTGTTGGTTATCTGCAGTATACGTTGGGAGTGAAAGAAAATTCACTAGCAGCCTTGCAACAAAGAGTTCAAGAAGACCAGCAACAGATCATTGAGGAAGAAAAACAATTCCAGCAAAATAAAGCCAACACTGAAAAATTATTGATGGAGAGTCAGAACGAGACAACAGAAGCTCTGTCACGGTACTGGAGTCATTTATTGATGCGAGCGTTTGTTTCAAAATAGTTTGCTCCAATCTAGCATTTATGCAATAAATGGGAGCTTGTATGATTTAAAACTGACCCTATTTTGCAATGTAATGACAGCAAAGCAGGCAGATGATTGATCTATAAGGGAATCCAGGCCTATAGAGGATAGGCAGAAAAGGATCTTGTTCAGTGATAGGACAGGTTCAATGGGTTGAATGGCCTATTCCTATCTCTTATGACACCATTTATCCTGTAGTTGTCAGTTATTCTTCCACTCTTTCTCTGTGTTGCTGTTTTAGTTTCCTACACCTTTACTTTTCCTCTGAATCCCAATGGATGGCTTGTATACTCTCTCTTCTTATTGTGATGCCTGTCCATTCCTACAAGGGGGTTGTCTGCTTGCCTCATCCTCAACCACTCCCTTCAACATAACTTCCACCCCTTCCACTCGGAGCGGTGCTTGGGTAAGCATGGAGGCAGAATGAATGGGGGAGATAGGATAGGGGTGCATGGAGAGCGAGGGAAGATGTTGGGGTGAATGGGAGGGAGGGAAGGCATCAGGATGTGTGGGGAGCAGAAAGAGAATGTATCTGTCTGGACGAACCCTGCAGATAAATTCAACTATCCCTGCAACTCTGTGTTAGGAAATTTCTCTTTCTCTTACTCTTTGTCCTAAACCTCTTGTGTTTAATTTATATTCCATGGTTACTCCTTCCAGATCCCACTCCCAGGACTTTTACTTTCGGATCCAGATTGCAGAGCCAGGCTATTTCCCAGTTCTGGAAACCTGAACTGAGAGGAGGTACCCTGGCTCATCAGAGTTTTTTTCTGGTGAGGCTGGGGTTGTTGGAAGTTGTGGTGGGTCGTCCAGCAAACAGTTCAGAGAATGAGGTGGAGCAGGTTGGAGGGTCCATCTTGGTGCATTGACACTTTTTTCTTAACAGCTACGACAAAGAACAGCCCTCCACACACCCCGCACTTCCACACGCTCCCCAAGGCCAACCCATGCCAACAAATCCCCTCTATCCATTTCCATGGCCTCTCAGACTCTTCAAGCCAAACTGTGGCCCTCTATTTACCCCCATTGCCCTTTGTAACCTTTACCAACTTAATGCCAAACCACACCTACCCAAACCCCTGCTTACTACTCTTTGCCCTTACATCCACCATGCCAACTCAACCAACATTCACCTTGGGCATATCTCTGGAACCAAGCTGAGTTGAGACTAACTAAAGTTCTTAAGTGTCGGTTGAAGAATTTACTATTAAAAATGTTCTCATTGATTATAAACTCATTCGCAGGTTGGAATTTTACTGCCCTACCCAGCAGCCGAGGGGTGAACAGAGGGAAGGTCCATTGACCTAGGGTGGGATTTTATGGTTTCAAGACGAACAAGACCGTGAAATTGTGCCCATTACATTTGTCCTCCTTTACTCTCTTCTAAGAACAAGCATTGGAATTCATAGCCCTGCTTCGAAGTATCTTTAACCACTTGGAGCTGTTAATCAAACTGTGAAATGGCAGGCACCATGTTGTGATGTACTCACCCTGCAGCGCTAATACAGTACTGATAGTCCTTAGAAACATATCAACAGATAGAGTGAAATAGCAAGCAGTGATTTTTTTTTTGGTAACACTCCAGTTAGTTTTTTTAAAGGACAAGAGCTTTGAATCTGTTGCCAACATTTCAGTTGCTTTTGACAGTTATGTGTACATTTAACAATCCCAAAGGGTGCCCCAGAACCATATCCAAGCAGGTACCCTACCTCCAAAAGGGTACTCTACCTATCCAAATAACTGCAAAGTTTAAACCTGCTCCTTCCAGGTCTAATCTACATTGTGTTGTATTTCCCACTTCCAGCTGATGAAAATCAGGAAGCAGCTGCTGTTTTATCCGGGAATTTTGGATGTGTGCCATTTGGAACCAACCCCATCCCATTCCCCCCTCTGCAAAAATGGTAGTTGCTGTGTTAAACTTTTCCTTTATTACGGATATTAAAACCAACTGGTCTGTGATTCCCTGAATTTGCTCTGTCCTTTCATAAATGGATATTGCATTGACCATTCTCCAATCCCCTAACTCCGATCCACAATCAGATACATAACTCTTCCGGTCGCCTGCCTTTCCATCTATCAGCCGAGTTCAGGATCTAACAACATATTCCTTCTGGACCTGAGAGTTTGTTTCCTTTTATCGATGAAAGTCTGGGAGAAGAGGGGTGTCAGTAACTGCACAACTCCCCCACTTGGATGATGAGGAGAATGGTATCCTCTTTCTCCTCTGTCTAATTCTACAAGACATTTTATAACTGATGTTAACATTTTGCTTTATTCTTTCAGAGCAGAAGAAAGTACAAAAGAGAGATTTCGCACAGTAGCTTCGATAAACAATCTCGCTGAGGAAGCGGAAAGACTCAAGAGGTGTGCAGCATTTATTTTGGAGCCTGATGTAAACTGTGCCACGTACCTTTCGCATGTAAAAGCTACCCCTGAGCACTATCAATGTTTAGCTGTAATAACACATTCACTTCAGTTGTGCGGCTTAGTGCTACAACTCCTGTCTCTGTAAGGGAGGGGGAGACACCATAGAGAGATTTGAAAATGAGGAAGTAGAGGTGTTGTTTAACTAGGAGCCAGTGTCAGCCAGCAAGCAGCGGGGTGATAGTTCAAAAACAAGAACAGGAGCAAGAGGTAAGAAATGAGTAACTATCAGGTCAGAGGTGACGATCACGAGGGCTTAAGGTAAGGGGGGGGGGTGAGGTATAACTCAGATATCAGAGGGATGTATTTTACACAGAGGGTGGTGGGGGCCTGGAGTGCGCTGCCCAGTAAGGTGGTGGGGGCGGACACGCTGGGATCGTTTAAAAATTACCCGGTCACATGAGCAGACTGGGAATGGAGGGATACGAATGGATGGTCTGGTTGGACCAGTGCGCGGCGCAGGCTTGGAGGTCCTGTTTCCCGTGCTGTACTGTTCTTTGTTCTGAGAAGCCCCTCGAGTCTGCTCTGCGATTCAGTAAGATTATAAATAATCTGTTTGTGGCCTCAACTCCGCTATCCTGTTTATCTAACTCAGCCTTCAATATATTCAGTGTCCCAGCCTCCCTTGCTCTCTGGGGAAGAGAGTTCCACAGACTACTGACTCTCGGAGAAAAAACTCTCCTCATCTCAGTCTCAATTGGCAACACCTTATTCTTAACTATTTCTAGACTTCCACAAGAAAGCACATCCTCGCAGCATTTACCCTCCCAAGACCCATCAGAATCTAATGTTTCAGGGGGCTAAGGAAACTTGGCATGTTCGCTATGACTCTCACCAACTTGTACAGGTGTTAGATATGAAGCATTCGTTCTGGATGTATCACAGCTTGGTATAACTCCTGCTCTACCCAAGACTGCAAGAAACTACAAAGGATTGTGAATGAAGCCCAGTCCATCACTCAAACCAGCCTCCCTTCCATTAACTATGTCTACACTTCACACTGTCTTGGCAAAGCAACCATCATAATTCTCTCTTCCACCTTCTTCCATTGGGATAAAGATACAAAAGTCTGAGGTCATATGCCGACCAACTCCAGAACAGTTTCTTCTCTGCTGCCAACAGACTTTTGAATGGACCTACCTTATATTAAGCTGATCTTTCTCTACACCCGAGCTATGACTGTAATATTACAGTCTGCACCTTCTCCTTCTCCCCTATGTACCCTGTAAACAGTATGTTTTGTCTGTAGAGCATACAAGAAGCAATACTTTTCACTGTATACCAATACATGGGACAATAAATCAAACTCCTACTTTTATATTTTCTTCCCTCTTCCAAAAACATTAACATTCCTAATCACTTACTGCACCTGCACACTCACTTTTTGTGATTAATATATCAGGACACCAGTGACACACGTGGTAATGTTCTGCAATCTCTCTCCATTCGATTAATTTACTGTTTTTCTGTTATTTCTGTAAAATGGACTATTTTCCCACATTGTCCTCCATTTGCTAATTCTTTGCCTGCTCACCTAACCTATCTATATCCCTTCGTAGACTCCTTCTCCTTATGTCCTCTTGACAACTTACTTTGCTGCCTGTCTTTGTGTCATCAGGAAATTTAGCAACCATTTATTCATCTTTCATCCAAATCATTGATGTGGATTGTAAAGAGTTAGAATCATTGATCCCTACAGTGCAGAAAGAGGCTCTTCGGCCCATCGAGTCTCCACCGAACACAATCCCACCCAGGCCCTACCCCCATATCATACCCACTAATCCCTCTAACCTGGACACTAAGGGGCAATTTCTTAGAATGGCCAATGAACCTAACCCGCACATCTTTGGACTGTGGGAGGAAACTGGAGCACCCGAATGAAACCCATGCAGACACGAGGAGAATGTGCAAACTCCACACAGACAGTGACCCGAGCCGGGAATCGAACCCAGGACCCTGGAGCTGTGAAGCAGCAGTGCTAACATGCCGCGCTGGTTGAGGCACTAGCTCCACTCGTGGTATCCTGGCAACCTGAAGAAGACTCATTTTTCAAATGGAAACTTGGTAAGGGCACAAGCAATGGAGTTTTGGATAACCCCAAATATACAAACACTAGAACGTGGGGGGCCAGCCACCAGTGCATTGCAGGGGTCAGGTTTAAAGTTAACAGAGGTATGGATGAGGAATTCAGCAGCAGTGGATTGAGGCAGGGGTGTGGGAAAATGTTACAGAAGTAGAAATGGTCTGAGAGGGTGGTGGAGATGATTCAAGTACGGATTTTCAAAAGATAATTGAGAAATCATCTGAAGATTAAAAAATATCTTCCCCCAGTTGCAAGAAAGAATGGGGCACTGGGGCTAGCTGAGTTGTTTTTGCCGAGGGCCAGCATGCACCCAGTAGGCTGAATGGCCACCACCTGCTCTGTACCCATTCTGTTGGCAGACTACGTGAAGTCACCTCCCTCTGCTGCTTAGTCACAGAGCTCCTTTGCTGTGGCCATTATCTTGTTCAGTGTTGTATGTCAGAGATACATACCATCTCCCTGTTCCTTCATGACCTTCACAGCCATTTTTGGTGTTATTAGAACTTAGAACCCTACAGTGCAGAAAGAGGCCCTTCAGCCCATCGAGTCTGCACCGAACACAATCCCACCCAGGCCCTATCCCCATATCCCTACATATTATACCCACTAATCCCTCTAACCTACACATCCCTGGACACTAAGGGGCAATTTTTTTTAGCGTGGCCAATTAACCTAACCCGCACATTTTAGTAAAGGAAAGATATTTATTTCCAAGGTGTCATTAGTGACTTCAGAAAGTCCCAGTGCTTTATAGTCAATTGAATAATTTTGAAGTGGTCACTTATTGTGATGTGGGAAATGAGGCAGGCCAATTTGGACCCCACAAACAGCAATGTGATAAATTTATTTTCATGATGTCAAAAATGGTGGCCAATTTCTAAAAATTTAGATTCTATTTGAAAAATTCACAAAAGGCAAAGTCTCTGTTCAAAAGACATAACCAAAGCTTATTTTAAACACAAAAAAACTTACAAGACAGATAAAATATTAACTGGCTGTAAAAGTTTAAAGTTTATTTGTCACAAGTAAGTTTACATTAACACTACAGTGAAGTTACTGTGAAATTCCCCTAGTCACCACGCTCTGGCATCTGTTTGGGTCAATGCACCTAACCCAATGCACGTCTTTCAGAGGAGATCATCAGAGGGTCAGAAAGCCCAGATTCAGCGTTATGAAACCATTCCAAAGGTCTGAGGCACTCAGCCAAACTACAGAACAATTATACTCTTCGATACCTAGGAAAAATCTCCTCATTTAGCTTGGATCCAGTTTCATTCAGTGTTAACATGTCAGTCCGATACAAGAATTTCCATATGCCACTCGATATAACGATATTTCATTTGTCCATTTAGTTCTGGACATTTTTCCACTTGGTTTAGCCCACTTCCTGGCTGCTATGTAGTTAGGGACACTTCTATAACTAAACCTTTCACACAGGCACATTGCCAAGACAGAGAGAGAGAGAGACATGTGTCTCTCTGAGCCTTTAGAAAGACACTTTCTTATACCTGGACAACATGTTTTAATATTTGTCCCGGGACTTGAAACTTCTAATGCTCATTCTGCTGACTAATGGACTCCCAACTCTGAACTACTCACCTTACCATTATACTTTTGTAGCATTTTTGACTGAGATGAACTGTACATTTGTATTAAAAATATATTGAATACTTCAATATACACTTTAAAACCATGTTCATTTCAGTTTAATACTGTTATTGCATTTACATGAGCCAACCATTAACATTAACCCATTAGAATCATTTAAACACTTCTAGCTACTCTGTTACTTTAAGATAAATCTGTGAATCTAAGTAGCTGATCTAAAATTCCCTTCCACACTTGACATTCAAAGTTCCAACCTCAAAAAGTAGAAAACTACACCAACTATTTCAATCTAACTTTTCCCATCTGTTTTCACCCTTGTATTTCACTCTCTCGATCTAATACATATCCACGCCACTCACATGGCTTTGTTTCCTTATGTCCATTCACATGTAGACCACCGTTCTGGATCTGAACCCAACACTTCTCCACTTCCCCATTTCTCTCCTTATCCCACCTGCCTTCAGGTATTCCACAATATTCCGCCATTCACTGTCGTCCATTATCTCATCATAATGATAAAAAGCTTGGATCGACACTTGAATTACTGCTACCCGTACAGCAAAAGCCAGGAAAGGTTGATTAAAGTGGATCGCTGTTTCCAGGCTGGCACAGGGATGATGGACCAAATGATTTCCATTTGTGCTGCACAGTCTCTGCGTTTCATTGGGCAGAATCTTGTGGAGGTGATGGGGAGTTCATCCACAAGCCGGAGAGGCCCCCTGCATCACCACTTTTTGCAGAGACCTGTCGCCACATTCAGGTGCTTAAAAGGCCAAAGGCAGACCTTCCCCTGGAATCCAGGACCTCAGCGATGGAAGTCTGTCCCACCAAGCACTGCTGACCAATGAGAAGCTCTTCTGTACTCAATGGCAGCATCAGAAAGCAGTCCCTGCCACTGGTTCTACACCTACTGGAGGACTATGGTGGGGGATACCCAGGTGGGTGAGGGTGGGAGGGGAATTTTGGGGTGGGGGTTGCAGGGGGAGAAATGGGGGTGAGTTGGCAGCAAGGCTGGAGTGGGTCCAACCTCCTCCTCTATGCTGTCTGTTGATAAGGCACTGAGTGTTTTTAGCTGAGGGGCTCCCTGATGCTTACCAAGTAAAGTATGGTATAGAAATGTAAGTTATCTTATGGCAGCACGGTAGCACAGTGGTTAGCACTGCTGCTTCACAGCTCCAGGGTCCTGGGTTCGATTCCCGGATTGGATCTCTGTCTGTGTGGAGTTTGCACATTCTCCTCATGTCTGCGTGGGTTTCCTCAGGTGCTCCGGTTTCCTCCCACAGTCCAAAGATGTGCGGGTTAGGTTGATTGGCTATGCTAAATTGCCCCTTAGTGTCCAGGGATGAGTAAATTAGAGGGATTAGTGGGTATAATATGTAGGGATATGGGGGTAGGGCCTGGGTGGGATTGTGTTCGGTGCAGACTCGATGGGCCGAAGAGCCTCTTTCTGCACTGTAGGGATCTATGATTCTTATCCAGAAGGTGCCACTTCCAACATTATATTGTGTTCAAATCTCAGACATGGGCTTCTGATTCAGGCATGAGATTTAACGTACCCACCGCGGGGTGGGACTTCCTGGCCGTGTTCACCCCGAGACCATAAAACCTGCCCTGAGCTCAATGGACCTCTGCGCGGTCCTGTCCCACCAGCTGCGGTTCCCACGGTGGGCAGAACGGTAAAATTCCGTCCCAGGTAATTTTGGTGATCACGAGCATGTTTATTTTTCACGTTGTAGTGACATTGTGAAACTGCAGCAAGAACTGAATCAGTGTATTATTGCTAAGAATTTTTTTGAAGAACTCTCCCCCGAGGAATGGAAGGAGCAGAAATTGAAAGAAAGACGGGTTTCTCAAAACGATAGCAATGACTCTGGGAGTGAAATTGTTTTCTACATCCCAGTACCTCCAAAAGGTACGTTGTTCCAATTATCCAACCTAATATATTTTGTCCTTGATTTTGTAACAGACACGGTAGCGAGGTGGATTGTGTTATTACTGACCCCCCTTTCCCTGTTCTGTCCATGACAATGATAATTTTAATGACTAATTTAATTTGTTTGCCTTGTTGAAATTGGCCACATTGTATTTCTCAAGCCTTGGTTTATGAAGTTGAATCTTTAAGTGTTACTCCACAGCAAGTTCTTTGGAGATCTGGTGACGATAGCTCTGCCTTTGTCCGTTTCTAAAAACAGAATTTAAACAAAATAAAGAAGAGAAACGTACTATAAAGATGTTGTTCTTTCATGCCTTCTCAGCATGGCAGTATGAAGATAGTATGATGCTAACGCCCAGGAAACAACAATGGGGTGGGAAGGGAACATGTGGGTGGGGTTTGCTTTCTACACTTTCAGCTGGTTTCCATTGCCAGACTGATTTTGTCCTGTTGTGTGGGAGGCGGGATGGAGGGATGGGTAGCCAGTCACAGTGTGGGATAAGAACAACACAGCACTTCACCCCCACAAGCCCACGCCACCCGTTTTAACACTCAGTGAGTGCCTCATTCCAATCCTCCTACCACTTTTGTCTACATCTTGTGCACTCTACAATAAAGGGATGGAGGGGATAGGTGCAGCTTTGGTCAATCCTGTCAGTCACAAGGGTCTGGTCGTGGAAGAGGCTAAGGCCCAGACTCCAGATCCATTCCTCTCACTGGACTGATTATTATTCATTAATTAGAAATTATGTCATTGGCATAATCCATTCACTACAGCAACTGAAGACATTTCATTAACACATTTTATCATCAGAAATTATTTCATTCCGAATGCTTTATTTTGGTTGCCTCACGCTGTTCATTTCAATGGAGGATACCGAAATCTCTCTCAAATGTCAGATTAAAAAAATCACAACGCTGCTTTGATATTTTAACTGTGCTTTGCTTCACCGATAATGGTCCAGCCCCCCCACTTTGCTTTCGATTTTCGCAATGGGAAACGTTTCCCGTGGAGATGGGGCTTTGCTGAGTTATAAATTATTTGTAAAGTATTTCTCAGGTATGTATTTGTACTAATAATGGATTGTTACTTCCTAACAGCCTCTACAAACAAGGGAGTTAAATATCGTCACAATTCGCTGGCAAATAATTCAGCACTTTCCTTCATTGTTTCATAGCCACTGTATCAATCGATAAATTCTGCTGGAGGAAAATGGTTTTGAGAACCTCTGGTTTTCAATGGGATCTCCCAGCCTGTGTGAGGATGGAGAATTATATCAAAACCAAAGAAACCTATCTCTATTCTACCAAATCTGCTTGTACTCACTTTGTGTAGCCTCATAATTGTTGATGTTTTTGAAAGTTTTCACGCCAGTAACATTTTGTCTCTATTTTCTGCAGGTGAAGTGGATGTTCGTCCATTGAGTGTTTTATCTCTCATGAGGGGGAACCTCAGGTTTTTAACACTCCTGTGGTGGGATTGCTGTTCTTCAGAATCCGTTTTGTTGGTGCTGAGGGGAAAAAAAAAAGAGTCAAACTGTGATACATCCACGGTGATAATTAATAAGCAGTTGCCGAATCAAGAGTCAAACACGTGGCGCAGAAAGAGGCTATTCGGTCCATCGAAAGAACCATCCACAATTGGCCCCCAGCTCTTTCTCTGCTGCTGTGCCAGCATTTCCCTTTCAAGAATATTTCCAATTTCAAAGAACAAAGAAAATTACAGAACAGGATCAGGCCCTTTGGCACCGACTATACTGCCCATCTGAACTGAAACCACCCCACCCCGACTCTTCCAAGGACCATATCCCTCTGTTCCTATCCTATTCACGTTTTTATCCAGACACCCCTTAAAAGTCACTATTGTACCTGCTTTCACTGTCTCCCCCGGCAGCGAGTTCCAGGCACTCATCACCCTCTGTAAAAAAAAAATCTGCCTCGTACATCTCCTTTAAACCTTGTCCCGTGCACCTTAAACCTGTGCACCCTAGTATTTGACTCCTCCACACTGGGAAAACGCTTCTGACTGTCCACTCTGTCCGTGCCCCTCATAATCTTGCAGACTTCTATCAGGTCACCCCTCAGCCTCCATCACTCCAGTGAGAACAAACCAAGCTTCTCCAACCTCTCCGTGTAGCTAATGCCCTTCATACCAGGGCAACATCCTGGTAAATCTTTTCTGTACCCTCTCCAAAGCCTCCATATCCTTCTGGTAGTGGAGTGACCAGAATTGAACATTATATTCCAAGTAGGGCCTAACTAAGGTTCTATAAAGCTGCAATATGACTTGCCAGTTTTTAAACTCAATGCCCCGGTTGATGAAGGCAAGCATGCCGTATGCCTTCTTGACTCCCTTCTCCACCTGTGTTGACACTTCCAGTGGCCCACATACCTGTACACCCAGATCCCTCTGCCTATCAATACTTAAGGGTTCTGCCATTTACTGTACATTTCCCGTCTATATTAGGCCTTCCAAAACACACTACTCATATTTGTCCGGATTAAACTCCATCTGCCATCCCTGTGCCCAAGTCTCAAGCCCATCTATAGCCTGCTGTATCCTCCAACGGTCCTCATCACTATCCGCAAATCCACCAACCTTTGTGTCATCCGCAAACTTACCAATCAAACCAGTTACGTTTTCCTGTAAATCATTTAATATATTTATATATATTACAAACAGCAAAGGTCCCAGCACTGATCCCTGAAGAACATCACTAGTCACAGCCCTCCATTCAGAAACGCAGTCTTCCATTGCTTCCCCCTGTCTTCTTTGACCAAACAAGTTCTGTATCTATCTTGCCAACTGACCTCTGATCCTATGCAACTTCACCTTCTGCACCAGTCTGCCATGAGGGATCTAGTTCAAGGCTTTACTCAAGTCCATGTAGACAATATCCATTGCCCATCAATCATCTTCGTCACTTCCTCAAAAAACGTGATTAACCTAGTGAGACACAACCTCCCCTTAACAAAACCATGTTGCCTCTCACTAATACGTCCACTTATTTCCAAGTGAGACTAAATCCTCAAAGAATCCTCTCCAATAATTTCCCTACTGCTGATGGAAAGCTCACCGGCCTGTAATTACCTGGATTATTCTTACTAACCTTCTTAATAAAGGAACAACATTGGCTGTTCTCCAACCCTCTGGGACCTCGCCTATACAATGAGAAGTCTCAGAACACCAGGTTAAAGTCCAACAGGTTTATTTATTGGCACAAGCTTTCAGAACATTGCTCCTTCTTCAGGTGTGTTCAAAAACAGGGCATACGTAGACCCAAATTCAATTCACAAGGTAATGGTTGGAATGCGAGTCTTTACAGGTACAGACAATGTGGGTGGAGAGAGGATTAAGCACAGGTTAAGGAGGTGTAAATGGTCTCAAGCCAGGACAGTTAGTGAGATTTTGCAAGTCATGGGGGTTACAGATAGTGTGACGTGAACTCAAGATCCCGGTTGAGACCGTCTTCGTGTGTGGAACTTGGCTATCAGTCTCTGCTCAGCGACTCTGCGCTGTTGTGTGTCGTGAAGGCCGCCTTGGAGAATGCTTACTCGAAGGTCAGAGGCTGAATGCCCGTGACCGGTGAAGTGTTCCCCAACAGGAAGGGAACACTGCAGCCTGGTGATTGTCGAGAGGTGTTCATTCATCCGTTGTCATAGTGTCTGCACGGTCTCCCCAATGTACCATGCTTCGGGACATCCTTTCCTGCAGTGTAGACAATGTTGGCCGAATTACAAGAGTATTTACCATGTACCTGGTGGATGGTATTCTCACGTGTGATGATGGTATCCATGTCGATGATCCGGCATGTCTTGCAGAGGTTGCTGTGGCAGGGTTGTGTGGTATTGTGGTCACTGTTCTCCTGAAGGCTGGGTAGTTTGCTGCGGACAATGGTCTGTTTGAGGTTGTGCGGTTGTTTGAAGGCAAGAAGTGGGGGTGTGGGGATGGCCCTGGCGAGATGTTCGTCTTCATCAATGATATGTTGAAGACTCCGGAGAAGATGCTATAGCTTCTCCGCTCCGGGGAAGTACTGGATGACGAAGGGTACTCTGTCCACTGTGTCCTGTGTTTGCCTTCTGAGGAGATCGGTGCGGTTTTTCGCTGTGGCACATCGGAACTGCCGATCTATGAGTCGATCTTATGAGGGCATCTTTCAGTGTCTGGAGGTGTCTCCTTATCTGATCCTCCTTATCTGAGCAAATCCTGTGTATACAGAGGGCTTGTCCATAGGGAATGGCTTCTTTAACATGTTTAGGGTGGAAACTGGAGAAGTGGAGCATTGTGAGATTGTCTGTGGGTTTGCGGTACAGTGAGGTGCTGAGGTGACCATCCTTAATGGAGATGCGTGTGTCCAAGAATGCAACTGATTCTGGGAAATAGTCCATGGTGAGTCTGATGGTGGGGTGGAATTTGTTGATATCATCATATAGTTGTTTCAGTGAATGTTCACCATGAGGCCAAAGGAAGAAAATGTTATCGATGTATCTAGTGTACAGCATCGGTTGAAGATTCTGTGCAGTGAAGAAGTCTTGTTCGAACCTGTGCATGAAGATGTTGGCATATTGAGGTGCAAATTTGTCCCCATGGCTATTCCATGTGTCTGGATGAAAAACTGGTTGTTGAAGGTGAAGACATTGTGGTCCAGGATAAAGCGGATGAGTTGTAAAATACATCTGGAAACTGGCAGTTGTCAGTGTTGAGTACTGAGGCTGTTGCAGCAATGTTTGGGGTGGGGGGGGTGGTTGCTGGTGCAGAGCGTTGAGACATCCGTTGTGACAAGGAGGACTCCTGGTTCAACTGCTCCGTGTGTGCTGAGTTTCTGTAGGAAGTCTGTAGTTCGCGACAGAAGCTGGGGGTTCTTTGTACAATGGGTTTCAGGATGCCCTCGACATAGTTGGCAAGATTCTCACACAGGGTCCCATTGCCCAATACCATGGGATGGCTGGGCATGTTGGCCTTGAGTATCTTTGGGAGGCAGTAGAGATCTCCAACACTGGGAATACGTGGGATGAGAGAATGGAGGCTGCTCTGAAGGTTTGCATTGAAGGTCTTGATCAATCTGTTGAGTTGATGGATGTGTTCTTTGTTCAGATCTACGGCTAACTGTCTGTAGTGTTCCTCATTGTTCAGTTGTCAGTACACTTCTTTACAGCAATCCGTTCTGTTCAGTATGACAGTGATCTGCTGGTTTGAAGACAATATTGTGGTTGGTCTTGAGAGTGCGGATGGTGTTGAGTTGTGCTTGGGTAATATCGAGGGCATCCTGAAACCCATTGTACAAAGAACCCTCAGCTTCTCTCGTGACATTATGGACTTCCTACTGAAACTCAGCACACATGGAGCAGTTGAACCAGGGACACTCCTTGTCACAATGGATGTCTCAGCGCTCTACACCAACATCCCCTACAACGATGGCATTGCTGCAACTGCCTCAGTTCTCAACGCCAACAGCTGCCAGTTTCCAGATGCAATTTTACAACTCATCCACTTCATCCTGGACCATAATGTCTTCACCTTCAACAACCAGTTTTTCATCCAGACACACGGAACAGCCATGGGGACCAAATTTGCACCTCAATATGCCAACATCTTCATGCACAGGTTCGAACAAGACTTCGTCACCACACAGGACCTTTAACTGATGCTATACAGCAGATACATTGATGACATTTTCTTCCTTTGGCCTCATGGTGAACAATCACTGAAACAACTATATGATGATATCAACAAATTCCACCCCACCATCAGACTCACCATGGACTATTCTCCAGAATCAGTTGCATTCTTGGACACACGCATCTCCGTCAAGGACGGTCACCTCAGCACCTCACTGTACCGCAAGCCCACAGACAATCTCACAATGCTCCACTTCTCCAGTTTCCACCCTAAACATGTTAAAGAAGCCATTCCCTATGGACAAGCCCTCTGTATACACAGGATTTGCTCAGATGAGGAGGATCGTGACAGACACCACCAGACCCTGAAAGACGCCCTCATAAGAACAGGATATGGTGCTCGACTCATAGATCGGCAGTTCCGATGCGCCACAGCAAAAAACCGCACCGATCTCCTCAGAAGGCAAACACAGGACACAGTGGACAGAGTACCCTTCGTCGTCCAGTAATTCCCCGGAGCGGAGAAGCTATAGCATCTTCTCCGGAGTCTTCAACATATCATTGATGAAGACGAACATCTCGCCAGGGCTATCCCCACACCCCCACTTCTTGCCTTCAGACAACCACTCAACCTCAAACAGACCATTGTTCGCAGCAAACTACCCAGCCTTCAGGAGAACAGTGACCACAATACCACACAACCCTGCCACAGCAACCTCTGCAAGACATGCCAGATCAGCGACATGGATACCATCATCACACGTGAGAACACCATCCACCAGGTACATGGTAAATACTCTTGCAACTCGGCTAACATTGTCTACCTGATATATTGCAAGAAAGGATGTCCCGAAGCATGGTACATTGGGGAGACCATGCAGACGCTACGACAACGGATGAATGAACATCGCTCGACAGTCACCAGGCAAGACTGTTCCCTTCCTGTTGGCAAACACTTCAGCGGTCACGGGCATTCAGCCTCTGACTTTCGGGTAAGCCTTCTCCAAGGCGGCCTTCATGACACACGACAGCGCAGAGTCGCTGAACAGAGACTGATAGCCAAGTTCCGCACACATGAGGACGGTCTCAACAGGGATCTTGGGTTCATGTTGCACTATCTGTAACCCCCGTGACTTGCCTGGGTTTGCAAAACCTCACTTACTGTACTGTCTGGAGACAATACACATCTCTTTAACCTGTGATCAGTGCTCCTTCCACTCACATTGTCTGCACCTTTAAGACTTGAACAGCAGGTTAGGTGTAAGGATTCGCATTCTAATCAGTAATCTGTAAACTGAGTGTGTGCCTTTATATGCCCTGTTTGTGATCCGAACTCCCCACTCACCCGAGGAAGGAGCAGCGCTCCGAAAGCTAGTGTTGTTTTGCTGCCGAGTAAAACCTGTTGGATTTTAACCTGGTGTGAGAGTTCTTCTCATCTTCTTGCTTCACACTGCCACCTGCTGCTGCAGTTTGGGGATGTCAGCATTTTCACAAAGCTCTATTTTTACCTGTTTCGCAGCCTGTCTTTTCTGAGTTCACACATTTCATTGTGCTGACATGGTCTATGACTGTCTCGTGTTACATTTGGGTATTTTTTCAATTGCTTTTGGGTCTCCCTGCCCTCTTGGTGCTTTATTCGAGCTATTCCATAACTTGCTTAAGGTTTGCACTCTTCAAGTTTAAAATTCTGGTCTAGGCTTTTAATAGCTCACCTGATATGGTCGAGGATTAATCTATATCTTTGTCTTACATTGTCAGCCATTTCACCAAGTAGGTATAGTGCAGGGGAATAGCATAAAGTTATAATACTCGTTTGGAGAGGCAGTGCAGACATGATGGGCTGAATGGCCTCCTTCTACACTGTAATAATTATTGTGAGTCTGTGCTGCAAGAATGTATTAATGTATACTTCCTCTGATACTCTCCGAGATGCCCAGATTTGTGTTTGGTTTGGACCTTGCCTAGTCAAAATTAGTCTGGTGATGTTGATTTTTGATTTGAAGTTCAGGTGAGTTCAGCTTTAAACATTGTGATGCCATTGTTCAAGGAATCTTCCAACACGTGTGTTCCTGCAGTGATAGTGGTCACCACCTCTTTGGAAGTTCATGTATTGTGGTGATTTGTTAGCGAGTTGGGGCCTTCCCCGCCCCGTTCAAGGAGGATTTTCAGTTGTACGATCAATTCTCGGCTTTGGTTGAGGTTTTTGAACCTTCTGCTTTTTTTTCCCTTTTGAGAAAGCCAGGTGGTTTTTTGGAATCAGCTCGGAACAAGGCTGCAGCCATTTCCCAGCTACATTCTTTAAACAGTTGGTTTGCTGTTGCTGATTTTGGCCAATGATAAGAGCATCTTGTTCATCCATTTGTTGGTTAGGTCCCTACGACTCTGCATTTGAACAAGCCTGGCTTTTCACTTACACAGCGGATTCTCTACTCTGCAGCTCTTTGTTCCCCGTTTAAAATTTTACTCAGCCTTTAATGATCTGGTTTGGTCCTATAACTCTGCATTCCATCAAATCTGACAGTGGAGGATTTTAGGTGTGATCTCCGGCTGTGACTTGGTGCAGGCACAGATTCACAATCTGTGGTCTTCCTTCAGCTATTTTGAGATTATTGATTTATTCCTTTGCTACCACCACCTAGTGTGGTTGAACAAAGAACAACACAGCCCAGGAAACAGGCCCTTCGGCCCAACGAGCCCGCACCGCTATTTTAACATTGAGTGCCCTCCCCTACCCGTGACCTTTGTCCTCACCTATTGGGGAAGATTGAAGGGAGACTAATTTAGGGACAATTTGTTACACCAATCAGCTTAAGAGCACGTTTTTTGGGACGTGGGAGGAAACTGGTTTTGGTTTGTGTCTCACCTGAGATGTCTGGAGTTTTGTGTGGTCGAACATAAACTATTTATTGTTGATGGATGGTTATATACATCTCCAAGTGATAACCCTAACTAGGTTCTATCTGTGCTCTGCTGTAGTACTGTCTATCCACACTCTACCATCACATGACTAGCATCTTAATGGGGACAGAACTGTTTCCCCCATCATATATTAACCTTTAACCCAAACTGGATCTTAATACTGCATCTCCCACAAGGGCAAATAGGTTTTCAGCATCCAACCTATCAAGTTCCCATGGAAACATATGTTTCAATAAAATGATCTCCCATCCTTCTGAACTCCAATGAGTAAAGACCCAACCTGTCCAACCTTTCCCATAACCCCTTCTTAATCACAATTGTCAATCAAATTAACTTCCTCAGAACAGCTTTTAGAATTTAGAATTTTTTTTTTAGAATTTTTTTAGAACATTACAGCGCAGAACAGGCCCTTCGGCCCACGATGTTGCGCCGACCAGTTACAAAACAATGACCCACTAGCCTAAACCAATCCCTTTTCATCCATAAACCTATCCACAGATCTTTTAAACGCCCCCAAACTAGGTGCATTTACAACTGCAGCTGGCAGGGCATTCCAGTCCCTCACCACCCTCTGGGTAAAGAACCTACCCCTGACATCTGTCCTATAACTACCCCCCCTTAATTTAAAATCGTGCCCCCTCGTGTTAGCTTTCTCCATCCTAGGAAAAAGGCTATCACTATCTACCCTGTCTAAACCTCTAATCATCTTATATGTTTCAATGAGATCCCCTCTTAGCCGCCTTCTTTCCAGTGAAAACAGCCCCAAATCTCTCAATCTCTCCTCATAGGATCTCCCCTCCATACCAGGCAACATCCTGGTAAACCTCCTCTGCACCCTCTCCAAAGCCTCTACATCCTTCTTGTAATGTGGGGACCAGAACTGCACACAAAACTCCAAGTGCGGCCGCACCAGAGATGTGTACAGTTGCATCATGACGCTACGACTCCTAAATTCAATCCCCCTACCAATAAACGCCA
The DNA here is from genome assembly GCA_037974335.1 of Prionace glauca. NCBI lineage: Eukaryota > Metazoa > Chordata > Chondrichthyes > Carcharhiniformes > Carcharhinidae > Prionace > Prionace glauca. The sequence goes on along the minus strand of CM075739.1, from coordinate 9,356,114 downwards.
AAACTCCGTATGCCTTCTTAACAACTTTATCTACTTGATTCCCAACTTTCAGGGATCTATGTACACATACACCTAGATCCCTCTGCTCCTCCACACTATTCAAAGTCCTCCCGTTAGCCCTATACTCAACACATCTGTTATTCCTACCGAAATGAATTACCTCACACTTCTCCACATTAAACTCCATTCGCCACCTCTCAGCCCAGCTCTGCAACCTTTCTAAGTCATCCTGCAAACTATGACACCCTTCCTCACAATCTACCACACCTCCGACTTTGGTGTCATCAGCAAACTTACTAATCCATTGGTGTCATCAGCAAACTTACTAATCCATATTATCCATATTAATTACTAATCCATATTAATCCAGCTTCTAATATATTTATATCCTTTCCTTAAATAAGGAGACCAAACCTGTACACAGTACTTCAGAGGCGCTCACACCAACACCCCGTACAACTGTAATAAAACATTCCTACTTTATATTCCATTCCCTTTGCAATAAATAACACACCATTTGCCTTCCGAAGCACTTGCTGTACCTGAATACTAACATTTTGTGATTCGTGTACCAGACCCCCCAGATCCCTCTGTATCTGCATTCTACTTTCTGCACTCTCTCCTTTCCTTATCTATGTACGGTATGCTTTGTCTGTACAGCGTGCAAGAAACAGTACTTTTCATTGTACGCTAATACATGTGACAATAAATCAAATTCAAATCTCTCAATTCTGCAATCCCTCTCCATGTGATTTATTATTGTCACAAGTGTCAGTATATAGTGAAAAGTATAATTTGTTTGTGTGTATATATGTGCGTTTATTGATAATATATTATTCTATTCTTCCTGTCAAAGTGGACAAGTTCAGATTTTCCTGTATTATTACTCCTGCTAAATTTCCGTCCATTCATTTAACTTATCTAAGTCTCTTGCTGGACTCATTGGACAGTTTTCCTAAAAAATGGAGAAGGCCGGAATTCTCCAGCGGGGCCAGAGAATGGTCGGGGAAATAGCAAATGCACTTGTGATAATTGACCAAAATTCGCTGGACTCGGGTGGTTCCCACAGATTGGAAAACAGCACATGTGACGCCACTGTTTTAAAAAGGAGGTAGAAAAGAGGCAGGTAATAGTCTGGTTCCTTAACTTCTGGAGTAGGGCAAATTCTTGAATCTATCATCAAGGAAGAAATACTGAGACAACTGGCTATAAATTGTCCCATTGGTAAGACGCAGCATGGGTTCATGAAGGGAAGGTTATGTATGACTAATTTGGTGGAATTCTTTGAGAACGTTACATGTGCAGTGGGCAATGGGGAACCTGTGGATGTGATGTATCTGGATTCCCAGAAGACATTTAACAAGGTGCCGCACCAAAGGCTGCTACATAAGATAAAGGTGCACAGTGTTATGGGTCATGTATTAGCATGGATAGAGGATTGGTTAACTAACAGAAAGCAAAGAGTGGGGGTAAATGGGTGTTTTTCTGGTTGACGATCAGTGACTAGTGGTGTGCCTCAGGGATCAGTCCTGGGATTGCAGATGTTTACGATTTACATAAATGATTTGGGGACCAAGTGTAGTGTGTCAAAATTCACAGATGACTCTAAGATGAGTGGCAGAGCAAAGTGTGCAGAGGATGCTGAAAGTCTGCAAAGGGATATAGATAGTCTGAGTGGGTGAGGGTCTGGCAGATGAATACAATATTGATAAATGTGAGGTCATCCATTTTGGTAGGAATAACAGCAAAATGGACTATTATTTAAATGGTAAAAAATTGCAGCATGCTGCTGTGCAGAGGGACCTGGGTGTCCTTGTGCAGGAATCTCAAGGAGTTGGCTTGCGGGTGCAGCAGGTAATTAAGAAGGCAAATAGAATTTTGTCCTTCATTGCTAGAGGGATGGAGTTTAAAAACAGCGAGGTTATGTTGCAGCTATATAAGGTGCTGGTGAGGCCACACCTGGAGTCACTGTGTACAGTTTTGGTCTCCTTACTTGAGAAAGGATATACTGGCACTGGAGGGGGTGCAGAGGAGATTCACTAGGTTGATTCCAGAGTTGAGAGGGTTGGCTTATGAGGAGAAACTGATAGACTGGGGTGTTACTCATTGGGATTCAGAAGAATGAGGGGAGATCTTATAGAAACATGTAAGATTATGTCGGGAATCAATAAGATAGAAGCAGGGAAGTTGTTTCCACTGGTGGGTGAAACTAGAACTAGGGGGCATAGCCTCAAAATACGGGGAAGCAGATTTAGGACTGAGTTGAGGAGGAACTTCTTCACACAAAGGGTTGTGAATCTGTGGAATTCCCTGCCCAGTGAGGCTCCCTCATTAAATGTTTTTAAGGCAAGGACAGATAAATGTTTGAACAGTAAAGGAATTAAGGGTTATGGTGAGTGGAGCTGAGTCCACAAAAAGATCAGCCATGATCTTATTGAATGGCGGGGTAGGCTCGAGGGGCCAGATGGCCGACTCCTGCTCTTAGTTCTTGTGTCCTTATGTTTTTAATCCCAGCCATGGGTGAGGTCAGGTTAGTCTGGCTGAAATGTCGGGTTCTGGCTGAAAACAGATGTTTTTCTCCCCAGAGAAACAGCCAGGTTCTCTCCAGATCTTCTGTCAAAACAAAAGCAGAGTGGGGCATGTCCCCACCCTCACCCTTGAGGGGTGGGACCTAAAGACATTGACAAGACCAACTCCACAGAGATTTCACAGACCCGCCCAACAGACAAGGAGAACAAGCCACAGAGGGACAATCTCTCTCCCCTCTCCCTCCCAACACCTAAACACTTCATAAATGGGCCACCTCACACCCACACCCCCTCCCCAAACCACCATCACAGGCATCAGGGTGACCAACCAACCTTCTCCCCCGTCCCCCCACCACTGTGCACACACGTCCACTCTCAGGGTGCTGTGGGACAGCACAAGGACACTGCACTGCCCTATCCCTGACCTCTGGGGGCTACACTGACCTCTGTGCCCCCCCGTGTGGTCACCTCGACTGCTGGAGAGCAGTAGTGATTCCTGCCGGTACGACCAGCAGGGGATGTACCTGTCCTCAGAGGCAGCAGCTTTAAACCACTTAAAAATATTGAAATCTGTTCAATTCCGTGGCGGTGATTAGATTGATGCCCTGACTGGGCACGCTGGCCCTGCCACACCCCATAAAATAAATCCCACAAACCTGTGAACCTGATTGTGTCGCTGGCTGAGGAAAGCCTCTGACAGGAGTTTGTATCCAAAGCAGACGGGCCCTGTAAAACCCCTCCACGCTCTCTTTACAACCTACTCTCCGACCTACCTCTGCGTCATCAGCAAACTCAGCCACTATACGTTCAGTCCCTTCACCCAAATCATTGATATAAATTGTACTGATTCCGCGTGGAGCACCAATCGTCACATCTTACCAACCCGAAAATGATCCATTTGTGCTTTCATTGACCAATCCGCTATCCACGCTAAAATGTTACCGTGGACTCTGGTTTTGTACAATAACCTTTTTTTAAAATTCATTTTATGAGATGTGGGGGTCACTGACTAGGTGAATGTTTATTGCCCATCCTTAATCACCCTCTATTTTGAAGGGCAGTTGAGAGTCAGCCACGTTGCTGAGGGTCTGGAGTCACATGTAGGCCAGACTGGGTAAGGATGGCAGATTTCCTCCCCTAAAGAATATTAGTGAACCAGATGCGTTTTTACGACAGTGATGGTCGCCATTAGACTTTTAATTCCAAATTTTTATTGAGTTGAAATTTCACCGTCTGCCGTGATGGGGTTCGAACCCATGTCCGCACGCGTTAAGCTGGTCTCTGGATTGTTCGCCCAGTGGTAATTCCACTGCCTCCCCTTTGTTGTGGCACCTTGTCAAATCGCTCTGGCACTCTCCAACTTTACCACATTCTCTGGTCCGCCTTGATCCACGTTGCTTGTTACTCCCTCAAAAAACACCAACAAATTAGTTAAACACGATTTCCCTTTCACAAAATCATCTGAACACTGCCTGATTGGGTTGTAATTTTTCTCAATGCCTCATTAGAAATCATCGAACCCTACAGTGCAGAAAGAGGCCCTTCGGCCCATCGAGTCTGCACCGAACACAATCCCACCCAGGCCCTACCCCCATATCCCTACATCTTATACCCACTAATCCCTCTAACCTACACATCTCTGGACACTAAGGGGCAATTTCTTAGCATGGCCAATCAACCTAACCCGCACATCTTTGGACTGTGGGAGGAAACCGGAGCACCCGGAGGAAACCCACGCAGACACGAGGAGAATGTGCAAACTCCGCACAGACAGTGACCCGAGCCGGGAATCGAACCCAGGACCCTGGAGCTGTGAAGCAGCAGTGCTAACCCACTGTGCTACCGTGCCGCCCAAACTGTATATTGAGTGCAGAAAAAGAATGAAATACGTTATTAGTTGTTGATATTTGTTCTACTTTGTCATGTTTCAGAACCGTCATCTCGTAAATCAAGCCTTCATAAAAAGAAAAGGGTGCATCCGAGCTCAAAGCTCTTGTCTTCAGTGTTGGAGCCCACACCACCTAACTCAGTTATTACCTGGATGGAATTAGAGTAAGACAAATGATAATGCTTCAAAATCATTTTTACTTATTCACTTAACAGGGGAACAGAAAGGAGAGAACGGCAAAACAGTTGTAAGTTCTGTGGTTCTTTGTTCCCTTCCTGCTGGCCATGGGACTTTAACACAGTGAAACATCTCAAAAAGACTCGGACGGGGCAATGTCAGACATTATTAAATCAGATACCGAAAGATTGGTTAAAGTTTTAGGCAAGAAATGGTTTGGCGCAGACAAGGAGGGCCAAAAGGCCTGTTTCTGAGCTGTAATTGGCTCGATGGTTGAAGAGAAACATCTTGAAGGAGAAGAGGGAGAGGGGTAGAGATGACACTGTTTTGGAAAAGAATTCAAGATCTCTGAGTTCAGATGGCTAAAGCTGGAGCAAAATCAAAAGAGGCCAGTATGTGAGTAATGCAGAGACAGGCCTGAGGTAGGTCACAGAGGAACGGGGAGCTGGTAGGGGCTTTGAAAATCTGGATGAGCATTTTAAGGTTGGCTCCTGGTCCACCAGCACTTCAGTGTGGGTCATCGAGCGGAGCATGGCTGAGGAGGTCTGCTCGTGGTGGATGCTGAGGGAGCATCACCATGAAGTGGGTGTGGACAAAGTGTGCTGGTGGGAAGTCATGAGTTGACACTGAGTTAGTGTAGGGTGTTAGGATGCGTGGGGGATATGTGTTTATGCGGAGGGTACAAAGACCATTTCAGGAGGTGGAAAGGCATGAGTTAACGTGGAGTGAGTGGGGTTATGAGGGGTGCGTCTGAGACAGCCTAATATTTAACAACACAACTGAGATAAAGCTGGTCTTTCCAGCTTTGGCAGTTGGCAATCTATGTTGATGAATCACAGAAAGTCGGTACGCAGGTGCAGCAAGTAATAAAAAAGGCAAATGGGATGTTGGCATTAATTGCTAAAAGTAGAGAAATGTTGTTGCAATTGTGTAGGGTGTTGGTGAGACCACATTTGGAGTAGTGTGTCCAGTTTTGGTCTCCTTATTTGAGGAAGGATGTGGTGGCATTGGAGGCAGTTCAGGGGAGGTTCACCAGTTTGATTCTGGAGCTGTTTGATATATGAAGGCTTGTACTTGCTAGAGGTTAGATGAATGAGAGGGGATGTGATCGAGGTATATAAAATGTTGAAGGGGATTGATAGAGTAAATGTAGACCAAATGTTTTCTCTTATGGGGCAATCTAGAACAAGCGGTCACAGGTTGAGAGGCGACTGATTTAAAACTGAGATGAGGAGGAACGACTTGGCGCAGGGGGTGGTGAATCTGTGGAGCTCACTGCCCCACAGCATGGTAGAGTCTGAATCTTTGAATGGTTTCAAGAGGGAGATAGACATATTTCTAACAAAAAAGGAAAGAGGGATATGAGGAAAAGGTGGGAGGTGAATTGTGATCAGGGTGAGATCAGCCATGATCTGACTGAATGGTGGAGTAGGCTCATAGGACTGAATTTGCCCACTTCTGCTCTTAATTGCTATGAAGCATTGGTTTGAACAGATCAAAAACAAACAAACTCTTCAACATGACATTACTTCCTCAAATGAAACTGAAGTCTGGGCATTACACCTGACTAGCCGTGGAGGGATATAGCTATAGAAACATAGAATTCCTGCAGGGCAGAAAGAGGCAATTTGCCCCATCGAGTCTGCACTGACTCCCCGAATCTCCCAGGATCTCCCCTACACCCTACTGTGGCGGCACAGTGGTTAGCATTGCTGCTTCGCAGTGTCAGGGACCCAGGTTCAATTCCGGCTTTGGGTCACTGCCTGTGCGGAGTTTGCACGTCTCTCCATGTCTGTGTGGGTTTCCTCCGGGTGCTCCGGTTTCCTCCCACAGCCCAAACATGTGCAGGTTAGATGGATTAGCCATGCTAAATTGTCCCTTAGTGTCTGAGAGGCTAGCTGGGGTAAATACATGGAGTTATGGGGAGAGAGCCTGAGTGGGATTGAGTTTAAAAAAAAAGGGGTGGCACGGTAGCACAGTGGTTAGCACTGCTGCTTCACAGCTCCAGGGTCCTGGGTTCGATTCCCGGCTCAGGTGGGATTTGCACATTCTCCTCGTGTCTGCGTGGGTTTCCTCCGGGTGCTCCGGTTTCCTCCCACAGTCCAAAGATGTGCAGGTTAGGTTGATTGGCCATGCTCAATTGCCCGTTAGTGTCCAGGGGTGTGCAGGTTAGAGGGATTAATGGGTATAATATGTAGGGATATGGGGATAGGACCTGGGTGGGATTGTGTTCGGTGCAGACTCAATGGGCCGAAGGGCCTCTTTCTGCACTGTAGGGTTCTATGATTCTACCCCCCTAACCCTGCATCTTTTGTACGGTCAATCCACCTAACCCACACATCTTTGGATTTAGACAGGGGACAGATTTACGATAATAAAACATTTATCCAGCACTTTTCGGCTAATGGAATATTTCAAGGATTGTTATCACCTCAGGCCACACATTAGGTCAGATGGACAAAAGCCTAATCAAAGAGCTTGATTCGAGAGATTCTGAAGGTGGAAAGTGAGGTGGAGAAATTTGGGTGATTTCCAGAGCTTGGGGGGGCCAAGGTAAATGAAGCTCCAGAGGAGCGATTATAATTGGGAATGCACAAGAGGTCAGGATTTGGAAGAGTGCAGGGATTTTGATAGTTGTGGGACTGGAGGAGATTATAGAGATAGGGAGGAGAAAAGACATGGAGGGAATTGAAAACAGTGGAGAGAATTTTAAAGTCAACAATCAGGGGTGATAGGATAATAAAAATTGCTACAAGTTAAGACACGGGAGCAGAGTTTCGGTTGCTCTTAAAATTCCAGAGAGTAGAATGGGGAGACTATTGAGGAACGTGTTGGAATAGTCGAGTGTAGAGTTAACAAAGGTATCAGTGAGTAGTGAAGCAACAGATGAAATGAAACAAGAATGAAGCCAGGCGATGTTATGGAGCTAGACGGGCAGCGTCGTTGGATAAATCCCACAGAAATTCCTCTAGGAATTTTCCGAAATGATACTTGGACTCCAAAGGTTAATTTATGGAGGAAGATTACATAAAATAGGACAGTTTACTTGGAATGTAGAAGGTTAAGGGATGACTTTGTTTAAGGGGAATTGATAGGTTAGACAGAGAGAACAAGGATATTTTGACCTTGGAGGGAGTGCAGAGGAGGTTTACTAGGCTGATGCCGGAGTTGAGGGGGTTGAGCTATGAGGAGAGGCTGAATAAATTAGGCTTGTACTCGTTAGAGTTTAGAAGAATGAGGGGAGATCTCATTGAGACATATAAGATGATGAATGGGATGGATAGGATAGAGGTGGAGAGACTCTTCCCGCTCAAAAAAGACAGTAGGACTAGGGGGCACAGCCTCAAGATAAAGGGGAGATGGTTTAGAACGGAGTTGAGGAGGAACTTCTTCACTCAAAGGGTGGTGAATCTCTGGAATTCTCTGCCCGTTGAAGTGGTGGAGGCTGCCTCACTAAATATTTTTAAGACACGGGTTGATAGGTTTTGATAGGCAAGGGGATTAAGGGTTTTGGGGAGAGTGCGGGAAAGTGGAACTGAGCAGCGACAGATCAGCCATGATCTTATTGAATGGTGAGGCAGGCTCGAAGGGCTAGATGGCCTACTCCTGCTCCTATTTCTTATGTTCTTATGTAGAACCTCCCCTTGTCGGTGGAAGATTCTCGGAGCAGGGGGATAATTTGGAAATTGCAGTTAAACCTTTCAGCAGTCAAATTAGCAAATCCTTCTGCTCACAAAGGGTTAGTAGCACTTTGGAACTCTGCACCACAGTTGTTGCTGGGTTAATGATTCATTTAAATCTGAGGTGGCAAGATTTTTAATAAACAAACATGCTAAGGGATATGGGACAAAAGCAAGGTACAGAGTTACATCACAGACCAAATATCATCTCTTAATAACATAAGAAATATGAGTCTCCAAAATATGTAGACAGAAAATCGCAGAGTAATATAGAACTGAGGATGTTCCTTTGACTCTTCAGCTCAGTGATATTTCTTGAATAGCTAATCCAGTTAATCCGTTTACTAATAGTCCTGTGAGTTTCTCCTTTTCCAAGTCTTTATCCAATCTGCTTTTGAAAGTTCCTATTGAATCTACTTCCACTACTCTTTCAGGCAGCACTTTCCAGATCGTACCTTCCCCCTCTGTGCTCGCTGGTCACCAGCTACTTCCCATTCTCCCCTTTAATCTCCACTGTCCCAGGTTCTCCATCTAACATCAGTGATAACCTTTTGACCTGGAAACAGTGTAGAAAGGAAAATTTGTCATTTTTTTCAAAAACTGGAATCTGTAATTGTTTGTAGAAAACAATATTTTTTAGAGTTTGCATCAGTTTTAAAGAGATTGATTGATTGTATCATAGAATCTCTCCAGTGCAGAAGGAGACCATTCAGCCCATTGGGTCTGTACTGACCACAATCCTACCCAAGCTCCAACCCCATAACCTCATACACTTACCCTAGTTAGTCTCCCTTACACCAAGGGGCAATTTAGCACGGCCAATCCACCTAACCAGCACGTCTTTCAGACTGGGGGAGGAAACCGGAGCACCCGGAGGAAACATATGCAGACGTTGGGAAAATGTGCACACTCCACACACAGTGACCCAAACCAGGAATCAGACCTGGGTCCCTGGTACCATGAGGCACCAGTGCTAACCACTGTGCTGCCATGTGTATCTTGGACAATAAGAAATACGGGTAACATCTGCACAATTAACACTGGTAACAATTGCCAAGCAATGACTATCTCCAACATGAGACAAACCATTGCTCCTTGAGATTCAGTGGCATTACCCATCACTGAGTCCCCCACAGTCAACATCCCGGGGGTTACAATTGTCCAGAAGCTCCACAGGACCAGCCGTGTGAATACATTGGCGTCAAGAGCGACTCAGTGGCCAGGAATACTCTGGAGAGAAATCACCACCTGATTCCCCAAAGCTCGTCTATCATCTACAAGAGTATTCTTGAGGTTAAGGAACAATCCACTCAGGGAGAGGCCTGTTTTATTGTTTGACAGAAAACAAGATCTCTTAGACACGGTGTGCAAATTGATTGAAAGGGGGCACAAACCTGGAAAGCTGTGGGAATAGCTTGGATATAGCTTAGACAAGGGGAATTAGGTCACTGCCTATGTGGAGTTTGCACATTCTCCTCGTGTCTGCGTGGGTTTTCTCTGGGTGCTCCGGTTTCCTCCCACAGTCCAAAGATGTGCGGGTTAGGTTCATTGGCTATGCTAAAAATTGCCCCTTAGTGTCCTGGGATGTGTAGGTTAGAGGGATTAGCAGGTAAATGTGTAGGGATATGGGGATAGGGTCTGGGTGGGATTGTGTTCAGTGCAGACTCGATGGGCCGAAGGGCCTGTTTCTGCACTGTAGGGTTCTATGCAGGGTTCTATGTAAATTAAGGGTTATGGGGAGAAAGTGGAACTGAGCCACGACAGATCAGCCATGATCTTATTGAATGTTGGGGCAGGCTCGAAGGGCTGGATGGCCTACTCCTGCTCCTTAGCGGAGGCTTGCGAATTCAGATTGACATTAAATGAGATACTTCGAGACTGACTGATGTGTGGAATGAATAATATGACCATAATTATAATAATATGACTGTCTGGCGGAGACCCAGCTGGGCTGCAAACCAGCACTGCAGCTGGCTTTGTCCTTGGTAAAAAGTGGTGAGCAGAGCAAATGAGTTACAGGGTATCCTGATGGGGGTAGACGCCCATACCAGTGTAACTGAGTTAAGGGACTACCATTACAGGGCAAGCAACTATACAGCTGCCCTCAGGAAGGATTCGGATATAAGGGACCCAGGTCGGCCATCAGAACCACTCTTTAACAAAGCCCAATTAGGACTAGACACAACAGCCCTGCAGAGTCCTAACCAGATATTGAAGCTGTTACCATTATCCAGAGTCAGAGAAGAAAAATCAACTTCCAAAGCAGGAAATGAGACATAGAGCAGGGTACAGGAGACTGCACATCCTGGAAGCTCCACCTATCTCCGAGGAAGAACAACTACTTTGCATAACAAATCTGAACCTATTATCCATAAGACTGAACTGACGTCCAATAATAATGGCGGCTGACACAGGCACAGCTGTAATTGTGTTAGGGGAAACAGTGTTCACTGTTTGCATTGGACACCAACCTCTATCCCTAACCAAGACCTTGGCAAGACTGAGGACTTACACAGGGGAAACACTGAGAGTGTTGGGCACAACCTTATGGAAAACAACTGGTTTCAATCAAACCATTGATTGTAGTGATAGGTTCAGGACTGAGCTCCTTGGGACAGAATTGGCTGAAGTAGATCCAACTAGACTGGAAAAACATTTTCCAGCTGGAAAATAGTCGCCCGAGTTTAAGTCCTACTCAAATTCCCGGGGGTCTTTCCAGAAGGGCTAGGAACGATTAAAGAAGCAAAAGCAACTTTACATATCGACCCGGAGGCAGTCCCAAAATGTTGCAAGGCCCGGCCGGTACCATTCACGTAGGGAAAAGGATATGGGAATCAAAAGATTGGAACGCGGAGGCTTAATAAAATCAGTCCAGTCTGCGGAATGGGCAGCACCCATGGAGCAGATTCTAAAGCCGGGCAGCTCAGTTAGTCTTTGTGGAGATTTCAAACAGATAATAAATTGTTACTCACAACTGGATAAATACTCAACTCCCCGGACTGAGGATCTGTACACAAAGGAGGATTCTTATTCTCTAATTTAGACGTGGGTCACACGTACCTACAACTAAAACTGGACGAAGAATCACAAAAATTCTCCACAATCAACCCACTGAAGGGGCTTTTTCAGTTGATAAGATTACATTCCGGGGTATCGTCAGCCTGTGCGATGTTTCAGAGAACGATGGAGAACATCCTACAAGGGTCACCACAGGTCACCGTGTACCTCAGCACTGGGAAAACAAGGGCAGAACCTGGAGGAAGTCCTTAGAAGATTTTCAGCAGTGGGTGTGCGCTCAGAGGGAGAAATATGTTTTCTTAGTACCACAAGTAACCAATCTGGGCTACAAAGTCGATAAGTCGGGCCTACGTCCTCTGGAGGATCAGGAGGATCAAAGATGCCCCAGGCTCCATCACAATCCTGGAGTTACGGGCTGCTGATGTATTATGGGGAATTCATTTAGAACAGGGCCTCCATCTCGGATCCCCTCCATTAGCAGGGACAAGCCTGGGAATGGTTTGCCCGCCAAGACTGGGCCTTCAAGAAAACCAAACAAAACAACTACTCAGCAAATGTTTTAGGGCATTAGGACTTCAGGAAAGAGTTAGTGCTCACTTGTGATGCGCCTCCATATGGCATTGGTGCTGTTCTGGCACATAGATGGCAAAATGGAGGCGAAAGGCCTATAGCATATACACCTCCAGGCCCCTAGCAATGGCGCAATGGAAGTACACCCAGATCAAAAAAGAAGGATTGGTCGTAATTTTTGCGGTAAAGAAATTTCACCGGTATCTGTGTGGGCGGAAATTCAGCATCGATTTGTGATCAGTGTTTGCTAAAAGAGGACAAAGTGGTGGCACCAATACCATCAGCCCAGATCCAGCTGGACTGATCTCTGGCAGTGAACCAGCATCAGCTGGAGCACCGGCCGAGAACTCCGGTGGCAAATGCCGATGCCCGAAGCAGGCTGTCATTTCTGGAGACCCCACCGTTAGTACCCAGAGTAAGAGAAATGGTGATGACCTTTCTGGATACCCTCTCAGTAACCGTGGACAATGTGTGCCTCTGGACACAAAAGGACCCCGTACTCGCAAAAGTGAAACATCTGGTACTGAGAGGGACATGGAAAGACCAACCACAAATCCATCTCTACTGAAGCAGAAGAAATCACTTTGGAAGATGGGATATTGGTTTGGGGGAAACGGGTCATTGTCCCGAGTCAGCGCCGTCAGGCTGAACTGGCCGAACTACATTGTGGGCACCCAGGAGTGTCCAAGATGAAGATGCTGGCCAGGAACCATGTCCAGTGGCCGGACCTGGACACAGTTATCGCGGAATTGGTGGGTCAGTGCCTGGAATATCAACAAAGGCAGAAGGTGCCGGGGCAATCCCACTGGGAAGGGCATGGACTCGACTGCACGTCGAATTTGCAGGCCCGTTTATGTCCTTGGTGATAGTTATTCAAAAAGGTTGGATGTCCACAAGGTGAATTCGGCAAACCATCGAGAAGCTGCACACCTCGTTCTCCACACAAGGAATTCCAGAGATGCTGGATTCGGACAACAGATCGGCTTTCACGGGTTCGAAACATCCGGAGGCACCATATCATCCAGCGCGGAATGGGCTTGTGGAGAGAGCTGTCTAGACTTCAAAAGCCGGGTTAAAGGAACAGCCAGTGGCATCAATAGACCCAAACTCTCCCGCTGGCTGTTTGATTACAGGATAACCCCACATGCCACACCGGAATACTGGCGCAACTGCTCAGGATGTGGAGATGCCGGCGTTGGACTGGGGTAAAACACAAATCCCACAACACCAGTTTAGAGTCCAAGCAGGTTTATTTATATTCAGAACCACTCAAGACAGACGTCTCCACACCAGGCTGAACCTGCTGTTCCCAAATCTGGGCAGGAAGGTGGAAAAATACCAAGAGGCCCGTTGCAGGGATCACGAACGACTACAGTCACCAAGAGAGGCTTTTTGATGCTGGTGAAAAAGTCTGGGTGAGGAACTTCACACATGGTCATGGATGGATAGCAGGGATGGTCAAGTCCAGGACAGGGCCTGTGTCCTGTTGAATACACGTGGGAGAGGCCGTCTTAACAAAGTATCTAGACCAGGTGTGGGCCTCGCGTTCATCATCCATCCCAGAGCCAACTCTGTCCACCGGACCAAGGACCGAGGAGAATCTTCCCTGATAGGTCAGCACTGCCTCTCCGGTACCCCTGGAGAGGACCTCGGAGTCCGAGATGGGGATGAAGCTGCGGCTGTCCCCCTACTGCCTGAAGAAGAGTGTGAACCGGCTCTCTGGTGTTCACGATGGAAGAAGCATGTACGGAGCAGATACACCCCCCCCCCCCACGCTAAATTGGAGCATCAGGACCTGGACGGAAAAGGAGAAAGAGACCTGGGAAATGCCCGGACCATGGGGATTCCACAAACTTTGGAGGTGGGGGGTGGGGGTGGAAATGTAGTGAATCGGATCAGGCCATTGAGATCGAGCTATTGGAATATCAACTCTTTAGCCTATCAGTTAACTCCTTAATCAATCAGGGAGTCTTTTCCTTGTAGTTAACTGGGAGTGTCAGTTCCTCTGGTGCTCCTGAGGATAGACTGCTGACTGATAGCACTGTGTAGACTGCTGGTAGAATTGTAGATGAAGGGATTTATAGACAGGAGTCGTGGGTGGAGAGGTGGACTAGTGGTGTTGGGATGGCAGCGCGGGCTCGTTGGGCCGAAGGGCCTGTTTCCCGGGCTGATTTTGTTCTTTGTTTGTGCTTTGATTTTGATGAAGGGTCTTCTGCCTCTGAAGTCCTGTTACAGAGTTGAATCCCAAGCTGTAATCCCATTGAATGCTCAGTAGTCATGTGATCTCTTATTTCTAGTCAAATATGCAGATAATTTTACTTGGGATATTGGTTTAGAGAATCTTAGAATCCCGACAGTGCAGAAGGAGGCCACTCAGCCCCTCGCGTCTGCACCGATGACAGGCCCATTCCTGTAACCCCCCACACATGTTTACCCTGACCAATAGGCTATTTAGCGCGGCCAATCAACCTAACCCTCACATCTTTGGACTGAGCGTGACGTTTTTATTGCTCCTCAGAAGCTTCATTTTGTAAAATTAAGTTCTTGGACATTGTGTGTGGTCAGTGTGGGAGTGCAGGACAATGCTGGGAAAACGGGATGGGATTCCCTAGTCCTGGCATCATCACATTTTAGCTGCTGTAGGACTAATCAGTCCCGTGCTCACCGAGGTTGCTGATCTGTGTCTAAATATTTTCAATTTATTTTTCTTCATTTGTAATAAAATTAAGCATATTTATTTTTTTAAATCAGAAATCAACCAGATTCCGAAGAAGTGGCAAAGGATCGCAAACCTGATGATAATCTAACGGTACGTTGGAAATGACTTCAGCCTAAATGTTCTGGACTTTCCAGGTTCAGTATTGATACTAGATCCTGTTCACCCTTCTTCTGTCGAGTGACGAAGCTATTCTGCCGTTTTCTGTTGAGAATGAGTAGTACCGGGGCAATGCTACATTGTCAGGTGAGTCAGTACTGAGGGAGTGCTGCACTGTTGGGGGGTGTCGTGCAGAGGGAGTGCTGCATTGTCAGGAAGGTCAGTGCTAAGGGATTGCTGCACTGGGAGTGGGAAGGCACTGAGGGAGCATTGCCCAGTCGGAGGGGCCGTACTGAGGAAGCACTGCATTGTTAAAGAGGCAGGGCTGAGGGAGTGCTGCACTGAGAGTGGGAAGATCTGCACTAAGGGAGTGGAGCAATGCTTGGAGACTGTTTACTGTCAGAGAGGCAATACAGAGGGCGTTCTACATTGTAGAGTCAGCATAGAGGAAGTGCCGCACTGTCAGAGGTGCCGTCATGATGTGGGTATGCCGGCGTTGGACTGGCGTAAACACAGTAAAAAGTCTGACAACACCAGGTTTTAGTCCAACCTATTTATTTGATAATATACTCACAAGCTTTCGAGGGGACTGCCTCTTCGTCCATTCACCTAACGAAGAGGCAATCCCCTCGAAAGCTTGTGAGAATATTATCAAATAAATCGGTTGGACTAAAACCTGGTGTTGTCAGACTTTTTACTGAGGTGCCGTATCCCAGAGCTTCTCCTTTTAAATGAGGTTTAAAATGAGGCTCTATTAAGATGGATGTTCACGTTGTGAAGACACTATTAGAGGATGTACAAGGACCTCTCCCCTCCTACACTGGTACCTCCTCTGATGGTCTCCATCACTTTTTAACAGTTTCCAGTTGTCGAACACGAATTGTCTCTTTTACAGCAGGAAGAACCCATCTCCCTGCGTCTTCACCCCCCACCAGGATGGTCTGAGGGTCCTGAATCTTCCATGAACAGAGGCCCAGCCAGTCTGAGCATGGGTCTGGCTTCCCACAGTCCTCTCTCTGACTGTCAGGGTCCTTGGCCCCATGGTTGTCTGTGATATTAGTGGAAGTTATTGAGTTGCAGTAACTAGTATCCAGAGGCTAACAACAGTAAAGATTATTGATAACACTGAGCAGCTCTTACATGCTGAACTCCCAGGCACCTGACCCCTTCTGTACCATCTATCTTGTATGTTTCCCTCCTGTTTCATGAAGGAAGCTCCTTTTGAGGACTCAGGCAGCCATTTATAAAGACATTGTTGAGTTGCCTGAATGTGACATCCATCTCTAGGGCATCCTTACATTATTTGATTTGACACAAGTCCCTGAGTGGATATGATGTCAGTGTCCTCCTCATGATCTGAGTGGCGAGTAGGAAGGCTCTGGAAAGGCATCAGCAAGGTTCAGCTCCTTATGGTGCTTGTAGACAATACGGAGGTTACAGCATTGCAGTTTGAGCATTATGAGATGATGAGGGGGATTGATAGAGTGGACGTTCAGAGACTATTTCCTCGGGTGGATGTAGCTGTTACAAGGGGACATAACTATAAAGTTCATGATGGGAGATATAAGAGGGATATCCGAGGTAGATTCTTTACTCAGTGAGTGGTTGGGGTGTGGAATGGACTGCCTGCTGTGATAGTGGAGTCGGACACTTTAGGAACTTTCAAGCGGTTATTGGATAGGCACATGGAGCACACCAGAATGATAGGGAGTGGGATAGCTTGATCTTGGGTTTGGACATAGCTCGGCACAACATTGAGGGCCGAAGGGCCTGTACTGTGCTGTGCTGTTCCATGTTCTATTACGTACTGCTGTTGTATAGATGCAGCGAGAAGAATAGTGATGAGTGACAGTTGATCAATTTTAATACTTACCATTTATAAAGTCATGAAATTTATGATGAGTGGAAACTAGAGTGAGGAGGAATTCCTTCTCAATTTGGTCTGAACGAGTCTGTCTTAGTGAGGGCCCTTGATTTGAAGGTGATTACCTTTGATTGTCATGATAATAAGGACATCCTTCCTCAGTTAAGGGAATAAAAACTGCAGTAGTGGCCTCACCAAGGCCCTGTGTAACTGCAGCAAGAAATCCCTGATCGAACCCTCACACTATGAAAGCCAACATACCATTTGCCTTTTTTCCCCATCTACTGCACCTGCCTGCTTACCGTCTCAACTGGTGTACGGGGACACCTAGATCTCATTGCAATGTGGCGGCACAGTGGTTAGCACTGTTGCCTCACAGCAAGAGGGCCCTGGGTCATTGTCTATGGGGAGTCTGTACTTTCTCCTCATGTCTGCGTGGGTTTCCTCCAGGTGCTCCAGTTTCCTCCCACAGTCTGAGCTGGTTAGATGTATTGGCCATGCTAAATTCTCCCTCAGTGTAACCCAAACAGGCGCCAGAGTGTGGCAACTAGAGGACTTTCACAGTAACTTCATTGCAATGTTAATGTTAGCTTACTTATGACACTAAAAGATAAACTTAAAAACTCAACCATTACCCCCTCTTTATCTTTCTTCCTGTTTTTTACAACCAGAATAAGTAACCTCACATTTAACCACATGACACTGCATCTGCTGTGCATTTGCCCATTCACTCAGCTTGTCTAAAGCACACCGAAGTATATTTGCAACCTCCTCGCAGCTCACCCTCCCACCCAGCTTTGTGACATTGCATTTGGTCCTCTATTTAAACCATTAATTGTGAATTGAGATCATAGCACAGATCCCTGCAGTACCCCACGAACCACCGTCTGCCATTCAGAAAATTACCTTATATATTCTGATTCTTTATTTCCTGTCTGCCAATTGGTTTTCTATCCATTTCGATCCACAATACCCAATCCCGTGTGCTTTAATTTTATATGCTAATCTCCTATATGAAACTTTATCAAAAGTCCAAAGAAACCACATCCACTAGCTCCCCTTCGTCAAGTCCAGTAATTACATCCTCAAAGAATTCCAGTCCATTCTTAAAGAATGATTTCTCGTTCACAAATCCGTGCTGACTCTGTCCAATCCTGCCACTATTTATCAAGTATCTGCTATAAAATCTTTGCTAATGGATTACAGGCTTTTCCCCACTTCTGACACCAGGCTGACTGGTTTATAATTCCCTGTTTTCTCTCCACCTCCCTTTTTAAATACTGGGGTTAGATCAGCTGCCCTCCAATTTGTAGAAAACAGTCCCAAATCTATAGCATTTTGGAAGATGACCACCAAAGAATCCACTATTCCAAGGGCCACTTCCTTAAGTACCCTGGGACATCGATTATCATATCGATTATCATGCCTTGTTGAATTATCAGCCTTTAATCCAATCAATTTCTCCAACACCATTCCTCTACGAATGCTAATTTTCTTCATTCCTTCTCTCTAACTAAACCCTGTGTTCCTCAACGTTTCTGGTATTTTCTTTGGCTCCCATTATTAATTCCCCTGTTTCTGATTGTGAGGGACCTACGTTTGTCTTTGTCAATCTTTTTTCTTTTCACATCCTCACTGTATGAGTGTGCAATTGTTTAACAGATAGTGGGGTCTCCAGGGTAACCTGTTCAGGCACATGTACTACAATGACGGTAAGGACCTGAAACTTGTTCTCCTCATGTGTTCAGGTCTCATTAGTTACCTGCACTTCACTTTCCCAACCCTCCTACGTGACTTTGGTTCCTTCCCACTTACAAAGACGTAGGAAGTTTGGGGTTTAAACATTGTCAGTTGGGAGACAGAACTCCAAACTAAATTCTTCTCATCTTACAAGCCTGCAAACCGCACAAATAACCAGGAGGGATTTTCTACTCTTGTTTTCATGGGGTGTGAACATCAGCGGGGGGTCAGCGAATCGCACCGAGTTGCAAAATAAATTTTACGTTGGTGGGATTTCTTGATCAATTGTCTCCCGGCCCCTGCCAATGATTAACGGGAATCCTGACTTTGAATCAATTTAAATATAATCGTTAAGTTTTTACCTGGAACAAGATCGAGACCAGCTCTTTAAAGGGCCCCATGGTTTGGACCAGTGACCGGGAGCCCGGCTGATACAGAATAGTGTGACACCCCGCTGGAGATCAGGGGCAAAACTCTGCCATGTTTTGGCAAAGTGTCCTCTCGGGTAGGACAGGTGGAAGGTAGACCGTTGGCGGAGTGGCTGGGTTTTGCTGCCTTATTTTTAGACCGATTGAGATTAAAAGTTAGGAGGCAGGTCCCGCAATGTCATGCTGGCGTGTTGAGCTGGGGTAAAACACAGTAAAAAGTCTGACAACACCAGGTTAAAGTCCAACCGATTTATTTGATAGTAAACTCACAAGCTTTCGGGGTTTGCCCCTTCGTCAGGTGAATGGAGGGTTCTGGCCTCAGACAGAGCATATAAAGCACAGACAGTTTACAGATTACTGATTAGAATATGAATCTTTACAACTAACCTGCTGATCAAGTCTTAAAGGTGCAGACAATGTGAGTGGAAGGAGCACTGATCACAGTTTAAAGAGATGTGTATTGTCTCCAGACAGTACAGTAAGTGAGGTTTTGCAAACCCAGGCAAGTCACGGGGGTTACAGATAGTGCGACATGAACCCAAGATCCCTGTTGAGACCATCCTCATGTGTGCGGAACTTGGCTATCAGTCTCTGCTCAGCGACTCTGCGCTGTCGTGTGTGGTGAAGACTGCCTTGGAGAATACTGATAGCCAAGTTCCGCACACGTGAGGACGGTCTCAACAGGGATCTTGGGTTCATGTCGCACTATCTGTAACCCCCGTGACTTGCCTGAACTTACAACATCTCACTCACTGTCCTGTTGAGAGGTGAGTGCCCCAAAGCTGGTCCCAGTTTGGTTGCTCCAGTTGCTTGAGCTTGGGCAGGTGTGGGCAAACTGTGAGGCAGCTGTTGTCTGGCAGTCACGGACAAACCTGGGAGATTGGGTAGGGTTGGCCACAAGCAAATATTTGGTGGAACTTCCATAGTGCAGGTGTAAAGAAATAGGCAATAACTCAGTGAACCTGGCCAGGGGGGGTTACTTCATTGTAAAGGCTGCTGGGTCAGAGATGGAGTTACAAGATTGTAACTCAAATCCCTCAATGGTCTATGGTTGTGCTGTAAAGGAACTGCACCTAAAGGCAAACAGAGCAAACAAAATAATGCTCGTGTTTATTAATTATTAAGTTATTTGTGTAAGCTTACATTAACACTGCAATAGAGTTACTGTGCAAATCCCCTAGTCACCACACTCCCGTGCCTGTTGGGTACACTGAGGGTGAATTTAGCCTGGCCAGTGCTCCTAACCAGCATATCTTTCAGACTGTGGAGCACCTGGAGGAAACCCATGCAGATACCGGGAGAGTGTGCAGTTTCCGCACAGACAGTGACCCAAGCCAGGAATCGAACTCTGGTGCTATGCCAACGCCGGCATACCCACATCACGCTGTGAAGCAGCAGTGCTAAGCTTCACAACTGGTGTACGAGGACACCCAGATGTCGTTGTAGTACAATGTCACAACGGTTAGTACTGCTGCTTCACAGCACCAGAGACCCGGGTTCACATCCCAGCTTTGGGTCACTGTCTGTGCACAATCTGCAGGTTCTCCCCCCGTACCACCTCCAAGAGCTATTTACCACAATGTGAGACAAATTCTGTTAAAAGAACTGTTGTTTGTTTCTCATTGAAGATCATTAATATTCTACCAATTTTATGAGAAAATAAAAGAAGAAAGTGGGGATTGGTAGTGAGATTCTGGAACATCGAGGCATTTCTGGAGCATTTGTCTGATCATTCTGTTCGGTTTTCATCTACCAAAATAAACTGCAGATCGTTGCTTATTAATAATACTTACAATAACTTAGTAACTGGGCTGTAAGAAAAGCCATGTTGTGAAGTATAACTTTTGGAATGATAAACTTACATTTTAGAGAGGTTTGACACAGTTTATGATAAAATAATTACTTTTAACATTAACCAAATGTTTAATAATTAAATGGAATGTCTGCAGAGTCTCTACGTTTGTACAAAGTGAGCCACACCAGAAAAAAACTTACACCAATCAGTAAGTTTATAATACCTGCTTTCTGCTTAATGTTAGTCTGCCGGTGTATTACCAAGATATGTCATACATTTCTACAAAACATGCTTTTTAGATAAAAGTATATGAAGTGACACAGTGGTTAGCACGGCTGCCTCACAATGCCAAGGTTCAACTCCTGCCTGGGGAACTGTGTGGAGTTTGCACAGTCTCCCAGTATCTGCATGAGTTTCCTCTGGGTGCTTCTGTCTCCTCCCACAGTCCAGGGATGTGTAGATGAGGTGGGTTGGCCATGCTCAATTGGCCCTTAGCATTCCAAGGTTAAACGGATTAGCCATGGTGAATGTGCAGGATTACAGGGATAGGGTGAGGAAGAGGATCTGGGTAAGATACTCTGTCAGAGAGTCTGTACGACTCAATGGATCGAATGAACTTTTCTACGCTGTAGGATTCAATGATTATGTGTGAAGTGTCTCTGAATAACAATAGTCTTTTTTAAACATTGGGAATATTCTATTGCAATCTTCATATTTAACATTAGTTCCTTCACGTACTGCAATGTTGTTTCCCTATATTGAGGGGTGCTGTGTAAATTGTTGTTAAAATATGGACTAACTAGTTGGTTTTATTTCACTCTAAGGAAGAAAAGCTGTATTTTAAGGACCCACAGGAAATAATGGACATCTTCTATCTTTTGGAAGAAAAGATACTTTCACTTATCCAGTATTGCTCTGAAGCTGAGGAGGACATTGATCAAGTTGATCAGCAATTGGAAAGTGTACAGAAAGCCATGTACGTGTGACCTTTCAGTGTTTAACCATTATCCTTATTAACAGAGAAATCGTTCACGTGTTTGTGTTTGGGGGGGTGGGGTGGAAAACTGTTTGAGAATGAAAGACTAAGTTGTAAGTGACAGACGGTTTTGGAGGGATTTATTTGAATGGTAAGAACGTGGAGTTGGGTGCCATCAGCAGTGACTAAGGGTTCAGACACGCTCTGGAGACCTGAGCACACAGTCCAGGTTGTAAATCCAGTGAGAGGTGTTATCACCATCTGGATGAGATATTAAACCTGTCCTTTTTGGGTGGATATGAAAGATCCCACAGTGCTGGCTGATAGAGCCCAGTGTCCAGGCCAACATCTGTTTCTCAATTAACATCACAAAAACAGATTGCTATTTCACCCCACTGCTGTCTCTCTGAGAACTCGTTGTCTAGCCCGTTTCCTATATTAAAACAGTGATTACAGTTGATTACATACTTATTGTCTTGGAGAAAGGTGAAACGAGGCTTTTTATTCTACCCGTTGGGTTACACTGACAACCACTGATAGAAAGTCCAGTGCCTAATGGCCGCCCCCACTAGCCAAGCTGTTCCGGTACAGATACCACCGTGAAATCTACCCAACAATGTGGAGAACTGCCCAACAATGTCCCGTCCACAAACAGGAGGACAGATTCAATTACTGCTCCATCGGCCTACTCTCAGTCATCGGTAAAGTAATGAAGGAATCATCACCGCGTGGCACTTGCTCAGCACACCAATGCTCCATTTGGGTTCTGTCAGGGCCACTCAGCTCCAAACTCGTTATCATCATCGGATGTCCCTCAATTGAAAGGTGAAGGTGACATCGACTGGGGTTCATGGCTTCCTGCCGTGAATCTTTGTGTGACCGGATAGGCTGACAAAATGTCCTGTGTGGTAGTGGAATCCAGAGTGCAGGATTTACTTCTTTTTCTTTCCTTCCCTGTCGCCAATTTGCCTCATCATTAAGATGTCACTGTGTGAGTGGAGTTTGCACATTCTCCTCGTGTCTGCGTGGGTTTCCTCCAGGTAGAATCATCAAACCCTACAGTGCACAGAAAGAGGCCCTTTAGCCCATCGAGTCTGTACCGAACACAATCCCACCCAGGCCCTACCCCCATATTCCTACATGTTATACCCACTAATCCCTCTAACCTACACATCCCTGGACACTAAGGGGCAATTTCTTAGCACGGCCAATCAACCTAACCCGCACATCTTTGGACTGTGGGAGGAAACCGGAGCACCCAGAGGAAACCCACGCAGACACGAGGAGAATGTGCAAACTCCACACATTCCAAGCCAGGAATTGAACCCAGGACCCTGGAGCTGTGAAGCAGCAGTGCTAACCCACTGTGCTACCGTGCCGCCCCCTACTCCAGTTTCTTCCCACAGTCCAAAGATGTGCGGGTTAGGTTGATTGGCCGTGCTAAGAAATTGTCCCTTAGTGTCCAGGGATGTGTAGGTTAGAGGGATTAGTGGGAATAATACATGGGGGTAGGGCCTGGGTGGGATTGTGTTCAGTGCAGACTCGATGGGCCGAAGGGCCTCTTTCTGCACTGTAGGGTTCGATGATTCTAAGATGTTGTGACTTGAGGAATGATGAAGCTTGATAGCCCATCATGTCGCCATTTTGAACAATTGACTGCAAGCTCATCCCAGTCATTAATGTCAGTGCAGCTGTACATGATGGACTGAGTGGCCTCCTCCTGAGGTGATCGATTCAAATCACTTGGGTGCCTTAAGAACAGCCATTCTCATGAAACATTTTCTGTAGCACTTTGCCCCACAGATTAAAGTTTATCAATTGGAAAAGGCAGCATGGATGTTAATCTGAACGTTAAAATTAAATTTGGCTAAGATTGTGAAAACTCTACTGTCAGATTTACAATTGGTAATTATTGACATCCTGTTGAAGCTTTTCCTCTTGCACACATCAGGACAAACACGAGAATACCAAATTTCAAAGGGAGCATCAATTTACACTGCATGAGCAAAGGTGCTGATTGAGACATCGCCATGGGAAATACACGAGGAAGCTATTCTCACTCATGCTTTTGTTTGTCTGCAAGCAACAGGAATATGTCTGTGCACCTTTCTCAATTATAAATCTCATAGTTCTGTCTCTTTTTCAGCACTACTTAGTGCCCAGTGGGGCTGGTTAGCTCAGTTGCTGGACAGATCGTTTGAGATGCAGAACAATGCCAGTAGCACACGGGTTCAATTCCCGTACAGCTGACGTTACTCATGAAGGCTCGAACCCCTCCCCCACTTCCCTCTTGCCTGAGGTGTGACGATCCTCAGGTTAAATCATCTCAAAGAGAAGAGCAGACTATGGGGGCATCACAGTCTAACTCACAGGGCCAGGTTCAATTCCAGCCTCTGGCAACTTGTGTGGAGACTGCATGTTCTCCCCATGTCTGCATGGGTTCCTTCCAGATGCTCTGGGTTCCTTCCACAATCCAAAGATAGTCATAGAGGTTTACAGCATGGAAACAGACCCTTTGGCCCAACTTGTCCAAGGCCAACTTAAAACCCCTAAGCTAATCCCAATTGCCTGCATTTGGCCCATATCCCTCTATACCCATTGTATCCATGTAACTCTCTAAATGCTTTTTAAAAGATAAAATTGTACCCGCCTCTGCTACTATCTCTGGCAGCTTGTTCCAGACACTCACCACCCGCTGTGTGAAAAAACTACCCCTCTAGACACTTTTGTATCTGTCCCGTCTCACCTTAAACCTACGCCCTCTCATTTTAGACTCCCTGACCTTTGGGAAAGGATATTGACTATCTCGCTGCTCTGTGTCCCTCATTATTCCATAGACCTCTATAAGATCACCCCTCAACCTCCTACGCTCCAGAGAAAAATGTCCCAGTCTATCCAGCATCTCCTTACAACTCAATCCATCAAATCCTAGTAAATCCTAGTAAATCTTTCCTACACTCCTTCTAGTTTAATAATATCCTTTCTATAATGGGTGATCAGAATTCCACACAGTATTCCAAGTGTGGCCTGACCAATGTCTTGTACAACTTCAACAAGACATCCCAACTCCTGTATTCTGACCAATGAAACCAAGCATGCTGAATGCCTTCTTCTGTCCACCTGTGACTCCACTTCCAAGGAGCTATGAACATGTACCCCGAGATCTCTTTGTTCTGTAACTCTCCTCAACGCCCTACCACTAACTGGTTCAATCTACCAACATGCAACACCTCGCGTTTGTGCGGGTTAGGTTGACTGGCCTTGTGTCAGGGGATTAGCAGGGTAATTACATGAAGTTATGGGAATAGGGCCTGGTGAGATTGTTGTTGGTGCAGGCTTGCTAAATAGCCGCCTTCTGCACTGTAGGGATTCTATGATTTATCTGGGACTATGGTGACTTTACTTTAATGTTCAATTGTCTACTGAGCTTAAACATGAATGTTGTATACCATTGTTAAAGTTGAGTGATTGAACTATCCAAAGCGCTTTTGAGAGTAAAGTGATGCTTATATTGACTGTTTTAATTGCTCACTTATCTTGGAATCTCACCACAGCCTCACTGCAGTCTTCATTTGCTTCACTAATTTTCCAGACTTTTTATGCTGTGCATATATTGATTGAAAAATGTTATTTTATTCCCAATGACAAAGCCCAAAGCCAATGCCTGGACCAGGAGTTACCAAAGAGATAGCCGGTCCTTTGGTCAATAATGAGGAGAGAGAGTCAAAAATACTCGTGTCTAATAGGTTATGTTATCCTATAGGAACAAAGAAATATTTTGTTTGAAGAATCAGGTTAAATACTACGAGGAAAGCATTGCGAAAATGGAACGTGAAACAGCAGATATAAAGTTTCTCACCAAGATGTTCTCCTGGGGAGTGTCCAATGAAGATGAGGTAAAGACTGCTTTTTTAACACTTATTGAATATTATTATCATTGCAAACACTGAATAAAATTGTGAATGGTATATTTTCTGAGCTGAAGTGGTGAGGCTTGCAGATATGTCAGGATTGTACAGCAGATACAATAATATTCCTGCACCCATTGTACAAAGGAATTGAAACCTGGCATCCAGCAGCTCTTAAAGGGTCACATATCCAACCTGTGGCACGACTGAAATAGCATATTTCTAAAACAGGATCAGTCACAGCTTTCTCCTCCAGAGGCTCCCCCTCTCCCCCTCTCTCCCCCCTCCTCCCTCTCCCACTGTCCCCTCCCCCCTCTTTCCCTGTCCCCCCCCGCCCTCTCCTGCCCTCTCCTCCCCACCCCGTCATCCAGCTGACTGGGTCTGCATTCACCTGGTACTGTTCTTACCCATCCAGCCATCACCAGAGAAATACCTTCAGTGGTTTCTCGTCCTACTCTCACTGACGACTGGAGTCCCATGGGTCGATCCTTGGCCGCCTCTTATTTCTTTTATTCAATTGTGGGACATGTGTGTGAGTGGCTGGCTAGGCTGGCATTTCTCGTCTATTCCTCATTGCCCTGGGGAAGGCAGTGGTGAATCACTGCAGGCCGCGTGCTGTGAGTTGACCCACAATGCCAATGGGTAGGAAATTCCAGAATTTAGACCCAGCCACAGTGAGATATTCCATGTCAGAACGATGAGTGGTTTGGAGGGGAACTTGCAGCTGGTGGTCTTCCCATGTATCTGCTGCCCTTGTTCTTCTAGATGGCAGTGGTTATGTGTTTGGAAGGTGCTGTCTAAGGATCTTTGGTGAATTGCTGCGATATATCATGTAGATAGTACACACTGCTGCTATGGAGCATCAGTGGTGGAGGGAACGGATATTTCTGGACATGGTGCTAATCAAGTGGGGACATTTTGTTGATGGTGTCAAGCTTCTCGAGTGTTGCTGGAGTTGCACCTATCCAGGCAAATGGAAAATATTCCATCACATCGTGACTTGTGCCTTGTAGATGGTGGGAGTTGAGAGGTGAGTTACTCGCCGCAGGATTCCAAGCCTCTGACCTGCTCTTGTTGCCATTATGTTTAGCTGGGGTGTCCAGTTGAGTTTCTGGTCAATGGTAATCGCAAGGATGTTAACAGTGGGGGATTCGGGGATGATTACACCATTGACTATCAAGGGGCAGTGTTTACAGTGTCTCTTGGGTCATTGCCTGGCATTTGTGTGGCGTGAATGTTACTTGCCATTTGTAAAATAAAGCTTTTATTTATTAGTCACAAGTAGGCTTACATTCACACTGCTGTTAAGTTACTGTGAAAATCCCCTCGTCGCCGCAGTCTGGCGGCTATTCTGGTACACTGAGGGAAAACTTATCACCACCAATTCACCTGATCTGCACATCTTTAGACTGTAGGGGGGAAACTGGAATACCTGGAGGAAATCCATGCAAACACACAGAGAACGTGCAAACAGGCAGTGACCCAGGCCTGGAATCGAACCCGAGTCCCTGGCGCTGTGAGGCAGTAGTGCTAACCACTGTGCCTCCGTGCTGCCCCATTTGTCAGCCCAAGCCTGGATATTGTCCAGGTCTTGTTGCCTTTGGACCTGGTCTGCTTCAGTATCTGGGGAGTTGCGAATGGTGTTGAACATTGTGCAACCATCGAACATCCCCACTTCTGACCTTGTGATGGAGGGAAGATCGTTGATGAAATAGCTGAAGATAGGTTGGGCCTTGGACATTAACCCTGAGGAACTCCTGCAGAGATTTTCCTGGAGCTGAAATGACTGACCTTCCACATCCACACTTATCTCCCTTTGTGCTAGGTCTGACTTCAACCAGTAGAGAGTTTATCCCCTGATAGCCATTGATTCCAGTTTTTCTAGGGTTCCTTGATGCCACACTCAGTCGGATGCAGCCTTGATGTCAAAAACTTGATCTCACCTCACCTCTGCAATTCAGCTCTTTTGTCCGTGTTTGAACCAATGAGGTCAGGAACTGAATGACCCTGGTGAAACTCAAACTGGACGTCACTGAGCAGGTTATTACTGAGCGAGCGCTGCTTGATAGCGCTGTTGATGATCCTCCTCAATCACTTTACTGATGCTCGAGAGTAGACTGGGCTAGGTTGGTTGGGTTGGATTTGTCCTGGTTTTTTGTATACAAGATATAACTGGGCAATTTTCCACATTATCGAGTAGATGCCAGTGTTGTAAATGTACTGGAAAAGCCTTCTGATTTGGTATATTGTCACATGTATTGGTAAACAATGAAAAGTATTGTTTCTTATGTGCTATACAGACAAAGCATATCATTCATAGAGAAGAAAATGAGACAGTGCAGAAGTAGTGTTACTGTCATAAGTAGGGTGTAGAGAAAGATCAACTTAATGCGAGATAAGTTCATTCAGAAATGTGATGGTAACAGAAGAAGCTGTTCTTGAGTTGATTGGTACGTGACCTCTGACCTTTTTTCCCGAGGAAGAAGGCGGAAGAGAGAATGTCCGGGGTGTGTGGGGTCCTTAATTATGCTGACTGCTTTGCCAAGGTGTAGACAGAGTCAATGAATGGGAGGCTGGTTTGCGTGATGGATTGGGCTACATTCACAACCTTTTATAGTTTCTGCGGTCTTGGGCAGAACAGAAGCCATACTGACCAGAAAGAATGCTTCCTATGGTGCATCTGTAAATGTTGGTGAGAGTCATAGCTGACATGCCAAATTTCCACAGTCTTCTGAGAAAGTAGAGGTGTTGGTGGGCTTTCTTAACTACAGGATGTTCTTATGTAGGATCAGCAAGGAGGGACCAGGACAGGTTGTTGGTGATCTGGATACCTAAAAACTTGAAGCTCTCGACCCTTGCTGCCTTTTTCCCCATTGATGTAGACGGGGCATGTTCTCCTTTACACTTCCTGAAGTCGATGACAATCTCCTTTGTTTTATTGACATTGAGGGAGAGATTATTGTCACTGCACCAGATTCTCTCTCTCATCCTGTACTCTGTCTCGTCATTATTTGAGATCCGACCCACTACAGTGGTGTCATTAGCAAACTTAAAAATCAAGTTGGAGGGGAATTTGGCAACACAGTCATGGGTGTATAAGGAATTTAGTAAGAGGCTGAGAACACAGTCTTGTGAAGTACCGGTGTTGAGGATGATCATGGAGGGGGTGGTGTTGCCTAACAAAGAACAAAATCAGCCCGGGAAACAGGCCCTTCGGCCCAACGAGCCCGCGCCGCCATCTCAACAGCACCAGTCCCCCTCTCCACCCACGACCCCTGTCTAATGTTTTATGGCCATCCAGATTGAGGGAAACTGATTTAGGGACAATTTATTCCTGCCAATCAGCCTAACAGCACATCTTTGGGGTGTGGGAGGAAACCGGAGCACCCGGAGAAAACCCACGCAAGCACGGGGAGAATGCGCAAACTCCCACAGACACCGGCCCAAATCCATCTGCACATCCCAGTGATAGTCACTGAGCTGTCGTCTTGCCCAGTATCTGGTCCAGTTACTGGTCGTGGTCTGTGGGTTAGGAAGTTCAGGATCCAGTCACAGAGGGAGGAGCCGAGGCCCAGGCCACAGAGTTTGGAGTTTAGTTTTGTGGGAATAATGGTGTTGGAGGCTGAGCTGTAGTCAATAAACAGAGAGTCTGATACAGGTGTCCCTGTTATCGAGGAGTTCCAGGGTTGAATGCAGGGCCAGGGAGATGGTATCTGCTGTGGCGATAGGCGAACTGTAGTGGATCCAGGCAAACTGGGAGGCTGGAATTGATTCATTAATGACTAACCTTTCGAAGCATTTCATAATGATGGATGTCAGAGCCACCGGCCGATAGTCATTAAGGCACGCTGCTGGGTTTTTCTTTGGTACTGGGATGATGGTCGTCTTCAGGAAGCAGATAGGGACCTCAGATTGTGGTAAAGATAGATTGAAGATGTCTGTGAAAATCCCTGTTGCCAGCTGATCCGGGCAGGATCTGGGGGCTCATCCAGGTATCCCATCCGAGACAGTCACTTTCCACGTGTTAACCTTCGAGAAAGCTGCTCTGACATCTGCAGTGATGACCTCAGATACAGGTTGGTCCAGAGCTTCCAGCATGTAGGGCGTGCTCTCACTGACCTCTTGACCAGGCGGGTTAGGGGAAGCAGGAAGTTCTGAAACACGGGTCTTCAGTACTGTTGCTGGAATATTATCAGAGCATTGCCTTTGCTGCACCCAGTGTTTCAACTGCTTTTTTTTTTGATATGATGTGGAATGAATCGAATTGGCTGAAGGCTGACACATAAGAACATAAGAAATCGGAGCAGGAGTCGGCCTCTAGCCCCTCGAGCCTGCCCCGCTGTTCAATAAGATCATGGCTGATCTGATAGTGGTTTAGTTCCACTTAAGAAATAGGAAACCTGTGATCCTGGTGACTGCTGGAGGAAGCAGAGATGGATCATCCACTTGACATTTCTGGCTGAAGATTACTGTGAATGATTCATTTTTTGCACTGATGTGCTGGGCTCCCCCATCATTGAGGATATTTGTGGAGTCTCCTCCTCCAGTGAGTTGTTTAATTGTCTACCATCATTCATATCTGGAGTGTGGCAGGACTACAGAACTCTTGGCTATTTGTTAATCTTCCTGTTACCCTGCTATCTAACTGCCAACTCTTCTTGACCCTGTCCCTGATTAGCCAGACTGCTTGTTCAGTATTGGGTGAGCAGAACTTTCCCCCACCTCAATATCAGAAAGACCAAAGCCATTGGCTGGGATTTTCCAGCTCTCCCACAGCAGGTTTTCCAGCAGAGGAGATATCTTGCTATTGGCTGCTGGTGAGATCTTCCAGTCCCACCAAGGTCGATGGCATTTTGTGAGATTTACTCCCCCTGCTGTCAGGGAGCTCCGGTCATGGGGTTCGCCTCCAGGGGACCAGGGGCAGGGAAATCCCACCCATTCACTTCCATTTCTAGCCCCCGGCTCTATCCCTCTCCCCAACAACCGTCTGAGATTGAACTAGACTTTTTCCAACTTTATTTCACCTGAGAAAGAATTACCCACCATCACTGACATTGCTACATTCACCTCACTGACATCACCCAATCCTGCCCCTGCTTCAGCATCTCTGAAATCCTCATCCAAGCTTCTGTTACATTTCGATGTGACCAATCCAGAGCTCTCCTAGCCAGCCTCGATCTTTTATCCGACTGAGAATTAACGTCATCAAAAATTCTGTTGCTGAAATCCTAGCTCACGTTAATCCCTGTCCACCCATCACCCTGTGCTTGCTGATCTACGTTGGTTCTCAGTTGAGCCACACGTTGATATTAAACTGCCCGTCCTTATTTTTCAAACCCCTTCATGGCCTTGCCACACTCCCCACCCGGTGTCTGTAATCTTCCCTGACCCCACCAGCAATGTCCTTTCAAAGCACACACAGCTGTGCAGCAACTAAACGTTGCACAAACAAATCCCTTCAAGCTACTGTACTTGTACAACCATGTTTAAAAAAAAAGGAAAGGGGCCAGATACAAATAAATCCTTCATGCAGCCCAAAACAAAGAAGGGTGCATGTTGCCTACAATCCTCCAATACCTTAATGCATAAGGGTGATCTGTAAGCCATTCCAGACAAAGCCACCCAGTAACGCTGATTCAGATTGAGTATTGAAGGGTACAGGATATTTGGGAAGGACAGAGAGTGAGGAAAAGTTGGGAGGTGACTCTGTTAGTTAATGATGGTCTGAACACATTACTAAGTTCAGGAAGCCTGGATGGTGAAGCAGTTTGGACTGAGATGAGAAATGATAAAGGCGTTTGCGGGAAGGATGTGCAGGCCCCTAATTGTAACTACATGGTAGGACAGAGTATTTTAAAGAAGAGATAGTGGGAGTGCTGTGGGAATTCTTCTAGGTGGCCTGATTAATTTAAAGACTAAGTCTTTTCATTAACATTTTACTTTCACAAAGGCAGAAAAAATAGTTTGTTCAATTCAGTGAAATTTTTTAATTATACTAGCTTTACTAAAAACATTGAAATGTTTGAATAAAACAACATTACAAATTAATATTAAAAAGAAATATAAACATATAATTAGGACAAGATATGGGTTCCACCTACACAGCACGCGTCCTTTGTTTGAATAGAGGGGAGTATGGTAGGATGAGAGAAGAATTGGCGAATGTGGACTGGGGGAGCGCGTTGGAAGGTAGGTCTGCTGAGGAGCAGTGGAGGATCTTTAAGGAGATCTTTCTTGGTGCTCAGCAGAAATTTATTCCGATGGTTAAAAAGGACAGTAGGAGGAGAGGTAATAAGCCGTGGATAACGAAGGAGGAGAAGGAAAGTGTTAAATTAAAAGTGGAGGAATTTAGAGTAGCGAAGAGGAGTGGGCAAGAAGAGGATTGGGAAAGGTTTAAATGTCAACAAAGATTGACAAAGAAGTTGATAAAGGAGGGTAGGAGAAGCTATGAGGCTGGGCTAGCACTTAATATAAAAAAGGATAGCAAGAGTTTTTATAAATATATAAAAAGGAAGAGGCTGGCTAGGGTGAATGTTGGTCCTTTAGAGGATGAGAAAGGGGAGCTAGTGGTAGGGGATGGGGATATGGCTAAGGTCTTGAATAACTTCTTTGTTTCTGTCTTCACGGAGGAGGACATGAATAATTTGCCGGGTGTTAGCGATGGAAAGGTGGTAGGAATGGAGGGTCTTAATGACATTACTGTTACTAGAGAGATGGTGCTCGACAGACTGGAGGGGCTGATTGTGGACAAGTCCCCAGGACCGGATGGAATGCATCCGAGGGTTCTGAAAGAAATGGCAGAGGTTATAGTGGATGCCTTGGTGGTTATTTTCCAGATGCCGCTGGATTCCGGGGAAGTGCCGGAAGATTGGAAAACGGCTAGAGGATTGGTTGTCAAATAGGAGGCAGAGAGTGGGGGTCAATGGGTGCTATTCGGATTGGCGGTTGGTGACTAGTGGGGTGCCCCAGGGGTCGGTGCTGGGGCCTCAGCTATTTACCATTTATATAGATGATCTGGAGGAGGGAACCGAGTGCAGGGTGTCGAAATTTGCTGATGACACCAAGATTGGGGGAAAGGCAAATTGTGCGGAGGGTGTGGAGAGTCTGCAGAAGGATCTAGATAGGCTGGGCGAATGGGCCAGGAAATGGCAAATGGAATTTAATGTTGGTAAGTGTGAGGTGGTCCACTTTGGTAGGAAGAATGGTAGGAAGGACTATTACTTACGTGGCGAAAAACTGCAGCAGGCGATGGTGCAGAGGGACCTCGGGGTCCTTGTGCACGAGTCGCAAAAACCCAGCTTGCAGGTGCAGCAGGTGGTCAGGAAGGCGAATGGGATGCTGGCCTTCATAGCGAAGGGGATTGAATATAAAAGTAGGGAGGTCTTGCTGCAGCTGTATAGGGCATTGGTGAGGCCGCAGCTGGAGTACTGTGTGCAGTTTTGGGCGCCGCACCTGCGCAAGGATATTTTGGCCCTGGAGGGAGTGCAGAGGAGATTTACTAGGCTGATACCGGAGTTGAGGGGATTGAGCTATGAGGAGAGGCTGAATAAACTAGGCTTGTACTCGTTAGAGTTTAGAAGAATGAGGGGAGATCTCATTGAGACGTATAATTTGATGAATGGGATGGATAGGATAGAGGTGGAGAGACTCTTCCCGCTCAAAAAAGACAGTAGGACTAGGGGGCACAGCCTCAAGATAAAGGGGAGGCGGTTTAGAACGGAGTTGAGGAGGAACTTCTTCACTCAAAGGGTGGTGAATCTCTGGAATTCTCTGCCCGTTGAAGTGGTGGAGGCTGCCTCGCTAAATATTTTTAAGAAGCGGGTTGATAAGAGAGAGGATTAAGGGTTATGGGGAGAGGGCTGGAAGGTGGAACTGAGCCACGACAGATCAGCCATGATCTTATTGAATGGCGGGGCAGGCTCGAAGGGCCAGATGGCCTACTCCTGCTCCTATTTCTTATGTTCTTATGTTCTTAATGCACTATCGGGCTTTCTCAAAAGATCTTCAATTTTATGCCAAAAAGCAGATCAGTTACACATTTTCTATAACAGATTTTACAGCCCAGCTCTTAATTAGAAGCAACTTTATTCACTCTCAATTCTGTCAATATGACAATGACATGTCCTCTATTTAATTATAGCTTGACAATTTTAAATATAGGTAAAATATATTTAAATATAAATAAATTTATTTAACTATATACAATGTTAAATATATTTGATGTTATCCATTAAATCAGACTGATTAAATCTGTGTCTCATTAAAAGATGCTTCTTATTGCTATGTGTCTTGAGGCTTTATCATGTATTATGTGTTAGCAATTTTTCTCATTAAAACTGGTTTTCTTGTACCTTGACCGGCTGTCTGGCTTTCATCCCAGAATATTTCATACTTCAGGTTACAATCTGCAGTTTCTCAATCAAAAAGTCCATAGTCTTTCTTAGCCTGTTTACCAGTTTCCTACGTCTTTCATCTGAGTTTGAATTTATTTTGCACATTGTCCTTGAATGAATATTCAACATTTATAATAATGTTGAATCGGAGATTTTCACAGTAACTTCATTGCAGTGTTAATGTAAGCCTTACTTGTGACTAATAAATAAACTTTAACTCATTCATATAAAGAAACCTTTAAAAAAAATCTCATATTAAAAATGTTAATATAATTCAGTTACTTAGATAAAACAGCTGTTTATCTGATTTCTATAACTAATCCCTAATCTACTTAATCCCTTCCACTGTTAAATCCCATCTACAGGGAGTTTGTCAAAAAAGTGCGGTGATAATCATGGATATAGATTGGAAAAAACAGATGTACAAATGTAGCACAGATGAAGAATTAGTAGAATTAGTGATTTTGAGATATTTCTTAGAATGATAGGTTCTGGAGCCAACAGAGGGCAGGCTATACCCTACCTGGTATTATGCAACAAGATAGGATTAATTAATAACCCCGTATTGAGGGTATGCCAGTGATCGTAGTGTTACATTCAGATTGAAAGAGGAGTGCATCCAACACAAGTATTTTAAACCTAAATAAGGGCAATTATGAGGATATGAAAGCACAGCTGGCAAAAATAAACTTACAACTTAGATTAACGGACAGATCAATAGAGGTTCAGTTGCCAACCTTTAAAGAGATATTTCAGAATATACAGAATAGACTCATTGCAAAGAGAAGAAAACAATTCCATGGGGAATAAAGACAGTATTAAATCCAAAGGAAAATAATCTCATAGAATCCCTACAGTGCAGAAAGAGGCCATTCAGCTCATCATGTCTACACCAACCCCACAGCCTGTGTATTTATCCTGCTTATCTCCCTGACGCTGAGGGGCAATTTAGCACGGCTAATAAACCCAACCTGCACATCTTTGGATAGTGAGAGGAAACTGGAGCACCCGGAAGAAACTCATGCAGACGTGGGGAGAACGTGCAAACTCTAACAGACAGTGACGTAAACCTAGAATTGAACCCGAGTCCCTGGCGCTGTGAGGTACCAATACTAACCACTGTGCCACCATACCTCCTAATGTTAGCACAAGGACAAGTGGCAGATCAGAATATTGGAAAGAATAAAAATAATGTCAAAAGAATGATGCAAAGATTGATAAGGAAGAGAAAACTAGAAAAAGCTAGCCAGTAATAGAAAGAGTTTCTATAGGTATATAACTAAGACAGCAGCTAGCAAAGTGAGCATTGGTCCAATAGAAAGTATGTCTGAGGAATTGGTAAAGGAACGGCCAAGGCAGATGAATTCAACATGCATTTTGCATCAGTCCTCACTATAGACGACACAAGTAACGTGCCAGAAATTGCTGGCACGTAAATCAGGTAATGAAAGAGAGGGAGGAACTCAGGAAAATTACAATAAATAATAAACCGGAGCACCCGGAGGAAACCCACGCAGACACAGGGACAATGTGCAAAATCCACACAGACGGTGACCTGAGCCAGGAATCGAACCCAGGTCCCTGGAGCTGTGAAGCAGCAGCACTAACCCACTGTGCTACCGTGCCACCCTTAGAAGCCACAAGTTAGAAGCCACTATTTTTAACAGTAGTACTTCTAAAACCTATCTCTTTTGGCCAAGGTTTTGCTTATCCGGCTGGAATTCCCTCACTGGAGTGGGTGCCAGGGGTTAGAAGAGTTGCCACCTCGGCCCTCCTTCCTCGGGAGAACTTGTCTGCAGGGTGAGGGGGAGATGGGTGTGGGCTGGGGTCAGGTTAACCAACTTGGGCGTGTTTGGAGGCATCCACAGGGTGCGATGGGCTGTTCGAAAAGTTGGCCTTAAATACTGAGAGCCTTGGTCGCAGTTAAAATAAAAACAGAAAGGTTTTCCAGCCTTCATCCCTCCCACCCCCTCACTCCACACACATGCTCCATGTGACCTCATACCCCTTCCAACCATGTTTCCTCATGTCCCCTTATTAAGATATGGCATTTCCATGCCCGCTATACACTTTATGCCCAATGAACCAGTGACAGTAGAAGACATTTAGAAACAAACTTAAACAAAGTCCTTCATTCATTACTTTTCAAAAAGTCACAATGACAAAGAACAACACAGCACAGGAAACAGGCCATTTGGCCCTACAAACCCATGCTGCCCGTGTTAACCCTCAGTGAGCGCCTCATTCCAATCCTCCTCCTACCTTCCACTTTTGTCTACGCCTCTTGGACTCCACAATAAAGGGGGTGCAAATTTAGAGAATTTTACTACAGAATATCCAAGCCTTTAAAGTTCGAAACCCCTTCAGACGTTTTACTACGTTACAGGTGCTATATAGATAAAGTTGTTGCCAAATTAGAATCAAATTATTTGTGAACTGTTGTCACACATCAACAATTTGTATTTTAGGAAGATGTGATTAAACAGTTGGACCTGGGGCTTTATAAACTGCATCAGGCCTACATCAAAGATGCCAAGGTGCCTGTGGATATATTTCAGAAAATACGGAATATTGAGACTGAGATAAGCAGACGGTTGGACTGTATTGACACAGTTGCATCACAGAAGATCAGTACTATTCTAAAGAGATTAAAGAAGGAAAAGAGAGAAAGGTGAGGACATTTAAATACTAATGTTTATTAGATAGACCTCCTGTTCGATAGCTTAGAGTAAATTCCACCACTTTTCGAAAAGCATTCACCCCCCCCCCCAATGAAAACTGTGTTTATCTGAGCAGGAAATCAGCAGGTGAGACAGTTGGCACTGCTGCCTCTCAGTGCCGGTGACTGACCGGTTGGCCAAATGTCGGTCAGCGGTGGCCTGGATGTGATGTCCTCACGGCCCTGTGGGAAAGGGAGACGGTTTAGTTCCCCAAAGCAGACTGTCAAAAGTCATTTTGGCAGAATGCCCCATCGCCAGAACTCTCATATAAGATCCAAGACTTAGCCTGGAGAAAAAGGCACTCCCCCACCAGGCCCCTCATTCACAGCTAGAATCTCGCACTGCCTTTGAAGAAGCTGTGGTGGGGAGGAGACTGTCATCCACCTCCTTCTGGAATGTGTCTTTGCAAAAGAGGTCTAGAAAGACTTGCTGTGGTTTCAGTTGAGTTTCACCCTGAGCAGCTGTGTGCTGTGTGGATGTCCCCAATGCCACACACCAAGGTAAACATTGATAGCTGCCAGAGGCTCACCAACTTAGCGAAAGATGCTCTTTAATCTTCCAGCGCACAGAGGTGTTGATAAAGATTGTTGTCGACAATTCCATGTTCAGCACCATTCATGATTCCTCAGATACTGCAGCTGTCTGTGTCCAAGCACAGCAAGACCTGGACTATATCCACGCTTGGGCTGAGTAGCAAACAACATAGAAGCACCAGCAATGACTATCTCTCATATGACCATCTAACTGTCTCTCCTTGGCATTCAATGGTATTACCTTCACTGAATCTCCCAGTGTGACCAGAAACTGAACTGTACCAGCCAGGTAAATACTGCGGCTACAAGAACAGATCAGAAGCTGGGAATCAAGCAGTGAGTAATTCACCTCCTGACTCCCCACTGGACAGAGTGTGAGGGTTTAGCCTCCCGTTGCATGGATGAGTGCAGTTTCAATAATATTAAAGAGGCTTGACACCATCGCAACAAATTGGCCACTTAATCGGCACCCCACCCACAATCACTCCCTTCACCACTAACGTGAAGTGGCACAGATTCATAGAAACCCTACCGTGCAGGAGGAGGCCATTTGGCCCATCAAGTCTGCACCAACCACAATCCCATCCAGGCCTATTTCAGTAACCCCACATATTTACCCTGCTAACCCCTGGCATTAGGGTCGGTTGAGCACAGCCAATCAGCTTAACCCACACATCTTTGGACTGTGGCAGGAAACTGGACCACCCGGAGGAAACCCACGCAGACACAAAGAGAATGTGCAGACACTGCACAGTGACCCAAACCAGTAATCGAAATCGGGTCCCTGGCATGGTGACGCAGCAGTGCTAACCACGATGCCACTGCACCACCCGTCGCTTATACCATCTACAAGATGCAGTGTGATAACTCAACAAGGTTCTTTTGATGGCACCTTCAAAACCCAGTAAAAAGTCTGACAACACCAGGTTTTAGTCCAACCGATTTATTTGATAAGATACTCACAAGCTTTCGGGGTTAGTCCCTTCGTCAGGTGAATGGAGAGTTCTGGCCTCAGACAGAGCATATAAAGCACAGACAGTTTACAGATTACTGATTAGAATGCGAATCCTTACACCTAACCTGCTGTTCAAGACCTGAAGTGGCTGATAATGTGAGTGGAAGGAGCACTGATCACAGTTTAAAGAGATGTGTATTGTCTCCAGACAGTACAGTAAGTGAGGTTTTGCAAACCCAGGCAAGTCACGGGGGTTACAGATAGTGCGACATGAACCCAAGATCCCTGTTGAGACCGTCCTCATGTGTGCGGAACTTGGCTATCAGTCTCTGTTCAGCGACTCTGTGCTGTCGTGTGTGGTGAAGGCCGCCTTGGAGAATGCTTACCCGAAGGTCAGAGGCTGAATGCCCGTGACCACTGAAGTGTTCGCCAACAGGAAGGGAACAGTCTTGCCTGGTGATTGTTGAGCGATGTTCATTCATCCGTTGTCGTAGCGTCTGCATGGTCTCCCCAATGTACCATGCTTCGGGACATCCTTTCTTGCAACGTATCAGGTAGACAATGTTGGCCGAGTTGCAAGAGTACATAGAACATAGAACATAGAACATTACAGCGCAGAACAGGCCCTTCGGCCCACGATGTTGCGCCGACCAGTTACAAAAAAATGACCCACTAGCCTAAACCAATCCCTTTTCATCCATAAACCTATCCACAGATCTTTTAAACGCCCCCAAACTAGGTGCATTTACAACTGCAGCTGGCAGGGCATTCCAGTCCCTCACCACCCTCTGGGTAAAGAACCTACCCCTGACATCTGTCCTATAACTACCCCCCCTTAATTTAAAATCGTGCCCCCTCGTGTTAGCTTTCTCCATCCTAGGAAAAAGGCTATCACTATCTACCCTGTCTAAACCTCTAATCATCTTATATGTTTCAATGAGATCCCCTCTTAGCCGCCTTCTTTCCAGCGAAAACAACCCCAAATCTCTCAATCTCTCCTCATAGGATCTCCCCTCCATACCAGGCAACATCCTGGTAAACCTCCTCTGCACCCTCTCCAAAGCCTCTACATCCTTCTTGTAATGTGGGGACCAGAACTGCACACAAAACTCCAAGTGCGGCCGCACCAGAGATGTGTACAGTTGCATCATGACGCTACGACTCCTAAATTCAATCCCCCTACCAATAAACGCCAAAACTCCGTATGCCTTCTTAACAACTTTATCTACTTGATTCCCAACTTTCAGGGATCTATGTACACATACACCTAGATCCCTCTGCTCCTCCACACTATTCAAAGTCCTCCCGTTAGCCCTATACTCAACACATCTGTTATTCCTACCGAAATGAATTACCTCACACTTCTCCACATTAAACTCCATTCGCCACCTCTCAGCCCAGCTCTGCAACCTTTCTAAGTCAGCCTGCAAACTATGACACCCTTCCTCACAATCTACCACACCTCCGACTTTGGTGTCATCAGCAAACTTACTAATCCACCCAACTATACCCTCATCCAGATCATTAATAAAAATTACAAACAGCAGTGGCCCCAAAACAGATCCCTGAGGCACACCACTTGTAACCGAACTCCATGACGAATATTTCCCATCAACCACCACTCTCTGTCTCCTATCTGCTAGCCAATTCCTGATCCAATTACCTAGATCACCCCCAATCCCATACATCTGCATTTTCTGCAGATGTATTTACCATGTACCTGGTGGATGATATTCTCACGTGTGATGATGGTATCCATGTCGATGATCCGGCATGTCTTGCAGAGGTTGCTGTGGCAGGGTTGTGTGGTATTGTGGTCACTGTTCTCCTGAAGGCTGGGTAGTTTGCTGCGAACAATGGTCTGTTTGAGGTTGTGTGGTTGTCTGAAAGCAAGAAGTGGGGGTGTGGGGATGGCCTTTATCAAGATGTTCGTCTTTATCAATGATATGTTGAAGACTCCGGAGAAGATGTCGTAGCTTCTCCGCTCCGGGGAAGTACTGGACGACGAAGGGTACTCTGTCCACTGTGTCCTGTGTTTGCCTTCTGAGGAGATCGGTGCGGTTTTTCGCTGTGGCGCATCGGAACTGCCGATCTATGAGTCGAGCACCATATCCTGTTCTTATGAGGGCATCTTTCAGGGTCTGGAGGTGTCTGTCACGATCCTCCTCATCTGAGCAAATCCTGTGTATACGGAGGGCTTGTCCATAGGGAATGGCTTCTTTAACATGTTTAGGGTGGAAACTGGAGAAGTGGAGCATTGTGAGATTGTCTGTGGGCTTGCGGTACAGTGAGGTGCTGAGGTGACCGTCCTTAATGGAGATAAGTGTGTCCAAGAATGCAACTGATTCTGGGGAATAGTCCATGGTGAGTCTGATGGTGGGGTGGAATTTGTTGATATCATCATATAGTTGTTTCAGTGATTGTTCACCATGAGGCCAAAGGAAGAAAATGTCATCGATGTATCTAGTGTACAGCATCGGTTGAAGATTCTGTGCGGTGAAGAAGTCTTGTTCAAACCTGTGCATGAAGATGTTGGCATATTGAGGTGCAAATTTGGTCCCCATGGCTGTTCCATGTGTCTGGATGAAAAACTGGTTGTTGAAGGTGAAGACATTATGGTCCAGGATAAAGCGGATGAGTTGTAAAATTGCATCTGGAAACTGGCAGTTATCAGCATTGAGTACTGAGGCAGTCGCAGCAATGCCATCGTTGTGGGGGATGTTGGTGTAGAGCGCTGAGACATCCATTGTGACGAGGAGTGTCCCTGGTTCAACTGCTCCGTGTGTGCTG
The DNA here is from genome assembly GCA_037974335.1 of Prionace glauca. Lineage (NCBI taxonomy): Eukaryota > Metazoa > Chordata > Chondrichthyes > Carcharhiniformes > Carcharhinidae > Prionace > Prionace glauca. The sequence goes on along the minus strand of CM075739.1, from coordinate 9,315,336 downwards.
AGTTTCAGTAGGAAGTCCGTAGTGTCGCGACAAAAACTGGGGGTTCTTTGTACAATGGGTTTCAGGATGCCCTCGACGTAGCCGGAGAGGTTCTCACACAGAGTTCCATTGCCCGATACGATGGGACGGCCAGGTGTGTTTGCCTTGTGTATCTTTGGGAGGCAGTAGAGATCTCCAATGCCGGGAGTACATGGAGTGAGAGCACGGAGGGTGCTCTGAAGGTCCGGATCAAAGGTCTTGATCAGATTGTTGAGTTGACGAGTATGTTCTTTGGTCGGATCTGTGGGTAATTGTCTGTAGTGTTCCTCATTATTTAGTTGTCGGTACACTTCTTTACAGTAATCCGTTCTGTTCAGTATGACGATGGCCCCTCCTTTGTCTGCTGGTTTGATGACAATGTTGCGGTTTGTCTTGAGAGCGTGGATGGCGTTGCGTTGTGCTTGGGTGATGTTTGGGGCTGTCTTGTGAGTGCGGCTGATGAATTTGGTGTTAACGCACCTCCTGATGGTTTGGGCATACAAGTCCAGTCGAGGGCAGCGGCCTTCCGGAGGAGTCCAATTGGATTCCTTTCTCTTAGGCTGTTGCACTGCGGATCTCTCTGTCAGCTGTTCCGGTTCATCGACTGTCTCATTGTGTTCGTTGTTGGCCTCTTGGGGTTTGTGGAAAAACTCCCGCAGCCTCATTCGCCTGCTGAGTTCCTCTGTGTCCGCTGCGAGACTGATGGGGTCCATTTTGTTGGTGGGGCAGAAATTGAGCCCTCGGCTGAGAACTTCCATTTCATCTGGTTGAAGTGTGTAGTCCGACAAGTTGACAATAGACCTCCCTGCGGTAGTGCTTTTTCTAGTGCCGGGGGAGGTTTGGTTGTTGCTGGCGGCGATGCCGAGTTTCTCAAGTTTCCTATTCTTGGTGCGCATTGCTGCGACTGCCTCAGTACTCAATGCTGACAACTGCCAGTTTCCAGATGCAATTTTACAACTCATCCGCTTTATCCTGGACCATAATGTCTTCACCTTCAACAACCAGTTTTTCATCCAGACACATGGAACAGCCATGGGGACCAAATTTGCACCTCAATATGCCAACATCTTCATGCACAGGTTCGAACAAGACTTCTTCACTGCACAGAATCTTCAACCGATGCTGTACACTAGATACATCGATGACATTTTCTTCCTTTGGTCTCATGGTGAACAATCACTGAAACAACTATATGATGATATCAACAAATTCCACCCCACCATCAGACTCACCATGGACTATTCCCCAGAATCAGTTGCATTCTTGGACACACTTATCTCCATTAAGGACGGTCACCTCAGCACCTCACTGTACCGCAAGCCCACAGACAATCTCACAATGCTCCACTTCTCCAGTTTCCACCCTAAACATGTTAAAGAAGCCATTCCCTATGGACAAGCCCTCCGTATACACAGGATTTGCTCAGATGAGGAGGATCGTGACAGACACCTCCAGACCCTGAAAGATGCCCTCATAAGAATAGGATACGGTGCTCGACTCATAGATCGGCAGTTCCGATGTGCCACAGCGAAAAACCGCACCGATCTCCTCAGAAGGCAAACACAGGACACAGTGGACAGAGTACCCTTCGTCGTCCAGTACTTCCCCGGAGCGGAGAAGCTACGACATCTTCTCCAGAGTCTTCAACATATCATTGATAAAGACGAACATCTCGCCAGGGCTATCCCCACACCCCCACTTCTTGCTTTCAGACAACCACACAACCTCAAACAGACCATTGTTCGCAGCAAACTACCCAGCCTTCAGGAGAACAGTGACCACAATACCACACAACCCTGCCACAGCAACCTCTGCAAGACATGCCGGATCATCGACATGGATACCATCATCACACGTGAGAATACCATCCACCAGGTACATGGTAAATACTCTTGCAACTCGGCCAACATTGTCTACCTGATACGTTGCAAGAAAAGATGTCCCAGAGCATGGTACATTGGGGAGACCATGCAGACGCTACAACAACGGATGAATGAACATCGCTCGACAGTCACCAGGCAAGACTGTTCCCTTCCTGTTGGCGAACACTTCAGCGGTCACGGGCATTCAGCCTCTGACCTTTGGGTAAGCATTCTCCAAGGCGGCCTTCACGACACACGACAGCGCAGAGTCGCTGAACAGAGACTGATAGCCAAGTTCCGCACACATGAGGACGGTCTCAACAGGGATCTTGGGTTCATGTCGCACTATCTGTAACCCCCGTGACTTGCCTGGGTTTGCAAAACCTCACTTACTGTACTGTCTGGAGACAATACACATCTCTTTAAACTGTGATCAGTGCTCCTTCCACTCACATTATCAGCCACTTCAGGTCTTGAACAGCAGGTTAGGTGTAAGGATTCGCATTCTAATCAGTAATCTCTAAACTGTCTGTGCTTTATATGCTCTGTCTGAGGCCAGAACTCTCCATTCACTTGACGAAGGGGCTAACCCCGAAAGCTTGCTTGCTTGTGAGAATATTATCAAATAAATCGGTTGGACTAAAACCTGGTGTTGTCAGACTTTTTACTGTGTTTACGCCAGTCCAACGCTGGCATTCACACACCTTCAAAACCCACAGCCTTGAACAACAAGGACAGCAGATAGCTGGGAACAACACCACCTGAAAGTTTCCTCCAAGCTACTCACCATCCTGCCTTTCCTTCACTGCAAATAGGTCAAAATCCTGGGACTCCCTCCCTAACAGCAACATGGGTGTACCTACATCTCAGGGTTCAAGGAGGCAGCTCACCACCTCCTGAAGAGTAATTAGGGGTTCTCAATAGGCTCTCCAGCCTAGCCAGTGACACCAACATCCCATGGATACATCAAGAACAATGTCAGATTTGAACAGTTACAGAGTTTACTTTTACAAATTGTGTGATTGATTCTATATACAAAGTATATTTTTGGAAATAACCCACCAACCTTTGTTGCTGGTGTTTCACATGTTTCACATATAATGGTTCCCACACTGCTGGATTGTGTTCCAGCGCAAGATCTACAACCTGCCCCTCAATGTCATTGATTAGTGGGCAATCTAACAAGTAAAAATTGCATTTCTGTAGTGCCGTTCAGACCCTCAAGGTGTCTCAAAGTGTTTTACAGCCAGTTTACTTCTTGAAGTCTAGTCAGGATTGTGATGTAGGGAACATGACAGCTAATTGTAAACCACCAGCTCCCACAAGCAGGAATGTGATAATCTGTAGGACCATCCTGGAGTTCAGGCTGGATTTTGAGCTCAGATTGTGGTTATGGTGGGACCTCAACACAAGAGGCATCACTGACTGAGCCACAATCACAGGCACACAATCTGAGACATCAGATTCAAAGTTGGAAATATGCTTTCCCATATTGAAAATTGAAGAAGGGATTGTTGGCCCATCAATGGTCACAGCTGTCCTCGTTCTTGTTTTTTTATGCATTGTTCACATGATTTAATTCTGATCGGCCGCTAGGTTTAGCGTTGTCCATGTGGATTGTGTTAAGGTGCATGTTCTGTGCTTTACCACAGGCTGCGTGAGGAGGTGATGGCTCGGATGAAACAACCTACAGAAGGAAGACTGAAGCTTGATTCACAAAAGTGCCACAAAAAGAGAATGGTAATAATTTTTCAAATGCAAATCATGTGAAATGCTCTCATCTCCAAACTGAGCAGATTACTGGCTCCGAGTTGCTGAGGGTGTAAATGGATGTGTCCATCCTATAGCCAGAGCTCAGTTCTGTTCACCTCGCTACAAGAAGGATGTGGAAGCTATTGAAAGGGTGCAGAGGAGATTTACAAGGATGTTGCCTGGATTGGGAGGCATGCCTTATGAAGATAGGTTGAGGGAGCTGGGTCTCTTCTCCCTGGAGAGACGAAGGTTGAGAGAGGTTTATAAAATGTTGAGAGGAATAGATAGGGTGGATTCTCGGAGGCTATTTCCCAGGGCTGAAATGGTCGCTACGAGAGGACACAGGTTTAAGGTGCTGGGGAGCAGGTACAGAGGTGATGTTAGGGGTAGGTTTTTCACTCAGAGGGTGGTGAGTGAATGGAATCGGCTGCCGTCGGTGGTGGTGGAGGTGAACTCGCTGGGGTCTTTTAAGAGACTTCTGGATGAGTGCATGCGATTTAATGGGATTGAGGGTTATAGGTAAGCCTAGTAGTAGGGATATCATTGGTGCAACTTGTGGGCTGAAGGGCCTGTTTGTGCTGTAGTTTCTCTATGTTCTATGTTCTAATTCAGCCAACACATTTCTGCTTTCCTGACTTGCTGCCTTGCTCTTTTTGAGTTTAATTAACTCCTGGGTGTAGGCAGAAAGCTGCTCTTAACAAGGGTGCCTCAGTGCTGGATATATTCTGAATCTGGGATCTTTTAATGCCAGCAACTCCAGAAATATCATCTAAATAAAATAAATTTGGCCCCTCACATCAATGCTAGGTTTTTGAAAGAACCATTCAATTAACACCAACCGATGTTATTTTCCATAAACCCAGCATTTTCTTTCTTATTCAAGTATAAATCAAACCCTCCTGATTGTTACTATTGAGTCTGCTTCCACCGACCCTCGAGACTGTGCATTCCAGAGCACAACTCATTATATAAAGAAAACAATTCTTCTTCTTCCCTCCTCTGGTTTTTGGCCAACTATCTTAAATCAGTGCCCTCGGATTGCCAACCCTCCTGCACTGAAAATAGTTTATCTTCTTTACTCTGTGATTTTGAACACCTGTGTTATCTCTTCACTTAATCACTGCTTTCAGGAGAATTACAGTATTCCAGTTTCTCTTGGCTCTCAAACTAACGGAGTTCCATGTTTACAGCACGGAAGGAAGGCCATTCATCCCATTGTGCCCCTGCTAGCTCATTGCAACAGCAACTCAGCTCAGCTCACATCCTCACCTTCTCTGCCATTTGTTTCTAGGTGTTTTACCCAATTCCCTTTTGAAAGTCGTGACTGAATCTGCCCCCAGCACACACTCAGACACTGCAGTCCCGATCTTAACTGAATCTACCTCCAGCACACACTCAGACACTGCAGTCCTGATCTTAACTGAATCTACCCCCAGCACACACTCAGACACTGCAGTCCTGATCTTAACTGAATCTACCTCCAGCCCACATTCAGACACTGCAGTCCTGATCTTAACTGAATCTACCTCCAGCACACACTCAGACACTGCAGTCCTGATCTTAACTGAATCTACCTCCAGCACACACTCAGACACTGCAGTCCCGATCTTAACTGAATCTAACCCCAGCCCACACTCAAGACACTGCAGTCCTGATCTTAACTGAATCTGCCTCCAGCACACACTCAGACACTGCAGTCCTGATCTTAACTGAATCTACCCCCAGCACACACTCAGACACTGCAGTCCCGATCTTAACTGAATCTACCTCCAGCACACACTCAGACACTGCAGTCCCGATCTTAACTGAATCTACCCCCAGCACACACTCAGACACTGCAGTCCCGATCTTAACTGAATCTACCCCCAGCACACACTCAGACACTGCAGTCCCGATCTTAACTGAATCTCCTCCAGCACACACTCAGACACTGCAGTCCCGATCTTAACTGAATCTATCCCAGCACACACTCAGACACTGCAGTCCCGATCTTAACTGAATCTACCCCCAGCACACACTCAGACACTGCAGTCCCGATCTTAACTGAATCTACCCCCAGCACACACTCAGACACTGCAGTCCCGATCATAACTGAATCTACCCCCAGCACACACTCAGACACTGCAGTCCCGATCATAACTGAATCTACCCCCAGCACACACTCAGACACTGCAGTCCCGATCTTAACTGAATCTACCCCCAGCACACACTCAGACACTGCAGTCCCGATCTTAACTGAATCTACCCCCAGCACACACTCAGACACTGCAGTCCCGATCTTAACTGAATCTACCCCCAGCACACACTCAGACACTGCAGTCCCGATCATAACTGAATCTACCCCCAGCACACACTCAGACACTGCAGTCCCGATCATAACTGAATCTACCCCCAGCACACACTCAGACACTGCAGTCCCGATCTTAACTGAATCTACCCCCAGCACACACTCAGACACTGCAGTCCCGATCATAACTGAATCTACCCCCAGCACACACTCAGACACTGCAGTCCCGATCTTAACTGAATCTACCCCCAGCACACACTCAGACACTGCAGTCCCGATCATAACTGAATCTACCCCCAGCACACACTCAGACACTGCAGTCCCGATCATAACTGAATCTACCCCCAGCACACACTCAGACACTGCAGTCCCGATCTTAACTGAATCTACCCCCAGCACACACTCAGACACTGCAGTCCCGATCATAACTGAATCTACCCCCAGCACACACTCAGACACTGCAGTCCCGATCTTAACTGAATCTACCCCCAGCACACACTCAGACACTGCAGTCCCGATCTTAACTGAATCTACCCCCAGCACACACTCAGACACTGCAGTCCCGATCTTAACTGAATCTACCCCCAGCACACACTCAGACACTGCAGTCCCGATCATAACTGAATCTACCCCCAGCACACACTCAGACACTGCAGTCCCGATCATAACTGAATCTACCCCCAGCACACACTCAGACACTGCAGTCCCGATCTTAACTGAATCTACCCCCAGCACACACTCAGACACTGCAGTCCCGATCTTAACTGAATCTACCCCCAGCACACACTCAGACACTGCAATCCCGATCATAACTGAATCTACCCCCAGCACACACTCAGACACTGCAGTCCCGATCTTAACTGAATCTCCTCCAGCACACACTCAGACACTGCACTCCCGATATTAACTGAATCTCCTCCAGCACACACTCAGACACTGCAGTCCCGATCTTAACTGAATCTACCCCCAGCACACACTCAGACACTGCAGTCCCGATCTTAACTGAATCTACCTCCAGCACACACTCAGACACTGCAGTCCTGATCTTAACTGAATCTACCCCCAGCACACACTCAGACACTGCAGTCCCGATCTTAACTGAATCTACCTCCAGCACACACTCAGACACTGCAGTCCCGATCTTAACTGAATCTACCCCCAGCACACACTCAGACACTGCAGTCCCGATCTTAACTGAATCTACCTCCAGCACACACTCAGACACTGCAGTCCCGATCTTAACTGAATCTACCCCCAGCACACACTCAGAAACTGCAGTCTCGATCTTAACTGAATCTACCCCCAGCCCACATTCAGACACTGCAGTCCTGATCTTAACTGAATCTACCCCCAGCACACACTCAGACACTGCAGTCCCGATCTTAACTGAATCTACCTCCAGCACACACTCAGACACTGCAGTCCCGATCTTAACTGAATCTACCCCCAGCACACACTCAGACACTGCAGTCCCGATCTTAACTGAATCTACCCCCAGCACACACTCAGACACTGCAGTCCCGATCTTAACTGAATCTACCCCCAGCACACACTCAGACACTGCAGTCCCGATCTTAACTGAATCTACCCCCAGCACACACTCAGACACTGCAGTCCCGATCTTAACTGAATCTACGCCCAGCACACACTCAGACACTGCAGTCCCGATCATAACTGAATCTACCCCCAGCACACACTCAGACACTGCAGTCCCGATCATAACTGAATCTACCCCCAGCACACACTCAGACACTGCAGTCCCGATCTTAACTGAATCTACCCCCAGCACACACTCAGACACTGCAGTCCCGATCTTAACTGAATCTACCCCCAGCACACACTCAGACACTGCAGTCCCGATCTTAACTGAATCTACCCCCAGCACACAATCAGACACTGCAGTCCCGATCTTAACTGAATCTACCCCCAGCACACACTCAGACACTGCAGTCCCGATCTTAACTGAATCTACCCCCAGCACACACTCAGACACTGCAGTCCCGATCTTAACTGAATCTACCCCCAGCACACACTCAGACACTGCAGTCCCGATCTTAACTGAATCTACGTCCAGCACACACTCAGACACTGCAGTCCCGATCTTAACTGAATCTACCTCCAGCACACACTCAGACACTGCAATCCCGATCTTAACTGAATCTACCCCCAGCCCACACTCAGACACTGCAGTCCCGATCTTAACTGAATTTACCTCCAGCACACACTCAGACACTGCAGTCCCGATCTTAACTGAATTTACCTCCAGCACACACTCAGACACTGCAGTCCCGATCTTAACTGAATCTACCCCCAGCACACACTCAGACACTGCAGTCCCGATCTTAACTGAATCTACCCCCAGCACACACTCAGACACTGCAGTCCCGATCTTAACTGAATCTACCTCCAGCACACACTCAGACACTGCAGTCCCGATCTTAACTGAATCTACCCCCAGCACACACTCAGACACTGCAATCCCGATCTTAACTGAATCTACCCCCAGCCCACACTCAGACACTGCAGTCCCGATCTTAACTGAATTTACCTCCAGCACACACTCAGACACTGCAGTCCCGATCTTAACTGAATCTACCTCCAGCACACACTCAGACACTGCAGTCCCGATCTTAACTGAATCTACCCCCAGCACACACTCAGACACTGCAGTCCCGATCTTAACTGAATCTACGTCCAGCACACACTCAGACACTGCAATCCCGATCTTAACTGAATCTACCCCCAGCACACACTCAGACACTGCAATCCCGATCTTAACTGAATCTACCCCCAGCCCACACTCAGACACTGCAGTCCCGATCTTAACTGAATTTACCTCCAGCACACACTCAGACACTGCAATCCCGATCTTAACTGAATCTATCCCCAGCGCACTCTCAGACACTGCAGTCCCGATCTTAACTGAATCTACCCCCAGCACACAGTCAGACACTGCAATCCCGATCTTAACTGAATCTGCCCCCAGCACACACTCAGACACTGCAGTCCCGATCTTAACTGAATCTACCCCCAGCACACACTCAGACACTGCAGTCCCAATCTTAACTGAATCTATCCCCAGCACACACTCAGACACTGCATTCCCGATCATAACTGAATCTACCTCCAGCACACACTCAGACACTGCAGTCCCGATCTTAACTGAATCTACCCCCAGCACACACTCAGACACTGCAGTCCCGATCCTAACTGAATCTCCTCCAGCACACACTCAGACACTGCAATCCCGAACTTAACTGAATCTACCCCCAGCACACACTCAGACACTGCAATCCCGACCTTAACTGAATCTCCTCCAGCACACACTCAGACACTGCAATCCCGAACTTAACTGAATCTACCTCCAGCCCACACTCAGACACTGCAGTCCCGATCTTAACTGAATCTACCCCCAGCCCACACTCAGACACTGCAGTCCCGATCTTAACTGAATTTACCTCCAGCACACACTCAGACACTGCAGTCCCGATCTTAACTGAATCTCCTCCAGCACACACTCAGACACTGCAGTCCCGATCTTAACTGAATCTATCCCCAGCACACACTCAGACACTGCAGTCCCGATCTTAACTGAATCTACCCCCAGCACATACTCAGACACTGCAGTCCCGATCTTAACTGAATCTATCCCCAGCACACACTCAGACACTGCAGTCCCGATCTTAACTGAATCTCCTCCAGCACACACTCAGACACTGCAATCCCGATCTTAACTGAATCTACCCCCAGCACACACTCAGACACTGCAATCCCGATCTTAACTGAATCTACCTCCAGCCCACACTCAGACACTGCAGTCCCGATCTTAACTGAATCTCCCTCCAGCCCACACTCAGACACTGCAGTCCCGATCTTAACTGAATCTACCCCCAGCACACACTCAGACACTGCAGTCCCGATCTTAACTGAATCTACCCCCAGCACACACTCAGACACTGCAGTCCCGATCTTAACTGAATCTACCCCCAGCACACACTCAGACACTGCAGTCCCGATCTTAACTGAATCTCCTCCAGCACACACTCAGACACTGCAGTCCCGATCTTAACTGAATCTACCCCCAGCACACACTCAGACACTGCAGTCCCGATCTTAACTGAATCTACCCCCAGCACACACTCAGACACTGCAGTCCCGATCTTAACTGAATCTGCCCCCAGCACACACTCAGACACTGCAGTCCCAATCTTAACTGAATCTATCCCCAGCACACACTCAGACACTGCAGTCCCGATCTTAACTGAATCTCCTCCAGCACACACTCAGACACTGCAATCCCGATCTTAACTGAATCTACCCCCAGCACACACTCAGACACTGAAATCCCGATCTTAACTGAATCTACCCCCAGCACACACTCAGACACTGCAATCCCGATCTTAACTGAATCTACCCCCAGCACACACTCAGACACTGCAATTCCGATCTTAACTGAATCTACCCCCAGCCCACACTCAGACACTGCAGTCCCGATCTTAACTGAATCTACCCCCAGCACACACTCAGACACTGCAGTCCCGATCTTAACTGAATCTACCCCCAGCACACACTCAGACACTGCAATCCCGATCTTAACTGAATCTACCCCCAGCACACACTCAGACACTGCAATCCCGATCTTAACTGAATCTACCCCCAGCACACAGTCAGACACTGCAATCCCGATCTTAACTGAATCTACCCCCAGCGCACACTCAGACACTGCAGTCCCGATCTTACCTGAATCTACCCCCAGCACACACTCAGACACTGCAGTCCCGATCTTAACTGAATCTACCCCCAGCACACAGTCAGACACTGCAATCCCGATCTTAACTGAATCTACCCCCAGCGCACACTCAGACACTGCAGTCCCGATCTTAACTGAATCTACGTCCAGCACACACTCAGACACTGCAGTCCCGATCTTAACTGAATCTACCTCCAGCACACAGTCAGACACTGCAGTCCCGATCTTAACTGAATCTACCCCCAGCACACACTCAGACACTGCAGTCCCGATCTTAACTGAATCTACCCCCAGCACACAGTCAGACACTGCAATCCCGATCTTAACTGAATCTACCCCCAGCGCACACTCAGACACTGCAGTCCCGATCTTAACTGAATCTACCTCCAGCACACAGTCAGACACTGCAGTCCCGATCTTAACTGAATCTACCTCCAGCACACACTCAGACACTGCAGTCCCGATCTTAACTGAATCTACGTCCAGCACACACTCAGACACTGCAGTCCCGATCTTAACTGAATCTACCCCCAGCACACACTCAGTCCCGATCTTAACTGAATCTACCCCCAGCACACACTCAGACACTGCAGTCCCGATCTTAACTGAATCTACCCCCAGCACACACTCAGACACTGCAGTCCCGATCTTAACTGAATCTACCCCCAGCCCACACTCAGACACTGCAGTCCCGATCTTAACTGAATCTACCCCCAGCACACACTCAGTCCCGATCTTAACTGAATCTACCCCCAGCACACACTCAGTCCCGATCTTAACTGAATCTACCCCCAGCACACAGTCAGAAACTGCAGTCCCGATCTTAACTGAATCTACCCCCAGCACACACTCAGACACTGCAGTCCCGATCTTAACTGAATCTACCCCCAGCACACACTCAGACACTGCAGTCCCGATCTTAACTGAATCTACCCCCAGCACACACTCAGACACTGCAGTCCCGATCTTAACTGAATCTACACCCAGCACACAGTCAGAAACTGCAGTCCCGATCTTAACTGAATCTACCCCCAGCACACACTCAGACACTGCAGTCCCGATCTTAACTGAATCTACCCCCTGCACACACTCAGACACTGCAGTCCCGATCTTAACTGAATCTACACCCAGCACACAGTCAGAAACTGCAGTCCCGATCTTAACTGAATCTACCCCCAGCACACACTCAGACACTGCAGTCCCGATCTTAACTGAATCTACACCCAGCACACACTCAGACACTGCAGTCCCGATCTTAACTGAATCTACCCCCAGCACACAGTCAGAAACTGCAGTCCCGATCTTAACTGAATCTACACCCAGCACACAGTCAGAAACTGCAGTCCCGATCTTAACTGAATCTACCCCCAGCACACACTCAGACACTGCAGTCCCGATCTTAACTGAATCTACCCCCAGCACACACTCAGACACTGCAGTCCCGATCTTAACTGAATCTACACCCAGCACACACTCAGACACTGCAGTCCCGATCTTAACTGAATCTACGTCCAGCACACACTCAGACACTGCAGTCCCGATCTTAACTGAATCTACCCCCAGCACACACTCAGACACTGCAGTCCCGATCTTAACTGAATCTCCTCCAGCACACACTCAGACACTGCAGTCCCGATCATAACTGAATCTACCTCCAGCACACACTCAGACACTGCAGTCCCGATCATAACTGAATCTACCCCCAGCCCACACTCAGACACTGCAGTCCCGATCTTAACTGAATCTACCCCCAGCACACACTCAGTCCCGATCTTAACTGAATCTACGTCCAGCACACACTCAGACACTGCAATCCCGATATTAACTGAATCCACCCCCAGCACACACTCAGACACTGCAGTCCCGATCTTAACTGAATCTACCCCCAGCACACACTCAGTCCCGATCTTAACTGAATCTACGTCCAGCACACACTCAGACACTGCAATCCCGATATTAACTGAATCCACCCCCAGCACACACTCAGACACTGCAGTCCCGATCTTAACTGAATCTCCTCCAGCACACACTCAGACACTGCAATCCCGATCTTAACTGAATCTACCCCCAGCCCACACTCAGACACTGCAGTCCCGATCTTAACTGAATCTCCTCCAGCACACACTCAGACACTGCAATCCCGATCTCAACTGAATCTACCCCCAGCACACACTCAGACACTGCAGTCCCGATCATAACTGAATCTACCCCCAGCACACACTCAGACACTGCAGTCCCGATCTTAACTGAATCTCCTCCAGCACACACTCAGACACTGCAGTCCCGATCTTAACTGAATCTCCTCCAGCACACACTCAGACACTGCAGTCCCGATCTCAACTGAATCTACCCCCAGCACACACTCAGACACTGCAAACCCGATCTTAACTGAATCTCCTCCAGCACACACTCAGACACTGCAGTCCCGATCTCAACTGAATCTACCCCCAGCACACACTCAGACACTGCAATCCCGATCTCAACTGAATCTACCCCCAGCACACACTCAGACACTGCAAACCCGATCTTAACTGAATCTACCCCCAGCACACACTCAGACACTACAATCCCGATCTTAACTGAATCTACCCCCAGCCCACACTCAGACACTGCAGTCCTGATCTTAACTGAATCTATCCCCAGCACACGCTCAGACACTGCAGTCCTGATCTTAACTGAATCTATCCCCAGCACACACTCAGACACTGCAGTCCCGATCTTAACTGAACCTACCTCCAGCACACACTCAGACACTGCAGTCCCGATCTTAACTGAATCTACCCCCAGCACACACTCAGACACTGCAGTCCCGATCTTAACTGAATCTACCCCCAGCACACACTCAGACACTGCAGTCCCGATCATAACTGAATCTACCCCCAGCACACACTCAGACACTACAATCCCGATCTTAACTGAATCTCCTCCAGCACATACTCAGACACTGCAATCCCGATCTTAACTGAATCTACCCCCAGCACACACTCAGACACTGCAGACCCGATCTTAACTGAATCTCCTCCAGCACACACTCAGACACTGCAGTCCCGATCTTAACTGAATCAACCTCCAGCCCACATTCAGACACTGCAGTCCCGATCTTAACTGAATCTCCTCCAGCACACACTCAGACACTGCAGTCCCGATCTTAACTGAATCTATCCCCAGCACACACTCAGACACTGCAGTCCCGATCTTAACTGAATCTACCCCCAGCACACACTCAGACACTGCAGACCCGATCTTAACTGAATCTCCTCCAGCACACACTCAGACACTGCAGTCCCGATCTTAACTGAATCTACCTCCAGCCCACATTCAGACACTGCAGTCCCGATCATAACTGAATCTACCCCCAGCACACACTCAGACACTGCAGTCCCGATCTTAACTGAATCTATCCCCAGCACACACTCAGACACTGCAGTCCCGATCTTAACTGAATCTACCCCCAGCACACACTCAGACACTGCAGTCCCGATCTTAACTGAATCTATCCCCAGCACACACTCAGACACTGCAGTCCCGATCTTAACTGAATCTATCCCCAGCACACACTCAGACACTGCAGTCCCGATCTTAACTGAATCTATCCCCAGCACACACTCAGACACTGCAGTCCCGATCTTAACTGAATCTACCCCCAGCACACACTCAGACACTGCAGTCCCGATCTTAACTGAATCTACCCCCAGCACACACTCAGACACTGCAATCCCGATCTTAACTGAATCTCCTCCAGCACACACTCAGACACTGCAGTCCCGATCTTAACTGAATCTGCTCCAGCACACACTCAGACACTGCAGTCCCGATCTTAACTGAATCTACCCCCAGCACACACTCAGACACTGCAGTCCCGATCTTAACTGAATCTACCCCCAGCACACACTCAGACACTGCAGTCCCGATCTTAACTGAATCTACCCCCAGCACACACTCAGACACTGCAGTCCCGATCTTAACTGAATCTCCTCCAGCACACACTCAGACACTGCAGTCCCGATCTTAACTGAATCTACCCCCAGCACACACTCAGACACTGCAGTCCCGATATTAACTGAATCTACCCCCAGCACACACTCAGACACTGCAGTCCCGATATTAACTGAATCTACCCCCAGCGCACACTCAGACACTGCAGTCCCGATCTTAACTGAATCTACCCCCAGCACACACTCAGACACTGCAGTCCCGATATTAACTGAATCTACCCCCAGCGCACACTCAGACACTGCAGTCCCGATCTTAACTGAATCTACCCCCAGCACACACTCAGACACTGCAATCCCGATCTTAACTGAATCTACCCCCAGCACACACTCAGACACTGCAGTCCCGATCTTAACTGAATCTACCCCCAGCACACACTCAGACACTGCAATCCCGATCTTAACTGAATCTACCCCCAGCACACAGTCAGACACTGCAATCCCGATCTTAACTGAATCTACCCCCAGCGCACACTCAGACACTGCAGTCCCGATCTTACCTGGATCTACCCCCAGCACACACTCAGACACTGCAGTCCCGATCTTAACTGAATCTACCCCCAGCACACACTCAGACACTGCAGTCCCGATCTTAACTGAATCTACCCCCAGCACACACTCAGACACTGCAGTCCCGATCTTAACTGAATCTACCTCCAGCACACACTCAGACACTGCAGTCCCGATCTTAACTGAATCTACCTCCAGCACACACTCAGACACTGCAGTCCCGATCTTAACTGAATCTCCTCCAGCACACACTCAGTCCCGATCTTAACTGAATCTACGTCCAGCACACACTCAGACACTGCAGTCCCGATCTTAACTGAATCTACCTCCAGCACACACTCAGACACTGCAATCCCGATATTAACTGAATCTACACCCAGCACACACTCAGACACTGCAGTCCCGATCTTAACTGAATCTACCCCCAGCACACACTCAGTCCCGATCTTAACTGAATCTACGTCCAGCACACACTCAGACACTGCAGTCCCGATCTTAACTGAATCTACCTCCAGCACACACTCAGACACTGCAATCCCGATATTAACTGAATCTACACCCAGCACACACTCAGACACTGCAAACCCGATCTTAACTGAATCTACCTCCAGCACACACTCAGACACTGCAGTCCCGATCTTAACTGAATCTACCTCCAGCACACACTCAGACACTGCAATCCCGATATTAACTGAATCTACCCCCAGCACACACTCAGACACTGCAGTCCCGATCTTAACTGAATCTACCCCCAGCACACACTCAGACACTGCAGTCCCGATCTTAACTGAATCTACCCCCAGCACACACTCAGACACTGCAGTCCCGATCTTAACTGAATCTACCCCCAGCACACACTCAGACACTGCAGTCCCGATCTTAACTGAATCTACCCCCAGCACACACTCAGACACTGCAATCCCGATATTAACTGAATCTACCCCCAGCACACACTCAGACACTGCAGTCCCGATCTTAACTGAATCTACCTCCAGCACACACTCAGACACTGCAATCCCGATATTAACTGAATCTACCCCCAGCACACACTCAGACACTGCAGTCCCGATCTTAACTGAATCTACCCCCAGCACACACTCAGACACTGCAGTCCCGATCTTAACTGAATCTACCCCCAGCACACACTCAGACACTGCAATCCCGATATTAACTGAATCTACCCCCAGCACACACTCAGACACTGCAGTCCCGATCTTACCTGAATCTACCCCCAGCACACACTCAGACACTGCAGTCCCGATCTTAACTGAATCTACCCCCAGCACACACTCAGACACTGCAGTCCCGATCTTAACTGAATCTACCTCCAGCACACACTCAGACACTGCAGTCCCGATCTTAACTGAATCTACCCCCAGCACACACTCAGACACTGCAGTCCCGATCTTATCTGAATCTACCCCCAGCACACACTCAGTCCCGATCTTAACTGAATCTACGTCCAGCACACACTCAGACACTGCAGTCCCGATCTTAACTGAATCTACCTCCAGCACACACTCAGACACTGCAATCCCGAACTTAACTGAATCTACCCCCAGCACACACTCAGACACTACAATCCCGATCTTAACTGAATCTACCCCCAGCACACACTCAGACACTGCAATCCCGAACTTAACTGAATCTACCCCCAGCCCACACTCAGACACTGCAGTCCCGATCATAACTGAATCTCCTCCAGCACACACTCAGACACTGCAATCCCGATCTTAACTGAATCTACCCTCAGCACACACTCAGACACTGCAATCCCGATCTTAACTGAATCTACTTCCAGCCCACATTCAGACACTGCAGTCCCGATCTTAACTGAATCTCCTCCAGCCCACATTCAGACACTGCAGTCCCGATCTTAACTGAATCTACCCCCAGCACACACTCAGACACTGCAGTCCCGATCTTAACTGAATCTACCCCCAGCCCACACTCAGACACTGCAGTCCCGATCTTAACTGAATTTACCTCCAGCACACACACAGACACTGCAGTCCCGATCTTAACTGAATCTCCTCCAGCACACACTCAGACACTGCAGTCCCGATCTTAACTGAATCTCCTCCAGCACACACTCAGACACTGCAATTCCGATCTTAACTGAATCTATCCCCAGCACACACTCAGACACTGCAAACCCGATCTTAACTGAATCTACCCCCAGCACACACTCAGACACTGCAGTCCCGATCTTAACTGAATCTCCTCCAGCACACACTCAGACACTGCAAACCCGATCTTAACTGAATCTATCCCCAGCACACACTCAGACACTGCAGTCCCGATCTTAACTGAATCTACCTCCAGCCCACATTCAGACACTGCAGTCCCGATCTTAACTGAATCTCCTCCAGCACACACACAGACACTGCAGTCCCGATCTTAACTGAATCTCCTCCAGCACACACTCAGACACTGCAGTCCCGATCTTAACTGAATCTCCTCCAGCACACACACAGACACTGCAGTCCCGATCTTAACTGAATCTACCCCCAGCACACACTCAGACACTGCAGTCCCGATCTTAACTGAATCTCCTCCAGCACACACTCAGACACTGCAGTCCCGATCTTAACTGAATCTACCCCCAGCACACACTCAGACACTGCAGTCCCGATCTTAACTGAATCTATCCCCAGCACACACTCAGACACTGCAGTCCCGATCATAACTGAATCTACCTCCAGCACACACTCAGACACTGCAGTCCCGATCTTAACTGAATCTCCTCCAGCACACACTCAGACACTGCAGTCCCGATCTTAACTGAATCTCCTCCAGCACACACTCAGACACTGCAGTCCCGATCTTAACTGAATCTCCTCCAGCACACACTCAGACACTGCAGTCCCGATCTTAACTGAATCTACCCCCAGCACACACTCAGAAACTGCAGTCCCGATCTTAACTGAATCTACCCCCAGCACACACTCAGACACTGCAGTCCCGATCTTAACTGAATCTACCCCCAGCACACACTCAGACACTGCAAACCCGATCTTAACTGAATCTACCTCCAGCACACACTCAGACACTGCAGTCCCGATCTTAACTAAATCTCCTCCAGCACACACTCAGACACTGCAGTCCCGATCATAACTGAATCTACCCCCAGCCCACACTCAGACACTGCAGTCCCGATCTTAACTGAATCTATCCCCAGCACACACTCAGACACTGCAGTCCCGATCTTAATTGAATCTACCCCCAGCACACACTCAGACACTGCAGTCCCGATCTTAACTGAATCTATCCCCAGCACACACTCAGACACTGCAGTCCCGATCTTAATTGAATCTACCCCCAGCACACACTCAGACACTGCAGTCCCGATCTTAACTGAATCTACGTCCAGCACACACTCAGACACTGCAGTCCCGATCTTAACTGAATCTACGTCCAGCACACACTCAGACACTGCAGTCCCGATCATAACTGAATCTACCCCAGCACACACTCAGACACTGCAGTCCCGATCTTAATTGAATCTACCCCCAGCACACACTCAGACACTGCAGTCCCGATCTTAACTGAATCTATCCCCAGCACACACTCAGACACTGCAGTCCCGATCTTAATTGAATCTACCCCCAGCACACACTCAGACACTGCAGTCCCGATCTTAACTGAATCTATCCCCAGCACACACTCAGACACTGCAGTCCCGATCATAACTGAATCTACCCCAGCACACACTCAGACACTGCAGTCCCGATCTTAACTGAATCTCCTCCAGCACACACTCAGACACTGCAATCCCGATCTTAACTGAATCTACCCGCAGCACACACTCAGACACTGCAGTCCCGATCTTAACTGAATCTACCCCCAGCACACACTCAGACACTGCAGTCCCGATCTTAACTGAATCTACCCCCAGCACACACTCAGACACTGCAGTCCCGATCTTAACTGAATCTACCTCCAGCACACACTCAGACACTGCAGTCCCGATCTTAACTGAATCTACCCCCAGCACACACTCAGACACTGCAATTCCGATCTTAACTGAATCTACCCCCAGCACACACTCAGACACTGCAGTCCCGATCTTAACTGAATCTACCCCCAGCACACACTCAGACACTGCAGTCCCGATCTTAACTGAATCTACCCCCAGCACACATTCAGACATTGCAGTCCCGATCTTAACTGAATCTACCCCCAGCACACACTCAGACACTGCAGTCCCGATCTTAACTGAATCTACCCCCAGCACACACTCAGACACTGCAGTCCCGATCTTAACTGAATCTACCCCCAGCACACACTCAGACACTGCAATCCCGATCTTAACTGAATCTACCCCCAGCACACACTCAGACACTGCAGTCCCAATCTTACCTGAATCTACCCCCAGCACACACTCAGACACTGCAATCCCGATCTTAACTGAATCTACCCCCAGCGCACACTCAGACACTGCAGTCCCGATCTTAACTGAATCTACCCCCAGCACACACTCAGACACTGCAATCCCGATCTTAACTGAATCTACCCCCAGCACACACTCAGACACTGCAGTCCCGATCTTAACTGAATCTACCCCCAGCACACACTCAGACACTGCAGTCCCAATCTTACCTGAATCTACCCCCAGCACACACTCAGACACTGCAGTCCCAATCTTACCTGAATCTACCCCCAGCACACACTCAGACACTGCAGTCCCAATCTTACCTGAATCTACCCCCAGCACCCACTCAGACACTGCAATCCCGATCTTAACTGAATCTACCCCCAGCACCCACTCAGACACTGCAGTCCCGATCTTAACTGAATCTACCCCCAGCACACACTCAGACACTGCAGTCCCGATCTTAACTGAATCTACCCCCAGCACACACTCAGTCCCGATCTTAACTGAATCTACGTCCAGCACACACTCAGACACTGCAGTCCCGATCTTAACTGAATCTACCCCCAGCACACACTCAGTCCCGATCTTAACTGAATCTACGTCCAGCACACACTCAGACACTGCAGTCCCGATCTTAACTGAATCTACCCCCAGCCCACACTCAGACACTGCAGTCCCGATCTTAACTGAATCTACCCCCAGCCCACACTCAGACACTGCAATCCCGATCTTAACTGAATCTACCTCCAGCACACACTCAGACACTGCAGTCCCGATCTTAACTGAATCTACCCCCAGCACACACTCAGACACTGCAGTCCCGATCTTAACTGAATCTACGTCCAGCACACACTCAGACACTGCAGTCCCGATCTTAACTGAATCTACCCCCAGCCCACACTCAGACACTGCAGTCCCGATCTTAACTGAATCTACACCCAGCACACACTCAGACACTGCAGTCCCGATCTTAACTGAATCTACGTCCAGCACACACTCAGACACTGCAGTCCCGATCTTAACTGAATCTACCCCCAGCACACACTCAGACACTGCAGTCCCGATCTTAACTGAATCTCCTCCAGCACACACTCAGACACTGCAGTCCCGATCATAACTGAATCTACCTCCAGCACACACTCAGACACTGCAGTCCCGATCATAACTGAATCTACCCCCAGCCCACACTCAGACACTGCAGTCCCGATCTTAACTGAATCTACCCCCAGCACACACTCAGTCCCGATCTTAACTGAATCTACGTCCAGCACACACTCAGACACTGCAATCCCGATATTAACTGAATCCACCCCCAGCACAGACTCAGACACTGCAGTCCCGATCTTAACTGAATCTACCCCCAGCACACACTCAGTCCCGATCTTAACTGAATCTACGTCCAGCACACACTCAGACACTGCAATCCCGATATTAACTGAATCCACCCCCAGCACACACTCAGACACTGCAGTCCCGATCTTAACTGAATCTCCTCCAGCACACACTCAGACACTGCAATCCCGATCTTAACTGAATCTACCCCCAGCCCACACTCAGACACTGCAGTCCCGATCTTAACTGAATCTCCTCCAGCACACACTCAGACACTGCAATCCCGATCTCAACTGAATCTACCCCCAGCACACACTCAGACACTGCAGTCCCGATCATAACTGAATCTACCCCCAGCACACACTCAGACACTGCAGTCCCGATCTTAACTGAATCTCCTCCAGCACACACTCAGACACTGCAGTCCCGATCTTAACTGAATCTCCTCCAGCACACACTCAGACACTGCAGTCCCGATCTCAACTGAATCTACCCCCAGCACACACTCAGACACTGCAAACCCGATCTTAACTGAATCTCCTCCAGCACACACTCAGACACTGCAGTCCCGATCTCAACTGAATCTACCCCCAGCACACACTCAGACACTGCAATCCCGATCTCAACTGAATCTACCCCCAGCACACACTCAGACACTGCAAACCCGATCTTAACTGAATCTACCCCCAGCACACACTCAGACACTACAATCCCGATCTTAACTGAATCTACCCCCAGCCCACACTCAGACACTGCAGTCCTGATCTTAACTGAATCTATCCCCAGCACACGCTCAGACACTGCAGTCCTGATCTTAACTGAATCTATCCCCAGCACACACTCAGACACTGCAGTCCCGATCTTAACTGAACCTACCTCCAGCACACACTCAGACACTGCAGTCCCGATCTTAACTGAATCTACCCCCAGCACACACTCAGACACTGCAGTCCCGATCTTAACTGAATCTACCCCCAGCACACACTCAGACACTGCAGTCCCGATCTTAACTGAATCTACCCCCAGCACACACTCAGACACTACAATCCCGATCTTAACTGAATCTCCTCCAGCACATACTCAGACACTGCAATCCCGATCTTAACTGAATCTACCCCCAGCACACACTCAGACACTGCAGACCCGATCTTAACTGAATCTCCTCCAGCACACACTCAGACACTGCAGTCCCGATCTTAACTGAATCAACCTCCAGCCCACATTCAGACACTGCAGTCCCGATCTTAACTGAATCTCCTCCAGCACACACTCAGACACTGCAGTCCCGATCTTAACTGAATCTATCCCCAGCACACACTCAGACACTGCAGTCCCGATCTTAACTGAATCTACCCCCAGCACACACTCAGACACTGCAGACCCGATCTTAACTGAATCTCCTCCAGCACACACTCAGACACTGCAGTCCCGATCTTAACTGAATCTACCCCCAGCACACACACAGACACTGCAGTCCCGATCTTAACTGAATCTACCCACAGCACACACTCAGACACTGCAGTCCCGATCTTAACTGAATCTACCTCCAGCCCACATTCAGACACTGCAGTCCCGATCATAACTGAATCTACCCCCAGCACACACTCAGACACTGCAGTCCCGATCTTAACTGAATCTATCCCCAGCACACACTCAGACACTGCAGTCCCGATCTTAACTGAATCTACCCCCAGCACACACTCAGACACTGCAGTCCCGATCTTAACTGAATCTATCCCCAGCACACACTCAGACACTGCAGTCCCGATCTTAACTGAATCTATCCCCAGCACACACTCAGACACTGCAGTCCCGATCTTAACTGAATCTATCCCCAGCACACACTCAGACACTGCAGTCCCGATCTTAACTGAATCTACCCCCAGCACACACTCAGACACTGCAGTCCCGATCTTAACTGAATCTACCCCCAGCACACACTCAGACACTGCAATCCCGATCTTAACTGAATCTCCTCCAGCACACACTCAGACACTGCAGTCCCGATCTTAACTGAATCTGCTCCAGCACACACTCAGACACTGCAGTCCCGATCTTAACTGAATCTACCCCCAGCACACACTCAGACACTGCAGTCCCGATCTTAACTGAATCTACCCCCAGCACACACTCAGACACTGCAGTCCCGATCTTAACTGAATCTCCTCCAGCACACACTCAGACACTGCAGTCCCGATCTTAACTGAATCTACCCCCAGCACACACTCAGACACTGCAGTCCCGATATTAACTGAATCTACCCCCAGCACACACTCAGACACTGCAGTCCCGATATTAACTGAATCTACCCCCAGCGCACACTCAGACACTGCAGTCCCGATCTTAACTGAATCTACCCCCAGCACACACTCAGACACTGCAGTCCCGATATTAACTGAATCTACCCCCAGCGCACACTCAGACACTGCAGTCCCGATCTTAACTGAATCTACCCCCAGCACACACTCAGACACTGCAATCCCGATCTTAACTGAATCTACCCCCAGCACACACTCAGACACTGCAGTCCCGATCTTAACTGAATCTACCCCCAGCACACACTCAGACACTGCAATCCCGATCTTAACTGAATCTACCCCCAGCACACAGTCAGACACTGCAATCCCGATCTTAACTGAATCTACCCCCAGCGCACACTCAGACACTGCAGTCCCGATCTTACCTGGATCTACCCCCAGCACACACTCAGACACTGCAGTCCCGATCTTAACTGAATCTACCCCCAGCACACACTCAGACACTGCAGTCCCGATCTTAACTGAATCTACCCCCAGCACACACTCAGACACTGCAGTCCCGATCTTAACTGAATCTACCTCCAGCACACACTCAGACACTGCAGTCCCGATCTTAACTGAATCTACCTCCAGCACACACTCAGACACTGCAGTCCCGATCTTAACTGAATCTCCTCCAGCACACACTCAGTCCCGATCTTAACTGAATCTACGTCCAGCACACACTCAGACACTGCAGTCCCGATCTTAACTGAATCTACCTCCAGCACACACTCAGACACTGCAATCCCGATATTTACTGAATCTACACCCAGCACACACTCAGACACTGCAGTCCCGATCTTAACTGAATCTACCCCCAGCACACACTCAGTCCCGATCTTAACTGAATCTACGTCCAGCACACACTCAGACACTGCAGTCCCGATCTTAACTGAATCTACCTCCAGCACACACTCAGACACTGCAATCCCGATATTAACTGAATCTACACCCAGCACACACTCAGACACTGCAAACCCGATCTTAACTGAATCTACCTCCAGCACACACTCAGACACTGCAGTCCCGATCTTAACTGAATCTACCTCCAGCACACACTCAGACACTGCAATCCCGATATTAACTGAATCTACCCCCAGCACACACTCAGACACTGCAGTCCCGATCTTAACTGAATCTACCCCCAGCACACACTCAGACACTGCAGTCCCGATCTTAACTGAATCTACCCCCAGCACACACTCAGACACTGCAGTCCCGATCTTAACTGAATCTACCCCCAGCACACACTCAGACACTGCAGTCCCGATCTTAACTGAATCTACCCCCAGCACACACTCAGACACTGCAATCCCGATATTAACTGAATCTACCCCCAGCACACACTCAGACACTGCAGTCCCGATCTTAACTGAATCTACCTCCAGCACACACTCAGACACTGCAATCCCGATATTAACTGAATCTACCCCCAGCACACACTCAGACACTGCAGTCCCGATCTTAACTGAATCTACCCCCAGCACACACTCAGACACTGCAGTCCCGATCTTAACTGAATCTACCCCCAGCACACACTCAGACACTGCAATCCCGATATTAACTGAATCTACCCCCAGCACACACTCAGACACTGCAGTCCCGATCTTACCTGAATCTACCCCCAGCACACACTCAGACACTGCAGTCCCGATCTTAACTGAATCTACCCCCAGCACACACTCAGACACTGCAGTCCCGATCTTAACTGAATCTACCTCCAGCACACACTCAGACACTGCAGTCCCGATCTTAACTGAATCTACCCC
This sequence comes from Prionace glauca, assembly GCA_037974335.1. NCBI lineage: Eukaryota > Metazoa > Chordata > Chondrichthyes > Carcharhiniformes > Carcharhinidae > Prionace > Prionace glauca. The sequence continues at coordinate 9,290,386 of CM075739.1, read as the reverse complement.
CAGCACACACTCAGACACTGCAGTCCCGATCTTAACTGAATCTACCTCCAGCACACACTCAGACACTGCAGTCCCGATCTTAACTGAATCTACCCCCAGCACACACTCAGACACTGCAGTCCCGATCTTATCTGAATCTACCCCCAGCACACACTCAGTCCCGATCTTAACTGAATCTACGTCCAGCACACACTCAGACACTGCAGTCCCGATCTTAACTGAATCTACCTCCAGCACACACTCAGACACTGCAATCCCGAACTTAACTGAATCTACCCCCAGCACACACTCAGACACTACAATCCCGATCTTAACTGAATCTACCCCCAGCACACACTCAGACACTGCAATCCCGAACTTAACTGAATCTACCCCCAGCCCACACTCAGACACTGCAGTCCCGATCATAACTGAATCTCCTCCAGCACACACTCAGACACTGCAATCCCGATCTTAACTGAATCTACCCTCAGCACACACTCAGACACTGCAATCCCGATCTTAACTGAATCTACTTCCAGCCCACATTCAGACACTGCAGTCCCGATCTTAACTGAATCTCCTCCAGCCCACATTCAGACACTGCAGTCCCGATCTTAACTGAATCTACCCCCAGCACACACTCAGACACTGCAGTCCCGATCTTAACTGAATCTACCCCCAGCCCACACTCAGACACTGCAGTCCCGATCTTAACTGAATTTACCTCCAGCACACACACAGACACTGCAGTCCCGATCTTAACTGAATCTCCTCCAGCACACACTCAGACACTGCAGTCCCGATCTTAACTGAATCTCCTCCAGCACACACTCAGACACTGCAATTCCGATCTTAACTGAATCTATCCCCAGCACACACTCAGACACTGCAAACCCGATCTTAACTGAATCTACCCCCAGCACACACTCAGACACTGCAGTCCCGATCTTAACTGAATCTCCTCCAGCACACACTCAGACACTGCAAACCCGATCTTAACTGAATCTATCCCCAGCACACACTCAGACACTGCAGTCCCGATCTTAACTGAATCTACCTCCAGCCCACATTCAGACACTGCAGTCCCGATCTTAACTGAATCTCCTCCAGCACACACACAGACACTGCAGTCCCGATCTTAACTGAATCTCCTCCAGCACACACTCAGACACTGCAGTCCCGATCTTAACTGAATCTCCTCCAGCACACACACAGACACTGCAGTCCCGATCTTAACTGAATCTACCCCCAGCACACACTCAGACACTGCAGTCCCGATCTTAACTGAATCTCCTCCAGCACACACTCAGACACTGCAGTCCCGATCTTAACTGAATCTACCCCCAGCACACACTCAGACACTGCAGTCCCGATCTTAACTGAATCTATCCCCAGCACACACTCAGACACTGCAGTCCCGATCATAACTGAATCTACCTCCAGCACACACTCAGACACTGCAGTCCCGATCTTAACTGAATCTCCTCCAGCACACACTCAGACACTGCAGTCCCGATCTTAACTGAATCTCCTCCAGCACACACTCAGACACTGCAGTCCCGATCTTAACTGAATCTCCTCCAGCACACACTCAGACACTGCAGTCCCGATCTTAACTGAATCTACCCCCAGCACACACTCAGAAACTGCAGTCCCGATCTTAACTGAATCTACCCCCAGCACACACTCAGACACTGCAAACCCGATCTTAACTGAATCTACCTCCAGCACACACTCAGACACTGCAGTCCCGATCTTAACTAAATCTCCTCCAGCACACACTCAGACACTGCAGTCCCGATCATAACTGAATCTACCCCCAGCCCACACTCAGACACTGCAGTCCCGATCTTAACTGAATCTATCCCCAGCACACACTCAGACACTGCAGTCCCGATCTTAATTGAATCTACCCCCAGCACACACTCAGACACTGCAGTCCCGATCTTAACTGAATCTATCCCCAGCACACACTCAGACACTGCAGTCCCGATCTTAATTGAATCTACCCCCAGCACACACTCAGACACTGCAGTCCCGATCTTAACTGAATCTACGTCCAGCACACACTCAGACACTGCAGTCCCGATCATAACTGAATCTACCCCAGCACACACTCAGACACTGCAGTCCCGATCTTAATTGAATCTACCCCCAGCACACACTCAGACACTGCAGTCCCGATCTTAACTGAATCTATCCCCAGCACACACTCAGACACTGCAGTCCCGATCTTAATTGAATCTACCCCCAGCACACACTCAGACACTGCAGTCCCGATCTTAACTGAATCTATCCCCAGCACACACTCAGACACTGCAGTCCCGATCATAACTGAATCTACCCCAGCACACACTCAGACACTGCAGTCCCGATCTTAACTGAATCTCCTCCAGCACACACTCAGACACTGCAATCCCGATCTTAACTGAATCTACCCGCAGCACACACTCAGACACTGCAGTCCCGATCTTAACTGAATCTACCCCCAGCACACACTCAGACACTGCAGTCCCGATCTTAACTGAATCTACCCCCAGCACACACTCAGACACTGCAGTCCCGATCTTAACTGAATCTACCTCCAGCACACACTCAGACACTGCAGTCCCGATCTTAACTGAATCTACCCCCAGCACACACTCAGACACTGCAATTCCGATCTTAACTGAATCTACCCCCAGCACACACTCAGACACTGCAGTCCCGATCTTAACTGAATCTACCCCCAGCACACACTCAGACACTGCAGTCCCGATCTTAACTGAATCTACCCCCAGCACACATTCAGACATTGCAGTCCCGATCTTAACTGAATCTACCCCCAGCACACACTCAGACACTGCAGTCCCGATCTTAACTGAATCTACCCCCAGCACACACTCAGACACTGCAGTCCCGATCTTAACTGAATCTACCCCCAGCACACACTCAGACACTGCAATCCCGATCTTAACTGAATCTACCCCCAGCACACACTCAGACACTGCAGTCCCAATCTTACCTGAATCTACCCCCAGCACACACTCAGACACTGCAATCCCGATCTTAACTGAATCTACCCCCAGCGCACACTCAGACACTGCAGTCCCGATCTTAACTGAATCTACCCCCAGCACACACTCAGACACTGCAATCCCGATCTTAACTGAATCTACCCCCAGCACACACTCAGACACTGCAGTCCCGATCTTAACTGAATCTACCCCCAGCACACACTCAGACACTGCAGTCCCAATCTTACCTGAATCTACCCCCAGCACACACTCAGACACTGCAGTCCCAATCTTACCTGAATCTACCCCCAGCACACACTCAGACACTGCAGTCCCAATCTTACCTGAATCTACCCCCAGCACACACTCAGACACTGCAATCCCGATCTTAACTGAATCTACCCCCAGCACCCACTCAGACACTGCAGTCCCGATCTTAACTGAATCTACCCCCAGCACACACTCAGACACTGCAGTCCCGATCTTAACTGAATCTACCCCCAGCACACACTCAGTCCCGATCTTAACTGAATCTACGTCCAGCACACACTCAGACACTGCAGTCCCGATCTTAACTGAATCTACCCCCAGCACACACTCAGTCCCGATCTTAACTGAATCTACGTCCAGCACACACTCAGACACTGCAGTCCCGATCTTAACTGAATCTACCCCCAGCCCACACTCAGACACTGCAGTCCCGATCTTAACTGAATCTACCCCCAGCCCACACTCAGACACTGCAATCCCGATCTTAACTGAATCTACCTCCAGCACACACTCAGACACTGCAGTCCCGATCTTAACTGAATCTACCCCCAGCACACACTCAGACACTGCAGTCCCGATCTTAACTGAATCTACGTCCAGCACACACTCAGACACTGCAGTCCCGATCTTAACTGAATCTACCCCCAGCCCACACTCAGACACTGCAGTCCCGATCTTAACTGAATCTACCCCCAGCCCACACTCAGACACTGCAATCCCGATCTTAACTGAATCTACCTCCAGCACACACTCAGACACTGCAGTCCCGATCTTAACTGAATCTACCTCCAGCACACACTCAGACACTGCAATCCCGAACTTAACTGAATCTACCCCCAGCACACACTCAGTCCCGATCTTAACTGAATCTACGTCCAGCACACACTCAGACACTGCAGTCCCGATCTTAACTGAATCTACCCCCAGCACACACTCAGTCCCGATCTTAACTGAATCTACGTCCAGCACACACTCAGACACTGCAGTCCCGATCTTAACTGAATCTACCCCCAGCACACACTCAGTCCCGATCTTAACTGAATCTACGTCCAGCACACACTCAGACACTGCAGTCCCGATCTTAACTGAATCTACCCCCAGCCCACACTCAGACACTGCAGTCCCGATCTTAACTGAATCTACCCCCAGCACACACTCAGACACTGCAATCCCGATCTTAACTGAATCTACCTCCAGCACACTCTCAGACACTGCAATCCCGATCTTAACTGAATCTACCCCCAGCCCACACTCAGACACTGCAATCCCGATCTTAACTGAATCTGCCCCCAGCACACTCTCAGACACTGCAGTCCCGATCTTAACTGAATCTACCTCCAGCACACACTCAGACACTGCAGTCCCGATCTTAACTGAATCTACCTCCAGCACACTCTCAGACACTGCAATCCCGATCTTAACTGAATCTACCCCCAGCCCACACTCAGACACTGCAATCCCGATCTTAACTGAATCTACCTCCAGCACACACACAGACACTGCAGTCCCGATCTTAACTGAATCTACCTCCAGCACACACTCAGACACTGCAATCCCGATCTTAACTGAATCTACCCACAGCCCACACTCAGACACTGCAGTCCCAATCTTAACTGAATCTCCTCCAGCACACACTCAGACACTGCAATCGCGATCTTAACTGAATCTACCCCTAGCACACACTCAGACACTGCAATCCCGATCTTAACTGAATCTACCCCCAGCACACACTCAGTCCCGATCTTAACTGAATCTACGTCCAGCACACACTCAGACACTGCAGTCCCGATCTTAACTGAATCTACCTCCAGCACACACTCAGACACTGCAATCCCGAACTTAACTGAATCTACCCCCAGCACACACTCAGACACTACAATCCCGATCTTAACTGAATCTACCCCCAGCACACACTCAGACACTGCAATCCCGAACTTAACTGAATCTACCCCCAGCACACACTCAGACACTACAATCCCGATCTTAACTGAATCTACCCCCAGCCCACACTCAGACACTGCAGTCCCGATCATAACTGAATCTCCTCCAGCACACACTCAGACACTGCAATCCCGATCTTAACTGAATCTACCCTCAGCACACACTCAGACACTGCAATCCCGATCTTAACTGAATCTACCCTCAGCACACACTCAGACACTGCAATCCCGATCTTAACTGAATCTACCTCCAGCACACACTCAGACACTGCAGTCCCGATCTTAACTGAATCTACCCCCAGCCCACACTCAGACACTGCAGTCCCGATCTTAACTGAATTTACCTCCAGCACACACACAGACACTGCAGTCCCGATCTTAACTGAATCTCCTCCAGCACACACTCAGACACTGCAGTCCCGATCTTAACTGAATCTCCTCCAGCACACACTCAGACACTGCAATTCCGATCTTAACTGAATCTATCCCCAGCACACACTCAGACACTGCAAACCCGATCTTAACTGAATCTACCTCCAGCACACACTCAGACACTGCAGTCCCGATCTTAACTGAATCTACCCCCAGCACACACTCAGACACTGCAATCCCGAACTTAACTGAATCTACCCCCAGCCCACACTCAGACACTGCAGTCCCGATCATAACTGAATCTCCTCCAGCACACACTCAGACACTGCAATCCCGATCTTAACTGAATCTACCCTCAGCACACACTCAGACACTGCAATCCCGATCTTAACTGAATCTACCTCCAGCCCACATTCAGACACTGCAGTCCCGATCTTAACTGAATCTCCTCCAGCACACACTCAGACACTGCAGTCCCGATCTTAACTGAATCTACCCCCAGCACACACTCAGACACTGCAGTCCCGATCTTAACTGAATCTACCCCCAGCACACACTCAGACACTGCAGTCCCGATCTTAACTGAATCTCCTCCAGCACACACTCAGACACTGCAGTCCCGATCTTAACTGAATCTACCCCCAGCACACACTCAGACACTGCAGTCCCGATCTTAACTGAATCTCCTCCAGCACACACTCAGACACTGCAGTCCCGATCTTAACTGAATCTACCCCCAGCCCACACTCAGACACTGCAGTCCCGATCTTAACTGAATCTATCCCCAGCACACACTCAGACACTGCAGTCCCGATCTTAATTGAATCTACCCCCAGCACACACTCAGACACTGCAGTCCCGATCTTAACTGAATCTATCCCCAGCACACACTCAGACACTGCAGTCCCGATCTTAACTGAATCTATCCCCAGCACACACTCAGACACTGCAGTCCCGATCATAACTGAATCTACCCCAGCACACACTCAGACACTGCAGTCCCGATCTTAATTGAATCTACCCCCAGCACACACTCAGACACTGCAGTCCCGATCTTAACTGAATCTATCCCCAGCACACACTCAGACACTGCAGTCCCGATCTTAATTGAATCTACCCCCAGCACACACTCAGACACTGCAGTCCCGATCTTAACTGAATCTATCCCCAGCACACACTCAGACACTGCAGTCCCGATCATAACTGAATCTACCCCAGCACACACTCAGACACTGCAGTCCCGATCTTAACTGAATCTCCTCCAGCACACACTCAGACACTGCAATCCCGATCTTAACTGAATCTACCCGCAGCACACACTCAGACACTGCAGTCCCGATCTTAACTGAATCTACCCCCAGCACACACTCAGACACTGCAGTCCCGATCTTAACTGAATCTACCCCCAGCACACACTCAGACACTGCAGTCCCGATCTTAACTGAATCTACCTCCAGCACACACTCAGACACTGCAGTCCCGATCTTAACTGAATCTACCCCCAGCACACACTCAGACACTGCAGTCCTGATCTTAACTGAATCTACCCCCAGCACACATTCAGACATTGCAGTCCCGATCTTAACTGAATCTACCCCCAGCACACACTCAGACACTGCAGTCCCGATCTTAACTGAATCTCCTCCAGCACACACTCAGACACTGCAGTCCCGATCTTAACTGAATCTACCCCCAGCACACACTCAGACACTGCAATCCCGATCTTAACTGAATCTCCTCCAGCACACACTCAGACACTGCAGTCCCGATCTTAACTGAATCTACCTCCAGCACACACTCAGACACTGCAATCCCGATCTTAACTGAATCTACCCCCAGCACACACTCAGACACTGCAGTCCCGATCTTAACTGAATCTACCCCCAGCACACACTCAGACACTGCAATCCCGATCTTAACTGAATCTACCCCCAGCACACACTCAGACACTGCAGTCCCGATCTTAACTGAATCTACCTCCAGCACACACTCAGAAACTGCAGTCCCGATCTTAACTGAATCTACCCCCAGCACCCACTCAGACACTGCAGTCCCAATCTTAACTGAATCTACCCCCAGCCCACACTCAGACACTGCAGTCCCGATCTTAACTGAATCTACCTCCAGCACACACTCAGAAACTGCAGTCCCGATCTTAACTGAATCTACCCCCAGCACCCACTCAGACACTGCAGTCCCGATCTTAACTGAATCTACCCCCAGCACCCACTCAGACACTGCAGTCCCGATCTTAACTGAATCTACCCCCAGCCCACACTCAGACACTGCAGTCCCGATCTTAACTGAATCTACCCCCAGCACACACTCAGTCCCGACCTTAACTGAATCTACGTCCAGCACACACTCAGACACTGCAGTCCCGATCTTAACTGAATCTACCTCCAGCACACACTCAGACACTGCAGTCCCGATCTTAACTGAATCTACCCCCAGCACACACTCAGACACTGCAGTCCCGATCTTAACTGAATCTACCCCCAGCCCACACTCAGACACTGCAGTCCCAATCTTACCTGAATCTACCCCCAGCACACACTCAGACACTGTAGTCCCGATCTTAACTGAATCTACCCCCAGCACACACTCAGACACTGCAGTCCCAATCTTACCTGAATCTACCCCCAGCACACACTCAGACACTGCAGTCCCAATCTTACCTGAATCTACCCCCAGCACACACTCAGACACTGCAGTCCCAATCTTACCTGAATCTACCCCCAGCACACACTCAGACACTGCAGTCCCGATCTTAACTGAATCTACCCCCAGCACACACTCAGACACTGCAGTCCCGATCTTAACTGAATCTACCCCCAGCACACACTCAGACACTGCAGTCCCGATCTTAACTGAATCTACCCCCAGCACACACTCAGACACTGCAATCCCAATCTTAACTGAATCTACCCCCAGCACACACTCAGACACTGCAGTCCCGATCTTAACTGAATCTACCCCCAGCACACACTCAGACACTGCAGTCCCGATCTTAACTGAATCTACCCCCAGCACACACTCAGACACTGCAGTCCCAATCTTACCTGAATCTACCCCCAGCACACACTCAGACACTGCAGTCCCAATCTTACCTGAATCTACCCCCAGCACACACTCAGACACTGCAGTCCCAATCTTACCTGAATCTACCCCCAGCACACACTCAGACACTGCAGTCCCGATCTTAACTGAATCTACCCCCAGCACACACTCAGACACTGCAGTCCCGATCTTAACTGAATCTACCCCCAGCACACACTCAGACACTGCAGTCCCGATCTTAACTGAATCTACCCCCAGCACACACTCAGACACTGCAGTCCCGATCTTAACTGAATCTACCCCCAGCACACACTCAGACACTGCAGTCCCAATCTTACCTGAATCTACCCCCAGCACACACTCAGACACTGCAGTCCCAATCTTACCTGAATCTACCCCCAGCACACACTCAGACACTGCAGTCCCAATCTTACCTGAATCTACCCCCAGCACACACTCAGACACTGCAGTCCCAATCTTACCTGAATCTACCCCCAGCACACACTCAGACACTGCAGTCCCGATCTTAACTGAATCTACCCCCAGCACACACTCAGACACTGCAGTCCCGATCTTAACTGAATCTACCCCCAGCACACACTCAGACACTGCAGTCCCGATCTTAACTGAATCTACCCCCAGCACACACTCAGACACTGCAGTCCCAATCTTACCTGAATCTACCCCCAGCACACACTCAGTCCCGATCTTAACTGAATCTCCTCCAGCACACACTCAGACACTGCAGTCCCAATCTTACCTGAATCTACCCCCAGCACACACTCAGACACTGCAGTCCCAATCTTACCTGAATCTACCCCCAGCACACACTCAGACACTGCAGTCCCAATCTTACCTGAATCTACCCCCAGCACACACTCAGACACTGCAGTCCCGATCTTAACTGAATCTACCTCCAGCACACAGTCAGACACTGCAGTCCCGATCTTAACTGAATCTACCCCCAGCACACACTCAGACACTGCAGTCCCGATCTTAACTGAATCTACCCCCAGCACCCACTCAGACACTGCAGTCCCGATCTTAACTGAATCTACCCCCAGCACACACTCAGACACTGCAGTCCCGATCTTAACTGAATCTACCCCCAGCACACACTCAGTCCCGATCTTAACTGAATCTACCTCCAGCACACACTCAGACACTGCAGTCCCGATCTTAACTGAATCTACCCCCAGCACACACTCAGTCCCGATCTTAACTGAATCTACGTCCAGCACACACTCAGACACTGCAGTCCCGATCTTAACTGAATCTACCTCCAGCACACACTCAGACACTGCAGTCCCGATCTTAACTGAATCTACCTCCAGCACACACTCAGACACTGCAATCCCGAACTTAACTGAATCTACCCCCAGCACACACTCAGTCCCGATCTTAACTGAATCTATGTCCAGCACACACTCAGACACTGCAGTCCCGATCTTAACTGAATCTACCCCCAGCACACACTCAGACACTGCAGTCCCGATCTTAACTGAATCTACCCCCAGCACACACTCAGACACTGCAGTCCCGATCTTAACTGAATCTACCCCCAGCCCACACTCAGACACTGCAATCCCGATCTTAACTGAATCTACCTCCAGCACACACTCAGACACTGCAGTCCCGATCTTAACTGAATCTACCTCCAGCACACACTCAGACACTGCAATCCCGAACTTAACTGAATCTACCCCCAGCACACACTCAGTCCCGATCTTAACTGAATCTACGTCCAGCACACACTCAGACACTGCAGTCCCGATCTTAACTGAATCTACCCCCAGCCCACACTCAGACACTGCAATCCCGATCTTAACTGAATCTACCTCCAGCACACACTCAGACACTGCAGTCCCGATCTTAACTGAATCTACCTCCAGCACACACTCAGACACTGCAGTCCCGATCTTAACTGAATCTACCCCCAGCACACACTCAGTCCCGATCTTAACTGAATCTACGTCCAGCACACACTCAGACACTGCAGTCCCGATCTTAACTGAATCTACCCCCAGCACACACTCAGTCCCGATCTTAACTGAATCTACGTCCAGCACACACTCAGACACTGCAGTCCCGATCTTAACTGAATCTACCCCCAGCCCACACTCAGACACTGCAGTCCCGATCTTAACTGAATCTACCCCCAGCACACACTCAGACACTGCAGTCCCAATCTTAACTGAATCTACCCCCAGCACACACTCAGTCCCGATCTTAACTGAATCTACCTCCAGCACACACTCAGACACTGCAATCCCGATCTTAACTGAATCTACCTCCAGCACACTCTCAGACACTGCAATCCCGATCTTAACTGAATCTACCCCCAGCCCACACTCAGACACTGCAATCCCGATCTTAACTGAATCTACCTCCAGCACACACTCAGACACTGCAGTCCCGATCTTAACTGAATCTACCTCCAGCACACTCTCAGACACTGCAATCCCGATCTTAACTGAATCTACCCCCAGCCCACACTCAGACACTGCAATCCCGATCTTAACTGAATCTACCTCCAGCACACACTCAGACACTGCAGTCCCGATCTTAACTGAATCTACCTCCAGCACACACTCAGACACTGCAATTCCGATCTTAACTGAATCTACCCACAGCCCACACTCAGACACTGCAGTCCCAATCTTAACTGAATCTCCTCCAGCACACACTCAGACACTGCAATCCCGATCTTAACTGAATCTACCCCTAGCACACACTCAGACACTGCAATCCCGATCTTAACTGAATCTACCCCCAGCACACACTCAGACACTGCAGTCCCGATCTTAACTGAATCTACCTCCAGCACACTCTCAGACACTGCAGTCCCGATCTTAACTGAATCTACCCCCAGCACACACTCAGACACTGCAGTCCCGATCTTAACTGAATCTACCCCCAGCACACACTCAGACACTGCAGTCCCGATCTTAACTGAATCTGCCCCCAGCACACTCTCAGACACTGCAGTCCCGATCTTAACTGAATCTACCCCCAGCACACACTCAGACACTGCAGTCCCGATCTTAACTGAATCTACCCCCAGCACACTCTCAGACACTGCAGTCCCGATCTTAACTGAATCTACCCCCAGCACACACTCAGACACTGCAGTCCCGATCTTAACTGAATCTACCCCCAGCACACACTCAGACACTGCAATCCCGATCTTACCTAAATCTACCCCCAGCACACACTCAGACACTGCAATCCCGATCTTAACTGAATCTACCCCCAGCACACACTCAGACACTGCAGTCCCGATCTTAACTGAATCTACCCCCAGCACACACTCAGACACTGCAGTCCCGATCTTAACTGAATCTACCTCCAGCACACACTCAGTCCCGATCTTAACTGAATCTACGTCCAGCACACACTCAGTCCCGATCTTAACTGAATCTACCCCCAGCACACACTCAGTCCCGATCTTAACTGAATCTACCCCCAGCACACACTCAGACACTGCAGTCCCGATCTTAACTGAATCTCCTCCAGCACACACTCAGACACTGCAATCCCGATCTTAACTGAATCTCCTCCAGCACACACTCAGACACTGCAGTCCCGATCTTAACTGAATCTCCTACAGCACACACTCAGACACTGCAGTCCCGATCTTAACTGAATCTACCCCCAGCACACACTCAGACACTGCAATCCCGATCTTAACTGAATCTCCTCCTGCACACACTCAGACACTGCATTCCCGATCTTAACTGAATCTACCCCCAGCACAAACTCAGACACTGCAGTCCCAATCTTAACTGAATCTACCCCCAGCACACACTCAGACACTGCAATCCCGATCTTAACTGAATCTCCTCCAGCACACACTCAGACACTGCAATCCCGATCTTAACTGAATCTCCTCCAGCACACACACAGACACTGCAATCCCGATCTTAACTGAATCTCCTCCAGCACACACTCAGACACTGCAGTCCCGATCTTAACTGAATCTACCTCCAGCACACACTCAGACACTGCAGTCCCGATCTTAACTGAATCTACCCCCAGCACACACTCAGACACTGCAATCCCGATCTTAACTGAATCTACCTCCAGCACACACACAGACACTGCAATCCCGATCTTAACTGAATCTACCTCCAGCACACACACAGACACTGCAATCCCGATCTTAACTGAATCTCCTCCAGCACACACTCAGACACTGCAATCCCGATCTTAACTGAATCTACCTCCAGCACACACTCAGAAACTGCAGTCCCGATCTTAACTGAATCTACCTCCAGCACACACTCAGACACTGCAGTCCCGATCTTAAGCATTCACCCTGTAAAGATCCTTCTTCTCGTGTCAACCTTCCTGTAAGTGGGAACAATTTCTATTTTCTGTCGGGACCCCTCATGATTTTTGAACATCTTTCTCCTCTAAATCTTTTCTTTCTAAGGACAACGACCCCAACTTCTCCAATCTGTTACCTCGTCTCCCATTCCTGGAAACATTCTCATAACTCTTTACTGCACACTCTCTAAAGCCTTCACCTTTCTAACGTGCGATGCCTGGGACAGTGCCGGGCTGAGACCTGGAGGAATTTTTGAACTATTTATCTTCCTGCAGGCTGGTCGAAAGCTGATCTTTCGCTCAGAACCTCCCAAAGTTAAAGATGAAAGGAAAGATGTAGCGGAGAGTGAAATTGTGGAAGACAATGACGAAAGCTTCTTTTTTACTTAAGAACCAAGACTTGAAGATCATTATCACAGCAGACAGGTCTTTGTTTTGTGAATTGTTTCATTGATATATCAGTTCATAGTTAATATTGGTAACATTGATGTACCTGGTCCACACTGACAGCCTTTACACAGGTCACTCTAAAGGCGCAGGGAGTTTGTCGGATGCTTGCATTTTTATACTGTGTGACACATCGCATGATTACTATTCCATCAACTGCTGATCACTTTTATTGTAGCGGGGACTAAAGTATTGTCTAATGCACGAGCCACACAGTGCTCACTGACTATGTGGCTGTGCTAATTACAATTCAGTATAAAATTAAGTAATATACTCTGCATGCAATCTTAATACTGTTTAGGCATTTCTTGATAATTGTGAATACTTTACTTCTGGATCGCTCTGAAATCTCACTGGAGTGAATGTCCAAGAAAACAATCCAGGAGAAAAAGTCAAAGAACGTTGTAATTCCCAAATGAAAAACAAAGAGTGGATGTGGTGAGTGCTTTACTTCTTGAGTTACTGACTGTATAGTTGGAGACTTTTCAGTAAGTATACACACGTGAAACACATTTACTTGTGTGCATGTGCGTGTGCGCACAGGTGTGTGTTTAGGCACGCGAGCCATTGATTTCTACTGGACCAAACTGGATTAAAACGGTGTCTTATTAGTTACTGACATGTAAACATGAAATGGATTAAGAATGTAAAGTTGGACACACCTGGTGAAGAATGGTTTCAAGATACCCTCATTGGCACTTACACAGAAACTAGGAACAGGACAAGGCCATTTAGCCCTTCAAGTCTGCTCTGCCATTCGATATGATCATGGCTGATCACCAATCTCAGTAGAATACTGGCACTACTTCCCCATAACTCTTCGTGCCTTTAAATTCTAGAAATATAGCTATCCCTTTTTAAATATATTCAATGACTTAGCCACCACAGCCTTCTGTGGTAGAGAATTCGACAGGTTTACCATGAGTGAAAGAGGTTTCTACTCATCTCAAACCTAAATGCATCCTAAGACTGTGATCCCTTGTTTTAGACCCCAACCAGAGGAAACATCTTGCATCCAACCTGTCCAGCCCTGTCAGAATTTGTGTATCAATACAACCCTCTCATTCTTCTAAATTCCAGTAAATTCCAGTTATAACAACCATCCCATCCCAGGAATCAGTCTAGTAAACCTTCACTGAACCCTCTCTATGGGAAGTATATCCTTTCTTAGATAGAGAGACCAAAACTGTATGTAATACTCCAGATGTGGTCTTGCCTAGATGCCTGCTAATCTCATTACTGGGAAAAGGCGGCAGCCCCAACGTATGCTATTGCTGTTGTCAGGTAGATTCTCTCTTGTTGCTAAGTGGAGTATATCTGGGTTTTGCTCCCAGGCAAATCCATGGTAATGGTTCCTCACACCAAATTCCTTAACACACAGCAGAGGAAAAAAAAAACATTGTCACATGTTCCGAGTTCACACCCTTGTCCCTGTTGTTCCCCCAAACTTAAATAACTACAATTCAACAAGACTTCATTGACTGGATAATGCTTTGCAAAGTCCTGATTCCGTTTCACTTTTTTCACTCTGTCATAACGATTGGCAGTACGTCAGGAATGATTAATAAACACATTTCAGTATGAAATTTAATGGTGAACAATTAATTTATTACAAGCTTTAAGATAAGTTCAATTCCTAAAAGTTCTTCCAAAATGACCTCATGATCTGCTTTAACACATTTGCATGTCAAGAAATAGATACGCACTGTTTTAATCCAATGTTGAGTAGAAATCTCTCTCTCTCACACACACACAAACACACTCAGTACAGGTAAATGTATTTCATGTGTATATTTACTGAAGCATCTACATTTACTGAAGGGCAGCACAGTGGTTAGCACTGCTGCTTCACAGCTCCAGGGTCCTGGGTTCGATTCTCAGCTCGGGTCGCTGTCTGTGTGGAGTTTGCACATTCTCCTCATGTCTGTGTGGGTTTCCTCCGGGTGCTCCGGTGTCCTCCCACAGTCCAAAGATGTGCGAGTTAGGTTGATTGGCCGTGCTAAGAAATTGCCCCTTAGTGTCCTGGGAAGTGTAGGTTAGAGGGATTAGAGGGTAAATGTGTAGGGATATGGGGGTAGGGCCTGGTTGGGATTGTGGACGGTGCAGACTCGATGGGCCGAAGGGCCTCTTTCTGCACTGTAGGGTTCTATGTTCTATGTTAATGTCCATCTACTATTCAGTCAGTAATCCAGGAAATAAGGCACTCGAAATGACCAATTCATTCTCGTGAGGCCTGAGGCTGCAGAAATGAAAATTTGTTCTTTCTGGTTGACTTAATGTGCCACCCTGATATTTTTTTTCCAATCATATCATTGACTGTAGAGTTTGTAGAAAATTGTAATACAATATTGTAAACGATACTGTGATGCCTGTACCCTAATGTAAGTAAATGACCGAATACTTCTGGAATCTTTAAATTAAAAAATGAAAAGCTGTTGAGATACAATCTTTCTCAAAGTGAAAGTAAACTTTACTGTGACAGTCCAGTCATCTTTAAATGTTAAAAGACTTTCTGCTTTACTTGCTGCAGGTAAAATGAGTAATGAGGAAAGTTAATAGCTTATTTGTTATGAGGGAAAATGATTACAAAGGTTTAGAGGTTATGTTTCAGTTGTACAGGGCACTGGTGAGATCACATCTGAAGTATCGTGTACCGTGTTGGTCTCCTCTCTTAAGGAAGGATGTAATTATACTAGAAGCTGTTCAGGGAAAGATTTGAGGAAAGATGTAGTAACATTGGAGGCAGTTCAGAGGAGATTCACTGGATTGATTCCAGAGATGAGCGATTTGTCGTATGAAGAGATTGAACAGTTTAGGCCAATACCTGTTGGAATTTAGAAGAATGAGGGGAGATCAAATTGAGGTGTACCAGATGATAAACGGCATGGATAAAGTAGACGGGGAGCGGTCACTTCCTCCTGTGGGGCATTTTAGGACAAGAAGCCATAGTTTTAGGATAAGGGGCAGCAAATTTAAAACAGTTGAGGAGAAACTACTTCTCCCAAAGGGTTGTGAATCTGTAATGTTCGCTACTCCAAAGTGCGTTGGATGCTGGAACAGTGAATAAATTTAAGGAGGAGTTAGATTTTTAATTGGTAATGGGTTGAAGGGTTATGGAGAGAAGGCAGGAAAATGAGGATTAGGAGCATGATCGAATGGCGAAGATATTCAATGGGCCAAATAGCCTAATTCTGCTCCCATTTCTTATGAACATATGAGGAGTCTTTGGAATTCTCTCCCTCAAAAGGAAATGGGAGCAGAGCCTTTGAATACTTTTAAAGCAATAAATATATACTTGATAAAGAGAGGGGTGCAAAGTTTACCGAGGTTAGACACATGGTCACACTCAGATCAGCCTTGATCATGTGGAAGGATATATTGGCCATGGAGGGAGTGCAGAGGAGGTTCACTAGGCTGATACCGAAGATGAGGGGGTTGGACTATGAAGAGAGACTAAATAGACTGGGTCTGTACTCGTTGGAGTTTAGAAGGATGAGGGGAGATCTTATAGGGACTTACAAGATAATGAAGGGGATGGATAGGGTAGAGGTAGAGAGATTCTTCCCGCTTAGAAAGGAAACCAGAACTAGAGGGCACAGCCTCAAGATAAGGGTGGGGGTGGGAGGGGGGGGGGGTCGCAGACAGAGTTGAGGAGGAACTTCTTCACTCAAAGGGTGGTGAGTCTCTGGAATTCTCTGCCCGTTGAAGTGATGGAGGTTACATCGCTAAATATATTTAAGTCACAGGTAGATAGGTTTCTGATAGTCAGGGGAATTAAGCTGCTTCACAGCTCCAGGGACCTGGGTTCAATTCCCGGCTTGGGTCACTGTCTGTGTGGAGTTTGCACATTCTCCTCATGTGTGTGGGTTTCCTCCAGGTGCTCCGGTTTCCTCCCACAGTCCAAAGATATGCGGGTTAGGTTGATTTGTCGTGCTCAAATTGCCCCTTAGCATCCAGGGATGTGTAGGTTTAGAGGGGTTAGCGGGTAAATGTGTAGAGATATGGGAATAGGGCCTGGGTGGGATTGTGGTCGGTGCAGACTCGATGGGCCGAAGGGCCTCTTTCTGCACTGTAGGGTTCTACGGTTCTTAAGGGTTATGGGGAGAAAGTGGGAAAGTGGAACTGATCCACTTCAGATCAGCCATGATCTTATTGAATGGCGGGGCAGGCTCGAAGGGCTAGATGGCCTACTCCTGCTCCTATTTCTTATGTTCTTATTGAAGGGTGGAGCAAGGTGGGAAGACTGAATGGTCTGCTCCTTGTACGTTCATTTTCATAAACTCTATGCCAAGAAAGTGCTAATCAGTAGCCTAGTGTTAGAGAACACTGTACTTCTCAAAACCAAATTGTTGATGTTAGTTTTCTTATAAAAGGCTGTGTGGTCATGTGGAATTCTGTACACACACTTTGCAAAGCCACAGAGCAGAAATGCTCATTGTAAAATTCCCTTCTACTCTTAATGCAATTTTTTTTTAAATTACTCTTTCTGTTTTAAATAGACCTGTAATATTTCACTGTGACCTAGCCAGGAA
The DNA here is from genome assembly GCA_037974335.1 of Prionace glauca. NCBI lineage: Eukaryota > Metazoa > Chordata > Chondrichthyes > Carcharhiniformes > Carcharhinidae > Prionace > Prionace glauca. The sequence goes on along the minus strand of CM075739.1, from coordinate 9,272,458 downwards.
AGCAACAAAGCTTTTATTTTCCACACACATCTCCACAAATGTTACTTTCTACCATCCCGTCCCTGGGTATTCTCATTCATTTTTTCACGTGATCTGGGCATCACTGGCTAGACCAGCATTTTTTTTAAAGTTAGTTTAAGGAATGTGGTCGTTACTAGCTAGGGCAGCATTAATTATCCATCCCGAATTGCTTGAGAAGGGCCAGGGGAGGGGGTGGGGGATGCCTTCTGAAACCCCTACAGTCCATGTGATGTAGGTAGAACCACAGTACTGTTAAGGAGGGAGCTCAAGGGTTCTGGCCCAGTAACAGCAAGAACAGACATATGCCTGCACACCATGGAATTAGAGAGGCTGAGGGGCAGACAATGGAAATGTTTGGGCAGGACTTTTCCGGTCTCAGGTCGAGAGAGGGCCGTAAAATCCCACCCACATTTCCAAGCCAGAATAGCGTGGGTCTCAGAGTGGAACTTGCAAATGGTGGTGTTCCAAATCATCTGCTACCCTAGTCCTCCTAGGTGAAAGGGATCGAGTGTAGGTGCTGTCAAAGGAGTCTTATCGAGTTGCTGGGGGGCAGTTTGTAGATGGTACAGATGGCTGACACTGCGCCATTGGTGGATGGAGTGAATGTTAAAGTTCATGCTGTATGGAATATCAGTCAGTCAAGCTTTTGGAGCACTGGATCCACACTCATTTAGACAGGCAGAGAGTATTCTATTGCACTCCCAACTTGTACCACTGGGTAGTGAACAGGCACTGGGGAGTCAGGAAATAAGTTACTCCCTGCAGAAGTCCCAGCTTCTGACCTGCATATTTATGGGGCAGGTCCAGTTAAATTTCTGATCAACAGCAACTCCCCCAGAATGTTGGTGGTGCTACTGAATGTAAAGGGAATTGGTTAGACTCTTGGTCATTACCTGGATCTTGTGTGATGTAAATGTGTTATCTGCTGCCTAGCCGATCTAACTAGAGTCCCTGCAGTACTTGGACCAAAATAAGTATTTCAAACTAGTGACCAATACAAGTTCCCAATCACCCCCGGAAATTATATTGACTCATTTTGGTCCAGTATAAATCACTGACTAGTCACAGTGGCGATAGTGATACCATTTAATCCGAATATAGTTTAGGTAGAAAACTCATAATATATATTACAGGCACAAATTTACTGAACTATCACATAACACCATGCTAAAAATCCTGTTACATTTTGATGATTGTTTCCTTGTCGTAATGAACTACCAGTTGGCTAAAATATTAACTGCAGCTCTCCTCAAATTCTGAGTATTCCAACATTTTTTAGTTTTTATTTCAAACTACTCAGTGCCGATGAGAATCTAGATTAGTGTGACATTCCCAATCTTATTAACTCACCTTTTTAATCATAAATTTTAAAGTTCACGTGTGTATGTGTGCAAATGAGTCTTAAGATTCATTTTTATTTGTTGATCATAAATGCAATTACACATGGATAGCAATGAATGTATTGGAAAATACTGATCCCTCAACACTATCTGCTATAATTCTCTTTACTGTCGTCAGTACACATGACTTGTAGTTTTAATGAGCTATGGACCAGTACCCCAGATTCTGCTTGACATTTATGCAGTAAAAAATCTGACAACACCAGGTTTTAGTCCAACCGATTTATTTGATAGTAAACTCACAAGGAAGCAAGCTTTCGAGGTTACCCTCTTCGTCAGGTGAATGGAGAATGGAACTCTCCATTCACCTGACGAAGAGGGTAACCTCGAAAGCTTGCTTCCTTGTGAGAATATTATCAAATAAATCGGTTGGACTAAAACCTGGTGTTGTCAGACTTTTTACTGTGTTTACGCCAGTCCAACGCCGGCAAACCCACATCATGACATTTATGCCACAGGGACAGTGCCCAAAGTTTAACTGTTAGTTTTACAAGTAGACTTACATTAACACGGCAATGAAGTAATTGAAAATCCCCTAGTTGCCACACTCCAGCACCTGTTTGGGTACACTGAAAGATGATGCACTGTCACAGACTGTGGGAGGAAACTGGGGCACCTGGGAGAAACCCACACAGACATGGGGAAAACATGCAAACTCCATACAAAGTGACCCAAGCCAGAAATTGAACCTGGGTCCCTGGCACTGTGAGGCAGCAGTGCTAACTACTGTGCCACTCAGGTCCCTGTTAATATGTAGATACTTTGTTACATTGTCCTGCAGGGTGCTGTCTTTTAGTTTTACCTTTCTTTGGGCAAGTAATTCCTCCTCTCCTCCTCATTGTCTTTACTGGTAATTTGAGGGGGAAGGGGAGGAAGGAGAGGGGTGGGGGTAGAGAGGGGGGGGCAGAGGAGAGGGGAGGGAGAGGAGAGGGGAGGGAGGGAGAGGAGAGGGAAGGGTGGGAGAGGAGAGGGGAGGAAGGGAGGGATGGGGGAGGGATGAGGGGAGGGGAGAAAGGGGAGGGGGGAAGGGGAGGGGGGGGAGGAGAGGAAAGAGAGGGAGGGGGGGAAAGGTGAGAGGAGAGGGAGAAGAGGAGAGGGAGAAGGGGGGAGAGGAGAGGAGAGGTTGGGGGAGAGGAGAAGGGGAGGAGAGGGGAGGGGGGGAAAGGGGAGAGGAGAGGGGGAGGGGGAAGAGAGGGGAGGGGGAAGAGAGGGGAGGGGGGAAGAGAGGGGTGGGAGGAGAGGGGGAGCGAGGGGGGGGGGAGAGATGAGAGAAGAAGAGGGGGAGAGGAGTGGGGGGGTAAGAGGATGGGAAGAGATAGTGGGGGGGAGGAAGAGAGCAGGGGGGGGAGAGAGTGAGGGGGGTAGAGAGAACGGGGGGCGGTGGGGAGAGAGCGGGGGGGGGAAGAGAGCGGGGGGGGGGGGAGGGGAAGAGAGCGGGGGGGATGGGGAGAGAGCAGGGGGGTGGGGGGAGAGAGCGGGGGGAGAGAGCGGGGGAGAGCGGGAAGTGGGGAGGACGGGAGATGGAGGGGCAGGGAAAAGGGGGGAAGAGGGAAGTGGCGGGGATTATATTCATGGTTTCCTTTTGATCTTTTATTTCAGTTACATGGTCCTGCCACCAGGTAATCACCCACTGTCTTTGGGTGCCTGATGGTGACCAATGTACCACCCAGAGATCAATTGTGAGCTTGGAGTCACCAGCTGTTCAGAGTCTGTACATTCTCCCCATGTCTGCATGGGTTTCCACTGAACTCCAATTTTTTCCCAGAGCTGGGAAAGAAACAACATGCTGGTTAGGTGTATCAGCTATGCCAGACTCTCCTCAGTGTACCTGAACAGGCATTGGAGTGTGACAACTAAGGGATTTTTCAGTGTTAATGTGAAACTAATTGAAGTTTTAATTAAACTTTTGATGAATCATTGATTTTGTTTTTATCAAAAGGAGTGAATACCTCATTGGAACAAGAGTCAAAACTGTTTTGTTATCCAATGTGCAGGTGGCAAAGCAGTCCTTACTAAACATCAGTACAACATTCACCTAACAATCATCGGAATAGGATCAGCATTGGAGTGAATGCTGCAGGTGTTAACTTCTCAAGGCCAAACAGATGTTGAATAGATTTTAGTTTAGAAAATGAAGGGGCCAAATAAGAAAACATTATCAGAATTCTTCACTGGCCTGGTCCTGAGAGACAACTCATTTGCATTGCACAGAAAAGGACACAGATTGAAAACTAGCTTTATTGGTTGAATTTACACCTCAATTACATTTGAACATATTCAGTCAAACTAGAACAATTGTCTACAATTAAATTATAGCTTGTCACCTACACTTTGTAGCACAGTACAAATGCCTGACCTAGTCAGTGCAAATCCAAATACAACGTATTCAAATGGCTGAATGAAAAAAAGTACTCAAAAATTCTACATATTGTTATTCTTCAAATAAAAAGGAATTGTTACTCTCTCATTTCCCCATCTTCTTCCTCTTCCTCAACTCCTCTGATGTACAGGACATTGTTACACCTATTGAACAGAAAGGACATTGTCAGTTTATTCTGCAGTGTAACCAAGTTAGTAACAGCATACAAATATGATCAATATTAAATGACTTCCCGAATTTTTGCTATGTTTAATTAAGAAATAGGAGTAGGCCATTTAAGCCCTTCGAGCCTGCCCCGCCATTCAATAAGATCATGGCTGATCTGAAGTGGATCAGTTCCACTTTGCCGCTTTCTCCCCATAACCCTTAATTCCCTTGTCTGTCAAAAAACCTATCGGCCCGTGACTTAAATATATTCAGCAAGGTAGCCTCCACCACTTCAACGGGCAGAGAATTCCAGGGATTCACCACCCTTTGAGTGAAGAAGTTCCTCCTCAACTCCGATCTAAACTGCCCCCCCCCCTTATCTTGAGGCTGTGCCCTCTAGTCCTACTGTCCTTTCTGAGCAGGAAGAATCTCTCTACCTCTACCATATCCATCCCTTTCAGTATCTTATACGTCTCTATAAGATCCCCTTCATCCTTCTAAACTCCAATGAGTACAGACCCAGTCTATTTAGTCTCTCTTCATAGTCTAACCCCCTCACCTCCGGTATCAGCCTAGTGAACCTCCTCTGCGCTCCCTCCAAGGCCATAATAGCCTTGCGCAAGCACGGCGACCAAAACTGCACACAGTACTCCAGCTGCAGCCTCACCAGTACCCTGTACAGTTGCAGCAAGACCTCCCTGCTTTTATATTCAATCCCCCTCGCTATGAAGGCCAGCATCCCATTCGCCTTCTTGATCACCTGCAGACTGGGTTTTTGCAACTCATGCACAAGGACCCCCAGGTCCCTCTGCACCGTAGCATGCTGCAGCTTTTCTCCCTTTAAATAGTAATCCCTCCTACTATTGTTCCTGCCAAAGTGAATAACCTCACACTTGCTAACACTGTACTCCATCTGCCAGGTCCTCGCTCACTTACAGCCTATCCAGATCCCTCTGCAGACTTTCCACAACCTCCGCACAATTTGTGCATAATTATCTCCAATCAATCACGTGCTCACTGTGTAATCACAGTAAACCTACAAACAAATATGATACTTGTCCAAAGACAGAAGCATCAAAAATAAAAAAAACAAAGAGGATATGCAAAAATATTAACAAGATTAAGGAAAACCTAAAGATGTTTTTACCAGTATATAAAGAGCAAAAAGATATTTAAGGGAAAATTGGAACATATTGGAAAGGAAGCAGGGAGCTTCTGTAAAGATGCAGAGGATGAGAAGAGTTTTAAATAAACTGTCTCCATATTCACATTGGAAAAGGATGGTGCAGATACAGTAATCTAAGAGGAACAGTGTGAAATATTGGAAAAAATCATCATAATGAGAGAGGGAGTGTTAGAGGAGCTAGAATCCTTGAAAATGGAAAAGTCACCAGGGCCAGGTGGATTGTTCCCTAGGGTATTGAGGGAGGGCAGGGAGGAAACAGCAGATGGCATCTGAGGATTATTTTCCAATTTTTACTAGATACACGGCAGGTACCAGAGGACTATATAAATGCATCGGTCCACCCTGTTGTCCAACAAGGGGCATACACGCGGTGGGTCGTACGAGGGCTGCTCTTGGATGTTTCGAGAGTTGCCTAATGCTTCACGTTGATACACTTAAACTGGACCAGCTGATGGGCAACACAATAGCTCAGTGACTATCACTGTTTGCTGTGCAGACACATGGATTTGGGCCGGTGACTGTGGGAGTTTGCGCATTCTCCCCGTGCTTGCGTGGGTTTTCTCCGGGTGCTCCGGTTTCCTCCCACACCCCAAAGATGTGCTCTTAGGCAAATTGGTGTAACAAATTGTCCCTAAATTAGTCTCCCCTCAATCTGGTTTCCAATGTGGAATGCTATTAGTGTAGACAAGGGTCACGGGTGGAGAGGGCACTCACAATGTTAAAATGGCAGCGCAGGCTTGTTGGGCCGAAGGGCCTGTTTCCCGTACTGTGTTGTTCTTTGTAGTTCCATTGTTTAAAAACGGTACCAAGGAAATGCTGAACAATTATAGACCAGTTAGTTTTACCTTAGTGTAGGAAAATTGTTGGAATTAATCCTGAGATCAGACAAACTGTCACTTAAAAAAGGCAAGGATTAGTCAGGGATAGTCAGCATGGTTTTGTCAAGGAAACTCTGGGTAGTTGGATCGGGGGTTGGCTGGCGGATGGGAGACGGGGAGTGGTGGTTGATGGGGAGTGTTCGTCGTGGAGTTCGGTTGCGGGTGGTGTGCCTCGGGGATCTGTTTTGGGGCCACTGCTGTTTGTGGTTTTTATTGATGGTCTGGATGAGGGTATGGTTGGGTGGATTGGTGGGTTTGCTGATGACGCCGGGGGTCGGGGGTGTGGTGGATTGTGGGGAGGGGTGTCATGGTTTGCGGGGTGACTTGGAGGGGTTGCGGGGCTGGGCTGAGAGGTGGCGGATGGAGTTTGGTGTGGAGGTGTGGGGTGGTTCATTTCGGTGGGAGTGGCAGATGTGTTGAGTGTAGGGCTGGCGGGGGGACTTTGAGTGGTGTGGAGGAGCAGAGGGATCTAGGTGTATGTGTACATAGATCCCTGAAAGTTGGGAATCAAGTAGATAAGGTTGTTAAGAAGGCATACGGAGTTTTGGCGTTTATTGGTAGGGGGATTGAATTTAGGAGTCGCAGCGTCATGATGCAACTGTACACATCTCTGGTGCGGCCGCACTTGGGAGTTTTGTGTGCAGTTCTGGTCCCCACATTACAGGAAGGATGTAGAGGCTTTGGAGAGGGTGCAGAGGAGGTTTACCAGGATGTTGCTTGGTATGGAGGGGAGATCCTATGAGGAGAGATTGAGAGATTTGGGGTTGTTTTAGCTGGAAAGAAGGCGGCTAAGAGGGGATCTCATTGAAACATATAAGATGATTAGAGGTTTAGACAGGGTAGATAGTGATAGCCTTTTTCCTAGGATGGAGAAAGCTAGCACGAGGGGACACGATTTTAAATTAAGGGGGGGTAGTTATAGGACAGATGTCAGGGGTAGGTTCTTTACCCAGAGGGTGGTGAGGGACTGGAATGCCCTGCCAGCTGCAGTTGTAAATGCACCTAGTTTGGGGGCGTTTAAAAGATCTGTGGATAGGTTTATGGATGAAAAGGGATTGGTTTAGGCTAGTGGGTCATTGTTTTGTAACTGGTCGGCGCAACATCGTGGGCCGAAGGGCCTGTTCTGCGCTGTAATGTTCTATGTTCTATGAAAGGTCATGCCTTATAAAATTTGACTGAATTCTTTGAGGAAGTGATAAAGGATTGATGAGGGTAGTACATTGGGATGCTGTCTATATGGATTTGAGTAAGGCATTTGACAGGGTCCCACATGGCACACTGGTCAAAAAGAAATACATATTGAATACAGGGTAACATTGCAAATTGGATCCAAAGCCGGCCTAGTAACAGGAAACAGAGTAATGGTCAATGGCTGTCCTTGTGAATGGAAAGCTGTTCCAAGTGGTGTTCCGCAGGGCTCAGTGTTGGGATCTCTGCTGTTCAGTTTACATATTAATGAACTGAACCTGAACATGGGGGACACAATTAGGAAATTTGTGTAGAGGATAATTGCAAGCTCCAAAATTATACCGATAGGTTGGTGGAGCAGATAGAAGAAAGAGCTGGGAAAAGCAGAGCATTTTCAGGATGGCAGCCTGTAACTAGTGGAGGACCACAATTATTTACAATATATATCAATGACTTAGACAAGCTAAGTGAATTTCCTAGGGGATTTTTACTGTAACTTCATTAGTGTTAATGTACACCTATTGTGACTAATAAACTTTTCTTTTGCCAAGTTTGCATGTGACACAAAAAAGGTGGGGAGACAAGTGGTGAGGATGACAGACTTTGCAGAGAGATATTAGTTTAAGTGACTGGGCAAAAACTTGGTAAATGGAATATAATGTAGGAAAATGTGAACTGTGTACTTTGCTAGGAAGAATAATGGGCTGAATATTATTTAAATGGAGAACGACTGCAGAAAGCTGCAGCATAGACGGATGGATGGGGAGTCCTCGTGCATAAATCACAAAGTTAGCAGGTTCAACAAATATAGTGAAGGCAAATGGAATGTTGCCCTTCATTTCAAAGGAAATAGAGTATAAAAATAGGGAAGTCATGCTGAAACTACAGAAGGCCCTAGTTAGGCCACACCAGGAATGTTTGACCCCATTCCTTATTGGATAACAATATGTTTGCTTTGGAGGCAGTCCAGAAAATGTTCATTAGGTTGATCCTGGACACGGAAGGATTTTTGGGAGAGGTCGAATAGGTTGGGCCTGTACTCAGTGGAGATTAGAAGAATGAGAGATGACCTTACTGAGACACATAGATTCTCAGACAGCTGGACAGGACAGATACCAAGAGGTTGCTTCCCCCCCTTGTGGGAGAATCTAGGACCAGAGGGCATAACCTCAGAGTATGGGGTTACCACTGAAGACAGATAAGGAGGAATTTCTTCTCAATGGGCAGTGAACTTCAGAACATAAGAAATAGGAGCAGGAGTAGACCATCTAGCCCTTCTAGCCTGCCCCGCCATTCAATAAGATCATGGCTGATCTGAAGTGGCTCAGTTCCACTTTCCTGCTTTCTCCCCATAACCCTTAATTCCCCTGTCTATCAGAAACCTATCTACCCGTGACTTAAATATATTCAGCGAGGTAGCCTCCACCACTTCAACGGGCAGAGAATTCCAGAGATTCAATACCCTTTGAGTGAAGAAGTTCCTCCTCAACTCTGTTCTAAACTGCACCCCCCTTTATCTTGAGGCTGTGCTCTCTAGTCCTGCTGTCCTTTCTGAGCACGAAGAACCTCTCCACCTCTACCCTATCCATCCCTTTCATCATCTTATACGTCTCAATAAGATTCCCCCTCATCCTTCTAAACTCTAACGAGTACAAGCCCAGTCTATTCAGCCTCTCTTCATAGCTCAACCCCAGTATCAGCCTACTGAACCTCCTCTGCACTCCCTCCAAGGCCAAAATATCCTTGCGCAAGTGCGGCGACCAAAACTGCACACAGTACTCCAGCTGCGGCCTCACCAGTGCCCTGTACAGTTGCAGCAAGACCTCCCTACTTTTATATTCAATCCCCCTCGCTATGAAGGCCAGCATCCCATTTGCCTTCCTGACCACCTGTTGCACCTGTAGGCTGGGTTTTGCGACTCATGCACAAGGACCGCCAGGTCCCTCTGCACCGTAGCATGCTGCAGCTTTCCACCCTGTAAGTAGTAGTCCTTCCTACTATTATTCCTATCTAAGTGGATAACCTCACACTTGCTAACATTGTATTCCATCTGCCAGGCCCTCGCCCACTTGCTCAGCCTATCTAGATCCCTCTGCAGACTTTCCACACTCTCCACACAATTTGCTGTTCCACTTCACGTGCTCACTGTGTCAAATTTCGACACTTTACACTCAGCTCCCTCCTCCAGATCATCTATATAAATGGTAAATAGCTGAGGCCCCAGCACTGATCCCTGGGGCACTCCACTTGTCACCAACCGCCAATCCGAACAGCACCCATTGACACCCACTCTCTGCCTCCTATTTGACAGCCTATCCACGCTAACACCCTACTCCCAACTCCATGTCCCCTAACCTTCTGTAACAACCTTTTGTGCAGCACCTTATCAAACGCGTTCTGAAAATCGAGAAACACCACATACACCGGTTCCCCTCTATCTAGTGTCTACCGCACTAGACACATTCTCATAGAATTCCAATAAATTCATCAGACACGACTTCCCCTTAACGAATCTGTGCTGCGTCTGCTCTATGAAACAATTCTTCTCAATATGCCTCGCTATTTCCTCTTTGATTACAGATTCCTACATCAGACGTTAAACTAACCGGCCTATAATTCCCTGCCTTTTGCCTGCTACCCTTTTTAAACAGCGGCGTAACATTAGCCATTTTCCAATCTTCCAGCACTTCCCCAGAATCCAGCGAGGTTTGGAAAATTATCACCAAGGCATCCACTATCACTTCTGCCATTTCCTTCAGAATCCTTGGATACATTCCATCCGGTCCTGGGGACTTAAATTCCTTACCACACAGGGCTGGAGAGACTAGGTCATTAAGAATGTTAAAGGCAGAGGGAAACAGATTTTTAATCAGTAAAGGAATCAAGGGTTATGGGGATAGGCGAGAAAGTGGAGTTGAGGATTATAATATCAGATCAGTCATGATCTCACTGAACGGCGAAGACTCAATGGGCCAAATGGCCTACTTCTGCTTCTACGTCTTACGGTCTAACAAGCTTTTCATTTGAATAACTTTGCATCTCCAAGAAAAGGTAATACCAGTGCTACAGGGAAATCCAAAGTTAAGTCACGGGAAGGAATTTGGTGGGTTAAAGCAATGAAGAAAACAACAGGACACGAGAAAGGAAAATTTCCCTGCTCTAGATTCCCCCAAGGAAGTACTTCCTCTACCCACTTTATCTGATGTTTTAATTCATCTTAAACCATCTCAATCTTGTCAGTTTTTATCGTGCAGATGCTGGTGACTTCCAGAGCTTTAATTAATGGGGCTGTGAAAAGTTGTAACTAAACTCACAAAGACCATAAACACTTGCTGTCACCAATACAAACAGGTCAAGTGTCAGTAATAACAATCCCAGCAATGGGGCAGCAAATTAGATAGCTGCTTTTAACTTGAACTCTGCATTCAAAGCCAACAGTGTGATGGGATGAAAGCCTCTACATCACATTAATGACAAGGATGCTGGGGGACAGAGAACCAGAGGATCAAAGTGCTCCCAATTTCATACCCAACTCAGCAAAGGAAGGAAAAAGTCTCACGCTCACAGCATCCTGAATTTGGGACTCAGGCGTAACACTGGGACAAAGTACAGCTTTGCTTTACATCAGAGCCATGGACAGGAGAGGGAGAATGGGGTGCTTATTGCTGATACAGCATGTTCCCCTGATTAGTATCAATAAAAATCACACATTTATAAATCTGAACTGAATATCTGCTGAAGGTTTATCACAAATTGCTGATGAACACTTAATCCATGAACTTTGGCTTAAGCAATTGCCCATTTTGATAAATGACAAAAGGGTCCAGCAGCCAGTGTTGTTACTGAGCACACACCCAACATGCAGTTAAAAGATTTCCTCGTACCTACGTTGGAATCGGTGAGTTATGCTGCTGGCTATGGCTCAGTTAGTAGCAGCCCTTGCCTGAATAAGAAGTTGGTATGTTCATGTCCCATTCCAGGATTCAAACATCAAAATTAAAACTGATACTCCATTGCAGCAGAGGGAGCACTGCATTGTCACAGGCACTGGCTTTCAGATGAGATGTTAAACCAAGGCATCTTCTGTTAATTCAGGTTGGCATAAAAGATCCCCTATCACTATTCCAAAAAGGAGAGTTCTTAGTGTCAAGAACAAAGAACTATACTGCACAGGAAAGGCCCTTCAGCCCTCCAAACCTGCGCCGATCATGGTGCCTGCCTAAACTAAAATCAAAAGCAATTAGAGTCTGTATCCTTCCAGTCCCATCCTATTCATTCTAATTACCCCTTAAATGCTACAATCATACCTGCCACCACTAACTCCCCAGGTAGCGCGTTCCAGATATTCACCAACCTGCATAAAAAAAACTTGCCTCGCACATCTCCTCTAAACTTTTCCCCACGCACCTTAAATATATGTCCCCGTGCTCTTGATTTTTCTACCCTAGGAAAGAGCATCTGACTCTGTCCATGCCACTCATAACTATCAGGTCACCCCTCAATCTCCATCATTCCAGTGAGAACAAACTAAGTTTATCCAATCTCTCCTCATAGCTAATACCCTCCAGACCAGGCAACATCGTGACAAACTTCTTTGGTAATCTCCCCAAAGTATCCACATCCTTCTGGTAGTGTGGCCACCAGAATTGTAGGCAATATTCTAAATGAAACCTATATACACAATATTCTAAATAAGCCCTTTAGTGCTGTACAGCTGCAGCATGAATTGCCAATTTTTATACTCAATGTCCTGGCCGATGAAGGCAAATATGCCATATGCCTTCTTGACTACCTTAGCCACCTGTGTTGCCACTCTCTGTGATCAGTGGACATGTACACCCAGATCCCTCTGCATGTAAATACTGATAAGAGTTCTACCACTTATTACATAATTCATACACATATGGGACCTTCCAAAATGTATTATCTCGCAGTTGTCCAGATTACGATGTTGTTGCCATTACGGAGACTTGATTAAGGGAAGAACAGGATTGGCAACTTAATATTCCAGGATAGACATGTTTCGGTGAGATCGTGGGGGATGTAAAAGTGATGGGGGAGTTGCACAACTGGTTAAGGAGAGTATCATAGCTGTACTCCAGGAGGACACCTCGGAGGGCTCATACAGTGAGGCAATATGTGCAGAGCTCAGGAATGTTGGAGGTTTACTACAGGCCACCCAAGAGCCAGTGGGAGATAGAGGAACAGATATGTAGGCAGATTTTGGCAAGATGTAAAAGTAACAAGGTTGTTGCGGTGGGAGATTTTAACTTCCCCTATATTGACTGGGACTCACTTAGTGTTAGGGACGTAGATAGGTCTTCATGGAGGAGGACATGAATAGTTTGCCGGACATTAAAGATAGAAGGATGGTAGGAGATGAGGGCCTTAACGCGATTACTGTCACTAGAGAGGTAGGTAGTGCTTGATAGACCGACGGGACTGAAGGTAGACAAGTCCCCAGGACAAGATGGAATGCACTCCAGGGTTCTGAAAGAAATGGCAGAGGTGATAGCGGATGCCTTAGTAATTATTTATCAAAATTCGCTGGACTCCGGGGAAGTGCCGGAAGATTGGAAAACGGCTAATGTTACGCCACTGTTTAAAAAAGATAGTAGACAAAAGGCAGGGAATTATAGGCCATTTAGTTTAACGTCTGTAGTTGGAAAAATGCTAGAATCTGTCAAAGAAGAAATAGCAAGGCACCTAGAAAAGAATGGTTTGATCGAGCAGGCGCAGCACAGATTCATTAAGGGGAAGTTGTGTTTGACGAATTTATTGGATTTCTATGAGGATGTGACTAGTGCGGTAGACAGAGGGGAACCGGTGGATGTGGTGTTTTTAGATTTCCAAAAGGCGTTTGATAAGGTGCCTCACAAAAGATTGCTACAGAAGGTTAGGGTGCACAGAGTTGGGGGTAAGGTGTTAGCGTGGATAGAGGATTGGCTGTCTAATAGGAGGAAGAGAGTTGATATCAATGGGTGCTATCCTGATTGGCAGTTGGTGACTAGTGGAGTGCCGCAGCCTCAACTGTTTACCATTTATATAGATGATCTGGAGAAGGGGGCTGAGTGTAAGGTCACGAAATTTGCTGATGACACAAAGATGAGTGGAAAAGGAAATTGCATGGAGGGCGTGGAAAGTCTGCAGAGAGACCTAGATAGGCTGAGCGAAGTGGGCGAGAACCTGGCAGATGGAGTCCAATGTTAGCAAGTGTGAGGTTATCCAATTTGTAATAATAGTAGGAGGGATTATTATTTAAAAGGCAAAAAGCTGCAGCATGCTACGGTGCAGAGGGACCTGGGGGTCCTTGTCTACAACTCGCAAAAACCCAGTCTGTAGGTGCAGCAGGTGATCAAGAAAGCAAATGGGATGTTGGCCTTTATAACGAGGGGGATAGAATATAGGGAGGTGTTGCTGCAACTGTACAGGACACTGGTGAGGCCGCAGCTGGAGTACTGTGTGCAGTTTTGGTCGCTGCACTTGCGAAAGAATATATTGGCCTTGGAGGGAGTGCAGAGGAGGTTCACTAGGCTGATAGCGGAGATGAGGGGGTTAGCTTATGAAGAGAGACTAAATAGACTGGGTCTGTCCTCGGAGTTTAGAAGGCTGAGGGGAGATCTTATAGAGACATATAAGATAATGAAGGGGATAGATAGGGTAGAGGTAGAGAGATTCTTCCCACTTAGAAAGGTTAGCAGGACTAGAGGGCACAGCCTCAAGATGGGAGGGGGAGCAGTTTAGATCGGAGTTGAGGAGGAACTTCTTCACTCAAAGGGTGGTGAATCTCTGGAATTCTCTGCCCATTGAAGTGGTGGAGGCTACCTCGCTAAATATATTTAAGTCACAGGTAGATAGGTTTCTGATAGACAAGAGAATTAAGAGTTATGGGGAGAAAGCGGCAAAGTGGAACTGATCCACTTCAGGTCAGCCATGATCTTGAATGGCGGAGCAGGCTCGAAGGGCTAGATGACCTACTCCTGCTCCTATTTCTTATGGGGCAGGGTTTGTAACGAGCATCCAGGAGGGCTTCTTGAAACAGAATGTAGATAGTCCAACTAGGGAAGGAGCCCGGTCAGGCGGTCAATGTTTCAGTAGGGGAGCAGTTCAGGAGCAGGGACCAGAATTCAATAAACCTTAAGGTACTAATGGATAAAGACAAGTGTAGTCCTCAAGTTAAGGTGCTAAACTGGGGGAAGACTAATTACAACAATATTAGGCAGGAAGTAAAGAATGTAGATTGGGAGCAGATGTTTGAGGGCAAATCAACATCTGGCATGTGGGAGGCTTTCAAGTGCAAGTTGATAGGGATTCAGGACAGGCACATTCCTGTAAGGATGAAGGATAAGTATGGCAATTTTGGGGAGCCTTGGATAACAAGAGATATTGTGAACCTAGTCAAAGAGAAAAAGGAAGCATTTGTCAAAGCTAGGAGGGTGAGAACACACAAAGTATGGAGTACAAGGGAGGTAGAAAGATACTTAAGTAAGGAGTAAGAAGGGCTAAATAAACACACACACACATACATATATAGTATAAAGAGCAAGAGGATGGCCAGGGAGAGGGGTGGCCCACTCAAGGACAAAGGAGGGAAACTATGCGTGGAGCCAGAGGAAATATGCAAGATATTAAATGAGTTATTTCTGTCAGTATTCACCAGAGAAGGACTTGGCGGATAATGAGTCTGGGAAAGAATGTGCAGATAATTTGAGTCATATTGAGATCAAAAAAGTGGTATTTGGGTTCTTGAGAAACATTAAGGTAGACAAGTCCTGAGGGGATATATCCCAGAATACTGAGAGAGACAAGGGAGGAAATCGCTGGGGCCTTGAGAGAAATCTTTGTATTCTCACTGGCTACAGGGGAGGTACAGCAAGAAGTCTCACAACACCAGGTTAGAGACTTTTTACTGTGTCTACCCCAGTCCAACGCCAGCATCTTTCCAGGGCAGGTCCCAAAGGATTGGAGAATAGCCAATGTTGTTCCTTTGTTTAAGAAGGGTATCAAGAATAATTCAGATAATTACAGGACGGTGAGTCTTACATCAGTGGTAGGGAAATTATTGGAGACAGTTCTTCGAAACAGGATTTATTCCCACTTGGAAATAAGTGAATGTATCAGTGAGAGGCAACATGATTTTGCGAAGGGGAGGTTGTACCTCACAAACTTGATCAAGTTTTTCGAGGAAGTGACGAAGATGATTAATGAGGGTAGGGTAGTGGATGTTGTCTACATGGACTTCAGTAAGGCCTTTGACAAGGACCCTCATGGCAGACTGGTGCAGAAGGTGAAGTCACATGGAATCAGAGGTGAGCTGGCAAGGTGGATACAGAACTGGCTCAGTCAAAGACAGAGGGTACCAGTGGAAGGGTGTGTTTCTGAATGGAGGCCTGTGACAATGGTGTTCCTCAGGGACCAGTGCTGGAACCTTTGCTGTTTGTAATAAATATAAATGATTTGGAGGAAAATGTAACTGAATTGATTAGTAAGTTTGTGGGTGACACAAAGGTTGATGGATTTGCAGATAGCGATGAGGACCATCAGAAGATACAGCAGGATATAGATCAGTTGGAGACTTGGGTGGAGAGATGGCAGATGGAGATTAATCTGAACAAGTGAGAAGTAAAGCATTTTGGAAAGTCGAATACAGATAGGAAATATACAGTAAATGGCAAAACCCTTAAGAGTATTGATAGGCAAAGGGATCTGGATGTACAGGTACACAGGTCACTAAGAATGGCATATTTGCCTTCATTGGCCAGGTTATTTTAAAAATTGGCAAGTCATGTTGAAGCTTTATAGAACCTTAGTTAGGCCGCACTTGGAACACACAAGAACAAGGAGCAGGAGTAGCTCCCCATAGGCGAGAGGGAACACTAATGGAGAGAAAGGGGGACAAGTTACACTTCAGCTTCATTTAAAAGAGTGTCAATCAATGAACGGAAGAAACAGCTCAATATCTCAGTTCATGAGATAAGGAGGCCTGGCTTGCTGGGGTCACACATGCCACTTGACCCTCCTGACTCTGCCGCCGTGGCATCGCTATGCCAGCCAAGACCAGAACAGCTCCAGCTTAAAATGATTCGTGGGCAACTGAGTCAGTCAGTGGTAGATGTACCCTCTCTACCACTGGCTGAAAGATCAGAGCCATTGCCATGTTGCCACTTGTGAAAGCTGGCTGTTTGGACACTACCTGCCAAGCTTCCTGTATCACTACAGTGAACATTCACCATTAAAGTATTTTATTGGCCGTGACATTGTTTTGATATGTCTGATGGTCAGGGGAGGTGCTATAGAAACATAAACCTTTCAAGTAATTCTCACCTTATTAGAACTTCGCCAAGGTGACCCGCTAAAGCACCATCAATATATTCTTCTGTGTTCGCCAGCTTGAACAAGAGCAGAATAATTAATTGTTTTCTCCTGCTAAAAAGCCATGAAGGTTACAAAGCTGGACTGAGCTGTGCAGCACATTGAAGAAAATTAACATCCAGCTGGATAATATCTTTTCCCAATAATAGACTGAATTAGCTTTGTGTACAGCATCAGCTGGCTGCCATGGAGACAACAGTTAGAAGGAGATAGTTACAATCATGGAGTGGTTACAGAATAGGGAGTGTTTATAGTATAGGAAGTGGCTATTTGAGTCCATGCTAGTTCAGAGAGAGCAATTAAACCACTGTTACACCCTTTCCCTATACCCGTGCAAATATTTTAGCTTGTGTTGCTTATTGAATTATACTTTGAGAGTCGTTATTGTGCCTGTCTGCACCACACTCTCAGGCAGTTCATTCAAGACCCTAAACACTTAATGCCTGAAAAGATCTTTCCTTAAGACACCATTGCTTCTTTTGCCAATCACTTTAAATCAGTGTCCTCTGGTTCCTGGCCCTTTTCACAAAAGGAAGTGTCCAGTGTTATGATTCTGAACACCTTTAAAAGATCTCCTCTCAACCTTCATCTCTCCAGTGAGCAGCCCCAACTTTTCCAAACTATGGTTTTGTAGCGGGTAGGTCATGCCTTACTAACCTTATTGAGTCTTTTGATAAGGTGACCAAAGAGGTGGATGGGGGCAAGGCAGTTGATGTGGTATATATGGATTTTAGTAAGGCGTTCGATAAGGTTCACCATGGTAGGCTTCTGCAGAAAATGCAGATGTATGGGATTGTGGGTAATCTAGGAAATTGGACCAGAAATTGGCTATCAGATAGGAGTCATGATGTGGGTATGCCGGCGTTGGACAGGAGACAGAGGGTGGTGGTTGATGGTAAATATTCATCATGGAGTTCGGTTACGAGTGGTGTGCCTCAGGGATCTGTGTTGGGGCCACTGCTGTTTGTAATCTTTATTAATGATCTGGATGAGGGTATAGTTGGGTGGATTAGTAAATTTGCTGATGACACCAAAGTCGGAGGTGTGGTAGATTGTGAGGAAGGGTGTCATAGTCTGCAGGGAGACTTAGATAGGTTGCAGAGCTGGGTGCAACATCGTGGGCTGAAGGGCCTGTTCTGCGCTGTAATGTTCTATCCTCAAAATCACTTTTTTCTGCAACCTCTCAAATACCTGTGCTTCCTTTCTGCACTGCAGTGTCCACTCCAGTAAGGATCATTCTGTCACAATTTAAAAAGCGCAGGATCTCTTTTGCCATATTTAAGATAAAACTGTAAAAATCCAGACTCACTTCAGATAACTGTACATCTTATTTCAGAAACTTCACATCAAACACAAGAGAATATTGGCAATTTAATCAAATTGATTGTTATGATTAACATTGAAAGTGCAGCAGCTAAGGCAATGTTAACATAGCCATACCCAGCCAGCAATATTTACAAACAGTCTGTCAACTTATTCTTTACCTGCATGTTCATATATCCATCGACTGATACCAAGTAGCCCTTGTATTCCATTCCCCATTTTAACTTCACCATCACCGGTTTGCCGGTTAAGCCGTTGAGGAAAGGTTTTGGATTCAATGGTAAACTCTGGAGGGGAGAAGAAAAGAGCAGTCAGAGAGGCGCGACTCCCAGCACCGGTAATAAATCCCACACCCAGCTGCCCCACACCCACCAAACCAACAACACCCCCCCCACAACACACCCATCTGCCCCACACCCACCAAACCAACAACCCCCCCAACACATCCCCCAAACCAACAACACCGCCCCAAAACTTCCATCTGCCCCACACCCACCAAACCAATAACACCCCCCCAACATTCACCAAACCAACACCCCCTCACAACACACCCATCTGCCCCACACCCACCAAACCAACACCCCCTCACAACACACCCATCTGCCCCACACCCACCAAACCAACAACACCCCTCCAACACACACATCTGCCCCACACCCACCAAACCAACACCCCCCCACAACATACCCATCTGCCCCACACCCACCAAACCAACAACATCCCCCCACAAAACACCCATCTGCCCCACACCCACCAAACCAACACCCCCCCAACGCACCCATCTGCCCCACACCGACCAAACCAACAACACCCCCCCAACACACCCATCTGCCCCACACCCACCAAACCAATAACACCCCCCCAACACATTCACCAAACCAACACCCCCTCACAACATACCCATCTGCCCCACACCCACCAAACCAACACCCCCCCACAACATACCCATCTGCCCCACAACCACTAAACCAACACCCCCCCCAACACACCCATCTGCCCCACACCCACCAAACCAACAACCCCCTAAAACACACCCATCTGCCCCACAACCACCAAACCAAAACCCCCCCCCCCCCCCGCCCCCGCCCCCGCCCCCGCCCCACAACACAGGGCTGCTGGAGGAGGGGGAGCGCTGGTTTCCCCGGGGCTGAGGAGCACAGAGCAACCCGGGGGGAGGGCACTGGTCACCCCGGCTTCTCTATCTCCCTCACCCTCTCTCCACCACCAATCCCTCCACCCCTCACCCTCTCTCACCTCCACCCCCTCACTCCTGCCCCCTCACCCGCAATCCCTCTCCCTCACCATGCTGCTCCTCTTCCTCTCTCCCAGTCGCTGCAATGGCGGCTCCACTCGCTGCCTCGCGCCAACCGGCCGGAAGCAGAGGCTGCCGGGAGCCACACACTTTCACCCTTCACCTTTCACCCGGCACCCTGATTAGACAGCACGTCAGCCATGGCCACACTCACCCCGCCAGGCCCCACCCCTCACACTGACACAGAGAGTGAGGGTCCCGGTGCACACACAGCCCCCTCACACTGACACAGAGGGTGAGGGTCCCGGTGCACACACAGCCCCCTCACACTGACACAGAGAGTGAGGGTCCCGGTGCACACACAGCCCCCTCACACTGACACAGAGGGTGAGGGACCCGGTGCACACACAGCCCCCTCACACTGACACAGAGAGTGAGGGTCCCGGTGCACACACAGCCCCCTCACACTGACACAGAGAGTGAGGGTCCCGGTGCACACACAGCCCCCTCACACTGACACAGAGAGTGAGGGTCCCGGTGCACACACAGCCCCCTCACACTGACACAGAGGGTGAGGGTCCCGGTGCACACACAGCCCCCTCACACTGACACAGAGGTTGAGGGTCCCGGTGCACACACAGCCCCTCACACTGACACAGAGGGTGAGGGTCCCGGTGCACACACAGCCCCCTCACACTGACACAGAGAGTGAGGGTCCCGGTGCACACACAGCCCCCTCACACTGACACAGAGAGTGAGGGTCTCGGTGCACACACAGCCCCCTCACACTGACACAGAGAGTGAGGGTCGCGGTGCACACACAGCCCCCTCACACTGACAGAGAGGGTGAGGGTCCCGGTGCACACACAGCCCCCTCACACTGACACAGAGGGTGAGGGACTCGGTGCACACACAGCCCCCTCACACTGACACAGAGAGTGAGGGTCCCGGTGCACACACAGCCCCCTCACACTGACACAGAGGGTGAGGGACTCGGTGCACACACAGCCCCCTCACACTGACACAGAGGGTGAGGGTCCCGGTGCACACACAGCCCCCTCACACTGACACAGAGGGTGAGGGTCCCGGTGCATACACAGCCCCCTCACACTGACACAGAGAGTGAGGGTCCCGGTGCACACACAGCCCCCTCACACTGACACAGAGGGTGAGGGTCCCGGTGCACACACAGCCCCTCACACTGACACAGAGGGTGAGGGTCCCGGTGCACACACAGCCCCTCACACTGAACAGAGAGTGAGGGTCCCGGTGCACACACAGCCCCCTCACACTGACACAGAGAGTGAGGGTCCCGGTGCACACACAGCCCCCTCACACTGACACAGAGGGTGAGGGTCCCGGTGCACACACAGCCCCCTCACACTGACACAGAGGGTGAGGGTCCCGGTGCACACACAGCCCCTCACACTGACACAGAGGGTGAGGGTCCCGGTGCACACACAGAGCCCTCACACTGACACAGAGGTTGAGGGTCCCGGTGCACACACAGCCCCTCACACTGACACAGAGGGTGAGGGTCCCGGTGCACACACAGCCCCCTCACACTGACACAGAGAGTGAGGGTCCCGGTGCACACACAGCCCCCTCACACTGACACAGAGGGTGAGGGTCCCGGTGCACACACAGCCCCCTCACACTGACACAGAGGGTGAGGGTCCCGGTGCACACACAGCCCCTCACACTGAACAGAGAGTGAGGGTCCCGGTGCACACACAGCCCCTCACACTGAACAGAGAGTGAGGGTCCCGGTGCACACACAGCCCCCTCACAATGACACAGAGAGTGAGGGTCCCGGTGCACACACAGCCCCCTCACATGACACAGAGGGTGAGGGGCTCGGTGCACACACAGCCCCCTCACACTGACACAGAGGGTGAGGGTCGCGGTGCACACACAGCCCCTCACACTGAACAGAGAGTGAGGGTCCCGGTGCACCACAGCCCCCTTCACACTGACACAGAGGGTGAGGGCGGCGGTGCACACACAGCCCCCTCACACTGACACAGAGAGTGAAGGTCCAGGTGCACACACAGCCCCCTCACACTGACACAGAGGGTGAGGGACCCGGTGCACACACAGCCCCCTCACACTGACACAGAGAGTGAGGGTCCCGGTGCACACACAGCCCCCTCACACTGACATAGAGAGTGAGGGACTCGGTGCACACACATCCCCCTCACACTGACACAGAGAGTGAGGGTCCCGGTGCACACACAGCCCCCTCACACTGACACAGAGGGTGAGGGACCCGGTGCACACACAGCCCCCTCACACTGACACAGAGAGTGAGGGTCCCGGTGCACACACAGCCCCCTCACACTGACACAGAGAGTGAGGGTCCCGGTGCACACACAGCCCCCTCACACTGACACAGAGAGTGAGGGACCCGGTGCACACACAGCCCCCTCACACTGACACAGAGGGTGAGGGTCCCGGTGCACACACAGCCCCCTCACACTGAACAGAGAGTGAGGGTCCCGGTGCACACACAGCCCCCTCACACTGACACAGAGGGTGAGGGTCCCGGTGCACACACACCCCCCTCACACTGACACAGAGGTGAGGGACTCGGTGCACACACAGCCCCCTCACACTGACACAGAGAGTGAGGGTCCCGGTGCACACACAGCCCCCTCACACTGACACAGAGGGTGAGGGACCCGGTGCACACACAGCCCCCTCACACTGACACAGAGAGTGAGGGTCCCGGTGCACACACAGCCCCCTCACACTGACACAGAGAGTGAGGGTCCCGGTGCACACACAGCCCCCTCACACTGACACAGAGAGTGAGGGTCCCGGTGCACACAAAGCCCCCTCACACTGACACAGAGAGTGAGGGTCCCGGTGCACACACAGCCCCCTCACACTGACACAGAGAGTGAGGGTCCCGGTGCACACACAGCCCCCTCACACTGAACAGAGAGTGAGGGTCCCGGTGCACACACAGCCCCCTCACACTGACACAGAGAGTGAGGGTCCCGGTGCACACACAGCCCCCTCACACTGACACAGAGAGTGAGGGTCCCGGTGCACACACAGCCCCCTCACACTGACACAGAGGGTGAGGGACCCGGTGCACACACAGCCCCCTCACACTGACACAGAGAGTGAGGGTCCCGGTGCACACACAGCCCCCTCACACTGACACAGAGAGTGAGGGTCCCGGTGCACACACAGCCCCCTCACACTGACACAGAGAGTGAGGGTCCCGGTGCACACACAGCCCCCTCACACTGACACAGAGAGTGAGGGTCCCGGTGCACACACAGCCCCCTCACACTGACACAGAGTGAGGGTCCCGGTGCACACACAGCCCCCTCACACTGAACAGAGAGTGAGGGTCCCGGTGCACACACAGCCCCCTCACACTGACACAGAGGGTGAGGGTCCCGGTGCACACACAGCCCCCTCACACTGAACAGAGAGTGAGGGTCCCGGTGCACACACAGCCCCCTCACACTGACACAGAGGGTGAGGGTCCCGGTGCACACACAGCCCCCTCACACTGAACAGAGAGTGAGGGTCCCGGTGCACACACAGCCCCCTCACACTGAACAGAGAGTGAGGGTCCCGGTGCACACACAGCCCCCTCACACTGACACAGAGAGTGAGGGTCCCGGTGCACACACAGCCCCCTCACACTGAACAGAGAGTGAGGGTCCCGGTGCACACACAGCCCCCTCACACTGACACAGAGAGTGAGGGTCCTGGTGCACACACAGCCCCCTCACACTGAACAGAGAGTGAGGGTCCCGGTGCACACACAGCCCCCTCACACTGACACAGAGAGTGAGGGTCCCTGTGCACACGCAGCCCCCTCACACTGACACAGAGGGTGAGGGTCCCGGTGCACACACAGCACCCTCACACTGACACAGAGGGTGAGGGTCCCGGTGCACACACAGCCCCTCACACTGACACAGAGGGTGAGGGTCCCGGTGCACACACAGCCCCCTCACACTGACACAGAGAGTGAGGGTCCCGGTGCACACACAGCCCCCTCACACTGACACAGAGGGTGAGGGTCCCGGTGCACACACAGCCCCCTCACACTGACACAGAGGGTGAGGGTCCCGGTGCACACACAGCCCCCTCACACTGACACAGAGGGTGAGGGTCCCGGTGCACACACAGCCCCCTCACACTGACACAGAGGGTGAGGGTCCCGGTGCACACACAGCCCCCTCACACTGACACAGAGGGTGAGGGTCCCGGTGCACACACAGCCCCCTCACACTGACACAGAGAGTGAGGGTCCCGGTGCACACACAGCCCCCTCACACTGACACAGAGGGTGAGGGTCCCGGTGCACACACAGCCCCCTCACACTGACACAGAGGGTGAGGGTCCAGGTGCACACACAGCCCCTCACACTGACACAGAGGGTGAGGGTCCCGGTGCACACACAGCCCCTCACACTGAACAGAGAGTGAGGGTCCCGGTGCACACACAGCCCCTCACACTGAACAGAGAGTGAGGGTCCCGGTGCACACACAGCCCCCTCACACTGACACAGAGCGTGAGGGTCCCGGTGCACACACAGCCCCTCACACTGAACAGAGAGTGAGGGTCCCGGTGCACACACAGCCCCCTCACATGACACAGAGGGTGAGGGGCTCGGTGCACACACAGCCCCCTCACACTGACACAGAGGGTGAGGGTCCCGGTGCACACACAGCCCCCTCACACTGACACAGAGGGTGAGGGGCTCGGTGCACACACAGCCCCCTCACATGACACAGAGGGTGAGGGGCTCGGTGCACACACAGCCCCCTCACACTGACAGAGAGAGTGAGGGTCCCGGTGCACACACAGCCCCCTCACACTGACAGAGAGAGTGAGGGTCCCGGTGCACACACAGCCTCTCACACTGAACAGAGAGTGAGGGTCCCGGTGCACACACAGCCCCTCACACTGAACAGAGAGTGAGGGTCCCGGTGCACACACAGCCCCCTCACACTGAACAGAGAGTGAGGGTCCCGGTGCACACACAGCCCCCTCACATGACACAGAGGGTGAGGGGCTCGGTGCACACACAGCCCCCTCACACTGACACAGAGGGTGAGGGTCGCGGTGCACACACAGCCCCTCACACTGAACAGAGAGTGAAGGTCCCGGTGCACACACAGCCCCCTCACACTGACACAGAGGGTGAGGGTCCCGGTGCACACACAGCCCCCTCACACTGACACAGAGGGTGAGGGTCGCGGTGCACACACAGCCCCCTCACACTGACACAGAGAATGAAGGTCCAGGTGCACACACAGCCCCCTCACACTGACACAGAGGGTGAGGGACCCGGTGCACACACAGCCCCCTCACACTGAACAGAGAGTGAGGGTCCCGGTGCACACACAGCCCCCTCACACTGACATAGAGAGTGAGGGACTCGGTGCACACACAGCCCCCTCACACTGACACAGAGAGTGAGGGTCCCGGTGCACACACAGCCCCCTCACACTGACACAAAGGGTGAGGGTCCCGGTGCACACACAGCCCCCTCACACTGACACAGAGGGTGAGGGTCCCGGTGCATACACAGCCCCCTCACACTGACACAGAGAGTGAGGGTCCCGGTGCACACACAGCCCCCTCACACTGACACAGAGGGTGAGGGACCCGGTGCACACACAGCCCCCTCACACTGACACAGAGAGTGAGGGTCCCGGTGCACACACAGCCCCCTCACACTGACACAGAGAGTGAGGGTCCCGGTGCACACACAGCCCCCTCACACTGACACAGAGAGTGAGGGTCCCGGTGCACACACAGCCCCCTCACATGACACAGAGGGTGAGTGACTCGGTGCACACACAGCCCCCTCACACTGACACAGAGAGTGAGGGTCCCGGTGCACACACAGCCCCCTCACACTGACACAGAGAGTGAGGGTCCCGGTGCACACACAGCCCCCTCACACTGACACAGAGAGTGAGGGTCCCGGTGCACACACAGCCCCCTCACACTGACACAGAGGGTGAGGGACTCGGTGCACACACAGCCCCCTCACACTGACACAGAGGGTGAGGGTCCCGGTGCACACACAGCCCCCTCACACTGACACAGAGAGTGAGGGTCCCGGTGCACACACAGCCCCCTCACACTGACACAGAGGGTGAGGGACTCGGTGCACACACAGCCCCCTCACACTGACACAGAGGGTGAGGGTCCCAGTGCACACACAGCCCCCTCACACTGACACAGAGGGTGAGGGAGTCGGTGCACACACAGCCCCCTCAAACTGACACAGTGGGTGAGGGTCCCGGTGCACACACAGCCCCCTCACATGACACAGAGGGTGAGGGACTCGGTGCACACATAGCCCCTTCACACTGACACAGAGAGTGAGGGTTCCGGTGCACACACAGCCCCCTCACACTGACACAGAGGGTGAGGGTCCCGTTGCACACACAGCCCCCTCACACTGACACAGAGGGTGAGGGACTCGGTGCACACACAGCCCCCTCACACTGACACAGAGAGTGAGGGTCCCAGTGCACACACAGCCCCCTCACATGACACAGAGAGTGAGGGTCCCGGTGCACACACAGCCCCCTCACACTGACACAGAGAGTGAGGGTCCCGGTGCACACACAGCCCCCCTCACATGACACAGAGGGTGAGGGTCCCGGTGCACACACAGCCCCCTCACACTGACACAGAGGGTGAGGGTCCCGGTGCACACACAGCCCCCTCACACTGACACAGAGGGGGAGGGTCCCGGTGCACACACAGCCCCCTCACACTGACACAGAGGGTGAGGGTCCCGGTGCACACACAGCCCCCTCACACTGACACAGAGGGGGAGGGTCCCGGTGCATACACAGCCCCCTCACACTGACACAGAGGGTGAGGGTCCCGGTGCACACACAGCCCCCTCACACTGACACAGAGGGTGAGGGTCCCGGTGCACACACAGCCCCCTCACACTGACACAGAGGGTGAGGGACTCGGTGCACACACAGCCCCCTCAAAATGACACAGAGAGTGAGGGTCCCGGTGCACACACAGCCCCCTCACATGACACAGAGGGTGAGGGACTCGGTGCACACATAGCCCCCTCACACTGACACAGAGGGTGAGGGTCCCGGTGCACACACAGCCCCCTCACACTGACACAGAGGGTGAGGGTCCCGGTGCACACACAGCCCCCTCACACTGACACAGAGAGTGAGGGTCCCGGTGCACACACAGCCCCCTCACACTGAACAGAGTGTGAGGGTCCCGGTGCACACACAGCCCCCTCACACTGACACAGAGAGTGAGGGTCCCGGTGCACACACAGCCCCCTCACACTGACAGAGAGGGTGAGGGTCCCGGTGCACACACAGCCCCTCACACTGAACAGAGAGTGAGGGTCCCGGTGCACACACAGCCCTCTCACACTGACACAGAGGGTGAGGGTCCCGGTGCACACACAGCCCCCTCACACTGACACAGAGGGTGAGGGACTCGGTGCACACACAGCCCCCTCACACTGACACAGAGAGTGAGGGTCCCGGTGCACACACAGCCCCCTCACACTGACACAGAGGGTGAGGGACCCGGTGCACACACAGCCCCCTCACACTGACACGTGCTCACTGTGTCGGTGCACACACAGCCCCCCCTCACACTGACACAGACAGTGAGGGTCCCGGTGCACACACAGCCCCCTCACACTGACACAGAGAGTGAGGGTCCCGGTGCACACAAAGCCCCCTCACACTGACACAGAGAGTGAGGGTCCCGGTGCACACACAGCCCCCTCACACTGACACAGAGAGTGAGGGTCCCGGTAGCACACACATCCCCCTCACACTGAACAGAGAGTGAGGGTCCCCGGTGCACACACAGCCCCTCACACTGACACAGAGAGTGAGGGTCCCGGTGCACACACAGCCCCCTCACACTGACACAGAGAGTGAGGTGTCCCGGTGCACACACAGCCCCCTCACACTGACACAGAGGGTGAGGGTCCCGGTGCACACACAGCACCCTCACACTGACACAGAGGGTGAGGGTCCCGGTGCACACACAGCCCCTCACACTGACACAGAGGTGAGGGTCCCGGTGCACACACAGCCCCCTCACACTGACACAGAGAGTGAGGGTCCCGGTGCACACACAGCCCCCTCACACTGACACAGAGGGTGAGGGTCCCGGTGCACACACAGCCCCCTCACACTGACACAGAGGGTGAGGGTCCCGGTGCACACACAGCCCCCTCACACTGACACAGAGGGTGAGGGGTCCCGGTGCACACACAGCCCCGCTCACACTGACACAGAGGGTGAGGGTCCCGGTGCACACACAGCCCCCTCACACTGACACAGAGGGTGAGGGTCCCGGTGCACACACAGCCCCCTCACACTGACACAGAGAGTGAGGGTCCCGGTGCACACACAGCCCCCTCACACTGACACAGAGGGTGAGGGTCCCGGTGCACACACAGCCCCCTCACACTGACACAGAGGGTGAGGGTCCAGGTGCACACACAGCCCCTCACACTGACACAGAGGGTGAGGGTCCCGGTGCACACACAGCCCCTCACACTGAACAGAGAGTGAGGGTCCCGGTGCACACACAGCCCCTCACACTGAACAGAGAGTGAGGGTCCCGGTGCACACACAGCCCCCTCACACTGACACAGAGCGTGAGGGTCCCGGTGCACACACAGCCCCTCACACTGAACAGAGAGTGAGGGTCCCGGTGCACACACAGCCCCCCTCACATGACACAGAGGGTGAGGGGCTCGGTGCACACACAGCCCCCTCACACTGACAGAGAGAGTGAGGGTCCCGGTGCACACACAGCCCCCTCACACTGACACAGAGGGTGAGGGGCTCGGTGCACACACAGCCCCCTCACATGACACAGAGGGTGAGGGGCTCGGTGCACACACAGTCCCCTCACACTGACAGAGAGAGTGAGGGTCCCGGTGCACACACAGCCCCCTCACACTGACAGAGAGAGTGAGGGTCCCGGTGCACACACAGCCTCTCACACTGAACAGAGAGTGAGGGTCCCGGTGCACACACAGCCCCTCACACTGAACAGAGAGTGAGGGTCCCGGTGCACACACAGCCCCCTCACACTGAACAGAGAGTGAGGGTCCCGGTGCACACACAGCCCCCTCACATGACACAGAGGGTGAGGGGCTCGGTGCACACACAGCCCCCTCACACTGACACAGAGGGTGAGGGTCGCGGTGCACACACAGCCCCTCACACTGAACAGAGAGTGAAGGTCCCGGTGCACACACAGCCCCCTCACACTGACACAGAGGGTGAGGGTCCCGGTGCACACACAGCCCCCTCACACTGACACAGAGGGTGAGGGTCGCGGTGCACACACAGCCCCCTCACACTGACACAGAGAATGAAGGTCCAGGTGCACACACAGCCCCCTCACACTGACACAGAGGGTGAGGGACCCGGTGCACACACAGCCCCCTCACACTGAACAGAGAGTGAGGGTCCCGGTGCACACACAGCCCCCTCACACTGACATAGAGAGTGAGGGACTCGGTGCACACACAGCCCCCTCACACTGACACAGAGAGTGAGGGTCCCGGTGCACACACAGCCCCCTCACACTGACACAAAGGGTGAGGGTCCCGGTGCACACACAGCCCCCTAACACTGACACAGAGGGTGAGGGTCCCGGTGCATACACAGCCCCCTCACACTGACACAGAGAGTGAGGGTCCCGGTGCACACACAGCCCCCTCACACTGACACAGAGGGTGAGGGACCCGGTGCACACACAGCCCCCTCACACTGACACAGAGAGTGAGGGTCCCGGTGCACACACAGCCCCCTCACACTGACACAGAGAGTGAGGGTCCCGGTGCACACACAGCCCCCTCACACTGACACAGAGAGTGAGGGTCCCGGTGCACACACAGCCCCCTCACATGACACAGAGGGTGAGGGACTCGGTGCACACACAGCCCCCTCACACTGACACAGAGAGTGAGGGTCCCGGTGCACACACAGCCCCCTCACACTGACACAGAGAGTGAGGGTCCCGGTGCACACACAGCCCCCTCACACTGACACAGAGAGTGAGGGTCCCGGTGCACACACAGCCCCCTCACACTGACACAGAGGGTGAGGGACTCGGTGCACACACAGCCCCCTCACACTGACACAGAGGGTGAGGGTCACGGTGCACACACAGCCCCCTCACACTGACACAGAGAGTGAGGGTCCCGGTGCACACACAGCCCCCTCACACTGACACAGAGGGTGAGGGACTCGGTGCACACACAGCCCCCTCACACTGACACAGAGGGTGAGGGTCCCAGTGCACACACAGCCCCCTCACACTGACACAGAGGGTGAGGGAGTCGGTGCACACACAGCCCCCTCACACTGACACAGTGGGTGAGGGTCCCGGTGCACACACAGCCCCCTCACATGACACAGAGGGTGAGGGACTCGGTGCACACATAGCCCCTTCACACTGACACAGAGAGTGAGGGTTCCGGTGCACACACAGCCCCCTCACACTGACACAGAGGGTGAGGGTCCCGGTGCACACACAGCCCCCTCACACTGACACAGAGGGTGAGGGACTCGGTGCACACACAGCCCCCTCACACTGACACAGAGAGTGAGGGTCCCGGTGCACACACAGCCCCCTCACATGACACAGAGAGTGAGGGTCCCGGTGCACACACAGCCCCCTCACATGACACAGAGGGTGAGGGTCCCGGTGCACACACAGCCCCCTCACACTGACACAGAGGGTGAGGGTCCCGGTGCACACACAGCCCCCTCACACTGACACAGAGGGGGAGGGTCCCGGTGCACACACAGCCCCCTCACACTGACACAGAGGGTGAGGGTCCCGGTGCACACACAGCCCCCTCACACTGAACAGAGAGTGAGGGTCCCGGTGCACACACAGCCCCCTCACACTGACATAGAGAGTGAGGGACTCGGTGCACACACAGCCCCCTCACACTGACACAGAGAGTGAGGGTCCCGGTGCACACACAGCCCCCTCACACTGACACAAAGGGTGAGGGTCCCGGTGCACACACAGCCCCCTCACACTGACACAGAGGGTGAGGGTCCCGGTGCATACACAGCCCCCTCACACTGACACAGAGAGTGAGGGTCCCGGTGCACACACAGCCCCCTCACACTGACACAGAGAGTGAGGGTCCCGGTGCACACACAGCCCCCTCACACTGAACAGAGTGTGAGGGTCCCGGTGCACACACAGCCCCCTCACACTGACACAGAGAGTGAGTGTCCCGGTGCACACACAGCCCCCTCACACTGACAGAGAGGGTGAGGGTCCCGGTGCACACACAGCCCCCTCACACTGAACAGAGAGTGAGGGTCCCGGTGCACACACAGCCCTCTCACACTGACACAGAGGGTGAGGGTCCCGGTGCACACACAGCCCCCTCACACTGACACAGAGGGTGAGGGACTCGGTGCACACACAGCCCCCTCACACTGACACAGAGAGTGAGGGTCCCGGTGCACACACAGCCCCCTCACACTGACACAGAGGGTGAGGGACCCGGTGCACACACAGCCCCCTCACACTGACACAGAGAGTGAGGGTCCCGGTGCACACACAGCCCCCTCACACTGACACAGACAGTGAGGGTCCCGGTGCACACACAGCCCCCTCACACTGACACAGAGAGTGAGGGTCCCGGTGCACACAAAGCCCCCTCACACTGACACAGAGAGTGAGGGTCCCGGTGCACACACAGCCCCCTCACACTGACACAGAGAGTGAGGGTCCCGGTACACACACATCCCCCTCACACTGAACAGAGAGTGAATGTCCCGGTGCACACACAGCCCCCTCACACTGACACAGAGAGTGAGGGTCCCGGTGCACACACAGCCCCCTCACACTGACACAGAGAGTGAGTGTCCCGGTGCACACACAGCCCCCTCACACTGACACAGAGGGTGAGGGTCCCGGTGCACACACAGCACCCTCACACTGACACAGAGGGTGAGGGTCCCGGTGCACACACAGCCCCTCACACTGACACAGAGGGTGAGGGTCCCGGTGCACACACAGCCCCCTCACACTGACACAGAGAGTGAGGGTCCCGGTGCACACACAGCCCCATCACACTGACACAGAGGGTGAGGGTCCCGGTGCACACACAGCCCCCTCACACTGACACAGAGGGTGAGGGTCCCGGTGCACACACAGCCCCCTCACACTGACACAGAGGGTGAGGGTCCCGGTGCACACACAGCCCCCTCACACTGACACAGAGGGTGAGGGTCCCGGTGCACACACAGCCCCCTCACACTGACACAGAGGGTGAGGGTCCCGGTGCACACACAGCCCCCTCACACTGACACAGAGAGTGAGGGTCCCGGTGCACACACAGCCCCCTCACACTGACACAGAGGGTGAGGGTCCCGGTGCACACACAGCCCCCTCACACTGACACAGAGGGTGAGGGTCCAGGTGCACACACAGCCCCTCACACTGACACAGAGGGTGAGGGTCCCGGTGCACACACAGCCCCTCACACTGAACAGAGAGTGAGGGTCCCGGTGCACACACAGCCCCTCACACTGAACAGAGAGTGAGGGTCCCGGTGCACACACAGCCCCCTCACACTGACACAGAGCGTGAGGGTCCCGGTGCACACACAGCCCCTCACACTGAACAGAGAGTGAGGGTCCCGGTGCACACACAGCCCCCTCACATGACACAGAGGGTGAGGGGCTCGGTGCACACACAGCCCCCTCACACTGACAGAGAGAGTGAGGGTCCCGGTGCACACACAGCCCCCTCACACTGACACAGAGGGTGAGGGGCTCGGTGCACACACAGCCCCCTCACATGACACAGAGGGTGAGGGGCTCGGTGCACACACAGCCCCCTCACACTGACAGAGAGAGTGAGGGTCCCGGTGCACACACAGCCCCCTCACACTGACAGAGAGAGTGAGGGTCCCGGTGCACACACAGCCTCTCACACTGAACAGAGAGTGAGGGTCCCGGTGCACACACAGCCCCTCACACTGAACAGAGAGTGAGGGTCCCGGTGCACACACAGCCCCCTCACACTGAACAG
Source organism: Prionace glauca (assembly GCA_037974335.1). Lineage (NCBI taxonomy): Eukaryota > Metazoa > Chordata > Chondrichthyes > Carcharhiniformes > Carcharhinidae > Prionace > Prionace glauca. Next base: position 9,240,228 of record CM075739.1, on the reverse strand, counting down.
AGAGTGAGGGTCCCGGTGCACACACAGCCCCCTCACATGACACAGAGGGTGAGGGGCTCGGTGCACACACAGCCCCCTCACACTGACACAGAGGGTGAGGGTCGCGGTGCACACACAGCCCCTCACACTGAACAGAGAGTGAAGGTCCCGGTGCACACACAGCCCCCTCACACTGACACAGAGGGTGAGGGTCCCGGTGCACACACAGCCCCCTCACACTGACACAGAGGGTGAGGGTCGCGGTGCACACACAGCCCCCTCACACTGACACAGAGAATGAAGGTCCAGGTGCACACACAGCCCCCTCACACTGACACAGAGGGTGAGGGACCCGGTGCACACACAGCCCCCTCACACTGAACAGAGAGTGAGGGTCCCGGTGCACACACAGCCCCCTCACACTGACATAGAGAGTGAGGGACTCGGTGCACACACAGCCCCCTCACACTGACACAGAGAGTGAGGGTCCCGGTGCACACACAGCCCCCTCACACTGACACAAAGGGTGAGGGTCCCGGTGCACACACAGCCCCCTCACACTGACACAGAGGGTGAGGGTCCCGGTGCACACACAGCCCCCTCACACTGACACAGAGAGTGAGGGTCCCGGTGCACACACAGCCCCCTCACACTGACACAGAGGGTGAGGGACCCGGTGCACACACAGCCCCCTCACACTGACACAGAGAGTGAGGGTCCCGGTGCACACACAGCCCCCTCACACTGACACAGAGAGTGAGGGTCCCGGTGCACACACAGCCCCCTCACACTGACACAGAGAGTGAGGGTCCCGGTGCACACACAGCCCCCTCACATGACACAGAGGGTGAGGGACTCGGTGCACACACAGCCCCCTCACACTGACACAGAGAGTGAGGGTCCCGGTGCACACACAGCCCCCTCACACTGACACAGAGAGTGAGGGTCCCGGTGCACACACAGCCCCCTCACACTGACACAGAGAGTGAGGGTCCCGGTGCACACACAGCCCCCTCACACTGACACAGAGGGTGAGGGACTCGGTGCACACACAGCCCCCTCACACTGACACAGAGGGTGAGGGTCACGGTGCACACACAGCCCCCTCACACTGACACAGAGAGTGAGGGTCCCGGTGCACACACAGCCCCCTCACACTGACACAGAGGGTGAGGGACTCGGTGCACACACAGCCCCCTCACACTGACACAGAGGGTGAGGGTCCCAGTGCACACACAGCCCCCTCACACTGACACAGAGGGTGAGGGAGTCGGTGCACACACAGCCCCCTCACACTGACACAGTGGATGAGGGTCCCGGTGCACACACAGCCCCCTCACATGACACAGAGGGTGAGGGACTCGGTGCACACATAGCCCCTTCACACTGACACAGAGAGTGAGGGTTCCGGTGCACACACAGCCCCCTCACACTGACACAGAGGGTGAGGGTCCCGGTGCACACACAGCCCCCTCACACTGACACAGAGGGTGAGGGACTCGGTGCACACACAGCCCCCTCACACTGACACAGAGAGTGAGGGTCCCGGTGCACACACAGCCCCCTCACATGACACAGAGAGTGAGGGTCCCGGTGCACACACAGCCCCCTCACATGACACAGAGGGTGAGGGTCCCGGTGCACACACAGCCCCCTCACACTGACACAGAGGGTGAGGGTCCCGGTGCACACACAGCCCCCTCACACTGACACAGAGGGGGAGGGTCCCGGTGCACACACAGCCCCCTCACACTGACACAGAGGGTGAGGGTCCCGGTGCACACACAGCCCCCTCACACTGACACAGAGGGGGAGGGTCCCGGTGCACACACAGCCCCCTCACATGACACAGAGGGTGAGGGTCCCGGTGCACACACAGCCCCCTCACACTGACACAGAGGGTGAGGGTCCCGGTGCACACACAGCCCCCTCACACTGACACAGAGGGTGAGGGACTCGGTGCACACACAGCCCCCTCAAAATGACACAGAGAGTGAGGGTCCCGGTGCACACACAGCCCCCTCACACTGACACAGAGCGTGAGGGTCCCGGTGCACACACAGCCCCTCACACTGAACAGAGAGTGAGGGTCCCGGTGCACACACAGCCCCCTCACATGACACAGAGGGTGAGGGGCTCGGTGCACACACAGCCCCCTCACACTGACAGAGAGAGTGAGGGTCCCGGTGCACACACAGCCCCCTCACACTGACACAGAGGGTGAGGGGCTCGGTGCACACACAGCCCCCTCACATGACACAGAGGGTGAGGGGCTCGGTGCACACACAGCCCCCTCACACTGACAGAGAGAGTGAGGGTCCCGGTGCACACACAGCCCCCTCACACTGACAGAGAGACTGAGGGTCCCGGTGCACACACAGCCTCTCACACTGAACAGAGAGTGAGGGTCCCGGTGCACACACAGCCCCTCACACTGAACAGAGAGTGAGGGTCCCGGTGCACACACAGCCCCCTCACACTGAACAGAGAGTGAGGGTCCCGGTGCACACACAGCCCCCTCACATGACACAGAGGGTGAGGGGCTCGGTGCACACACAGCCCCCTCACACTGACACAGAGGGTGAGGGTCGCGGTGCACACACAGCCCCTCACACTGAACAGAGAGTGAAGGTCCCGCTGCACACACAGCCCCCTCACACTGACACAGAGGGTGAGGGTCCCGGTGCACACACAGCCCCCTCACACTGACACAGAGGGTGAGGGTCGCGGTGCACACACAGCCCCCTCACACTGACACAGAGAATGAAGGTCCAGGTGCACACACAGCCCCCTCACACTGACACAGAGGGTGAGGGACCCGGTGCACACACAGCCCCCTCACACTGAACAGAGAGTGAGGGTCCCGGTGCACACACAGCCCCCTCACACTGACATAGAGAGTGAGGGACTCGGTGCACACACAGCCCCCTCACACTGACACAGAGAGTGAGGGTCCCGGTGCACACACAGCCCCCTCACACTGACACAAAGGGTGAGGGTCCCGGTGCACACACAGCCCCCTCACACTGACACAGAGGGTGAGGGTCCCGGTGCATACACAGCCCCCTCACACTGACACAGAGAGTGAGGGTCCCGGTGCACACACAGCCCCCTCACACTGACACAGAGGGTGAGGGACCCGGTGCACACACAGCCCCCTCACACTGACACAGAGAGTGAGGGTCCCGGTGCACACACAGCCCCCTCACACTGACACAGAGAGTGAGGGTCCCGGTGCACACACAGCCCCCTCACACTGACACAGAGAGTGAGGGTCCCGGTGCACACACAGCCCCCTCACATGACACAGAGGGTGAGGGACTCGGTGCACACACAGCCCCCTCACACTGACACAGAGAGTGAGGGTCCCGGTGCACACACAGCCCCCTCACACTGACACAGAGAGTGAGGGTCCCGGTGCACACACAGCCCCCTCACACTGACACAGAGAGTGAGGGTCCCGGTGCACACACAGCCCCCTCACACTGACACAGAGGGTGAGGGACTCGGTGCACACACAGCCCCCTCACACTGACACAGAGGGTGAGGGTCACGGTGCACACACAGCCCCCTCACACTGACACAGAGAGTGAGGGTCCCGGTGCACACACAGCCCCCTCACACTGACACAGAGGGTGAGGGACTCGGTGCACACACAGCCCCCTCACACTGACACAGAGGGTGAGGGTCCCAGTGCACACACAGCCCCCTCACACTGACACAGAGGGTGAGGGAGTCGGTGCACACACAGCCCCCTCACACTGACACAGTGGGTGAGGGTCCCGGTGCACACACAGCCCCCTCACATGACACAGAGGGTGAGGGACTCGGTGCACACATAGCCCCTTCACACTGACACAGAGAGTGAGGGTTCCGGTGCACACACAGCCCCCTCACACTGACACAGAGGGTGAGGGTCCCGGTGCACACACAGCCCCCTCACACTGACACAGAGGGTGAGGGACTCGGTGCACACACAGCCCCCTCACACTGACACAGAGAGTGAGGGTCCCGGTGCACACACAGCCCCCTCACATGACACAGAGAGTGAGGGTCCCGGTGCACACACAGCCCCCTCACATGACACAGAGGGTGAGGGTCCCGGTGCACACACAGCCCCCTCACACTGACACAGAGGGTGAGGGTCCCGGTGCACACACAGCCCCCTCACACTGACACAGAGGGGGAGGGTCCCGGTGCACACACAGCCCCCTCACACTGACACAGAGGGTGAGGGTCCCGGTGCACACACAGCCCCCTCACACTGACACAGAGGGGGAGGGTCCCGGTGCACACACAGCCCCCTCACATGACACAGAGGGTGAGGGTCCCGGTGCACACACAGCCCCCTCACACTGACACAGAGGGTGAGGGTCCCGGTGCACACACAGCCCCCTCACACTGACACAGAGGGTGAGGGACTCGGTGCACACACAGCCCCCTCAAAATGACACAGAGAGTGAGGGTCCCGGTGCACACACAGCCCCCTCACATGACACAGAGGGTGAGGGACTCGGTGCACACATAGCCCCCTCACACTGACACAGAGGGTGAGGGTCCCGGTGCACACACAGCCCCCTCACACTGACACAGAGGGTGAGGGTCCCGGTGCACACACAGCCCCCTCACACTGACACAGAGGGTGAGGGTCCCGGTGCACACACAGCCCCCTCACACTGACACAGAGAGTGAGGGTCCCGGTGCACACACAGCCCGCTCACACTGACACAGAGAGTGAGGGTCCCGGTGCACACACAGCCCCCTCACACTGACACAGAGGGTGAGGGTCCCGGTGCACACACAGCCCCCTCACACTGACACAGAGAGTGAGGGTCCCGGTGCACACACAGCCCCTCACACTGACACAGAGGTTGAGGGACTCGGTGCACACACAGCCCCCTCACACTGACACAGAGGGTGAGGGTCCCGGTGCACACACAGCCCCCTCACACTGACACAGAGGGTGAGGGTCCCGGTGCACACACAGCCCCCTCAAAATGACACAGAGAGTCAGGGTCCCGGTGCACACACAGCCCCCTCACATTGACACAGAGGGTGAGGGACTCGGTGCACACACAGCCCCCTCACACTGACACAGAGAGTGAGGGACTCGGCCCCCGATGTTGCACCGACCAGTTACAAAACAATGACCCACTAACCTAAACCAATCCCTTTTCATCCATAAACCTATCTACAGATCTCTTAAACGCCCCCAAACTAGGAGCATTTACAACTGCAGCAGGCAGGGCATTCCAATCCCTCACCACCTGCTGGGTAAAGAACCAAGAATCTTGGATGGTTAGCACTGCTGCTGGGCGGCACGGTAGCACAGTGGTTTAGCACTGCTGCTTCACAGCTCCAGGGTCATGGGTTCGATTCCCAGCTCGGGTCACTGTCACTGTGGAGTTTGCACATTCTCCCCATGTCCGTGTGGGTTTTGTCCCAAACTCCAAAGATCTATGGGTTAGGTTGATTGGCCATGATAAATTGACCCTTAGTGTCGGGGGATTCACAGGGTAAATATATGGGTATAGGGTCTGGATGGGAATGTGGTTAGTGCAGACTCAATGGGCTGAATGGCCACCTTCTTCACTGTTGAGATTCTAGGATTCTATGGACTGAGCAAATACAAGTCGTTGTAGGATTATCATCAGAAATCATACAACCCTACAGTGCAGAAAGAGGCCCATCGGCCCATCGAGTCTGCACCAAACATAATCCCAACCAGGCCCTACCCCCATATCCCTACATATTATACCCACTAATCCCTCTAACCTACACATCCCTGGACACTAAGGGGCAATTTCTTAGCATGGCCAATCAACCTAACCCGCACATCTTTGGACTGTGGGAGGAAACCGGAGCACCCGGAGGAAACCCACGCAGACACGAGGAGAATGTGCAAACTCCACACAGACAGTGATAGGTTGAGGGAGCTAGAACACAAAACACTACAGCACAGACAAGCCCTTCGGCCCACAAATTGCACTAATCGCATCATAGAGCTATAGAGCTATCAAGCCATAGAGCTATCTGTAACTACCAATCCCATTAAATCCCATATAACAGTCCAGAAGTCTTTTAAAAGACCCCAGTGAGTTCACCTCCACCACCACTGACGGCAGCCGATTCCACTCACTCACCACCCTCTGAGTGAACAACTTACCCCTGACATCTCCTCTGTACCTGCTCCCCAGCACCTTAAACCTGTGTCCTCTCGTAGCGACCATTTCAGCCCTGGGAAATAGCCTCCGAGAATCCACCCTATCTATTCCTCTCAACATCTTATAAACCTCTATCAGGTCGCCTCTCAACCTTCGTCTCTCCAGGGAGAAGAGACCCAGCTCCCTCAACCTATCTTCATAAGGCATGCCTCCCAATCCAGGCAACATCCTTGTAAATCTCCTCTGCGCCCTCTCAATAGCTTCCATATCTTTCGTGTAGTGAGGCGACCAGAACTGCGCGCAGTACTCCAAGTGGGGTCTGACAAGGGTCTTATAAAGTTGCAGCATTACCTCCTGACTCCTAAACTCAATCCCTCGATTAATGAAGGCCAGTACACCATACGCCTTCCAGACTATCCACAACACCACCAATCTTCGTATCGTCGGTGAACTTACTAACCCATCCCTCCACTTCCTCATCTAGGTCATTTATGAAAATGACAAACAGCAAGGGTCCTAGAACAAATCCCTGGGGCACTCCACTGGTGACTGACCTCCATGCAGAAAAAGACCCATCCACAACCACTCTCTGCCTTCTGCAGGCAAGCCAGTTCTGGATCCACAAGGCCAAAGCCCCTTGGATCCCATGCCCTCTCACCTTCTCGAGAAGTCTTGCATGGGGGACCTTATCAAACGCCTTGCTGAAGTCCATGTACACCACGTCCACTGCACTTCCTTCGTCAATGTGTTCAGCCACATTCTCAAAGAACTCAACTAGGCTTGTAAGGCACGACCTGCCCTTGACAAAACCATGCTGACTATTTCTGATCATGTCAAACCTCTCCAAATGCTCGTAAATCTTGTCCCTCAGAAGCCTCTCCATCAACTTACCAACCACTGAGGTCAGACTCACTGGTCGGTAATTTCCCAGGCTATCCCTGTTCCCTTTCTTGAAAATAGGAACCACATCCGCAATCCTCCAATCCTCCGGAACCTCTCCCGTCTCCATCGACGACGCAAAGATCATCGCCAGGGGCTCTGCAATCTCTTCCCTCACCTCCCACAATATCCCAGGGTACATCCCATCTGGTCCCGGCGACTTATCTATCTTGATAGAATTTAAAAGTTCCAACACATCCTCTGTCTTCACATCCACATACTCAATCTTTTCAGTCTGCCACAAACCTGTAGTACAACCTCCCAGATCAGTTTCCACTGAGGCAAAGTACTCGTTAAGCACCTCTGCCATTTCTTCTGGTTCCACACAGACCTTTCCCCCTTCACCTTTTATAGGTCCTATCCCTTCTCTTCTCATCCTTTTACTTTTCACATATTTGTAGAACACCTTGGGATTCTCCTTAATCTTACCTGCCAAGGTCTTCTCATGACCCCTTCTGGCTCTCCTAATTTCCTTTTTAAGCTCCTTTCTACAATCCTTATACTCCTCAAGATCCTTACCATCTCCTAGCTCCCTGAACCTTTTGTACACCTTCCCTTTCCTCCTGACTAGGTTCACCACAGCATTCGTGCACCACGGTTCCCTCGACCTACCAAAATCTCCTTGTCTCATCGGAACGTTGTTGTGCAGAGCGCCAGTCAAACATTCCTTGAAAATCCGCCACCTTCCTTCGGTACTTTTCCCCAAGAATGCCTCCTTCCAGTTTATTTGTCCAATTTTCTGCCTGATATCTTCATATTTCCCCTTACTCCGAATATTGAAAGGGTACAGAGGAGATTTACAAGGATGTTGCCTGGACTGGGAGGCATGCCTTATGAAGTTAGGTTGAGGAAGCTGGGACTCTTTTCCCTGGAGAGACGAAGGTTGAGAGGCGACCTGATAGAAGTTTACAAAATGTTGAGAGGAATAGATAGGGTGGACTCTCAGAGGCTATTTCCCCGGGTTGAAATGGTCGCTACGAGAGGACACAGATTTAAGGTGCTGGGGAGGCAAGTACAGAAGTGATGTTAGGGGTAAGTTTTTCACTCAGAGGGTGGTGAGTGAATGGAATCGGCTGCCGTCAGTGGTGGTGGAGGTGAACTCGCTGGGGTCTTTTAAAAGACTTCTGGATGAGTATATGGGATTTAATGGGATTGGGGGTTATAGATAGGTCTATAGATTGGTAGGTGTTGATGTGATCAGCGCAACTCGTGGGCCGAAGGGCCTGTTTGTGCTGTAGTGTTCTATGTTCTATAAACACCTTCCTAGCCTGCCTGATCCTATCTCTTTCCAATGCTATTGTGAAGGAGATAGAATTATGATCTCCATCCCCGAGATGCTCTCCTACCGAGAGATCCGACACCCGTCCTGGTTCATTAGCCAGCACCAGGTCAAGTACAGCCTCTCCTCTCGTAGGCTTATCCACGTACTGTGTCAGGAAACCCTCCTGAACACACCTAACAAACTCCTCCCCATCCAAACCCCTTACCCTTGGGATATTCCAATCAATGTTTGGGAAATTAAAGTCTCCCATCACAACAACATACATCTCTCTAGAATCTGTTTCCCTATCTGCACCTCAACTTCCATGTCACTATTGGGCGGCCTATAGAAAACACCCAGCAAAGTTATCGACCCTTTGCTGTTCCTAACTTCCACTCACAGAGACTCTGTAGACAGTCCCTCCACGGCATCCTCCTTCTCTGCAGCCATGACACTGTCCCTGATCAACAGTGCCACTCCACCACCTCTTTTGCCTCCCTCCCTGTCCTTCCTGAAGCATCTGAATCCTGGCACCTGAAGTATGTTGCCTGGTATGGAGGGGAGATCCTATGAGGAGAGACTGAGAGATTTGGGGTTGTTTTCGCTGGAAAGAAGGCAGCTAAGAGGGGACCTTATTGAAACATATAAGATGATTAGAGGTTTAGACAGAGTAGATAGTGATAGCCTTTTTCCTAGGATGGAGAAAGCTAGCACGAGGGGGCACGACTTTAAATTAAGGGGGGGTAGTTATAGGACTGATGTCAGGGGTAGGTTCTTTACCCAGAGGGTGGTGAGGGACTGGAATGCTCTGCCAGCTGCAGTTGTCAATGCGCCTAGTTTGGGGGCATTTAAGAGATCTGTGGATAGGTTTATGGATGAAATGGGATTGGTTTAGATTAGTGGGTTAGTGTGTTGTTTTTTTTTAAAAGCTGGTCGGCGCAACATCGTGGGCCGAAGGGCCTGTTCTGCGCTGTAATGTTCTATGTTCTATGTACCCAGTCCTGTCCCTGAGACATCCAAGTCTCCGTAATGGCCACCACATCACATTCCCAAGCAGCAATCCACGCTCTAAGCTCATCTACTTTATTCACTACACTCCTGGCGTTAAAATAGACACACCTCAGCCCCTCGGTCTGACATTTCTCTTCTCCATCACCCATCTAACCTCCCTCTCATACCGTCTACAGTCCTTCCCTACCTGGGAGCTAACCTCCTTGCTCTCAGTCTCCTCATCTCTATTCCCTCCCCCCAACCTTTCTAGTTTAAAGCCCCCCAGTAGCCCTAGCCTGTCTTCCCGCCAAGATATTGGTCCCCCTGGGATTCAAGTGCCACCCGTCTTTACTGTACAAGTCACACCTGCCCCGAAAGAGGTCCCAATGATCCAGGAACCGGAATTCCTGCCCCCTGCTCCAGTCCCTCAGCCACGCATTCACCCTCCACCTCATTCCATTCCTGCTCTCACTCTCCCGCGGCGCAGGCAGCAATCCTGAGATTACTACCTTCGCGTTCCTCCTTCTCAGCTGTCTACCTAATTCCCTATAATCCCTTTTCATGACCCCTTCCCTCTTCCTGCCTATATCAGCGGTACCTATATGAACCACAACCTCCGGCTCCTCAGCCTTCCCTTTCAGGACGTCTGGGACGCATCCGGAGACATCCCGGATCCCAGCTCCAGGGAGGCAAACCACCATCCGCAACTCCCATCTGCATCCGCAAAAACACCAGTCTGATCCCCTCACTACGGAGTCCCCTATTAACACTGCCTCGCTGCTCTCTTTCTTACTTTTTTGAAGTACTGGGTCGGGCTCAGCAGGGTAAATACACGGGGTTACGGGGATCGGCCCTGGGTGGGACTGTTGCCGGTGCAGGCTCGATGGGCTGAATGGCCTCCTTCTGCACTGTAGGCATCCTATGATTCCAAGAATAGACACAAGAGATTGCACTTTCTGACTCAAGCACCTGATGGCGCTCCAATCCTGCACATGTTTTTGGGATCTCCATAACCAGTCCATACATCTGGATACCCGCCGCACTGGGGTCCCATCATATCTGATCGGGAGAACCATCGGGAGCAGCTCCGAGGAAAGTAAAGGAGAACTCTCCTGCTCTTCTTCCAATACTGCCATGGGATCATTAAATCCACCCAAGAGGCAGACAGGATCTCAATGTTGTTCAGAGACAATACCTCCTGAGGTGTTAATATACATCACTGACTCAGAGACAAGTGTGCTAGAACCGAGTCAAACATAACTTTCTTTAACTGGGGCCTGAGGAGGTGGTTAGTGAACCATTGGCAGTTTGTTTACTGGATGATACTTGATCCTTTACTCATGAAACTCCTATCTGTAACGGTTCGAGGAATCATTTATCTTCCTGTTTATTTGTTAGCCCTCTCCTGAACTTTATGTTTGCAGAATATGGTAAGCACAGTTACACCATTGCGTCAGCAAATAGGAACTCTGTCCTTGAGAATGTACTTCTTCGTATAAAGGATAAAGAACAAAGAAAATTACAAAGAATAAAAACAGTCCGGGAAACAGGCCCTTCGGCCCAACGAGTCCGCGCCACCATCCCAACACCACCAGTGTCCCCCTCCAGCCATGACCCTTATCTATGCTTACGCTTACCACTATTTCCTCTATCGACACCCTTCATAATCTTATATACCTCTATTAGATCCCCTCAGTCGCCGTCTTTCAAGGGAAAATGGCCCCAATTTGCTCAATCTCTCCTCATACCCCAGTCCTTCCATACCAGGCAATATCCTGGTAAACCTCCTCTGCACTCTCTCCAGAGTCTCCACGTCCTTCTGGTAGTAAGGCGACCAGAACTGGACGCAGTACTCTAAATGTGGCCTAACCAACGTTCTATACAACTGCAACATTAGACTCCAGCTCTTATATTCTATATCCCTTCCTATAAAGGCTAACATACCATCGGCTTTCTTCACAACCTTCTCCACTTGTACTGCCACCTTCAAAGACTTGTGCACTTGCACCCCCAGGTCCTGTTGCGATTCTATACTCTTTATAGGTCTACCCTTAATCATATAACTCCTCCCTACATTATTCTGGCCAAAATGCATCACCTCACATTTATCCGGATTAAATTCCATTTGCCATGTATCTGCCCAATCTACCAGCCTATCAATATCCCATTGTATTGCCAGACACTGCTCCTCATTGCCTGCCAATCCAGCCATCTTGGTGTCATCTGCAAATTTGCTGATCACACCACCTACTCCCTCTTCCAAGTCATTTATATACACTACAAAGAGAAACACAGGAACAGGCCCTTCGGCCCTCCAAGCCTGTACCAACCATGCTGACCGACTGAACTAAAACCCTTCCTCTATGGACCATATCCCTCTATTCCTATCCTGTTCTTGTATTTGTCAATATACCTCTTAAAAGTCACTATTGTATCTGCTTCCACTGTCTCCCCCGGTAGTGAGTTCCAGGCACCCACCACTCTGTAAAACACTTAACTCCTATATCTCCTTTAAACCTTGCCCCTCACACCTTAAACCTATGCACCCGAGAATTGACCCTTCCACCCTGGGATAAAGCTTCTGACTATCCATTCTGTCCATGCCTCTCATGATCTTGTAGACTTCTATCAGGTCTCCCCTCAACCTTCATCATTCCAGTGAGAAGAAACCAAGTTTCTCCAACCTCTCCTCATAGCTAATGCCCTCCATACCAGGCAACATCTTGGAAAATCTTTTCTGTACCCTCTCCAAAGCCTCCACATCTTTCTTGTAGTGTGGTGACCAGAATTGAACTCTATATTCCAAGTGCGGCCTCACTAAGGTTCTATAAAATTGCAACATAACTTGCCAATTTTTAAACTCAGTGCCTGGCTGATGAAGGCAAGCATGCCGTATGCCTTCTTGACTACCTTCTCCACCGGCATTGCCACTTTCAGTGACCTGTGTACCTGTACACCCAGATCCCTCTGCCTATCAATGCTCTTAAGGGTTCTGCCATTTACTGTATATTTCCTATCTGTATTAGACATTCCAAAATGCATTACCTCACATTTGTAAGTATTGACCTGTATCTGAGCTGAAGAAAATTTTTTAGAAGTAATTTAAAACAGGATCTGTGCTTCTGTAGAGTTATGGAAGGGCTATTTTAACTCAGAATGCGTTTCCAACGGGTGTCTGCTCCAAACTGTTAATTTCCCATTTGCTAGAAGCAGCAGGTGATTTTTGGTGGCTTTAAGAAACAAACTAAATGCTGTCAATCCACACCCATCCAGAACAGAGGAGGAAGGGACCCTGTCAGTGCCTCACAGACAACTACCACCCACAGGCAAATGACAGGATTGTGGATGGGGCAGCGGGCAGTTTGGGACAAAGGAGACCATGATTTTCCTTGTGGGATCCAGAGGAACTCTGCTCTTCAACAGAAATGCAGAATATCATGTAAATGAAGAGAGAATGCAGAATGTTGCAGTACAGAGGGATCCTGGAATGGAAGGTCTGTTATATGAGGAGAGACACAGTAAAAAGTCTGACAACACCGGCATACCCACATATGAGGAGAGACTCAGTCGGTTAGGACTTTCACTGGACTTTAGAAGAGTGAGAGGGGATCACATAGAAACTTACAAAATTCTAACAGGCTTAGACAGGGTAGATTCAGAAAGAATGTTCCCAATGGTGGGGGAGTCCAGAATTTGGGATAGTTTGAGGATAAGGGGTAAACCTTTTAGAACTGAGATGAGGACAAATCTTTTCACCCAGAGAGTGGTGAATGTGTAGAATTCACTCCCAGTGAATGTAGTTGAGGTCAAAATATTGCCTGATTTCAAGAAGAAATTAGATATAGTTCTTGGGGCTAAAGGGATCAAGTGATATGGCAGGAAGAGGGGATCAGGATATTGAATTCAATGATTAGCTGTGATCATGATGAATGGCGGAGCAGGCTCGAAAGGCCAAATGGCCTATTCCTGCTTCTAGTTTCTGTTTTTCATGAATCACAAAGAAATAACATTCAGACGCATCAAGTAAACAGGAAAGCAAATGGATTTGGCCCCTATTTCAAAGGGGATTTGGCCCCTATTTCAAAGCTTTCAAGTAGGGACGTTGTGCTACAAGCGTACAGGGTATTTGTGAGACCACACCTGGAGCATTCTGTGCAGCTCTGGGCTGCTTCGCTAAAAAGAAATATCCTTGTATTGGGAGCAGTGCAGAGAAGGTTCCCAGGGCTGATTCCTGGGATGTAGAGGTTATTGTTTAAGGAAAGCTTGAGCAGGTTGGACCTATACTGATAGGACTTTAGGAGAGTGAGAGTTTATCTTATTGAGATATGTAACTCTGAGGGAGCTTAATAGGGTAGATGCTGAAAGAAAGTACCACTCACTGGGGGGATTCAGAATCGAGACATACAGTTTCAGAGTAAGGGTCTCCCATTCAAGATGGAAATAAGAAGGAATTTCTTCTTTCAGAGCATCATCAATCTGAAGAATTCTTTATCTTAGAGCGCTGAGGAGACTGGGTCAGTGAGGACATAAGAACATAAGAAATAGGAGCAGGAGTAGGCCATCTAGCCCCTCGAACCTGCCCCGCCATTCAATAAGATCATGGCTGATCTGTCATGGCTCAGTTCCACTTTCCCGCCCTCTCCCCATAACCCTTAATCCCCTCTCTTATCAAAAACCCATCAACCCGCGTCTTAAAAATATTTAGCGAGGCAGCCTCCACCACCTCAACGGGCAGAGAATTCCAGAGATTCACCACCCTTTGAGTGAAGAACTTCCTCCTCAACTCCGTTCTAAACTGCCCCCTTTATCCTGAGGCTGTGCCCTCCAGTCCTACTGTCCTTTCTGAGCAGGAAGAGCCACTCCACCTCTATCCTATCCATCCCATTCAACATCTTATACGTGAGGTTGAGTTAACATAGAAACATAGAACATTACAGCACAGTACGGGCCATTCGGCCCTCGATGTTGTGCCGAGCTATGTCCAATCCCAAGATCAAGCTATCCCACTCCCTATCATTCTGATGTGCTCCATGTGCCTATCCAATAACCGCTTGAAAGTTCCTAAAGTGTCCAACTCCACTATCACAGCAGGCAGTGTATTCCACACCCCAACCACTCTCTGAGTAAAGAATCTACCTCGGACATCCCTCCTGTATCTCCCACCATCGACCTTATAGTTATGCCCCCTAATTATTGTAAGTTTCCTAAATTCTTGCTCTGGGCTGTGTCACACTGGGGGTAACTGTGTAACCCTGGGGGTTAAGAGTGCAGGAAGATGAGGGAGTTCTGAGTGGGTAATTAGCCAGTCCTCCATTAACTGCATTACCTTGGATCCCACCAGGAGAGTTGTCTTGAAAGACTCTCAAGGGTCTTTATAAGACCCTTGTCAGACCCCACTTGGAGTACTGTGCGCAGTTCTGGTCGCCTCGCTACAAGAAGGATGTGGAAGCTATTGAGAGGGTGCAGAGGAAATTTATAAGGATGTTGCCTGGATTGGGAGGCATGCCTTATGAAGATAGGTTGAGGGAGCTCGGTCTCTTCTCCCTGGAGAGACGAAGGTTGAGAGGTGACCTAATAGAGGTTTATAAAATGTTGAGAGGAATAGATAGGGTGGATTCTCGGAGGCTATTTCCCAGGGCTGAAATGGTCGCTACGAGAGGACACAGGTTTAAGGTGCTGGGGAGTAGGTACAGAGGAGACGTTAGGGGTAAGTTTTTCACTCAGAGGGTGGTGAGTGAGTGGAATCGGCTGCTGCCGACGGTGGTAGAGGCGAACTCACTGGGGTCTTTTAAAAGACTTCTGGTTGAGTACATGGGATTTAATGGGATTGGGAGTTACAGATACTTCTATGGCCTGGTAGGTATGGATATGATTGGTGTAATTTGTGGGCTAAAGGGCCTGTGTGTGCTGTAGTGTTCTATGTTCTAAAAGTGACCCCACTGCTGAAATTTGGATTCACACTGCCCCCTACCACCCCCTTATATTATATATTGAGTAAGTTTAAGTGGCAATTGAGCAGAGCAATATTCCAATGGAATAGTAAGGTTGAGTTTTTAAAAGATTTTTACTCCATACTTAAAGCTACAAAGCCAATGCGCAGGGTAGGCTGGGCAGACCCTAATCCATCTCCTCGCTGGCCCCAAAAGCCAATTTCAAATTGAATCCAACTCATGGCCCCACAAGACAGACACACAAGATCCAAGCTGACGAGAAGAGGCATTGCCCCCCCATATTGGGCTTGATCTGACTCAATTTGAGGCGTGTGACCCATGGTTATGAGGGAGCTGAGTCAAGGACAAAGGCTGAGACCCAGGTTAACTCGGCTGAGCTGTATCCGATACCCCTCAGAACGGGAGTTCCACCCCACCTTCAGTCAATAGCACCAACAAAATTAGATCAACAAAGGAGCAAAGGCACAATAAAAATGTAATCTAATGATAAAGCTCGGTGCTTACATGTCATTTAGAAAGTATGAATTTATTGACATTCCTTTGAGAAGGAGAGAGTCGGAATGTATGGATTCTGTAGCCCACGCCTGGTTTTCTCAGTTGTACAGTCACACCTTGTGTGCAAGTCAAACACAAGAAACTACCCAGTGAACTGTGTGACTTCCAATAAATTCTGATTCACAGATATGGACAGATAGTTCCTTATGATCACAGCAGCACAGGCTGGTAATAAGTACCAAATGCAGAGAGTTCTGTAAGTTATGCAGCATAGAGATGGCACGGTGGCACAGTGGTTAGCACTGCTGCCTCACAGCGCCAGGGACCTGGGTTCAATTCCAGCCTTGGGTTACTGCCTGTGTGGAGTTTACACATTCTCCTCATGTCTGCGTGGGTTTCCTCCGGGTACTCCAGTTTCCTCCCACAGTCCAAAGATTGGGTTAGGTTGATTGGCCGTGCTAAGAAATTGCCCCTTAGTGACCTAAGTTAGAGGGATTAGTGGTTATAATATGTAGGGATATGGGGATAGGGCCTGGGTGGGATTGTGCTTGGTGCAGACTCAATGGGCCGAATGGCCTCTTTCTGCACTGTAGGGTTCTATGTTCTATGTTCTGTCCGGGTTTCCTCCGGGTGCTCCAGTTTCCTCCCATTGTCCAAAGATGTGCAGGGTAGGTTGATTGGCCACGCTAAATGGACAGGGGGATTAGCAGAGTAAATATGTGGGGTTACGGGAATGGGGCCTGGGTGGGATTGTGGTTGGTGCAGAATTCATGGGCCAAATGGCCTCCCATTGCGCTGTGGGGACTCCATGAGAAACTGGCCCCAACCTGTGCTTATGCTCCACACGAACATCCTCCACCCTTCTGCATTTAACACAATCAGTATATTTATTTGTTTCTTCCTCATGTGTTCACCTGGCTTCCCCTTAAAGACGCAAGTATTATTCACCTCAAATACTCCCTGTGGCAGCAGGTTCCACATTCTAACCACTCTTACAGTAAAGTTTCTCTTGAATTTTCTGTTGGATTTATTGGAAACTTCCTTATATTTATGACACCTGTTTTTCCCTCTTCCATGAATGGAAACAGGTTTTGTAAAATTTACCCTATCAAATCCCTTCATCATTTTATATCAGTTCAGCTTTTCGTCGTCTCTCTTCTGGAGAAAGGTCAGCTAACCTTTCCTGATAGGGATAACTCCTGTAGGTTTTTTTGTAGTTTGGGGTGGTTGGGGTGTGGAACAGACTGCCTGCTGTGATAGTGGAGTCGGACACTTTAGGTGACCTGATTGAGGCATACAAGATGATCAGAGGGTTAGATAAGGTGGACAGTGAAAGCCTCTTTCCTCGGATGGTGACGGCTAACACGAGGGGACATAGCTTTAAATTGAGGGGTGGTAATTATAGGAGGGATGTCAGAGGTAGGTTCTTTACTCAGAGGGCGTGGAATGCCCTGCCTGCAGCAGTTGTGGACTCGCCAACTTTAAGGGCGTTCAAATGGTCAGCGGATAGGCATATGGATAACATTGGAATAGTTTAGGTTAGAGGGTCATTAGATTGGTTCCACTGGTCGGCGCAACATTGAGGGCTGAAGGGCCTGTACTGCGCTGTAGTGTTCTATGTTCTATGATTACTGGCCCAGCTTTAGTTACAATTAAACGTTTCCAGAAATAATGAAACTGGATCATAGAACATAGAACATAGAACATTACAGCACAAACAGGCCCTTCAGCCCTCGTGTTGTGCCGATCACATCAACCCCACCAATCTATAGACCTATCTATAACCCCCAATCCCATTAAACCCCATATACTCATCCAGAAGTCTTTTAAAAGACCCCAGCGAGTTCGCCTCCACCACCGATGACGGCAGCCGATTCCATTCACTCACCACCCTCTGAGTGAAAAACTTACCCCTAACATCACCTCTGTACTTCCCTCCCCGCACCTTAAATCTGTGTCCTCTCGTAGCGACCATTTCAACCCGGGGAAATAGCCTCTGAGAGTCCACCCTATCTATTCCTCTCAACATTTTATAAACTTCTATCAGGTCGCCTCTCAACCTTCGCCTCTCTAGGGAAAAGAGTCCCAGCTCCCTCAACCTATCTTCATAAGGCATGCCTCCCAAGTCCAGGCAACATCCTTGTAAATCTCCTCTGCACCCTTTCAATAACTTCTATGTCTTTCCTATAGTGAGGCGACCAGAACTGCGCACAGTACTCCAAATGAGGCCTGACAAGGGTCCTGTAAAGTTGCAGCATTACCTCCCGACTCCTAAACTCAATCCCTCGATTAATGAAGGCCAGTACACCATACGCCTTCTTGACCACCTGCGAGGCCGATTTAAGAGTCCTGTGGACCCGGACCTCGAGATCCTTCTGCTCTTCAACGCTACTGAGACTCCTGCCCTTGATAGTGTAGTTGTGTTGTGTTATTGTTGTTGTGTTAATTCCAGAATAAACAGCACAGTGATGAGAAATCCCAGCATGTTGCCAATAGAAAGGAATTAGACAGGAACCCAGTGTTTAAACACAGATGTAGGTTAGATGTCAACTACACATTTAATTGAGACTTTATTTCACTGCTGAAAACTAAATTCAGTCCCCTTAAAGCCAGTTCTCTTCAAGGTTGAACAACATTTGGGAATGATTTATAAACCTCTGATTTAAAACATATGGCTACAGCAATATTCTACAATGAAATCTTAAACACCCACGTCTGGGTTCTGAGTATGGCCCATGAGATATTTTGTTGCCCGCGCGCAGGATCACCACATTCTGCTGGCTTTTTTCCTATCAGTGATCTAAAGCGAGGACAAGTGAAGTGAATTGTGTGCTGATTGCTCACGGCGTTGACGGTGACAGCCGTGGACACTCTGGGTGGAATTTTACCAGCACGTCCCACCCGAGGTTTGTACAATCCTACCCCAGGCCAACGGAGAATGCCATTCTCCAAGCCTCGCCCATCCCCGGGTGAGCGCACCGGTAAAATCTGTGTCCAAAATACAAATATTTATTTACTGTTTACCATCTGAAGGTGATGACTGTTGCATCATAGAATCATAGAACCCTACAGTGCAGAAAGAGGCCTTTCAGCCCATCGAGTCTGCACCGAACACAATCCCACCCAGGCCCTATCCCCATATCCCTACATATTATACCCACTAATCCCTCTAACCTACACATCCCAGGACACTAAGGGGCAATTTCTTAGCACGGCCAATGAACCTAACCCGCACATCTTTGGACTGTGGGAGGAAACCGGAGCACCCGGAGGAATCCTACGCAGACAAAAGGAGAATGTGCGAACTCCACATAGACAGTGACCCGAGCCAGGAATCGAACCCAGGACCCAGGAGCTGTGAAGCAGCAGTGCTAACCCACTGTGCATTGTATTAATATAAAAATGATTAAGCATTTCTATAACTCATTATGAAATTTTCAGCATGCGTTAAATTATTTAATCTTTTATTCATGGTTAGTGAATAAATCTGATTTCAACTTGCGACCCATTGTGATTGAAGAAGGGCCACACTCACTACCCAGGTCACCAGTCACATGGGACAACATTTGTCTTAACCGGTAGAATTTGATCCAAAGTTGGCCAGCACACCTGTCAGCCACTGGGGCAGCACAGTAGCACAGTGGTTAGCACTGCTACTTCACAGCTCCAGGGTCCTAGGTTCGATTCCCGGCTCGGGTCACTGTCTGTGTGGAGTTTGCACATTCTCCCAGTGTCTGCGTGGGTTTCCTCCAGGTGCTCTGGTTTCCTCCCACAGTCCAAAGATGTGCGGGTTAGGTTGATTGGCCATGCTAAGAAATTGCCCCTTAGTGTCCAGGTTAGAGGGATTAGTGGGTACGATATGGGGGTAGGGCCTGGGTGGGATTGTGTTCGGTGCAGACCCGATGGGCTGAAGGGCCTCTTTCTGTACTGTAGGGTTCTATGATTCTCCCTTTATGTAGCCTGCACTAAAAAGGTAACGACGAAGAAAGAAAGACTTACATTTATATAAAGCAATCTCAAGATGCCCCAAAGAACTTTACATCGAGTGAAATACTTTTGAAGTGTGGTCACTGTGCAAGTGGAAATCCTGATGTGGAGATGCTGGCGTTGGACTGGAGTAAACAAGATATACAAAGCTGCAACTTTATAAGACCCTTGTCAGACCCCACTTGGAGTACTGTGCTCAGTTCTGGTCACCTCACTACAGGAAGGATGTGGAAGCTATTGAGAGGGTGCAGAGGAGATTTACAAGGATGTTGCCTGGATTGGGAGGCATGCCTTATGAAGATAGGTTGAGGGAGCTCGGTCTCTTCTCCCTGGAGAATCAAAGGTTGAGAGGCGACCTGATAGAGGTTTATAAAATGTTGACAGGTACAGATCGGGTGGATTCCTGGAGGCTATTTCCCAGGGCTGAAATGGTTACCACAAGAGGACACAGGTTTAAGGTGCTGGGGAGCAGGTATAGAGGAGATGTTAGGGATAAGTTTTTCACTCAGAAGGTGGTGGGTGAGTGGAATTGGCTACCGTCGGTGATGCTGGAGGCGAATTCGATAGGATCTTTCAAGAGACTTCTGGATGAGTACATGGGACTTAATAGGATTGAGGCTTATAGGTAAGCCTAGTAGGTAGGGATATCATCGGCACAATTTGTGGGCCGAAGGGCCTGTTTGTGCTGTAGTTTTTCTATATTCTAAGGATATACAAGAGGGAATCCAGCAGCCAATTCTCAGACAGCAAGCTCACACAACACCAATCAGCTGCTTTTAGGTGTTGGTTGATGGATAAATATTGTCCAGGACATTGAGGAGAACTCAATGAGGTCTGGTCATTGTGCTTTATGGGATCTTTTACATCCATTTGAGGGGCCAGTTCAATAAGAAGACAACACCTCCATCACTCCCTCTGTCCTGTCTGTTTAGATTGTACATTCGAGACTCTAGAATGGAACTATGGACTGAAAGGCAGAAGTGCTACCCATTGAGGCAAGGCTGAAAGACTGTATTTACTTATTTATTTATTGCGTTATCTCTGAATGTGTTCAGTATCAGCGCAGTGATAATGTTCGTAAAGATATTTAAAAGCCCAGCCAGGCTTCTGCTGTAGTGGGAGCACCCAAACCACTGCAAATCTCTCAGATCATGAACTATGCACTAATGATACATGGGATGGCAGGTTCGAACCTTTAAAAATTATTGTTTTCATTCGGTAAGCGGTGTGAGAAATGTGGAGCCAGTAGACCATGGATTCAAAATGAACCAAAAGTATGCTGCAAATTCAACAGATCCAGGAAGTTTTGGCACATACTGGGCAATTAAGAGATCTACTGGGCAAATATTTATCTAAACCACTGCATATCTTAAATTGGTTGGGTGCAATTTATTTAGCTCAGCTTTCTGTTCAGCTGCTCCTCTGGATTGTGAAATGAAGTACACGCAATAGGAAACATTTGCAATCATAACAACAATTTATTCTAAACGGAACAGATGCTCCAAGGCATTATGCACATACTGAGTCAAAGGCAACCGAAAACTAAAGAACAAAGAACAACACAGCGCAGGAAACAGGCCCTTCGGCCCAACAAGCCCACGCCGCCCATTTTAACATTGTGAGTTCCGTCTTCTGCCCGTGACTCTTGTCTATGCTTATGGCACTCCACATTGGAAACCAGATTGAAGGGAGACTAATTCAGGAACAATTTGTTTCACCAGGTAACTAGGCTGAAGAGTTTTCAGGAGGGAATTAGAGAGGAAATTAGCACAGTGGTTAGCACTGCTGCTTCACAGCTCCAGGATCCTGGGTTCGATTCCTGGCTCGGGTCACTGTCTGTGTGGAGTTTGCACATTCTCCTCGTGTCTGCATGGGTTTCCTCCCACAGTCCAAAGATGTGCGGGTTAGGTTGATTGGCCGTGCTAAGAAATTGCCCCTTAGTATCCAGGGATGTGTAGGTTAGAGGGATTAGTGGGTATAATATGTAGGGATATGGGGGTAGGGCCTGGGTGGGATTGTGTTCGGTGCAGACTCGATGGGCTGAAGGGCCTCTTTCTGCACTGTAGGGTTTCTATGATTCCATGAATAGATAGGGCCTGGACAGCACAGCAATCAGCGCTGACACAGCGGAAGAGGGACATGTAGAAGAGGTTGGAATCTGAGCGATTGCAGGGAAACTACAAAAAACCTACAGGAGTTATCCCTGATTAGCTGACCTTTCTCCAGAAGAGAGACGACTAAAAGCTGAAGTGATTTTAAAATGAGGAAGGGATTTGGTAGGGTAGATTTACAGAACCTGTTTCCACTTATGGAAGAGTCTCCAATAAATCCAATAGAGAATTCACGAAAAACTTCTTCAGTGGAAGAGTGGTTAGAATGTGGAACCTGCTGCCACAGAGAGTATGTGAGGTGAATCCACAGGTGTTTCGGTTCGCCTTGTTGTCCAACAAGAGGCATACACGTGATGGGTCATACGAGGGTTGCTCTTGGATGTTTCGAGAGTTGCCTAGTACTTCACGTTGTTAGTGTACGCTTAAACTGGACCAGATGCTGGGCAACACGACAGCTCAGTGACTATCACTGTTTGCTGTGCAGACACATGGATTTGGGCCGGTGTCTGCGAGAGTTTGCGCATTCTCCCCGTGCTTGCATGGGTTTTCTCCGGGTGTTCCGGTTTCCTCCCACACCCCAAAGATGTGCTCTTAGGCTGATTGGTGTAACAAATTGTCCCTAAATTAGTCTCCCCTCAATCTGGTTTCCAATGTGGAGTGTCATAAGCATAGATAAGGGTCATGGGCGGAAGAGGGAACTCACAATGTTGAAATGGGCAGCGCGGGCTCGTTGGGCCAAAGGACCTGTTTCCCGGGCTGTGTTGTTCTTTGTGCTTTGAATAATATTTGAGCCTTTAAGGGGAAGCCAGGTGAACACATGAGGAAGAAACAAATAAATATACTGATTGCGGGGGTTTCCAGAGGGACGGAGAAGCTAGGCCAGAAAGCAATTTAAACATGGGGATGGACATTTTAAATTTGAAGATATTTTGCCTAGTGCAATAGTGTAAAGAAACAGGTTAGCGATGGCAGAACAGGTGAGGAAGCAGAGGTTGGGTGAGGTTTATGGAGGGTGTTAGGAGAGAATGGGGATAGTAAATGTGTGGATGAAGGTTTCAGCAGTATGTAAGCTGAGGCATGAGTAGAAATGGGTAATACTAAGGAGATGGAAATACATTGTCTTTGTGATAGAGCAGGTAAGGAGTTGAACGCTCAGCTTAATGTCGCACAGAGTTGAATTGAAAGGTGTTTGAATTTTAAACTAGTCGATGTGTGTATCGTCCTTCCTCTAAACTAAAAGGGTATAGATGTGGGGAGAGATGTAAACTGGACAGTCCAGGGTCTTTTAAGAGACTTTTAGATAAGTACATGGAACTGAGTAAGACAGAGGGTTATAGGTAAGCCTAGTAATCTCTAAGGGAGGGACATGTTCGGCACAACTTTGTGGGCTGAAGGGCCTGTATTGTGCTGTAGTTTTTCTATGTTTAACCATTGGTTAACACCTAATTTACATTGTCACACAAAGGGTCTACCTCAATCATGTTGATTGGGGAGGGGGCTGGAGTCACATATAGATCAGCCTGGGCTGGGGTGGTGGGTTCCGATCACAGGATATGGGATGGAAAATGGGATCAGGTTACAGAGATAGAGGATCCACCATAATGGTGGAGCAGGCTTGAAGGCCTGAATGGCCTCCTCTTGCTCCTATTTCCTATGTTTCAGTGAACCAGTCGGGTTTGTATGATAATGGGGTTTGGGCGTCACGTAGCACAGTGGGTTAGCACTGCTGCTTTACAGCTCCAGGGACCTGGGTTCCATTCCCAGCTCGGGTCACTGTCTGTGTGGAGTTTGCACATTCTCCTCGTGTCTGCGTGGGTTTCCTCCGGGTGCTCCGGTTTCCTCCCACAGTCCAAAAATGTGCGGGTTAGGTTGATTGGCCATGCTAAGAAATTGCCCCTTAGTGTCCATTGATGTGTAGGTTAGAGGGATTAGTGGGTATAATATGTAGGGATATGGGGATAGGGCCTGGGTGGGATTGTGTTCAGTGCAGACTCGATGGGCCGAAGGGCTTGTTTCTATGTTCTTTCTCTGTTCTATAATCTGACAGTATCTGTGTCCAGGTCATTAGCATTATCACTGCCAAAGCAACCTGAGAGTGTTTCAAAATGCAAGGAGTTCAGAGACTGATCCACTCAAGCCTCCAGTGTAGGGATCATGAGCTCCTGATTCAGAGAGAAGAGGAGGAACGAGCAACTATACAGGACAGGTTGCAACCAGGACTATGGTTAGAGTCATAGAGGTTTACAGCATGGAAACAGGCCTCTCTGCCCAACTTGTCCATGCCACCCTTTCTTTTAAAACCCCGAAACTAATCCCAATTGCCCGTATTTGGCCTATATCCCTCTATACACATCGTACCCATGTAACTATCTAAATGCTTTTTACAAGGTAAAATTGTACTACTACCTCTGGCAGCTTGTTCCAGACACTCACCACCCTCTGTGTGAAAAAATTGCCCCTCTGGACACTTTTCTATCTCTCTCCTCTCACCTTAAACCTATGCCTTCAAGTTTTAGACTCCCCTACCTTTGGGGAAAAGATATTGACTATCTAGCGGATCTGTGCCCCTCATTATTTTATAGACCTCTATAAGATCACCCCTCAGCCTCCTACGCTCCAGAGAAAAATGTCCCAGTCTATCCAGCCTGTCCTTACAACTCAATCCATCAAGTCCCAGTAGCATCCTAGTAAATCTCTCCTGAACTCTTTCTAGTTTAATAATATCCTTTCTATAATAGGGTGACCAGAACTGTACACAGTATTCCAAGTGTGGCCTTACCAATGTCTTGTACAACTTCAACAAGACGTCCCAACTCCTGTATTCAGTGTCTGACCAATGAAACCAAGCATGCTGAATGCCTTCTTCACCACTCTGTCCACCTGTGACTCCACTTTCAAGGAGCTATGAACATGTACCCCTAGATCTCTTTGTTCTATAATTCTCCCCAACGCCCTACCATTAACTGAGTAAGTCCTGCCCTGGTTCAATCTACCAAAATGCATCACCTCTAAATTAAACTCCATCTGCCATTCGTCAGCCCACTGGCCCCAGTTGATCAAGATCCCATTGCAATTGGAGATAACCTTCTTCACTGTCCAATATGCCACCAATCTTAGTGTCATCTGCAAACTTACTAACCATGCCTCCTATATTCTCATCCAAATCATTAATATAAATGACAAATAAATGGGTCCAGCACTGATCCCTGAGGCACACCGCTGGTCACAGGCCTCCAGTCTGAAAGACAACTTTCTACAACCACCCTCTGGCTTCTGTCAAGAAGCCAATTTTGTACTCATTTAGATACCTTATCCTGGATCCTGTGAGATTTAATCTATTGCAACAACCTACTATACGGTATCTTGTCAAAGGCCTTGTTAAACTCCATGTAGACAACATCAACTGCACTGCCCTCATCTACTGCTTGGTTACCCCTTCAAAAGCTCAATTAAATTTGATTTTCCACTCACAAAGCCATGCTGACTGTCCCTAATCAGTCCATGCATCTCTAAATGCCTGTAGATCCTGTCTCTCAAAATACCTTCCAATAACTTACCCACCACAGATGTGGGGCTCACTGGCCTGTAGTTACCAGGCTTTTTAAACAAAGGCACAACATTTACCACTCTCCAATCTTCAGGCTCCTCACCTGAGATGATTCAAATATCTCAGCTGGGGAACGCAAAATTTCCTCCCTCGCCTCTCACAGCATCCTGGGATATACCTTATCAGATTTATCTACCTTGATGCGCTTTAAGACTTCCAGCACCCTCTTTCTCTGTAATATGTACACACATCAAGACATCACTATTTATTTCCCCAAATTCCCTAACATCCATGCTTTTCTCAACAGTAAATAAATATATTCATTTAGGATCTCACCCATCTCTTGTGGATCTGCACGTAGATGACCTTGTGGATTCTTAAGAGACCCTATTCTCTCCCTAGTTACTCTTTTGCCCTTTATGTATTTATAGAAGCTTTTTGGATTCCCTTTTGCCTTATCTGCCAAAACAACTTTGTGTCCCCTTTTTGTCCTCCTGATTTCTCTCTTAATTCTACTCCTACAACCCCTATACTCTTCAAGGGATCCACTTGATCCCAGCTGCCTATGCATGTCATGTGCCTCTTTCTTCTTCTTGTCCAGGGCCTCAATATCCTGAGTCATCCAGGATTCAGATAAGAACATAAGAACATAAGAAATAGGAGCAGGAGTAGGCCATCTGGCCCTTCGAGCCTGCCCGGCCATTCAATAAGATCATGGCTGATCTGTCGTGACTCAGCTCCACCTTCCTGCCCTCTCCCCATAAACCTTAATCCCTTCTCTTATCAAAAACCCATCAACCCGTTTCTTAAAAATATTTAGCGAGGCAGCCTCCACCACTTCAACGGGCAGAGAATTCCAGAGATTCACCACCCTTTGAGTGAAGAAGTTCCTCCTCAACTCTGTTCTAAACCGCCCCCCCTTTATCTTGAGGCTGTGCCCCCTAGTCCTACTGTCTTTTTTGAGCGGGAAGAGTCTCTCCACCTCTATCCTATCCATCCCATTCATCATCTTATACGTCTCAATGAGATCTCCCCTCATTCTTCTAAACTCTAACGAGTACAAGCCTAGTTTATTCAGCCTCTCCTCATAGCTCAATCCCCTCAACTCCGGTATCAGCCGAGTAAACCTCCTCTGCACTCCCTCCAGGGCCAAAATATCCTTGCGCAGGTGCGGCGCCCAAAACTGCACACAGTACTCCAGCTGCGGCCTCACCAATGCCCTATACAGCTGTAGCAAGACCTCCCTACTTTTATATTCAATCCCCCTCGCTATGAAGGCCAGCATCCCATTCGCCTTCCTGACCACCTTCATTCACTGAACTCTCCATTCACTTGACAAAGAGGCAGCCCCCTCGAAAGCTTGTGAGAATATTATCAAATAAATCGGTTGGACTAAAACCTGGTGTTGTCAGACTTTTTACTGTGTTTACGCCAGTCCAACGCCGGCATACCCACATCACCTTCAGGAAGGACAGGGAGGGAGGCAGAAGAGGTGGTGGAGTGGCACTGTTGATCAGGGTCAGTGTCATGGCTGCAGAGAAGGTGGATGCCATGGAGGGACTGTCTACAGAGTCTCTGTGGGTGGAAGTTAGGAACAGCAAAGGGTCAAAAACTTTGCTGGGTGTATTCTATAGGCCGCCCAATAGTGACAGGGAAGTTGAGGTGCAGATAGGGAAACAGATCCTAGAGAGATGTAGTAATAACAGAGTTGTCATGATGGGAGACTTCAATTTCCCAAACATCGACTGGAATATCCCTAGGGTAAGGGGTTTGGATGGGGAGGAGTTTGTTAGGTGTGTTCAGGAAGGTTTCCTGACACAGTACGTGGATAAGCCTATGAGGGGAGAGGCTGTACTTGACCTGGTACTGGCGAATGAACCAGGGCAGGTGATGGATCTCTCGGTGGGAGAGCATCTTGGGAATGGTGACCATAATTCTATCTCCTTCACAATTGCATTGGAACGAGATAGGATCAGGCAGGCTAGGAAGGTGTTTGTCTGGAGTAAGGGGAAATACAAAGGAGTCAGCAAGTTACTTGGACAAATAAACTGGAAGGAGGCATTCTTAGGGAAAAGTACCGAAGGAAAGTGGCGGATATTCAAGGAATGTTTGTCTGGACCTCTGCATGACAACGTTCCGATGAGACAAGGGGGTTTTGGTAGGTCGCGGGAACCGTGGTGCACGAAGGCTGTGGTGAACCTAGTCAGGAGGAAAAGGAAGGTGTACAAAAAGTTCAGGGAACTAGGAGATGTTAAGGATCTTGAGGAGTATAAGGATTGTAGAAGGAGCTTAAAAGGGAAATTAGGAGAGCCAGAAAGGATCATGAGAAGACCTTGGCAGGTAAGATTAGGGAGAATCCCAAGGCCTTCTATAAATATGTGAAAAGTAAAAGGATGAGAAGAGAAGGGACAGGACCTATAAAAGGTGAAGGGGGAAAGGTCTGTGTGGAACCAGAAGAAATGGCAGAGGTGCTTAATGAGTACTTTGCCTCAATATTCATAGTGGAAACTAATCTGGGAGATTTTGCTATGGATTTGCAGCAGATGGAAAAGATTGAGTATGTGGATACTAAGGAGGAGGATGTGTTAGAACTTTTGAATTCTATCAAGATAGATAAGTCGCCGGGACCAGATGGGATGTACCCCAGGATACTGTGGGAGGTGAGGGAAGTGATTGCAGAGCCCCTGGCGATGGTCTTTGCGTCGTCAATGGAGACGGGAGAAGTTCCGGAAGATTGGAGGATTGCGGATGTAGTTCCTATTTTCAAGAAAGGGAACAGAGATAGCCCGGGAAATTACCAACCGGTGAGTCTGACCTCAGTGGTTGGTAAGCTGATGGAGAGGCTTCTGAGGGACAAGATTTACGAGCATTTGGAGAGGTTTGACATGATCAGAAACAGTCAGCATGGTTTTGTCAAGGGCAGATCGTGCCTTACGAGCCTAGTTGAGTTCTTCAAAAATGTGACTGAACACATTGATGAAGGAAGTGCAGTGGACGTGGTGTACATGGACTTCAGCAAGGCGTTTGATAAGGCCCCCCATGCAAGACTTCTTGAGAAGATGAGAGAGGGCATGGGATCCAAGGGCCTTTGGCCTTGTGGATCCAGAACTGGCTTGCCTGCAGAAGGCAGAGAGTGGTTGTGGATGGGTCTTTTTCTGCATGGAGGTCAGTCACCAGTGGAGTGCCCCAGGGATCTGTTCTAGGACCCTTGCTGTTTGTCATTTTCATAAATGACCTAGATGAGGAAGTGGAGGGATGGGTAAGTAAGTTCGCTGATGACACGAAGGTCGGTGGTGTTGTGGATGGTCTGGAAGGATATCAAAAATTGCAGCAGGACATAAATAGGATGCAGGACTGGGCGGAGAAGTGGCAGATAGACTTCAACGCGGATAAATGTGTAGTCGTCCATTTTGGCAGAACCAATGGGATGAACGAGTACACTATCAAGAGCAGGAGTCTTAGTAGTGTTGAAGAGCAGAAGGATCTTGGGGTCCGGGTCCACAGGACTCTTAAATCGGCCTCGCAGGTGGAGGATGTGGTCAAGAAGGCGTATGGTGTACAGGCCTTCATTAATCGAGGGATTGAGTTTAGGAGTCGGGAGGTAATGCTGCAACTTTATAAGAACCTTGTCAGGCCTCATTTGGAGTACTGTGCGCAGTTCTGGTCGCCTCACTATAGGAAGGACATAGAAGCTATTGAAAGGGTACAGAGGAGATTTACAAGGATGTTGCCTGGACTGGGAGGCATGCCTTATGAAGTTAGGTTGAGGGAGCTGGACTCTTTTCCCTGGAGAGACGAAGGTTGAGAGGCGACCTGATAGAAGTTTATAAAATGTTGAGAGGAATAGATAGGGTGGATTCTCAGAGGCTATTTCCCCGGGTTGAAATGGTCGCTACGAGAGGACACAGATTGAAGGTGCGGGGAGGCAAGTACAGAAGTGATGTTAGGGGTAAGTTTTTCACTCAGAGGGTGGTGAGTGAATGGAATCGGCTGCCGTCAGTGGTGGTGGAGGCGAACTCGCTGGGGTCTTTTAAAAGACTTCTGGATGAGTATATGGGATTTAATGGGATTGGGGGTTATAGATAGGTCTATAGATTGGTAGGTGTTGATGTGATCAGCGCAACTCGTGGGCCGAAGGGCCTGTTTGCGCTGTAGTGTTCTATGTTCCCTATTTCTGCCAGCTTTGCCCTTCGCTCTAAGGGGAATGTGTTAACCCTGAACCCTGGTTAACACACTTTTGAAAGCCTCCCACTTACCTGACATCCCTTTTCCTTCCCACAGACTCCCCCAATTAACTTTTGACAGTTCCTGCCTGATACCATCAAAATTAGCCTTGCCTCAATTTAGAATTTTAACTTTTGGGCCAGACCTATCATTGTCTATAGCTATCTTAAAACTAATAGAATTATGGTCCCTGGTCCCAAAATGATCCCTAACTCACACTTCTGTCAGCTGCCCATCCTTATTTCCCTAGAGGAGGTCAAATTTTGCCCCCTCTCTAATTCAAACTGAGAGATTGACTCCTACTGTTGGGGGAGGGTTTAAACTTACTTAGATCACAGTTGAGAAGGAACTTCTTCACTCAAAGGGTGGTGAATCTCTGGAATTCTCTGCCCGTTGAAGTGGTGGAGGCTGCCTCGCTGAATATATTTAAGTCACGGGTAGATAGGTTTCTGATAGACAGGGGAATTACGGGTTATGGGGAGAAAGTGGAACTGATCCACTTCAGATCAGCCATGATCTTATTGAATGACGGGACAGGCTCAAAGGGCTAGGTGGCCTACTCCTGCTCCTATTTCTTATGTTTTTACTTGGCAGAGGAAGAGAGATGAAGCAGAGAATACAGAGAGGAGGGGTAATGAGATCAGAGCAGGGAATTATATAATTATATAATTATATTATAATTATATTATATAATTATAGAATTATATAAACTTCAGTAATTCTGCACGGACTAATATGGGCAAATTAGCAAATGTAGTGAAGGAGGCATTTAAATTTTATCTATATTAATATCCCTTGTGGAACTAATAAGGTCGGTGAACGTTAGCCACAGTTTGTCAGAGGGACATTGTGCTGTGATTGTATTAATAGAGCAGTGATTCAAACAAGATCTAGACTGGCTTCTGGATATTCCTGGGGCAGAATCCTAAGCTCCTCCTAAGGTGGGTTCTGAGGCGGAGGGAGCGTAAAATTGAATGGACGAGATTCCAGGAACCCACCCACCCAAACCCAGACACAATTTCACACCTGGATGTGCAGAGGAAAATCCCCCTCATTCACCTATTAAGCCACTTAATGGCCAATTAAGAGCCTGATCTCAGCCAGCCTTGACATTTAGGAGGAGCCAGGTGCAGGGAGGATGGGAAAGTCCCCGCCTCGGGCAGGATGGGTGAGTGGACACCTTACTGTGACGGACCCCTTAGAATTGGGACGCTCACCTCCCCAGGATGTTGGAGCTGCGGCAGCCTCTGGTCTTCCCCCTGATGCTGCGATTGCCCCCTCCCTACTCCGGCATCCCCTGCCCATCCTGCCTCCAGGGCTCACCTTTTCGAAGGCACCAGGATTTTGTCCCTGGCAGAGTGCTGCAGTACCGTTTCTGGCCACTGCAGCGCTGTCCCTGGCCAGGCTGAATTTCTGCCAGTCAATCTGATAGGCTGACAGCTCTTGGGGAGGGGGGGGCAGGATTTCATAGAAACGTAGAAGATAGGAGCAGGAGGAGGCCATTTGGCCCTTCGAGCCTGCTCCGCCATTTGTTATGATCATGGCTGATCATTCAACTCAATAGCCTAATCCTTTGATCCCATTGGCCCCAAGTGCGATATCCAACCGCCTCTTGAACACATTCAATGTTTTGGCATCAACTATTTCCTGTGGGAATGAATTCCACGGGCTCACCGGGTGAAGAAATGTCTCCACACCTCCGTCTTAAAGTGGAGAGAACTCCAGTTCATAGCCAATCAAAGCTCAAATGGGCATTAAATGGCAGTGGGAGTCGGTCAGTGTACATTAGGTGCCAACTCTCAGTATGGCAAGCACCAAACACTCACCATCTTTAAAATTCTACCCCTGGTTACTATATATTCAGAAATGATGTGCATAGTGGCACAGTGGTTAGCACTGCTGCTTCACAGCTCCAGGGTCCTGGGTTCGATTCCTGGCTCGGGTCACTGCCTGTGTGGAGTTTACACATTCTCCTCATGTCTGTGTGGGTTTCTTCCGGGTACTCTGGTTTCCTCCCACAATCCAAAGATGTGCGGGTTAGTTTGATTGGCCATGATAAATTGTTCCTTAGCATTCCGGGATGCGTAGATTAGAGGGATTAGCAGGTAAATATGTGGGGTTATGGGGATAGGGCCTGGGTAGGATTGTTGTGGATGTAGACTCAATGGGCTGAATGGCCTCCTTCTGCACTGTAGGGTTTCTATGATTTTTATCTGGTTTATTTGGTGGTACGAGCTTTTGGAGCATTGCCCCTTCACAAAGGGGCAATGCTCACCAAATAAACCTGTTGGACTTTAACCTGGTGTTGTGAGACTTCTTACTGGGCTTACCCCAGCCCAACTCCGCATCATGATTTTTATGATAGAGAAGGAAACAGAGGAGGAAGTGTGTTAATGGGAACAACCAGAGACAGTGACCATGCGGGGAGGGGGTGGGACATGCCAGGGAAAACAACAGGCAACAAACTAAAATGGATTGAAAAGTTCACAGCCTAAAGTTGTTGAACTCAGTGTTGAGTACAGACGCTTGGAATGTGTCTAATCGGAAGAAAGATCATCGCACCCTACAGTACAGAAAGAGGCCCTTCGGCCCATCGAGTCTGCACCGAACACAATCCCACCCAGGCCCCTACCCCTATATCCCTACATATTATACCTACTAACCTACACATCCCTGGCCACTAAGGGGCAATTTCTTAGCATGGCCAATCAACCTAACCCGCACATCTTTGGACTGTGGGAGGAAACCGGAGCACCCAGAGGAAACCCACGCAGACACAAGGAGAATGTGCAAACTCCACACAGACAGTGACCCGAGCCGGGAATCGAACCCAGGACCCTGGAGCTGTGAAGCAGCAGTGCTAACCCACTGTGCTACCAATGAGATGTTCTTCCAGTTTGCACTGAGCTTCCTGGAGCATCGCCATAGGCCAAGGATGGACATGTGGGCATGACAGCAAGACTCTGAGTTAAAATGGCAAGTGACAGGAGGGTTGGGGTCACGCCTGTGGATGGATGAAGGTGTTCCACAAAGCGGTCACCCAGTCTGTGTTTAGTCCACCCCGTGTTGCGGAGATCTCCTGCTTTGGGAGCAGGAGACCAAACTGAAGGAGGTGTGGGTGAAGTGCTGCTTCACCCGAAAGGGCTGTTTGGACAATGAGCAGGGAGGAGGGAAAGGGACAACTCTTGTCCCTCCTGCGATCCCCTTGGGAAGGGGATGAGGGGTCGGTGGTGATGGACCAGGGAGTGTGGTCCCTGCGGAATGCTGACAAGTGGGGTAACAGGAATACATGTTTAGTCTCTATCTCCAATTATCCCCATACGCAGTTCCACCCTCCCATGTTTAGAATCCACTCAGGTTTACAGGTATCTACCTCTGATTTTATAACTCTGCCTGGACCTCACTGGACGCAGCGTGCCTGATGTGAGCCTCAATTCGATAAGCGTGAGGTGATTCACTTTGGAAAGAGTAACAGGAGTACAGAATATAGGGCTAATGGAAGGGCTCTTGATAGTGTCAACAATCAGACAGATCTCGGGGTACATGTGCATAGATCCCTGAAAGTTAGCACCCAGGTTGATAAGGTTGTTAAGAAGGCGTACGGTGTGTTAGCTTTTATTGGTAGAGGGATTGAATTTCGGAGCCGTGAGGTCATGTTACAACTGTACAAAACTCTGGTGTGGCCGCACTTGGAGTATTGTGTACAGTTCTGGTCGCCGTATTATAAGAAAGATGTGGAGGCATTGGAAAGGGTGCAGAGGAGGTTTACCAGGATGTTGCCTGGTATGGTGGGAAGGTCTTATGAGGAAAGGCTGAGGGACTTGAGGTTATTTTCATTGGAGAGAAGAAGGTTAAGAGGTGACGTGATTGAAGCATACAAGATGATCAGAGGGTTAGATGTGGACAGTGAGAGCCTTTTTCCTCAGATGGTGACGGCTAACACGAGGGGACATAGCTTTAAATTAAGGGGTGGTAATTATAGGACGGATGTCAGAGGTAGGTTCTTTACTCAGAGGGTAGTAAGGGCATGGAATGCCCTGCCTGCAGCAGTTGTGGACTCACCAACTTTAAGGGTGTTCAAATGGTCAGTGGATAGGCATATGGATAATATTGGAATAGTTTAGGTTAGAGGGTCATTAGATTGGTTCCACTGGCTGGCGCAACATCGAGGGCCGAAGGGCCTGGACTGCGCTGGAATGTTCTATGTTCTATAATTCCCCCCACCGCCCCGTACCCAACACAACCAACAGATGCATTGGACACCCTGCGTAATATCACATTAACATTGCAAATTCAGATGAGAGCAACTTTCACATCCACTCCCACCAGTGCTGACTTCAGGCACATCCTGAGAGTAAAATTCAAATCAAGGTCATAATCATCTCCTAAGTAATAATAAGAAGTTCATATCCACAGATCTCTGAAGGTTGCCACACAAGTGGATAGAGTCGTGAAGAAGGCTTATTGTGTGTTAGCGTTTATTAACAGGGGGTTTGAGTTTAAGAGCCGTGGGGTTATGCTGCAACTGTACCGGACCTTGGTGAGACCACATTTGGAATATTGTGTTCAGTTCTGGTTACCTCACTATAAGAAGGATGTGGAAGCATTGGAGAGAGTACAGAGGAGATTTACCAGGATGCTGCCTGGTTTGGAGAGTAGGTCTTCTGAGGAAAGGTTGAGGGAGCTGAGGCTTTTCTCTTTAGAGCAGAGGAGGATGAGAGGCAATTTAATAGTGGTTTATAAGATAATGAGGGGGGTTGATAGAGTGGATGTTCAGAGACTATTTCCTCGGATGGATGTAGCTGTTACTAGGGGGCATAACTATAAGGTTCATGGTGGGAGATATAGGAGGGATATCCGAGGTAGATTCTTTACTCAGAGAGTGGTTGGGGTGTGGAATACACTGCCTGCTGTGATAGTGGAGTCGGACACTTTAGGAACTTTCACGCGGTTATTGGATAGGCACATGGAGCACACCAGAATGATAGGGAGTGGGATAGCTTGATCTTGGGTTTGGACATAGCTCGGCACAACATCGAGGGCCGAAGGGCCTGTACTGTTCTATGTTCTAATAAGTAGGGATAAGTCATTTGGTCACACAAGCCTGCTCCACCATTCAGTAAGATATTGGCTATTCTGAATGTAGCTTAACTCTACTTTCCTCCTCTCTTGACCCCTATCTGTCAAAATCTGCCTAACTCAGCCCTGAATACTTTCAATGATCCAGCCTCCGCTGCTGTCTGGGGGAGAGCATTCCAATGGCCCTCTTGGAGAGGGAGACCCACTACTTTTAAACTATGTCCTCCAGTTCTAGTTCCCTCAATAGGATAACCTCTCATTTTTCTAAACTCCAATGAGTATAATCCCAACCTACTCAACATGTCCACGTAATGCCTTCATCTCATGGATAAGCCTAGTGAACTTCTCTGAACTACTTTGAAAGTAAATAAATAAGATGAAAACTGTACCCAGTACTCTGAGTGTGGTCTCAACAAGTCCTGTAATGGTGCAGCAAGACTTTCTAACTTTTATACTCCATTCCCCTTGTAATAAAAGCCAATAATCAGTTTGCCTTTCTAATTATTAGCTGTATCTTCTATTCTTCCCACTAAAGTGGACAACCTACATTATACTCCATTATCAAATGTCTGCACTCTTATAACTTTTCTATACCCTTTACAGATTCTTTGTATTTTCCTCATGACCTGTTTTCCTATTTATCTTTGTATCATCAGCAAATTAGGCTGCGATCCAGCCCGTCCCTTTGTCTAGGTAACTAATATAGATCAGAAAAACTGGAGGCTCCCATGCTGATGCTTGCAGCACTCTGCTGGTTACTGTTTACCAGGATTCCACCTCAACTGGTTACTGTTTACTGGGATTCCACCTCTACTGGTTACTGTTTACTGGGATTCCACCTCTACTGGTTACTGTTTACTGTTTACTAGGATTTTGCATGTACTAGTTACTGTTTACCAGGATTCCATCTTTACTGGTTATTGTTTATTGGGATTATGATTGTACAAGTTACTGTTTACCAGGATTCCACCTGTACTAGTTACTGTTTACCAGGATTCCGCCTGTACTAGTTACTGTTTACTAGGATTCCATTTGTATTGGTTATTGTTTATCAGGATTCCATCCATATTAATTACTGTTTACCAGGATTCCGTTTGTTCTAGTTATTGTTTACTAGGATTCCATCGCTATTAGTTACTACTTACCAGGATTCCATCTCAACCAGTTACTGTTTACCAGGACTCCATTTGTACTAGTTACTGTTTACCGGGATTTTACCCCCACCCTCTGGGTGAGGTTTTCCAGACCCGTGTGACACCAGGATCATGCAGTCTCACTGAAAGGTAATAGATTCTTTGTTGAGCCATTGAATTTCCAGCACTGTTAACAAACCTTTCCAGACAGAGGACATGGTGAGCTTCTCTAGAACCTTTGATTGTTTTTGCTTCCTCCAGTAGTTGCCACCATTACTTGGCACCCATCCATTGCCAGCTTTCATGTCATAATGATTTTAATTATTTATTCTTCTGTTGCGTGTCTACAACGCTGTCAGACTTTTTCCGCTTTTTGTTTGGTGTGGCTGCCAGGATGGTTGAATCTTGGCTGGTTGAGGGAGAGGATTACAATTTTTGGCATGTCCTTTGTTGCTGCAGATTTAAAATCAGGTTTTACACCTATGGGCAGCACAGTGGTTGGCACTGCCGCCTCACAGCGCCAGGAACCTGGGTTCAATTCCAGTCTTGGGTCACCGTCTACATAAGAACATAAGAAATAGGAGCAGGAGTAGGCCATCTAGCCCTTCGAGCCTGCCCCGCCATTCAATAAGATCATGGCTGATCTGAAGTGGATCAGTTCCACTTTCCCGCTTTCTCCCCATAACCCTTAATTCCCCTGTCTATCAGAAACCTATCTACCCGTGACTTAAATATATTCAGTGAGGCAGCCTCCACCACTTCAACGGACAGAGAATTCCAGAGATTCACCACCCTTTGAGTGAAGAAGTTCCTCCTCAACTCTGATCTAAACTGCACCCCTCTTATCTTGAGTATGTGCCCTCTAGTCCTGCTATCCTTTCTAAGTGGGAAGAATCTCTCTACCTCCACCCTATCCATCCCCTTCATTATCTTATATGTCTCTATAAGATCCCACCTCAGCCTTCTAAACTCCAACGAGTACAGACCCAGTCTATTTAATCTCTCTTCATAGTCCAACCCCCTCATCTCTGGTATCAGCCTAGTGAACTCCCTCTGCACTCCCTCTAAGGCCAATATATCCTTGCACAAGTGCAGCGACCAAAACTGCACACAGTCCTCCAGCTGCGGCCTCACCACTACCCTGTACAGCTGCAGCAAGACCTCCCTACTTTTATATTCTATCCCCCTCGCTATCCATTCACCTTCTTGATCACCTGCTGCACCTGCAGACTGGGTTTTTGCAATTCGTGCACAAGGATCCCCAGGTCCCTCTGCACCCTAGCATGCTGCAGCTTTTCGCCTTTTAAATAATAATCCCTCCTACTATTAGTATGTGGAGTTTGCATGTTATCCCTGGGGGTTTCCTCCAGGTGCTCCGGTTTCCTCCTCCCTGTCAAAGATGTGCAGGTTAGGTGGCTTGGCCATGTTAAATTGCCCCTAAGTGTCGGGGGGGATTAGCAGGGTAAATATCTCGAGTTACTGGGTGGGGTTGTTGTCGATGCTGGCTCGATGGGCTGAGTGGCCTCCTTCTTCACTGTAGGGTTATGCCATTCTGTGATCCGACACTTATTGCCAGTTTTTATATGTGGTAGTTTTAAAAGATAGACTGCAGACCTCAAAGGTTCAAACAAATGAAGAGCTTTATTGAAAGGGTGTTAAACTGCAGGCAACTAAGACAGACTGCCCAAGGCAAACAGCCAATGACACCATCAGTGACGTCATGTGCTCAGTCTCTTAAAGTGCCCCTGTTCCACAGCCTCCCCAGAGGCCTCCCAAGGTTCGTCGACAGGGGCACAGAAAGATAGGCAGGAGGGGGAGACTGACTTAGAGGGACAGAAGGGGGCCGGTAAGGTGATAGTGGTAGGGGACGGGAGGGTCCGAGGTATCGATAGGAGGTTCTGTGGACAGAAGCGTGATTCCAGGATGGTGGTCTGCTTCCCTGGAGCAGGGGTAAAGGACGTATCGGACAGGGTAGAGGGAATTTTGAAAGGGGAGGGGGCACAGGCTGAGGTCATAGTACATGTAGGGGAGGGGGACATAGGAAGGAGGAGTAGGGTAGAGGTACGTAGGCAATTTAAGGAGTTGGGGGCCAAACTAAAGAGTAGGACCTCCAGGGTGGCACTCTCTGGGTTGCTGCCTGGTACCAGCAGGGCAAAGAATGAAGAGATCATGCAGCTGAATGCATGGTTGAGGGATTGGTGTAGGGTAGAGGGCTTTACTTTTGTGGATCACTGGGAGGTGTTTAAGAGAGAAGGGCAATTGTACAGGAAGGGTGGGGAGAATTTGAATGGGAGGGGAACTAATGTCTTAGCGGGGAGGTTAGCTGGGGTGTTTACGAAGGGTTTAAACTAATATGGAGGGGGGGTGGGGAGGTGGCTGGGAGAGAGTCGAGTGAAAGGAAAAGTATCAGGGAGAAGGTGGTTCTGAGGGACACTTGTGGGTTGAACTGTGTCTGTTTCAATGCTGGGAGTGTGGTAGGGAAAACGGATGAGCTTAGGGCCTTGATGTTTGTGAGGCAGTTGGATGTGGTGGCTGTAACGGAGACGTGGTTACGGGAGGGGCAGGACTGGCAGCTGAATGTTCCTGGGTACAAGTGTTTTAGGTGTGACAGAGGAGGGATGAAGAGAGGAGGAGGGGTGGCACTGTTAGTCAGGGAAAACATCACAGTAGTGCAGAGGGAGGACGATATGGAAGAGATAGGGATTGAGTCAGTGTGGGTGGAGTTGAGGAATAAAAAGGGAGAGATCACATTGCTAGGGGTGTACTATAGGCCACCCAACAGCCCAAAGTCAGTGGAGGAAGGCATTTGCAGGGGCATTTTGGACAGGTGCAGGAAGAACAGAGTGGTTGTAGTGGGTGATTTTAATTTTCCTGGAGTGAATTGGAGGGGGCCTAGAGCTGGGGGTACGGAGGGAGACGAGTTTGTGAACTGTGTTATGGAAGGGTCGCTAGAACAGTATGTAACTAGCCCGACTAGGGGAGGGGCTATACTGGATCTAGTGTTGGGAAACGAACCTGGGCAGGTGGGTGAGGTAGAGGTAGGCGAACATGTGGCGAACAGTGATCACAAATCCGTCTACTTTAGGATAAAAATGGAAAGGGACGAGTGCCGTCCGAATGGGAGTGTGCTGAACTGGGGAAAGGCGAGCTATGGCAGGATTAGGAGGGAGCTGCAGCAAACTGATTGGGAGGGACTGTTAGCTGGCAAGTCCACGGTTGGCAAGTGGGAGGCTTTTAGGGACAAAATGAAATGGTTGCAGGGGAGGTATGTTCCGGTTAAGCGAAAGGATGGGAAAGGAAGGATTAGACAGCCGTGGATTACGGAGGATATTGAAGACTTGGTCAGGAAGAAGAGGGAGGCGTATGTTAGGTCAAAACAAATGGGTACGGAGAGTGCGCTGGAAGAATACAGCGAGAGTAGGAGGGAGCTAAAAAGGGGAATTAGAAGGGCGAAGAGAGGGCATGAGATGGCTTTGGCTGGTAGGATTAAGGAAAATCCAAAGGCATTTTATTCCTATATCAGAGGCAAGAGAGTAGTTAGAGGGAAAATTGGTCCTCTTAGGGACAAGAGTGGTGAGTTGTGTATTGAGTCGGAGGGGATGGGGGAGCTCCTGAATGAATACTTTGCGTCGGTATTCACAAAGGAGAGGGGTTCGGAATCGTGTGGTCTCTTGGAGGGAGTGGAGGTTTATTTGCAGGATATAGTTATTACGAGAGAGGAAGTGCTAGGGCTTTTAGGTAGCGTAAGGACGGATAAAGCTCCGGGGCCTGATGGTATTTATCCCAGGCTGCTTAGGGAGGCAAAAGATGAAATTGCTGGGCCTCTGGCACAAATCTTTGTCTCTTCTTTGGACACAGGTGAGGTCCCAGAAGACTGGAGGGTAGCAAATGTGGTCCCGTTGTTCAAAAAAGGCAGTAGGGATAACCCTGGGAATTATAGACCGCTGAGTTTGACGTCGGTGGTAGGGAAGTTAATGGAAAAAATACTTAGGGGTAGGATGTATGAGCATTTGGAGCGTTGCGATCTGATTAGGGATACGCAACATGGCTTTGTTAGAGGGAGGTCTTGCCTTACGAATCTGGTGGAATTCTTTGAGGAGGTGACAAAAACGGTTGACGATGGGAGAACCGTTGATGTCATCTATCTGGATTTCAGTAAGGCGTTTGACAAAGTCCCTCACGGTAGGCTGGTAGAAAAGGTTAAGGCGCATGGGATACGAGGCCAGGTAGCTAGGTGGATTGAGAACTGGCTGGGAAATAGGAGACAGAGGGTAGCTGTGGAAGGGACCTTGTCGGGCTGGAGGCCAGTGACCAGTGGTGTGCCGCAGGGCTCAGTACTGGGACCTCTCCTCTTTGTAGTCTACATAAATGACTTGGAAGAGGGCGTAGGTGGTGTGATTAGCAAGTTTGCTGATGACACCAAGATGGCAGGGTTGGCGGGTACGGAACTGGATTGTCAGGTGATACAACAGGATATAGATAGGTTGGTGCAGTGGGCAGATAGGTGGCAGATGGCATTTAATCCTGACAAATGCGAGGTGATGCATTTTGGACGGAATAATGCAGAGAGGAGCTATGTGATTAAAGGGAGGCCGATTAGGAGTATAGACATACAGAGGGACCTGGGAGTGCAGGTTCACAAATCCATGAAGGTTGCATCACAAGTGGAGAAGGTTGTTAGGAAGGCTTATGGGATGTTGGCCTTTATAGGAAGGGGCATAGAGTATAAAAGCTGCCGTCTAATGCTTCAGTTGTACAGAACGTTGGTTAGACCGCATTTGGAGTACTGCGTCCAGTTCTGGTCACCTTACTACCGGAAGGACATGGAGTCTCTGGAAAGGGTGCAGAGAAGGTTTACCAGGATGTTGCCTGGCATGGGGGGACTGGGTTACGAGGAGAGGTTGAGGAAACTGGGACTATTCTCCTTGGAAAGGCGGAGATTGAGAGGGGACATGATAGAAGTATATAAGATAATGAAGGGAATGGATAGAGTTAATAGTGAGAGACTGCTCCCTAGACTGGATACAAACACGAGAGGTCATCATTTAAGGGTGAGGGGGGAGAGGTATAATTTGGAGGTGAGAAGAAGGTTCTTTACGCAGAGAGTTGTAGGGGTCTGCAACGCGCTACCGAGTAGGGTGGTGGAGGCAGGAACGTTGGACTCGTTTAAGATGCAGTTAGATAGGCACATGAGTGAAACGAGAATGGAGGGATATGGTAGGGGATATTAAATAGGGTTAAACCTCGGGAGACACCGGAAAGGCAGGCTGTAAGATTAATATTTTTGACTTTATTCCACAGGTGGAGGTCCACCTCGTGTCAAACGAGGGGCATTCACACGGCGGGTCGTGCCTGGGCTGCTCTTGGAAGTTCCAGGAGTGGCCTAGAACTTCGTGTCGGTGTGTGTGCTTGATCCTGGACCGGTAGATGGGCGCCGCAACAGCTCAGTGACTAGCACTGCTGGCTGTGCAGGCACATGGATTTGGGCCTTTGTCTGTGGGAGTTTGCGCATTCTCCCTGTGGTTGCGTGGGTTTCCTCCGGGCGCTCCGGTTTCCTCCCACACCCCAAAAATGTGCTCTCAGGCTAATCGGTTTTTACCAAATTGACACTATTTCTTCCCTGAATCTGACTGAGTAGGGTTCCATTCATAGATATGCAGGGTAGAATAGGTGTAGGGTGATGTGGTGGCGCGGGCTCGTTGGGCCGAAGGGCCTGTTTCCCATGCTGGATTGTTCTTTGTTCTTTGTTCTTTTAAAACTGCTGTGAGGAAACACTAGGAATAACATGAATCACAATCCTTTATCCATAATAATGTATAATGCCTGACACCTTGCATTTTATGTGTATTTCATGGAATGCCTTTTAGATATCCAAAAATACTGCAAATCATAGAACCCTACAGTGCAGAAAGAGGCCATTCGGCCCATTGAGTCTGAACCGAACACAATCCCACCCAGGCCCTACCCCCATATTATACCTACTGACCTACACTTCCCTGGACACTAAGTGGCAATTTCTTAGCATGGCCAATCAACCTAACCCACACATCTCTGAACTGTGGGAGGAAACCCACTCAGACACGAGGAGAATGTGCAATCTCCACACAAACAGTGACCCAAGCCGGGAATCGATCCCAGGACCCTGGAGCTGTGAAGCAGCAGTGCTAACCACTGTGTTACTGTAAAGGGAGCCAAAATATTGGTTCCCTTTAACCACCTTATTACCAGCTTCAAAGAACTCTGATAAATTTGTCAAACACAATTTACATTTTCCAAAACAATGCGCTCAATTGTATTATGATTTTCTAGATATTGTGCTACTCTTTACTTCATAATAATTCTAGCATTTTCTCAGTGGCAGATCTCACTTTCTTATGGTTTCCTGCTTTCTGTCTTCTTGTCTTGGATAGAGCGGTTACAGTTGCGTTTTTTTAAATCCACTGGGATTTTCTAGAATTTGGGAACTTTGGAAGATCTGCTGTCTCTGTGGCCACTTTATTTAAAACCTAAGATGCAGATTATCAGGTCCACAGGACTTGTCAGCCTTTCGTCTCAGTAGCTTCCCTGGTAGTTTTTGTTTAGTGATAGTGATTGTTTTCAATTCACCCTCCCTTTTATCCCTCGATTTTTTTATTATTCTTGGAATACCTTCTGTGTTATACAATGAAGAGAAAAATGAAACACTTGTTCAAAGTCTCTGCAATTTACTTGTTCCCCACTGCTCATTCTCCAGTCTCACCCTCTAGAAGCCAACATCTACTTTGGCTACTCTCCTCCTTTTTATTAATTTTTAGAAGCTTTTATTGTCTACTTTTATATTTCTTACTAGTTTTTTCATGCAGCTTACTGATTTCTAAAATGTTCTCATTTTCTTTTGGGGCCATCAATTTATCCATCTTATGCTGTATGCATACAGATAAAGAGCTTTTCATTCTGTCCTTTTATCATTTTCCTGCCTTGAAGTTGAGGGCAGTCACTAGCACCTCATCTCTCAAATGAAACTCTTTTTTTCAATGATGTGCAGATGCCAGCGTCGGACTGGGGTAGGCACAGTAAGAAGTCTCACAACACCAGGTTAAAGTCCAATTGATAGCACGAACTTTCAGAGCGTTGCTCCTTCATCAGTTGAGTGGAAATGTGGATTCACAAACATGGCATATTTAGACAGACACTCAACTGCAAGATAATGATTGGAATGCGAGTCTTTATAGGAAATCAAGTCTCTCCAGATACAGGCAATGTGCGTGGAGAGAGGGTTAATCACAGGTTAAAGAGGTGAAAATTGTCTCATCCAGGACAGTTAGTGACATGAACCTAAGATCCTGGATGAAGCCGTCCTCATGCACGTAGAACTTAGCTATCATGGCACAAATCAGTTCCAGCCTCCTGGACTACCTGGATCCACGACAGTTTGCCTACCGCTGCAACAGGTCCATAGCAGGCGCCATCTCCCTGGCCCTGCACTTAACCCTGGAACACCTCGATAACAGACACCTATGTCAGACTCCTGTTCATAGACTATACTCAGCCTTTAACACTATTATTCCCATGAAAGTCATCTCCAAACTCTGTGGCCTGGGGCTCAGCTCCTCCCTCTGTGACTAGATCGTGAACTTCCTAACTCACAGATCACAATCAGTAAGGATAGGCAACAACACCTCCCCCACGATCATCCTCAACACCGCTGTCCCACAAGGCTGTGTCCTCGGCCCCCTACTATACTCTTTATACAGATTTCTCTCCAATTCAATTTTCAAGTTTGCTGATGACACCATCGTACTGTGTCGGATCTCAAACAGTGACAAGACAGAGTACAGGAATGAGATAAAGAATCTGGTGAACTGGTGTGGCAACAATAATCTCTCCCTCAATGTCAACAAAACGATGGAGATTGTCATCGACTTTAGGAAGCGTAAAGGAGAACAAGCCCCTGTCTACATCAATGGGGATGAAGTAGAAAGGGTCGAGAGCTTCAGGTTTTTAGGAGTTCAGATCACCAACAACCTATTGTGGTTCCCCCCATGCTGACACTATAGTTAAGAAAGCCCACCAATGCCTCTACTTTCTCAGAAGACGAAGGAAATGTGGCATGTCAGCTACAACTCTCACCAACTTTTACAGAAAGCATTCTTTCTGGTTGTATCACAGCTTGGTATGGGCTCCTGCTCTGCCCAAGACTGCAAGGAACTACAATAGGTGGTGAATGTAGCCCAGTCCATCACACAAACCAGCCTCCCATCCATTGACTCTGTTTATTACTTCCTGCTGCCTCGACAAAGCAGCCAGTATAATTAAGGATCCCAAACACCCCGGACAGTCTCTCTTCCAGCTCCTCTTGTCAGGAAAAAGATACAGAAATCTGAGGTCACGTTCCAACCAACTCAAGAGCAGCTTCTTCCCTGCTGCTGTCAGACTTTTGAATGGACCTACCTTGCATTAAGTTGATCTTTCTCTACACCCTCGCTATGACTGTAACACTACAGCCTGCACTGTTTCGTTTCTCTAGAACGGTATGCTTTGTCTGTGTAGCGTGCAAGAAAGTATACTTTTCACTGTATACTAATACATGTGACAATAATAAATCAAACCAAATCAAAATCAGTTTCTGCTCTGTGATTCTGCATTGTTGTGTGTCTTGAAGGCTGCCTTAGAACATAGAACATAGAAAAACTACAGCACAAACAGGCCCTTCGGCCCACAAGTTGCGCTGATCTTATCTCTACCTATTAGGCTTACCTATACCCCTCAATCCTATCAAGTCCCATGTACTCATCCAGAACTCTCTTAAAAGACCCCAGCGAGTTCGCCTCTACCACCACCGACGGCAGCCGATTCCACTCACCCACCACCCTCTGAGTGAAAAACTTACCCCTAACATCTCACTGTACTTGCTTCCTAGCATCTTAAACCTGTGTCCTCTCGTAGCGAGCATTTCAGCCCTGGGAAATAGCCTCTGAGA
Organism: Prionace glauca; assembly: GCA_037974335.1. Classification (NCBI taxonomy): domain Eukaryota; kingdom Metazoa; phylum Chordata; class Chondrichthyes; order Carcharhiniformes; family Carcharhinidae; genus Prionace; species Prionace glauca. The sequence continues at coordinate 9,195,409 of CM075739.1, read as the reverse complement.
ATCCACCCATTCGATACCTCTCAACATCTTATACCCCTCTATCAGATCCCCTCTCATCTTTGCCTTGGAGAACGCTTATCCGAAGATCAGAGGCCGAATGCCTGTGACTGCTGAAATGTCCCCAACAGGAAGGGAACACTTCTGCCTGGTGATTGTTGCGTGGTACCTGTTCATCGTTGTTGTAGCCTCTGTATGAGCTTGCCGATGTGCCTTGGGCCATCCTTTCCTGCAGTGTATGAGGGAGGCAATGTTTGGTTGAGTTGTATGAGTGTGTACCGTGTACCTGGTGGCTGGTGTTCTCACGTATAATGCTGGTATCCGTGTTGATGATCCGGCGGTAGTGGGAGTGTGGGAATAGCCTTGGCGAGATGTTCATCTTCATTGATGACATGTTGAAGACTCCAGAGAAGATGTCATAGCTTCTCCGCTCCAGAAGTACAGACAGCGATCGTGTTCCTTGTTTGTGTGAAGGAAAGGAATGCAAACACACCTTAAAGCCAGCGATGACAGCCTCTGTCCAGTTTGCCAAAATTATTTTTTAATTAAATCTTGAATCGTTCCTTGGGCTCCAAATTAAAGACTATTGTTGGGTTGTTTTAATTGACGGGGGGGGGCTATGTTCCCTTTGAGCAGACTGGGATTTGGCTGCTGGAGTGCTGATGCTGAATAAAGTCACATTTGACAGAGAGAAGAAGAAACAAAAGCCACATTGTGTGAAAAAGAAAGAACCCGTTTCCAAACACTTTTGTCATTTCTTGCCCCATTCTGAAGCCGAGCCTCAGCTGCTCTTGGCAAGCTTTCCATATCAATCATCGGTCCCTGTCAGCACTTACCCCACTCAGCCTTGCAGCAATGTGTAGAAAGGGGCTTGGTAACTACGCACAGGCTTATCCCACAGACTCAAAAAGATTAAGAGCTTTAAACTGCAGACTGATTAAAGCCTGTCCTTGCCTAAAGAGGCAGCTCGAGCACATTTCTCACATAACTAGCGCCTCAACAAGGTACAATACACTTGTAAATCAAGCCTGCAGGGAATTCGAAACCAAAGTGTGGGAGAAGTGTTTACTTCAGCCAAGCTATCCAAGTGCAAACCTCGGAACTGCGGAGCTTTATAGCAGCAATTTGCATTTATATAGCACCTTTATTGCTGCAAAAACATCCAAGGTGCTTCACGGGACCTCAAAACAAGTCACGTAAAGAGACATTAGGTGACCAAAAAACTCAAAGTTGTAGGTTTTAAGGAGACGCTTAAAGCTGGAGAGGTTCTGGGAGGGACTGTCAGAACTGAAGACTCAAGGACTGCTTCTTCCCTTCTGCCATCAGATTTTCGATTGGAACTACTATATATTAAGTTGATCTTTCTCTACACCCTGGCTATGACTGTAACATTCTGCTCTCCCTCGTTTCTTTCTCCCCATGTACGCTATGAGTTGAACAGAGGGATCTGGGAATACAGGTACAGAATTCCCTAAAAGTGACGTCACAGTGGATAGAGTCATAAAGAGTGCTTTTGGTACAATGGCCTTTATAAATCGGAGTATCGAGTATAAAAGTTGGAGTGTTACGGTGAGGTTATATAAGGCATTGGTGAGGCCAAATTTAGAGTATTGTGTACAGTTTTGGTCACCTAGTTACAGGAAGGATGTAAATGAGGTTGAAAGAGTGCAGAGAAGGTTCACAAGGATGTTGCCGGGACTTGAGAAGCTGAGTTACAGAGAAAGATTGAATAGGTTAGGACTTTATTCCCTGGAGTGTAGAAGAATGAGGGGAGATCTGATAGAGGTGTATAAGGTTTTGATGGGTATAGATGAGTGAATGCAAGCAGGCTTTTTCCACTGAGGCGAGGGGAGAAAAAAACCAGAGGGCATGGGTTAAGGGTGAAAGGAGAAAAGTTTAAAGGGAATATTAGTGGGGGGCTTCTTCACACAGAGAGTGGTGGGAGTGTGGAATGAGCTGCCGGATAAAGTGGTAAATGCGGGGTCACTTTTAACATTTAAGAAAAACTTGGACGGGTTCATGGATGAGAGGGGTGTGGAGGGATATGGTCCAAGTGCAGGTCAGTGGGACTAGGCTGAAAATGGTTTGGCAAAAGGCCTGTTTCTGAGCTGTAATTTTCTATGGTTCTATGAGCAGTACAGCGCGCAAGAAACAATACTTTTCACCATGACGATAATAAGTCAAATCAAAAAGGACAATGATTATCAATGAGAGCATGATGAACATGGGGAAACACGAGAAACATAATTGAAGGAATGCTAAGATCGTAAGAGGGTTGTAGGGCTGGAGATGATTAACATATGAGCCCATGTGTTAATCCCCACATTTACCAGCAGGAACTGTGCGGGACATGGGTAGAAAAGATTTTTAATACTTTTTTTCTGTCCTCTACACAGTAGGTTAGTGAAATGGTTTTGCCAATCTCAGTGGTAATTGCGTTGCTGTTTCTTGCTCTACATTACCACTACCACTGCCCTCTCTTTCATTGTTCAACTGGCTTCTCTTCCTGTAGCTCTTGCTGTTCTTCCCTTTCAGGTAATGGATGAGATGTACATAGAACATAGAACATTCCAGCGCAGTCCAGGCCCTTCGGCCCTTGACGTTGCGCCAACCAGTGGAACCAATCTAATGACCCTCTAACCTAAACTATTCCAATGTTATCCATATGACTATCCACTGACCATTTGAACACCCTTAAAGTTGGCGAGTCCACAACTGCTGCAGGCAGGGCATTCCACGTCCTTACTACCCTCTGAGTAAAGAACCTACCTCTGACATCCGTCCTATAATTACCACCCCTTAATTTAAAGCTATGTCCCCTCGTGTTAGCCATCACCGTCCGAGGAAAAAGGCTCTCACTGTCCACCCTATCTAACCCTCTGATCATCTTGTATGCCTCAATTAGGTCACCTCTTAACCTTCTTCTCTCCAATGAAGATAACCTCAAGTCCCTCAGCCTTTCGTCGTAAGACCTTCCCACCATACCAGGCAACATCCTGGTAAACCTCCTCTGCACCCTTTCCAATGCCTCCACATCTTTCTTATAATGCGGCGACCAGAACTGTACGCAATACTCCAAGTGCGGCCACACCAGAGTTTTGTACAGTTGCAACATGACCTCACGGCTCCGAAATTCAATCCCTCTACCAATAAAAGCTAACACACCGTACGCCTTCTTAACAGCCTTATCAACCTGGGTACCAACTTTCAGGGAGCTATGCACATGTACCCCGAGATCTCTCTGCTCGTCAACACTACTAAGAGTCCTTCCATTAGCCCAATATTCTGTACTCCTGTTACTCTTACCAAAGTGAATCACCTCACACTTTTCCGTATTAAACTCCATTTGCCACCTCTCGGCCCAGCTCTGCAGCTTATCTATGTCCCTCTGCAAACTGTAACATCCATCCTCACTGTCTACAACTCCTCCGACTTTGGTGTCATCAGCAAATTTACTAATCCATCCTTCTACACTCTCATCTAGGTCATGTGGTGGAGAATGGAGATGACAGTGATTGCAGACTGCATTGTCAGGATGGAGGTTGCAGGGGTAATTTTGTCTCTCTGTGTTCCCTCCCAAATCATTTATGATTCATTCAGTAGTAAAGGCAGTAATCCTAGTACCAGACAGATCAGAAAGAAACAAGACAGAGAGCAAGGGAAGCCCAAATTAAACTGCATTTATTTCAGTGCAAGAGGTCTGACAGGCCAGGCAGATGAACTCAGAACATGGATGGGTATGTGGGATGGGGATATTATAGCAATTACTGAAACATGGCGAAGGGAGGGCCAGGACTGGCAGTTCAAAGTTCCTGGGTACAGATGCTATTGGAAAGATAGATCAAGAGGTAAGAGAGGAGGGGGAAGTTACACTTTTGTTTAGGGAAAGCATCATGGCCATACTGAGAGGGGATATATCCAAAGGTTTGGCCATTGAGTCTATACGTGTAGAACTGAGAAATAAGAAGGGGGAAATCACTTTGATAGGGCTGTACTGTAGGCTCCCAAATAGTCAGCGGGAAATTGAGGAGCAAATATGTAACGAGATTACAGACAGCTCCAAGAAAAATAGGGTGGCAATAGTCAGAGATTTTAACTTTCCCAACATTGACTGGGACAGCCAATTAGGGTGTCGGATGAAGAGAAATTTGTTGAGTGTGTTCAGGAGGGATTTCTCATTCAGTATCTGGATGACGCGACCAGAGAGGGGGAAAAACTTGACCTCCTCTCGGAAAATAAGGAAGGGCAGGTGACAGAAGTGTTAGTGACTGATCATTTTGGGACAAGTGGCCATAATCCTATTAGTTTTGAGATGGCGATGGGGAATGATAGGACTGGCCCAAAAGGTAATATTCTAAATTGGGGCAAGGCCAATTTTGATGGTATCAGGCAGGAACTTTCAAAAGTTAATTAGGGAAGGAAAAGGGTGTCTGGTAAGTGGGAGGCTTTCAAAAGCGTGTTAACCAGGGTTCAGAGTAAACACATTCCTCTTAGAGCGAAGGGCAAAACTGGCAGAAGTAGGGAACCCTGGATGACCCAGGATATTGAGGCCCTGGACAAGAAGAAGAAAGAGGTACATGACATGCATAGGCCGCTGGGATCAAGTGAAGCCTTTGAAGAGCATAGGGGGTGTAGGAGTACAGTTAAGAGAGAAATCAGGAGGGCAAAAAGGGGACATGAGATTGTTTTGGCAGATAAGGCAAAGGAGGATCCAAAGAGCTTCTACAAATACATAAAGGACAAAAGAGTAATAAGGGAGAGAGTAGGGCCTCTTAAGAGTCAACAAGGTCATCAATATGCAGATCCACAAGAGATGGGTGAGATCCTAAATGAATATATTTATCTACTGTTGAGAAAAGCATGGATGTTAGGGAACTTGGGGAAATAATAGTGATGTCTTGATGTGTATACATATTACAGAGAAGGAGGTGCTGGAAGTCTTAAAGCACATCAAGGTAGATAAAACGCCAGGACCTGATGAAGTGTATCCCAGGACATTGTGGGAGTTGAGGGAGGAAATTGCAGGTTCCCTAGCCAAGATATCTGAATCATCGATAGGCACGGGTGAAGATCGGAGAGTGGCAAATGTTGTGCCTTTGTTTAAAAAGGGCTAAAGAAACAAAGAACAAAGAACAACCCAGCACGGGAAACAGGCCCTTCGGCCCAACAAGCCCGCGCCGCCACATCACCCTACACCTATTCTACCCTGCATGTCTATGAATGGAACCCTACTCAGTCAGATTCAGGGAAGAAATAGTGTCAATTTGGTAAAAACCGATTAGCCTGAGATTCCCTGAGCTGCAGGGAAAAGCCTGGGAACTACAGGCCAGTGAGCCTCACATCTGTGATGGGTAAATTGTTGGAAGGTATTTTGAGAGACAGGATCTACAGGTATTTGTAGCTCTTACTCAGTTAATGGTTGGGTGCTGGGGAGAGTTACAGAACAAAGAGATCCAGGGGTACATGTTCATAGCTCCTTGAAAGTGGAGTCACAGGTGGACAGAGTGGTGAAGAAGGCATTCTGCATGCTTGGTTTCATTGGTCAGAACATTGAATATAGGAGTTGGGATGTCTTGTTGAAATTGTACAAGACATTGGTCAGGCCACACTTAAAATACTGTGTACAGTTCTGGTCACCCTATTATAGAAAGGATATTATTAAACTAGAAAGAGTGCAGAGATGATTTACTAGGATGCTACCAGGACTTGATGGATTGAGTTATAAAGGGAGGCTGATTAGACTGGGATTTTTTTCTCTGGAGTGTAGGAGGCTGAGGAGTGGCCATATAGAGGTCTATAAAATACTGAGGGGCATAGACAAAAGTAGATAGTAAATATCTTTTCCTAAAGGTAAGGGAGTCTAAAACTAGACAGCATAGGTTTAAGGTGAAAGGGGAGAAATACAAAAGTGTCCAGAGGGGCAATTTTTTCACACAGAGAGTGGTGAGTGTCTGGAACAAGTTGCCAGAGGTAGTAATAGAGGCGGGTACAATTTTATCTTTTAAAAAGCATTTAGACAGTTACATGGGTACGATGGGTATAGAGGGATATGGGCCAAATACGGGCAATTGGGATTAGTTTAGGGGTTTAAAAAAAAAGGCGGCATGGACAAGTTGGGCTGAAGGGCCTGTTTCCATGCTGTAAACCTCTATGACTCTATTTCCACATTAGTTTGTTACAATCAAATCATTAACCTATCCCTCTCCCCTCTTCTCTACTGTCCTTTTCCCCAATCTCCTGACTAACTTCAATAAGCTTCAGTTCACCCACAGCTCTGATCTGAATCTTAACTTGCACTGAGTCCCAGCACGTTTGCTCGCAGACCGCTAACACCTATATTTAACATTCCCCTCGCTGTTTCATGGCCTCACCCCTCCCTATATCTGTCATCTCCTCCAAGTCTTCATCCCTTCCCAAACTTCCCATTTCTCTTTCTAGCCTCTTCCTGCAACCCCTTCCCAACTTCCCCAGCACTCTTACCTTTTCATCCTCCCATTGGTAGCTATACCTTCAGCTGTCTGCACTCCACACACTCTGGAATTCTCTCCCTGAACCTGCCTGCCTCAACCTCTCTGTTCCCCAAAAATCCATTTCTTTTAAGATTGAGATAAAGAATTGTCTACTTACTTCTGTCCCTATCTACTGGATATTAGCAGGTGACACTATTTGTCCCTCTCTGTTTCTTCCTTTCTCTCTCTCTGGCTATCTCTGTTATTCTAATTGTTCTGCCATTCTCAATTTCTGCCACTATCCTGCTGTGTTTCCCTCACATGGGTTTGTTTGCTGGTAACCACTCTGAGACTAAGCCAAGAATGAGAACATTGCTGTAAATATTCCAGTTCCCTTTCTGCAGCTGCAGAGTTAGAATAAATAACCCTACAGTGCAGAAAGAGGCCCTTCGGCCCATCGAGTCTGCACCGATCACAATCCCACCCAGGTCCTACCCCCCATATCCCTACATATTATACCCACTAATCCCTCTAACCTACACATCCCTGGACACTAAGGGGCAATTTTAATCTTGGCCAATCAACCTAACTCGCACATCTTTGGACTGTGGGAGGAAACCAGTGGAAACCCACGCAGACACGAGGAGAATGTGCAAACTCCACACAGACAGTGACCCGAGCCGGGAATCGAATCCAGGACCTTGGAGCTGTGAAGCGGCAGTGCTAACCCACTGTGCTACCAGCATCTAACAGCCAGGTGGAGTGTGCGGTGAACCTGAGCTGGGGTTAAAATCAAAGCACTTTTACAGGAGAAAGATTTCCCTTCCCTCCTGCAGATGATAATACAGAACTCGATGTGAGTTGTATAGACAGATGATCTGAAGTGAGCTTTTGAATAAAATCATAGAGGGGATAATGTTAATGATGTAATTTGGCTTTCTTTCCTCTCTTCCCTGTCAATGTTTAGCAAGGAGACTGCTGGGTCAGAGCAGAGAGGAAGATGGTATCTCTTCTTTTAAAAGCAGGTTCAACCTGAACTTTGACCCTGCCTCCCTGACGGACAGACGATCCCATGTGTTTCTCGCCCCACCCCAGGTCATGTTCTCACGATCTCCAGTGTTTTAAGCTTCACCATTCCTCCCAGATGTATTTCAAATGACATTTTCTTGGCCCTGATATTTTGAACTTTTCCACAACTTGGCCACCGCTGAGCAACGCCCTTTAACCTTTTCAGAGTTGCGCCTGGGCTGGGAGTGAAAGGATGTCCTCTGACAGTTTAGAAAACATCCTCAGGAACTGACTGCTCCGAGTGTAACAACTGCTATTCGACACACGTTGAGCCATTGGAGCGGCACAGTAGCACAGTGGGTTAGCACTGCTGCTTCACAGCTCTGGGGACTTGGGTTCGATTCCCGGCTCGGGTCATTGTCTGTGTGGAGTTTGCACATTCTCCTCATGTCTGCGTGGGTTTCCTCCAGTTTCCTCCCACAGTCCAAAGATGTGCGGGTTAGGTTGATTGGCCATGCTAAGAAATTGCCTCTTAGTGTCCAGGGATGTGTAGGTTAGAGGGATTAGTGGGTATAATATGTAGGGATATGGGGGTAGGGCCTGGGTGGGATTGTGTTCGGTGCAGACTCGAAGGGCCTCTTTTTGCACTGTAGGGTTCTATGACACACTTGCTGACCAGCTGAGAGGGGTTAGCGCTCACTCCAGTCAGTGCTGTGCATTGATAGAATTAATTATTGAAGAAATATACAAATTAGAAAGGATTCATTTTCAGAATAAAGGCTTGCTATCTGCCAAAACAAACTGTGAGGCTGTGTGTGAATATCTATGAGCGCATACCTGTAAGCATGGCAACTAGGGGATCTTCACAGTAACTTCATTGCTGTGTTAATCATAGAACCCTACAGTGCAGAAAGAGGCCCTTCGGCCCATTGAGTCTGCACCAAACACAATCCCACCCAGGTCCTATCCCCATATCCCTACATATTATACCCACTAATCCCTCTAACCTACGCATCCCTGGACACTAAGGGGCAATTTCTTAGCATGGCCAATCAACCTAACCCGCACACCTTTGGACTGTGGGAGGAAACCGGAGGAAACCCATGAAGACACGAGGAGAATGTGCAAACTTCACACAGACAGTGACCCGAGCCGGGAATCGAACCCAGGTCCCTGGAGCTGTGAAGCAGCAGTGCTAACCCACTGTGCTACCGTGCCACCCAATGTAAGCCTACTTGTGAGACTAATATAAATGAATGAAAAGAAATAAATAGATAATTTAGTATTGCTTAATCTAACCTAACCGCACATCTTTGGACTGTGGAAGGAAAGTGGGACATGCAGAGGAAACCCACACAGACATGGGGAGAACATGCAAACTCCATACAGTCATGCGAGGCCAGAATTGAATCTGGGTCTCTGGCGCTGTGAGGGTGCAATGCTAACACTGTGCTAACACTGTGCCACTCCATTTTATCTCTCTACTGTGTTGTGACATATTTCATGTATCAGGTGAAGGAAGGAGAGGGTCAACTCTTGTCCATGTTAAGATAATGATACTTGTATAAAGAAGGTCACAGTGAGGGCAACAGATAAAGGAAACAAAGAACAGTACAGCTGAGGAACAAGCCCTTCAGCCTTCCAAGCCTGCGCTGATCATGCTGTCCTATCTAAACCAACCACTTGTATCCCTCTATTCCCCATTTGTTCGTCTGCCTAACAAGATAACTCTTAAATGTGGCTAATGTAACTGCCTCAACCACCTCACTTGGCAGTGCATTCCAGGCCCCCACCACCCTCTGTGTAAATAAACATCCCCGCACATCTCCACTAAACCTTTCCCTCTTATCTCGAACTTGTGTCCCCTTGTCATTGTCATTTCCGGCCTGGGAAAAACCTTCTAACTGTTCACGCGATCTATACTTCTCATTATTTTATCAACTTCTATCCAGTCACCCCCAGAGCCTCTGTCTTTCCAGGGAGAACAATCCCAGTTTATTCAATCTCTCCTCATATCCTCCATACCAGGCAACATCCTGGTAAATCTTTTCTGTACCCTCTCCAAAGCCTCCACATCCTTCTGGTAGTGTGGCGACCAGAACTGGACACAATATTCCAAATGTGGCCGAACCAACATTTTAAACAACATAATTTGCTCATGTTTAGTCTCAATGCCCCTACCGATGAAGGCAAGCTTACCGTATACTTTCTTCACCACCTTTTCCACCTGTGCTGCCACTTTTAAGGATCTGTGGACCTGTACTCCCAGATCTCTCTCAGTGTCAACGCTCCTGATTTTTCTGCCATTTATTGTATAGCTCCTACCTGAATTGGATCGACCAAAATGCATCACCTTGCATTTATCCGGATTAAATTCTGTCTGCCATTTCTCTGCCCAGTTTTCCTGCTGTATTCTCCGACAATCTTCAAGACTATCCGCAACTCTGCCAATCTTAGTTTCATTCGCAAACTTGTTAATCATATCAGCTACATTTCAAGTCATTTATATATATTACAAAGAGCAGAGGTCCCAGTGCTGATCCCAGCGGAACACAGTTACAGACCTCCATTCAGAAAATCACCCTTCCACCCTCTGCCTTTTATGGCCAAGCCAGTTCTGAATCCTTCTAGCTAGTTCACCGCTGACCCCATGAGATTTAATCTTTTGCACCAGCTTGCCATGAGGGACCTTGTCAAATACCTTACCAAAGTCCATGAAGACGACATCCACGGAAGGTACCATTTTAAGTCGAAGATTCCTCCTCCATGACCAAGAATTAGAAAGTGCTGTTGATTGATGGCACAGTGATGTCTTTTCCCAGGATTCATCACTGTTGGTACAGAGTATGAAACATGGCTGACCTGGTGCCTGCTGGTTCAGGGGTCAGAGGTCAGTTACAATGATCTGCTGTTATCCCAGCCACAATCCATGAATCCTGCAGAGATTAGAAAGCAAATTCTGGACCCCAATCCCCAGCCAATGTGACTCGGTTTCAATGTTTAGAACATAGAAAAACTACAGCACAAACAGGCCCTTCGGCCCATAAGTTGCACCAATGATATCCCTACCTACCAGGCCTATCTATAACCCTCAATCCCATTAAGTCCCATGTATTCATCCAGAAGTCTCTTAAAAGTCCCGATCGAATTTGCCTCCACCACCACCGACGGCAGCCGATTCCATTCACCCACCACCCTCTGAATGAAAAACTTACCCCTAACATCTCCTCTGTACCTGCTCCCCAGCACCTTAAACCTGTGTCCTCTCGTAGTGACCATTTCAGCCCTGGGAAATAGCCTCCGAGAATCCACCCTATCTATTCCTCTCAACAGTGAGTTTAATATGGAGATAATCTCCACTCTCCTTCAAACCTCCTTCACTCAGATCTTCTCTTCAAACCTACATCTTGGATGGATTTTAAGGCAGGATTTGGAGATAGGAATGGGGAAGAAAGGGTGGATAGAGATGAGGAGGAATTTCTTCAGCCAGAGAGTGGTGAATCTGTGGAACTCTTTGCCACAGAAGGCTGTGGAGACCATATCATTGAGTGTCTTTAAGACAGAGATAGATAGGTTCTTGATTAATAAGGAGATCAGGGAAAAGGCAGGAAAATGGGAATGAGAAAAATATCAGCCATGATTGGATGGTGGAGCAGATTCGATGGGCCGAATGGCCTATAATTCTACCCCTATGTCTTATGGTCTTATGAACAGGGAAAGGTGACCTCAGCTGCCAACTCGCCTGCCAGAGAAATGTGCCTTAGGTACAAGTGTGTATAACAGGAAAATTGCTCTGTTCAGCACTTCATACAGTATCTTCCAGCGGGTAAGGCAATCCTAACTTAGCTTTAATCCCTTGCTGATGTTGGAAAGGGTTATTGTAAAAGTCAGCTTGTTTCCAGGAGCAGTCGTATCTTCAAGCTAGCTGGAAGGCTTATTGGGTTGAATAGATATGATGTGGAGATGCCGGCGTTGGACTGGGGTAAACACAGTAAGAAGTTTCCACACACCTGATGTACAAAGAACAAAGAACAACACAGCATGGGAAACAGGCCCTTCGGCCCAACGAGCCCACGCCGCCGTCCCATTGTCTCAGTAACCTATTCATGATTTTAGTCTACGCCTAATGTGCGAGGATCAGGGAGGTCCAATATAGGGACAATTTGTTACCCAATCTTTGGGATGTGGGAGGAAACCGGAGCACCCGGAGGAAACCCACACAACCACGGGGAGAATGCGCAAACTCCCACAGACACAGGCCCAAATCCATGTGTCCGCACAGCAACAGAGATAGTCTCTGAGCTGTCATGTTGCCCTTGAGATGGTCCAGTTTAAGCACACTAACGACATGAAGCAATAGGCAACTCCCGAAGCAACATCCAAGAGCAGCCCACTACAACCTACCGCACTGGTCAACAAGGTGGACTTAAATGCCTGTGGAGACAAAAAATTCATTATGTAGGGACACTGTTTCCAAAAGCTTGTGGGATTACTATCAAATAAACTGGTTGGACCTTAACATGGTGTTGTGAGACTTCTTACTGGGTTGAATAGATCAATGGCCTTCACACATTGAGTCAGCACCTGTACTGTTATGGGGAGGAACATTCAGCCTCAAGTACAATCACTTTTAGAACCATAGAAAATTACAGCTCAGAAACAGACCTTTTGGCCCTTCTTGTCTGTGCTGAACCATTTTCTGCCTAGTTCCACTGACCTGCACTTGGACCATATCCCTCCACACCCCTCTCATCCATGAACCCATCCAAGTTTTTCTTAAATGTTAAAAGTGACCCTGCATTTATCCAGCAGCTCATTCCACACTCCCACCACTCTCTGTGTGAAGAATCCCCCCCTAATATTCCCTTTAAACTTCTCTCCTTTCACCCTTAACCCATGCCCTCTGGTTTTTTTCTCCCCTAGCCTCAGTGGAAAAAGCCTGCTTGCATTCACTCTATCCATACCCATCAAATCTCCCCTCATTCTTCTACACTCCAGGGAATAAAGTCCTAACCTATTCAATCTCTCTCTGTAATTCAGCTTCTCAAGTTCTGGCAACATCCTTGTGAACCTTCTCTGCACTCTTTCAACCTTATTTACATCCTTCCTGTAACTAGGTGACCAAAATTGTACACAATACTCTAAATTCGGCCTCACCAATGCCTTATACAACCTTCCCATAACACTCCAACTTTTATACTCGATACTCCGATTTATAAAGGCCAATGTACTAAAAGCAATCTTTACAACTGTATCCACCTGTGACGTCACTTTTAAGGAATTCTGTACCTGTATTCCCAGATCCCTTTGTTCAACTGCACTCTTCAGAGTCCTGCCATTTACCCTGTACGTTCTACTTTGGTTTGTCCTTCCAAAGTGCAATACCTCACACTTGTCTGCATTAAATCCCATTTGCCATTTCTCAGCCCATTTTTCTAGCTGGTCCAAATCCCTCTGCAAGCTTTGAGAACCTTCCTCACTGTCCACTACACCTCCAATCTTTGTATCATCAGCAGGAAAGCATGACCTTCAGAATGACCCCCACTTCATCAATGTTGGCCACGTGCCCCAGCTCCGCTCTGAACAACCAGACCACTTCTACAGTTTGCACCATCATTCCGCCTGTTATGGTGAGCTCCATCTCTTTAAGTGCTGCTGTGTCACTGAATTACTCCCCTGTCCCCAGGCGGGAAGACTATCCATCCAGTTTGCCAGTAAACGATGCAAATTAGAGAGAGGGACCCTCCCCATCAGTCACAGAATTAAACAAGCCTGCATCACGGATCAGAAAAAAACCCCAAATATTTGTCTGTCTTAGGGCTCTGTAATACAGAAGCTTTACCAGTTGGCATACAATATCTTCTTCCTGGTACCAGAGAAGGGTAGGGGTGAGGTCTAATACAAGGAAGACTATTGTAAACAACAAAGGAACCCAGAAACAGAACTAACAGAAGCAGCTGTGTGTGTATACAGTGTGCTGGGAGACTGTGTGGTAACAAAGGCTGGAAACGTCTCTTGAGTTTATTGGAAGTACAAGGAAGGTACGATTACATTTACCAAAGGAAAAATGATCTTACTACCATTTATTATTGACTCTCACCCAGTCATTACATACAGATTTGAACACACTGAGTTCTGTCCATTATTCCGGAGAGGAAACCAAGTTAATGTATGGTTTCAATGCCAAGAATGGAGACAATCCCTGAGGAAAATTAATCTTTTGCTGAGGTGGAGCTCCCTTTAAATTATGAGCAGCTCGTTCCAAATGAAAAATAAAGAACTTGCATCCCAGAAGGAGGAAACAGTTTGGACTGGTATTATTATTATTCCATTGTTTTTGCTGTTTTTTTTATATACAAACTGCCAGCTCATCCAGCAGGTCTGTAACACTCTCAGGATGCTCAAAATATTCCAACTAAACGGAACCTTTCACCAACTCCAGGTTTCCCAAAGCATTTTTACACAGAATTATATAAGATCAGAAGAAATAGGAACAGGAGAAGGCTATTCAGCCCTTCAATATAGCTCTGCTATCCAATAAGATCATGGGCTGATCGAACAGTCAACTTTTCTTGCGCTATATCCATAACCCTTAATTCCTCTACTAATCCCAGCCTTGCAAATGTTCAAGCACTCGACCTCCACAGCTTCCTGGAGTAAAGAATACACAAGATGTATCACTCTTGGGGTGGCACGGTGGCACACAATGCTGCCTCACAGTACCAGGGACCCAGGTTCCATTCTGCTGTCAATGTGGATTGTCCATGTTAAACTCCCCCCAAGTGTCCAAGGATGTGTAGGTTAGGAGGATTAGTGGGGTAACTGGTACGAGGATAGGGTAAGGAGTGGACCTGTGTTCTGTCAGAGTTGTTGCAGACTCAATGGGCTGAATGGCACCATAGTGATTCTATGATTCTTTGAGTGAACATAAGAAATAGGAGCAGGAGTCAGCCATCTACCCCCTCGAGCCTGTCCCGCCATTCAGTAAGATCATGGCTGATCTGAAGTGGATCAGTTCCACTTTCCCGCTTTCTCCCTTAACTTCCCTGTCTATCAGAAACCTATCTACCCGTGACTTAAATATATTCAGTGAGGTAGCCTCCACCACTTCAATGGGCAGAGAATTCCAGAAATTCACCACCCTTTCAGTGAAGAAGTTCCTCCTCAACTCCGATCTAAACTGCTCCCCCCTTATCTTGAGGCTGTGCCCTCTAGTCCTGCTATCCTTTCTAAGCGGGAAGAATCTCTCTACCTCTACCCTATCAAGCTCAGTACATGGTAGGAATGAACTGGAATCCCTGCAGGAATTCAGAAGGCTCACTGTCGCTTTTCTTTCTTGTGTGAAACTATAAACCTGTGGCTGGAATTTCCGTGGAATGTTCACGCAGATCCGTGTGAAAGAATGGGGGTAAATAACTGGGAAACCCCAGATCCAGCTGTGGACACCAGTTCTCCAGGATTTTACTGCGTTCCGTCAAAGATTTTCAAGTTTGCTGATGGCACGACCGCAGTGGATCTCCAACAATGACGAGACAGAGTACAGGAATGAGATGGAGAATCTGGTGAACTGGTGCAGCGACAATAATCTCTCCCTCAATGTTAACAAAATGAAACAGGCTGTCATCGACTTCAGGAAGCATAAAGGAGAACATGAACCTGTCTACATCAACGGGGACAAAGTAGAAAGGGTCGAGAGCTTCATGTTTTTAGGTGTCCAGATCACCAACAACCTGTCCTGGTCCCCCCATAATGGCACTATAGTTAAGAAAGACCCACCAACGCCTCTACTTTCTCAGAAAACTAAGGAAAATTGACATGTCAGCTACAACTCTCACTAACATTTACTGGTGCACCATAAAAAGCATTCTTTCTGGTTGTATCACAGCTTGGTATGGGCTCCTGCTCTGCCCAAGACCGCAAGAAAGTACAAAAGGTTGTGAATGTAGCCCAATCCATCACACAAACCAGCCTCCCATCCATTGACTCTGTCTACACTTCCCGCTGCCTCGGCAATGCAGCCGGTATAATTGAGGATCCCCACACACCCCGGACATTCTCTCTTCCACCTTCTTCCATCTGGAAAAAGATATAAAAGTCTGAGGTCACGTACCAACCAACTCAAGAACAGCTTCTTCCCTGCTGCCATCAGACTTTTGAATGGACCTACCTTGCATTAAGTTGATCTTTCTCTTCACCCTAGCTGTAACTGTAACACTTCACTCTGCACTGTCTTGTCTCCTTCTCTATGAACGGTATGCTTTGTCTGTCTCACCTGCAAGAAACAATGCTTTTCACTGTATGCTAATACATGAGACAATAATAAATCAAACCAAGTCACAGAGTAAGAGATTAGGAGCCTCCATTAAAATTTAATTTTAATTCGCTTCGCTAAGTGGCAGACTAGTAAAAGGATGTTTCTTTACAAAAGTGGAAGTATTTGCTGATTATTGCACTGTAGGGATTCTATGATTCCATAATTGCCCCTTGGTGTATAGGTTAACAGAATGAGTGGGGTAAATGTGCAGGGTTACGGGGGTAGGGTGAGGGAGTTCAGTCCTATTCAAAATTCATAGCTAATAAAGCAGACCACGTTCACATACAGAAAGGTCTCAGTGATCATAGAACATAGAACATTCCAGCGCAGTACAGGCCCTTTGGCCCTCGATGTTGCGCCGACCAGTGGAACCAATCTAATGACCCTCTAACCTAAACTATTCCAGTGTTGTCCATATGCCTATCCACTGACCATTTGAACACCCTTAAAGTTGGTGAGTCCAGAACTGCTGCAGGCAGGGCATTCCACGCCCTTACTATCCTCTGAGTAAAGAACCTATCTCTGACATCCCTCCTATAATTACCACCCCTTAATTTAAAGCTATGTCCCCTCGTGTTAGCCATCACCATCCGAGGAAAAAGGCTCTCACTGTCCACCCTATCTAACCCTCTATCATCTTGTATGCCTCAATTAGGTCACCTCATAACCTTCTTCTCTCTAATGAAAATAACCTCAAGTCCCTCAGCCTTTCCCCATAAGACCTTCCCACCATACCAGGCAACATCCTGGTAAACCTCCACTGCACCCTTTCCAATGCCTCCACATCCTTCTTATAATGCGGCGACCAGAACTGTACACAATACTCCAAGTGCGGCCGCACCAGAGTTTTGTACAGTTGTAACATAACCTCACGGCTCCGAAATTCAATCCTTCTACCAATAAAAGCTAACACACCTTCTTAATAGCCCTATTAATCTAGTCCAAAGATGTGTGGATTAGGTTGATTGGCTGTGCTAAAATTGCCCCTTAGTGTCCTGAGATGCTTAGGTGAGAGGGATTAGCAGGTAAAATGTGTAGGGATATGGGGCTAGGGCCTGGGTGGGATTGTGTTCGGTGCAAACTCGATGGGCCGAAGGGCCTCTTTCTGCACTGTAGGGTTCTATGATTCTACGACAAGCTCAGCAGGTGAATGGAAACATCAGCACCTACAAGTTCCCCTCCAACCCCATCACCATCCCAATTTGGAAATATTCCTTTCATTGTCGCTGGGTCAAAATCCTGGAACTCCCTCCCTAACAGCACTGTGGGTGTATCTACCCCACATGGGCTGCAGTGGTTCATAAAGGGGGCTCACCACCACCTTCCCAAGGGCAACTAATGATGGGCAATAAATACTGGCCTTAGGGGTGAATAAAATGTAAAAATGTCATAAAATCATAGAGGCAAAAAGAGACCTATCGAGTGTGCACCAACTCTCCAAGGGAGCATCTAACCCAGGCCCACCCCCCGTAAGCTGCACACTTATCCCACTATTCAATTACCGAGGGGCAATTTAACACTGCCAATCCACCTAACCTGCAAGTCCTTAGAGTCAATTTAGACGAGGGACTGAAAAGAATGAAGTGAGGCCCAAAGGGTTTAAGGCAGTGGTTCCCAGTCACTGGCACTCTCATGTACATGGCCTCATCAAACCACTGGACAAGTAGTTTCTCTCTACTAGACGTAATGTGACATTCAAAAAGTAGATACACCCACAGTGCTGTTAGGGAGGGAGTTCCAGGATTTTGACCCAGCGACAGTGAAAGGAATATTTCCAAGTTGGGATGATGATGGGGTTGGAGGGGAACTTGTAGGTGCTGATGTTTCCATGGACCTACTGGGCTTGTCGTAGAATCATAGAACCCTACAGTGCAGAAAGAGGCCCTTCGGTCCATCGAGTCTGCACCAAACACAATCCCACCCAGGCCCTATCCCCATATCTCTACATATTATACCTGCTAATCCCTCTAACCTACACATCTCAGGACACCAAGGGGCAATTTTGTCACGGCCAATCAACCTAACCCACACATCTTTGGACTGTGGGAGGAAACTGGAGCACCCGGAGGAAACCCACACAGATACAAGGAGAATGTGCAAAATCCACACAGACAGTGACCTGAGCCGGGAATCGAACCCAGGTCCTTGGAGCTGTGAAGCAGCAGTGCAAACCACTATGCTACTGTGCCACCCTTGTCCACCTAGATGGTAGAGGTTGTGGATTCGGAAGGTGCTGCCTAAGGAACCTTGATTAGTTGCTGCAGTGCATCTTGGAAATGGTGCACACTGCTGCCACTGTGAGATGCATTTTGGTAGATCTAATGCAGGGGGGAGCTATACAATAAATGGCAGAGCCATCAGGAGTGTAGACACACAGAGGGACCTGTCCTCTTCCCAACTGCTTCTGTGTGCATACTCTCTCACCAGTTAGCATAGCAACAATCCCGAGATGTTAGCACAAAATAATTTTTTGATTGAAAGCGGGGATGGAAAGATCTTTCATTTCTCGTTCCCCGAAATCGCTCCAAATTCTGAGTCTGAATCCCAAATTCATCAGTCGGTGGATCCATTAGATTTTACACTGCTTTGCCTGAACCTGAATGACTTATCCCATTATTGGCAGGTTTTTTATTTGAAACACATTAACGTGCCCACAACAGGTTTCATTTTCAGCGCTTTGAATGCGCTTTGTACTATCCCAGCGGAAACTCTTTGGAAACAAATTCCGGGTGGGCTATGTACACTCTCATGAGGTGAGGTGTGTGCACAAGTTCCCTGTGTATTGATGATGGAAATGATGGTGGTTTGTGTTGGACAGAGATTTTAGAATATACCACCTCGCCCACCACAGAATCGACGCGGGCCAGTGTCCAACAATGGAAATTTCCATTCACACCCAGTGGGAATTTCCAGTCTCGTGCAAGCGAGGCTGTAAAATTCCCGTGTTTCCAACAAGTTTTCCAATATGGAGCTGTGAAACTAGAGAGAACTAGTTTCTCTCTGCGTTACATCAAATATAATTTACATCATTGATTTCTCTTTTCACTGCCTGAAACAAGTTATCCCAGGTAGAGAGAGTATAGAGACTTCATTTCAAATATCTGCTAAACATTACAAACTACCTCCGTGAAGCAAAGGAGAGCCTGATTGAGGTGGTGTGTGACAGAGTTACACTTAGGCATCATAAATTGACAAAAAGAAACATTTTGACACAAAAGCGGCAATAAAATGTGACGTTGATACCATCCCCGACTCAAAACAGTCTTTGTAAAGTATGTAACCATGATCTAATATTAAATATATTGCTTTATCATTTGACACACCGTGGCGATATGTAATAGAGTGTACACAAAATAATGCCAATACAAATCGTGTGGCGTTAAAGGACGTTGTGGGAAGTTTTATGAGCATTTGATTAAAGTGGATGTACTGTGAAATTTTTTTTGTTCCATCAAGGCTGAGCGAGTGGGCGAGGACCTGGCAGATGGAGTATAACATTAGCAAGTGTGAGGTTATCCACTTTGTTAGAAATAATAGTAAGAGGGATTATTATTTAAAAGGCGAAAAGCTGCAGCATGCTACGGTGCAGAGGGACCTGGGGGTCCTTGTGCATGAGTCGCAAAAACCCAGTCTGCAGGTGCAGCAGGTGATCAAGAAGGCGAATGGGATGCTGGTCTTTATAGTGAGGGGGATAGAGTAGAGGGGGATAAAAGCAGGGAGGTCTTGCTGCAACTGTACAGGGTACTGATGAGGCCGTAGCTGGAGTATTGTGTGTAGTTTTGGTCGCCACACTTGCGGAAGGATATATTGGCCTTGGAGGGAGTGCAGAGGAGGTTCACTAGGCTGATACCAGAGATGAGGGGGTTGGACTATGAAGAGAGACTAAATAGACTGGGTCTGTACTCATTGGAGTTTAGAAGGATGAGGGGGGATCTTAGAGAGACGTATAAGATAATGAAAGGTATGGATAGGGTAGAGGTAGAGAGATTCTTCCTGCTTAGAAAGGACAGCAGGATTAGAGGGCACAGCCTCAAGATAAGTGGGGGAGCAGTTTAGATCAGAGTTGAGGAGGAACTTCTCCACTCAAAGGGTGATGAATCTCTGGAATTCTCTGCCCGTTGAAGTGGTGGAGGCTACCTCGCTGAATATATTTAAGTCACGGGTAGATAGGTTTCTGATAGACAGGGGAATTAAGGATTATGGGGAGAAAATGGGAAAGTGGAACTGATCCACTTCAGATCAGCCATGATCTTATTGAATGGGGGGGCAGGCTCGAAGGGCTAGATGGCCTACTCCTGCTCCTATTTCTTATGTTCTTATCAATGTCACTGAAAAGGTTGGGAACCTCTGATTTAAGGAGTGAATTGGAAAGCAGCCTAAGGCAGCGGTGAGGTTAAAGCAAGCCTGATGTACAAGAGGACAGAGTTCTGCAGTTATATAGAGAAAACACTGGAAAATCTCAGCGGGTCTGGCAGCATCTGTAAGGAGAGAAAAGAGCTGATGTTTCCAGTCTCAAAGCATTATACCACACACAGTTTTGCAGTTCTGAAAGAAGTTAAAGAGGCCACAAAAGGTGAGGCTATTGAGGCACTGAATGATAAAAATGTTAGTTTCCCATGTAAATCAGCAAGAACAGGTTTGTGATGGAGGGACAGAGCCTTATGCGAGTTTGGGAAGTGGGCAGTAGAATTTTTACTGTTTACGGAACACTATAGTTGGATGGCACAGTAGCGCAGTGGGTTAGCACTGCTGCTTCACAGCTCCGTGGTTCTGGGTTTGATTCCCGGCTCGGGTCACTGTCTGTGTGGAGTTTGCACATTCTCCTCGTGTCTGCGTGGGTTTCCTCCGGGTACTCCGGTTTCCACCCACAGTCCAAAGATGTGCGGGATAGGTTGATTGGCCATGCTAAGAAATTGCCCCTTAGTGTCCAGGGATGTGTAGATTAGAGGGATTAGTGGGTATAATATGTAGGGATATGGCGTTAGGGCCTGGGTGGGATTGTGGACGGTGCAGACACGATGGGCTGAAGGGCCTCTTTCTGCACTGTAGGGTTCGATGATTCTATATCAGCACCAATGTGATGGAGGCCTCGATTCAGGAGACTGAGGAATCAAAGGCAGTATTACCAGTACACGTGGAAACTGACATTCTGTCAGCAGATAATCCCCCCCAAGAGGGAGCATCAATCACAAAATCTACTTCTACTCCTCTCACCCTGTTTGGCAATCAAATTAATTCGATCAATTTAGATTAATGTAGTTGTTTAAACTTGCAATCTTCTTCATTCACTTATTCCGAATCCTCCTGTGAAATTAGTTAAATCGGAAGGAAATTAGCTCCTGATGATATTTAGAGTCAGGCAGAGTGTTTTGGTAAATAGTTTGATGGATTAGTCAGCACCAGGAAATTATCTCGAACAATGTTTCCACTGTACCTGCTTCTTCAAGTTACCTTGTGACTAATGTTGTAATGTGATATTGCCAAGATTAACATCTGTAACAGCACAAGTTTCATATGGATTTTCAAGGGCTAAGATGTAAAATCAGGACCCTCATTGTTGTTAATAGAGGGCAGCTAAGTGTTCAAATCCTTTGGCTAATCATTGATCCCTACAGTGCAGAAAGAGGCCCTTCAGCCCATCGAGTCTGCACTGAACACAATCCCACCGAGGCCCTACCCCCATATCCCTACATATTATACCCACTAATCCCTTTAACCTACGCATCCCTGGACACTAAGGGGCAATTTCTTAGCATGGCCTATCATAAGAACATAAGAAATAGGAGCAGGAGTAGGCCATCTAGCCCTTCGAGCCTGCCCCGCCATTCAATAAGGTCATGGCTGATCTGAAGTGGATCAGTTCCACTTTCCCACTTTCTCCCCATAACCCTTAATTCCCCTGTCTATCAGAAATCTATCTACCCATGACTTAAATATATTCAGCGAGGTATCCTCCACCACTTCAATGGGCAGAGAATTCCAGAGATTCACCACCCTTTGAGTGAAGAAGTTCCTCCTTCTCTCAAAGGGTGGTGAATCTCTGGACTCCGTTCTAAACTGCAACCCCCTTATCTTGAGGTTGTGCCCTCTAGTCCTGCTATCCTTTCTAAGCAGGAAGAATCTCTCTACCTCTACCCTATCCATACCTTTCATTATCTTATACGTCTCTATAAGATCCCCCCTCAGCCTTCTAAACTCCAACGAGTACAGACCCAGTCTATTTAGTCTCTCTTCACAGGCCAACCCCCTCATCTCCGGTATCAGCCAAGTGAACCTCCTCTGCACTCTCTCCAAGGCCAATATATCCTTCCGCAAGTGCGGCGACCAAAACTGCACACAGTACTCCAGCTGCGGCCTCACCAGTACCCTGTACAGTTGCAGCAAGACCTCCCTGCTTTTATATTCTATCCCCCTCGCTATAAAGGCCAACATTCCATTTGCCTTCTTGATCACCTGCTGTACCTGCAGACTGGGTTTTTGCGACTCGTACACAAGGACCCCCAGGTCCCTCTGCAGCATAGCATGCTGCAGCTTTTCGCCCTTGAAATAATATTCCATCCTACTCTTATTTCTGCCAAAGTGGATAACCAATCAAACTAACCTGCACATCTTTGGACTGGTAAACACATCACTCTCTCTGATCCACAGCCGGCAGAGGCAGGGACGTCCCAGAGTGCAGATACTCGGAGGACTGCCAGAGTTCAGGACTCTGCTGAGTCCCAGTTCGATGCTGTGTCTCTGGACTCAGCTGCTGGAGCTCCAAAGGCAAGGTTGGGAACATTGGGAAGGAATGTCAGCTTCACTCCTCGGATGGGAAGGGATTCCAAAGCCTTCTGTCCAAGGAAATGGTGTTGTCTCAGCTGTCAAAGTCAAGAACGGTTACAGACTAGTGGCTCTACAGTCTGGTTTGCAAAGATATGCTTGTTGATGCTCATCTTCTCTATTCGGGTTAACATTAATACGCACTGCCCCTCCCTGCCCTAACTTAGAGGTTCCTTCAGACCTTTTCTACTGATACTCCCACTCAGCCCACCACCCCCAGCTTCCCTTCACAGAGTCAGGGCGCCTTCAAGAAGCACAGGCCCACCACTGAAGATTTCACCCTCAGAATGGATCAAAGTGGCTTCCTTCCCCTCTCAGTGATGAGTTCCCCCCTCCAGGGGCTAAGCCTTTTATTCAATAGGCCATTCCCCCCCCCAACCCCCACAATTCCTCTGCGCCAGGTCTCTATCCCTCTGAGTTACAATCCCAGTCACCTCCAAACACCTTTGCCTGAGATGCCTGGACAGTAACCACGTCCCCACTTACCCGTTTCCCCGGCCAATCCTCACACGCAAAGGCGATCGCCCCGATACCCCACTACCTGCTGGGTCTCCAATCCCCGGAGCCCTGTAACCCGCTCCTCGCCAACTCTCCTCCGAGAGAAAGCAGAGGCCTGTGGTGAACTGCACGTCCAAACTCTCCTTGGAACTGAGCCCACCAATTTCCAGAATTTAAAAAGCTGCCGTGAATCCTGCCAACGTGGTGTCAGCCTGCAGTGGGCAAACTTTCCAGCATTGGCAGAGCGTGCTGTGGGGATGCCCGCTGCTTATATTAAAACGGGGTTCCTGATGTTCTGGCAGGGTGCCCAGAACAACCAATCCCAGAATTCCCCCTAGTGCAACTCATGTTTCCAGCCTCTTGTGATATTTTGGTCCCCATCGCCATTTCTTGCCCACTGTGTGGAAAACACACCAGGACATTGGGGTGGCACGGTAGCACAGTGGGTTGGCACTGCTGCTTCACAGCTCCAGGGTTCGATTCCCGGCTCGGGTCACTGTCTGTGTGGAGTTTGCACATTCTCCTCGTGTCTGCGTGGGTTTCCTTCGGGTGCTCCGGCTTCCTCCCACAGTCCAAAGATGTGCGGGTTATGTTTCTAGGTATCAAGGTATATGTGGTTGCGTGGGTTTCCTCCGGGCACTCCGGTTTGCTCCCACACCCCAAAGATGTGCTCTTAGGCTGATTGGTTTACCAAATTGACACTATTCTCCCCTGAATCTGGCTAAGTTAGGGGTTCCATTCGTAGACACGCAGGGTAGAATAGGTGTAGGGTGATGCGGCGGCACGGGCTCATTGGGCCGAAGGGCCTGTTTCCCGTGCTGGATTGTTCTTTGTTCTTTATGTTGATTGGCCGTGCTAAGAAATTGCCCCTTAGTGATCATAGAAATCCTACAGTGCAGAAAGAGGCCATTCAGCCCATCGAGTCTGCACCAACCACAATCCCACCCAGGCCCTACCCCCATATATTACCAACTAATCCCTCTAACCTACGCATCCCTGGGCACTAAGGGCAATTTCTTAGCACGGCCAATCAACCTAACCCGCACATCTTTGGACTGTGGGAGGAAACCGGAGCACCCGGAGGAAACCCACGCAGACACGAGGAGAATGTGCAAACTCCACACAGACAGTGACCCGAGCCGGGAATCGAACCCAGGACCCTGGAGCTGTGAAGCAGCAGTGCTGACCCACTGTGCTACCGTGCCGCACTACAGTGTCCAGGGATGTGTAGGTTAGAGGGATTAGTGGGTATAATATGTAGGGATATGGGGGTAGGGCCTGGGTGGAATTGTGTTCGGTGCAGACTCGATGGGCTGAAGGGCCTCTTTCTGCACTGTAGGGTTCGATGGGACATCCTGAAGCAGTGACAGATACCACAGTCAGAATTTTCCAGCCATTCCTGCCAGTGGGATCTTCCAGTCTGCCAATGGTGACCCCCACCTGGGCCCTGGTTCCCCGGCAACAAAGGGTGCAAACAGCTGCAAGGCCCAGAAGATCCCACAGCCAATGCGGGCCACCTCTGCCCCCTGCCGAAGACGCCAACGAGGGCAGAAAGTCCCACCCTCGACCCTTCTTTTCCGATGTGGTGAATATGAACAGATTCTGAAACAATTTCTTCTGAAGTAAAGATGTTAATCCACTCCGCTCGCCCAGAGTATAATATCCTCTTAATAGAACATAGAACATAGAACATAGAACATTACAGCGCAGAACAGGCCCTTCGGCCCACGATGTTGCGCCGACCAGTTACAAAAACAATGACCCACTAGCCTATACCAATCCCTTTTCATCCATAAACCTATCTACAGATCTCTTAAACGCCCCCAAACTAGGAGCATTTACAACTGCAGCAGGCAGGGCATTCCAATCCCTCACCACCCACTGGGTAAAGAACCTACCCCTGACATCCGTCTTGTAGCTATCCCCCCTTAATTTAAAGCCATGCCCCCTCGTGCTAGCTTTCTCCATCTGAGGAAAAAGGCTATCACTATCCACCCTATCTAAACCAAATCTTCGTAGCTTTCATCAAAACCTCAAGTGTGGAGCTTGAATCTTTGATAAAGTGCCAGCGGGCTATCATCCAGCGTGGATTTATATACATCCAGATAGATTGAAGCAAACGATGGGTAAATTAGGCTTCTCGCTGCTTGTTCAAATTCACAAATCGCTTGCAATTAAAGTGAGGTAATTTCCATGTTGTAAAGCTGATTTTTATCTTCGCTGAACTGTGCGCTTTTCATTCGCCTGTTTTTTATTGAGGGAACTGAAAGGAGTACATCTCCCTTACATTGTGAGATGAAATAGGTCCCTTCCAGTGTCCTTGGACAGTGAACTGGACGTCAAACCTGATGAGTTCAGTGAGCAGTCGCAGTGAGGAAGGGCAGAGGTCGATCAGGGCATTTGATGATTGGGATGATGAATGAAGAGCCAGATTGAATCAACCCCTGATGAGATGGCTTCTAAAAACTGGAAGAAACATCACGATTACAAATCAGTTGATTTTAAAATCATGTTGATTTTACAAGGATGTTGCCTGGATTGGGAGGCATGCCTTATGAGGATAGGTTGAGGGAGCTCGGTCTCTTCTCCCTGGAGAGACGAAAGGTTGAGAGGCGACCTGATAGAGGTTTATAAAATGTTGAGAGGAATAGATAGGGTGGATTCTCGGAGGCTATTTCCCAGGGCTGAAATGGTCGCTATGAGAGGACACAGGTTTAAGGTGCTGGGGAGCAGGTACAGAGGAGATGTTTAGGGGTAAGTTTTTCACTAAGAGGGTGGTGAGTGAGTGGAATTGGCTGCCGTCGATGGTGGTAGAGGTGAACTCGCTGGGGTCTTTTAAAAGATTTCTGGATGAGGACAAGGGATTTAATGGGATTGGGAGTTATAGATAGGCCTGGTAGGTATGGATATGATCGGTGCAACCTGTGGGCCGAAGGGCCTGTTTGTGCTGTAGTGTTCTATGTTCTATTAAATAGTGGGAAGGATTCTGAGTAGAATTCACCCACTCCATTGTACTGAAGTTGAGATTGAAGTATTGGTTTAACTCCATTGGTTAGACAGTTGGTTCCTGATGGAGTGTGAAGCCAATTCCTGGTTCAATTCCTGCACTGGCTGAGATTATTCATTGAGGACCCACCTTCCCAACCTCGCCCAATCCTCAGTTCAATCACCACCAGTCACAGCTTATGGCCATCGAGAACTATGATGACTTTGGGGTCATCTCTCTCACTCAAAGGGGAGAGCAGTGTATGGTCATCTGGGACTATGGTAACTATATCTTACCTACATTGAAGTAAACATTTGTTTATTCTTCTCTAGACTGAGGCAAGGCAGCCAACATCTGCATTAACTGACATCTGCATTGAATGCCTCAAGCCCAGAGGTGGATCATTCCTTCATCTCCAAGATTGGGTTTGATCGGTTCCAGGGATTGGAGTGGAATTTTCCCGATGTTTTCTGTCTGCCTTGGGTCTCTTTTCCATATCTTTGTCATGGCCAGAACTGTCATCGCTGAGGGGCATGGAGGAGAGCGGAAGGTCAGAATGACCTATCCTTGTAACACAGCAGGCATTGGAAGAAAGGACCAACTGTATCGACACCAGGTTTGCTGATGAAACAAGGGCAGGTTGGAAAAGAAGAGAAGGAGGAAGGGACTGGAAGATTCTGACTGCTGGATAGAGTGGAATAATAATATTATTAATATTATAAGGGAGGGTAATTATAACATAACCAGTTTACATAGACAGAGTTAACTAGCACAGTGCAAACCATGCTCTTACAAGAGGGAAAGCAGTTTAGTAACTTTGATTGTAAATATGGACTTAGGGGACTTATGAAGAGTCTGCAAGAGAACGTTGGCAGGTTAAGTGGGTTGGAAAAAACTGGCAAATGGAGTATAATTTGGGAAAATATGAGGTTGTTCAGGATGAATAGAAAAACAGAATATTATTTAAACGGAGAGAGACTGCAGAATGCTGCAGTACAGAGGGATCTGGGTGTCCTGATATATGAATTACAAAACATTAATGTGCAGGTACAGCAAATAATTAGGAAGGAAAATTGAATATTTTATTATAAAGGTGTAAAGGTGTATTATAAAGGCGTAATGATGTTTCCTGCAACAATGCAGGAAAGCACTACTGAGTACTGTGTACAATTTTAGTCTCCTTACTGAAGGGAAAATATTGGAAGCTAAGGAGTGAAGAGTGTTGATAATGTTTAAGAATCTTTTGGATTAATGTAGTTAACTGATTGGTAGCCAACAAGCTTTTCTTAATGAAAGGACAGGTTAAAAACTGCACATTTCAGTAAGGGTACACTGCAGGAAAATTCCCATTTGTTCCCCGCCCTTATTTTATTCTAATAATGAATAAATTGCTGCTTTCAAACCAATAATTAGAACTATAATAGGCTTTGGCTTCTTCCTTCAAGAAATTCTTAGGGCAAGTATTGTCTCGAGTTATATGTTGTACATACAATTATAAAATTGTACTGTAAGCTGCCTGTCAGTGGGAGGTATGGTTTAAAATAAACATTGAGAATGGTGGAGTGACCTAAAACTAGCATTGTGCAGGAACACCGGGCAGGATTTTCCAGTTCCGACCACTGTGGGCAGGAATGGAAAATTTGGAGAACCTGCCATTTCGATGACATCAGAAACTTTGGCCCACAAGCGGGACTGGAAAACTCTGAGCGCTGGAGAGAGTGGGATAATAATACTGACGGATGTAATTATGACATAACCGGTTTACCTGGACAGAGTTAACTAGCACAGTGAAAACCTTGCCCTTAGAACATAAGAAATAGGCCATCTAGCCCTTCGAGCCTGCCCCGCCATTCAGTAAGATCATGGCTGATCTGAAGTGGATCAGTTCCACATTCCCACTTTCTTCCCATAACCCTTAATCCCCCTGTCTATCAGAAACCTATCTACCCGCGTCTTAAAAATATTTAGCAAGGTAGCCTCCACCACTTCAACGGGCAGAGAATTCCAGAGATTCACCACCCTTTGAGTGAAGAAGTTCCTCCTCAACTCCATTCTAAAGTTCCTCCTTAACTCTGTTCTAAGTTCCTCCTCAACTCCATTCTAAGTTCCTCCTCAACTCCGTTCTAAGTTCCTCCTCAACTCCGTTCTAAGTTCCTCCTCAACTCTGTTCTAAGTTCCTCGTCAAGCCCGCTCTAACAAGAGGGAAGGCAGTTTAGTAACTTTGATTACGAGGATACAAATTGCCAGGTACCACATGGAAATCCAGCAGGGATTTCTTCAATGGTATTCCTGGAAAAGATCCCAGTGAAGACTCTTAATAATTAATATGTAACCGTGAAAACAGAAGCTCTGGAATTCCTTCCCTAAAGCTCAGTGCCTCACTCTATCCTCTTAAAATGGTTAAAATCTACCTTCTTTAGGTCACCTACCTTAATGTCTCGTGCTTTGACTCCAAGTTTTATCTGATAAGAGTGAAAGAGTGAACTACATTGAGATGTGCTGGTTTGGTGCATTGGCCATGCTAAATTCTCCCTCAGTGTACCCCGAACAGGCACCAGAGTGTGGCAACTCACATTTACTTCATTGCAGTGTTAATGTTAAGTCTACCTGTTACACCACTAAGTAAATTAATTTAAGGTGCTGTATAAATGCTCTTGTTCTCGATTGTGGGGTTGGATTTGTCTTTCTTGTACATCTTTATTTCTGGCGGGGGGGTTGAAATACATTTTTTTACAGCAATGCAATACCAGGTGATAGCAAATCAAGAAATCTTTGAATCTATTCATTCACAATGTAACACGGGAAATTTCCGATTACTGTCATTTCACCCCCAAAGTTTGAAAGAAGAACACATCCGGCTCCAAGGTGAATTCATTCCCAGGATTGTTATCCCGCTCTCCGCGGTTAACATAGATCACTACAGCACAAACAGGCCCTTCGGCCCACAAGTTGCACCGATCACATCCATACCTACCAGGCTTATCTATAACCCTCAATCCCATTAAATCCCATGTACTCCCCGTGCTTGCGTGGGTTTCCTCCGGGTGATCCGGTTTCCTCCTGCACCTCAAAAATGTGCTCTTAGGCTGATTGGTGTAACAAATTGTCCCTAAATTAGTCTCCCCTCAATCTTCCCCAATAGGCGTAGACAAAGGTCATGGGTAGAGAAGGGCACTTATAATGTTAAAATGGCAGCGCGGGTTCGTTGGGCCGAAGGGCCTGTTTCCCGTGCTGTGTTGTTCTTTGTTCTTTCTACTCGTCCAGAAGTCTTTTAAAAGACCCCAGCGAGTTCGCCTCTACCACCACCGACGGCAGCCGATTCCACTCACTCACCACCCTCTGAGTGAAAAACTTATCCCTAACATCTCCTCTGTACCTGCTCCCCAGCACCTTAAACCTGTGTCCTCTCGTAGCGACCATTTCAACCCTGGGAAATAGCCTCCGAGAATCCACCCTATCTATTCCTCTCAACATTTTATAAACCTCTATCAGGTCGCCTCTCAACCTTCGTTTCTCCAGGGAAAAGAGACCGAGCTCCCTCAACCTATCTTCATAAGGCATGCCACCCAATCCAGGCAACATTCTTGTAAATCTCCTCTGCACCCTCTCAATGGCTTCCACGTCTTTCCTGTAGTGAGGCGACCAGAACTGCGCACAGTACTCCAAATGGGGTCAAGGGTCTTATAAAGTTGCAGCATTACCTCCCGACTCCTAAACTCAATCCCTCAATTAATGAAGGCCAGTACACCATACGCCTTCTTGACCACATCCTCCACCTGCGAGGCCGACTTAAGAGTCCTATGGACCCGGACCCCAAGATCCTTCTGCTCCTCAACACTGCTAAGACTCCTGCCCTTGATATTGTACTCCTTCATCCCATTGGTCCTGCCAAAATGGACCACTACACATTTATCCGCGTTGAAGTCCATCTGGCACTTGTCCGCCCAGTCTTGCATCCTATCTACGTCACACTGCAGCTTCTGACATCCCTCCAGACTATCCACAACACCTCCAACCTTCATGTCATAGGTTATCCTGTTTCCACTGGGCCTGGCTCCCTTTTACCATTCTCTGTACTTGCTGAGCCATCGCCCTCCCGCTGACAGGCTGCACTATATTACAGTCAACCTTTATGAGGGTACAGCTTGTAATTCCAGGCTATACATGCATGAAGTATTTCACTGCGTGTAGAAGCTTGTTTCTAGATCTAATCATCAGTTTAAAACTAAAAATTCATTCGGATATAATAGGCCAGCGTCATGTGAGACCTTTCGAAACCTTTTGACGAAGTAATTCCATACGGGGCTGTGAGTATTGGAAAAACCAGCAGCCGTTTTGATCTTGAAATATTCTCACAATCAATCATTCTCAATGGCTCTGCTAAACAAGGAGGAGCTGATTTAAAGAGCTGTTTTACTTTGGCACGGTTTCCACTCCGAAGGTGCAGTTATAATGTCAGGTTCTCTTTCCATTCAACTTAATTACAAACCATCCTGGGCCAGCACCTATAATGTTAACGGGCAAAGACCCAACACTGAAATAGACAGGAGCTATTTCATTCCGCAGAATATCCATTGAGATGTCAGAAGTTTTAATCAGTCCTGGTGCAGGATAAATGGGAGTGTTTTTATTAGACCACAAGTCACTCAGGGGCTAATTTGGGGAATATTCTAAATTATAAAGAGATGGGACAAGGCTGAGAGAAACAGGAGGCTTCCATCCATTGAAAAGGTCTAGAAAGGAAACTTACATTTATATAACGCCTTTCACAACCTTGGGTTACGAATGTATGTATTCAGAGTGGAAATAGGCCCTTCCATCACATTTGATTAGATAAAGTTTTAAAGTTTATTTATTAGTCACAAGTAGCCTTACATTAACACTGCAATGAAGTTACTGCGAAACCCCCTAGTCGCCCCACTCCGGCACCCGTTCAGGCGCATTGACAGAGAGTTTAGCATGGCTTAGTTCTTTGGGGAGGTAACTCTGTAATTCTTTGAGGAGGTAACTAAGTGTGTGGATGAAGGTAGAGCAGTTGATGTCGTATACATGGATTTCAGTAAGGCATTTGATAAGGTTCCCCATGGTAGGCTCATGAAGAAGATAAGGAGATGGAAGGAATAAGTAACTGGATAAGTAACTTGGATAAGTAACTGGCTGTCTCATAGAAGACAGAGGGTGGTGGTGAAGGGAAAGTTTTCGGACTGGAGACCAGTTACCAGCGGTGTACCACAGGGATCAGTGCTGGGTCCTCTGCTATTTGTGATTTTTATCAATGACTTGAAAAGGGGGCTGAAGGGTGGGTTAGTAAATTTGTTAATGACACCGAGATTGGTGGAGTAGTGGATGAGGTGGAGGGCTCTTGTAGGCTGCAAAGAGACATTGATAGGACGCAGAGCTGGGCCGAAAAGTGGCAGATGGAGTTTAACCCTGATAAGTGTGAGGTGATTCATTTTGGTAGGACAAACTTGAATGCAGGTTACAGGGTCAACAGCTGGATTCTAAGGAATGTGGAGGAACTGAAAGATCTTGGGGTTCATATCCACAGGTCTCTGAAGGTTGCCACTCAAGTGGATAGAACCATGAAGAAGGCTTATAGTGTGTTAGCATTTATTAACAGGGCGTTTGAGTTTAAGAGCCGTGGGGTTATGCTGCAACTGTACCGGACCTTGGTGAGACCACATTTGGAATATTGTGTTCAGTTCTGGTCACCTCACTATAAGACGGATGTGGAAGCATTGGAGAGAGTACAGAGGAGATTTACCAGGATGCTGCCTGGTTTGGAGGGTAGGTCTTATGAGGAAAGGTTGAGGGAGCTGGAGCTTTTCTCTTTGGAGCGGAGGAGGATGAGAGGCGACTTAATAGAGGTTTATAAGATGATGAGAGGGGTTGAGAGTGGACGTCCAGAGACTATTTCCTCGGGTGGATGTAGCTGTTACTAGGGGACATAACTATAAGGTTCATGGTGGGAGATATAGGAGGGATGTCCCAGGTAGATTCTTTATTCAGAGAGTGGTTGGGGTGTAGAATGCACTGCCTGCTGTGATAGTGGAGTTAGATACTTTAGGAACTTTCAAGCAATTATTGGATAGGCACAAGGAGCACTCCAGAATTATAGGGAGTGGGATAGTTTGATCTTGGGTTTGGACATAGCTCAGCACAACATTGAGGGCTGAAGGGCCTGTACTGTGCTGTACTGTTCTAAGTTTCTAATCCACCTAACCAGCATGCCTCTCAGACTTTGGGAGGAAACTGGAGCACCCGGAGGAAACCCATGCAGTCATGAGGAGAATGTGCAAACTTCACACAGTCAGGAATCGAACCCGGGTTCCTGGTGTGTGAGGCAGCAGTGCTAACCACTGTGCCTCCGTGCTGCCCTGATCATGGCTGTTTAATGCCCCAAAGCATTTTACAATAAATTTGATACTTAGAACATAGTACACTACAGCACAAACAGGCCCTTCGGCCCACAAGTTGAGCCGATCATATCAATACCTACCAGGCTTATCTGTAACTCCCAATCCCATTAAATCCCACGTACTCATCCTGAGGTCTCTTAAAAGACCCCAGCGAGTTCGCCTCTACGACCACCGATGGCAGCCGATTCCACTCACTCACCACCCTCTGAGTGAAAAACCTACCCCTGACATCTCCTCTGTACCTGCTCCCCAGCACCTTAAACCTGTGTCCTCTCGTAGCAACCATTGCAGCCCTGGGAAATAGCCTCCGAGAATCCACCCAATCTATTCCTCTCAACATTTTATAAACCTCTATCAGGTCGCCTCTCAACCTTCGTCTCTCCAGGGAGAAGAGACTGAGCTCCCTCAACCTATCTTCATAAGGCATGCCTCCCAATCCAGGCAACACCCTTGTAAGAACATAAGAACATAAGAAATAGGAGCAGGAGTAGGCCATCTGGCCCTTCGAGCCTGCCCCGCCATTCAATAAGATCATGGCTGATCTGTCGTGGCTCAGTTCCACATTCCGGCCCTCTCCCCATAACCCTTAATCCCCTCTCTTATCAAAAACCCATCAACCCGCTTCTTGAAAATATTTAGCGAGGCAGCCTCCACCACTTCAACGGGTAGAGAATTCCAGAGATTTACCACCCTTTGAGTGAAGAAGTTCCTCCTCAACTCCATTCTAAAACGCCCCCCCTTTATCTTGAGGCTGTGCCCCCTAGTCCTACTGTCTTTTTTGAGCGGGAAGAGTCTCTTCACCTCTATCCTATCCATCCCATTCATCATCTTATATGTCTCAATGAGATCTCCCCTCATTCTTCTAAACTCCAACGAGTACAAGCCTAGTTCATTCAGCCTCTCCTCATAGCTCAACCCCCTCAACTCCGGTATCAGCCTAGTAAACCTCCTCTGCACTCCCTCCAAGGCCAAAATATCTTTGCGCAGGTGCGGCGCCCAAAACTGCACACAGTACTCCAGCTGCGGCCTCACCAATGCCCTATACAGCTGCAGCAAGACCTCCCTACTTTTATATTCAATCCCCTTCGCTATGAAGGCCAGCATCCCATTCGCCTTCCTGACCACCTGCTGCACCTGCAAGCTGGGTTTTTGCGACTCATGCACAAGGACCCCGAGGTCCCTCTGCACAGTCGCCTGCTGCAGTTTTTCGCCACGTAAGTAATAGTCCTTCCTACCATTCTTCCTTCCAAAGTGGACCACCTCAGACTTGCCAACATTAAATTCCATTTGCCATTTCCTGGCCCATTCACCCAGCCTATCTAGATCCTTCTGCAGACTCTCCACACCCTCCGCACAATTTGCTGTTCCCCCAATCTTGGTGTCATCCGCAAATTTCGACACCCTACACTCGGTTCCATCCTCTCGATCATCTATATAAATCTCCTCTGCACCCTCTCAATAGCTTCCACATCTTTTCTGAAAAACAGGCATTATTCTAATGGAAGAAATCTGTCAAAAAAAATCCGAGAATAAATAATGATAGTAAGGACCAATCAGTTTCTGTATTGTTGTTTAGGGGGATATATATTTACCAGGACATCAGTGTTAACTCACTTTCAATTCTTTGAAATAAAAGCTGATTCGATTTGGTATTAAAATCTCTTATAGAATAGGGTCCTCTAACAATGCAGCACTTCCTCAGGGCTGTGCTGGGACATTAACTCAGATCGTTGTGTTTGAGTCTTTGGAAATGTTCTCGAATTTTGGAACACAGATACAAGATTAAATAGACAGAGTGCTGGAGAATATTTCTTATGATGTGGGTTTGCCGGCGTTGGACTGGCGTAAACACAGTAAAAAGTCTGACAACACCAGGTTTTAGTCCAACCGATTTATTTGATAATATACTCACAAGCTTTCGAGGGGACTGCCTCTTCATCAGGTGAATGAAGAGTTCTGGCCTCAGACAGAGCATATAAAGCACAGACAGTTTAGAGATTACTGATTAAAATGCGAATCCTTACACCTAACCTGCTGTTCAAGACCTGAAGTGGCTGATAATGTGAGTGGAAGGAGCACTGATCACAGTTTAAAGAGATGTGTATTGTCTCCAGACAGTACAGTAAATGAGGTTTTGCAAACCCAGGCAAGTCACGGGGGTTACAGATAGTGCGACATGAACCCAAGATCCCGGTTGAGACCGTCCTCATGTGTGTGGAACTTGGCTATCAGTCTCTGTTCAGTGACTCTGCGCTGTCGTGTGTCGTGAAGGCCGCCTTGGAGAATGCTTACCCAAAGATCAGAGGCTGAATGCCCGTGACCACTGAAGTGTTCGCCAACAGGAAGGGAACAGTCTTGCCTGGTGACTGTTGAGCGATGTTCATTCATCCGTTGTCGTAGCGTCTGCATGGTCTCCCCAATGTACCATGCTTCGGGACATCCTTTCTTGCAACGTATCAGGTAGACAATGTTGGCCGAGTTGCAAGAGTATTTACCATGTACCTGGTGGATGGTATTCTCACGTGTGATGATGGTATCCGTGTCGATGATCCGGCATGTCTTGCAGAGGTTGCTGTGGCAGGGTTGTATGGTATTGTGGTCACTGTTCTCCTGAAGGCTGGGTAGTTTGCTGCGAACAATGGTCTGTTTGAGGTTGTGTGGTTGTCTGAAAGTAAGAAGTGGGGGTGTGGGGATAGCCCTGGCGAGATGTTCGTCTTCATCAATGATATGTTGAAGACTCCGGAGAAGATGTCGTAGCTTCTCCGCTCCGGGGAAGTACTGGACGACGAAGGGTACTCTGTCCACTGTGTCCTGTGTTTGCCTTCTGAGGAGATCAGTGCGGTTTTTTCGCTGTGGCGCATCGGAACTGCCGATCTATGAGTCGAGCACCATATCCTGTTCTTATGAGGGCATCTTTCAGGGTCTGGAGATGTCTGTCACGATCCTCCTCATCTGAGCAAATCCTGTGTATACAGAGGGCTTGTCCATAGGGAATAGCTTCTTTAACATGTTTAGGGTGGAATCTGGAGAAGTGGAGCATTGTGAGATTGTCTGTGGGCTTGCGGTACAGTGAGGTGCTGAGGTGACCGTCCTTAATGGAGATGCGTGTGTCCAAGAACGCAACTGATTCTGGGGAATAGTCCATGGTGAGTCTGATGGTGGGGTGGAATTTGTTGATATCATCATATAGTTGTTTCAGTGACTGTTCACCATGAGGCCAAAGGAAGAAAATGTCATCGATGTATCTAGTGTACAGCATCGGTTGAAGATTCTGTGCGGTGAAGAAGTCTTGTTCGAACCTGTGCATGAAGATGTTGGCATATTGAGGTGCAAATTTGGTCCCCATGGCTGTTCCGTGTGTCAGGATGAAAAACTGGTTGTTGAAGGTGAAGACATTATGGTCCAGGATAAAGCGGATGAGTTGTAAAATTGCATCTGGAAACTGGCAGTTGTCAGCATTGAGTACTGAGGCAGTTGCAGCAATGCCATCGTTGTGGGGGATGTTGGTGTAGAGCGCTGAGACATCCATTGTGACGAGGAGTGTCCCTGGTTCAACTGCTCCGTGTGTGCTGAGTTTCAGTAGGAAGTCCGTAGTGTCGCGACAAAAGCTGGGGGTTCTTTGTACAATGGATTTCAGGATGCCGTCGACGTAGCCGGAGAGGTTCTCACACATTGTTCTATTGCCCGATACGATGGAACGGCCAGGTGTGTTTGCCTTGTGTATCTTTGGGAGGCAGTAGAGATCTCCAATGCGGGGAGTACGTGGAATGAGAGCACGGAGGGTGCTCTGAAGGTCCGGATCAAAGGTCTTGATCAGATTGTTGAGTTGACGAGTGTGTTCTTTGGTCGGATCTGTGGGTAATTGTCTGTATATGAGTATGTATATGGAAGTACTGTATATGAGTATATTATCAAATAAATAGGTTGGACCTATTTATTTGATAATATACTGGTGTTGCACCTGGTGTTGTTAGAATATTTCTTACACAGGACTGAGGAATGGAGAATTACAATTAGTAACTGAAGCACAGTTTATGTCTAGAGTTAAGAATATGTGAGTTTTTAGGCTGAAGGAAATGGGGATATGGCATTGTGATTGTGTAGGAAACTGGTCAGGTAAAATGGTGCATTATTTTCACCAGATTGTGGAGGGTCATCACAGTGAGGATATGGAGAGATTTCAGTGTAACAATGCAGAGAGACAGCACTGTGACAGTGTGGGATAATATTACTGTGGGGATATAGAGAGGGAGGTCACTGTGACCGTGTAGAGAGTGTTACTGTGGGAATGATGTGGAGACGCCAACATTGGACTGGGGTAAACACAATAAGAAGGGTTGTGTGGTGTTGCGGTCACTGTTCTCCTGAAGGCTGGGTAGTTTGCTGCGAACAATGGTCTGTTTGAGGTTGTGTGGTTTGAGGGCAAGAAATGGGGGTGTGGGGATGGCCCTGGCGAGACGTTCGTCTTCATCAATGATATGTTGAAGACTCCGGAGAAGATGTCGTAGCTTCTCTGCTCTGGGAAAGTACTGGACAACGAAGGGTACTCTGTCCACCGTGTCCTGTGTTTGTCTTCTGAGGAGATCGGTGCGGTTCTTTGCTGTGGTGCATCGGAACTGTCGATCGAAGAGTCGAGTGCCATATCCTGTTCTTATGAGGGCATCTTTCAACATCTGGAGGTGTCTGTCATCAGTGTACAGCATCGGTTGAAGATTCTGTGCGGTGAAGAAGTCTTGTTCTGTGCATGAAGATGTTGGCATATTGAGATGTGAATTTGTACCCGTGGCTGTTCCGTGTGTCTGGACGAAGAACTGGTTGTTGAAGGTGAAGACATTGTGGTCCAGGATGAAGTGGATGAGTTGTAAAATTGCATCTGGAAACTGGCAGTTGTTGGCGTTGAGAACTGAGGCAGTTGCAGCAATGCCATCGTTGTGGGGGATGTCGGTGTAGAGCGCCGAGACATCCATTGTGACAAGGAGAGTGTCCCTGGTTCAACTGCTCCATGTGTGCTGAGTTACTGTAAGAAGTCCGTGGTGTCGAGAGAGAACCTGGGGGTTCTTTGTACAATGGGTTTCAGGATGCCCTCGATGTAGCCGGAGAGGTTCTCACACAGAACCTCTGGGATACGGAAGACAGAGTACCCTTCGTCGTCCAGCACTTCCCTGGAGCGGAGAATCTATGGCATCTTCTCCGGAGTCTTCAACATGTCATTGATGAAGACGAACATCTCACCAGGGCCATCCCCACACCCCCACTTCTTGCTTTCAGACAACCACTCAACCTCATACAGACCATTGTTCGCAGCAAACTACCCAGCCTTCAGGAGAACAGTGACCACAACACCACACAACCCTGCCACAGCTACCTCTGCAAGACTTGTCGAATCAGCGACATGGATGCCATCATCTCACGTGAGAACACCATCCACCAGATACACGGTAAATACTCTTGCAACTCGGCCAACGTTGTCTACCTGATACGTTGCAAGAAAGGATGTCCCGAAGCATGGTACATTGGGGAGACCATGCAGACGATACGACAACGGATGAATGAACATCGCTCGACAATCACCAGGCAAGACTGTTCCCTTCCTGTTGGCGAACACTTCAGTGGTCATGGGCATTTGGCCTCTGATCTTTGGGTAAATGTTCTCCAAGGCGGCCTTCACGACATACGACAGCGCAGACTCGCTGAACAGAGACTGATAGCCAAGTTCCGCACACATGAGGACGGTCTCAACCGGGATCTTGGGTTCATGTCGCACTGTCTGTAACCCCCATGACTTGCCTGGACTTGCGAAATCTAACTGTCCTGTCTGTTCTCCGGAGCATTGAATCTGGTGGCTGTGGCTGTGGTGAGTGACTGATTTGAATTAAAAACCGCTTTTTTACTCTACTTCCGGTTCTCGGGGCTTGATAGAGTGTAGTTTACTTCCGTACCGGAAGTTAGGCCAGGGGATTGTCGTTAAGGAGGAGCGGGGGGTATAAAAATAGGGGTAGCAGCATAGAGCGGGCAGCGTCAGGAGCGGGTAGCGGAGTGAGTAGGAACTGAGTGAGAAGGGCTTTGGCTCGCTGGGCTTAGGAGAGAGTAGGCTTGGAGAAGGTGAGTGACAGATTTCTACCTTTGGGCACTTACAGGAGGTTGGGACATGGTAGGGAATATAGGGAGGAATGTAAGTTGTGTCAGGTGCCACATGTGGGAGTTCCTGGTGGTGTCACGTGTCCCCAAGGTACACATCTGCAGTAAATGTTTAGAACTGCAGCGATTGAGGGCCCGGGTCAGGCAACTCGAGGGGCGGCTGGAAGATGCGTTTCTAGTCAGGGAGAACGAGGAGATAATGGCTGGGAACCATGAGCAGGAGGAGGTCTTAAGGGCTGAAGAGAAGGGAGGATGGACGACTGTTAGGAGGGGAAAGAGGAAGAAGAAGAGTAGTCAGGGTCCCCCGGCCTCTCTGGAGGCCCCCCAAGGTTCGTCGGCAGGGGCACTGAAAAATAGGAAGGAAGGGGAGACTGACTTAGAGGGACGGAAGGGGGCTGGTAAGGTGATAGTGGTAGGGGATGGGAGGGTCCGAGGGATTGATAGGAGGTTCTGTGGGCAGGGGCACGACTCCAGGATGGTGGTCTGCCTCCCTGGAGCAGAGGTAAAGGATATAATGGAAAGGGTAGAGGGAATTTTGAAAGGGGAGGGGACCCAGGCAGAGGTCATAGTACACATAGGGGAGGGGGACATAGGAAAGAGGAGTAGGGGAGAGGTCCGTAGGCAATTTAGGGAGTTGGGGGCCAAACTAAAGAGCAGGACCTCCAGAGTGGCACTGTCTGGGTTACTGCCCAGTACGAGCAGGGCTAAGAAATACGAGATCATGCAGTTGAATGCATGGTTGAGGGACTGGTGTAGGGTAGAGGGGTTTACTTTTGTGGATCACTGGGAGGTGTTTAGGAGAGAAAGGCAATTGTACAGGAGGGGTGGGGAAGATTTGAACGGGAGGGGGACTAGTGTCTTAGCGGGGAGGTTAGCCGGGGTGTTCAGGAATGATTTAAACTAATGGGGGTGGGGGGGGGGGGGGGGGGGGTGGCTGGGAGAGAGTCGAGTGAAAGGAAAATTATAAGGGAGAAGGTGGTTCCGAGGGACACTTGTGGGTTGAACTGTGTCTGTTTCAATGCTAGGAGTGTGGTAGGGAAAACGGATGAGCTTAGGGCCTTGATGTTTGTGAGGCAGTTAGATGTGGTGGCTGTAACGGAGACGTGGTTACGGGAAGGGCAGGACTGGCAGCTGAATGTTCCTGGGTACAAGTGTTTTAGGTGTGACAGAGGAGGGTTGAAGAGAGGTGGAGGGGTGGCACTGTTAGTCAAGGAAAACATCACAGTCGTGCAGAGGGAGGATGATATGGAAGAGATAGGGATTGAGTCAGTGTGGGTGGAGTTGAGGAATAAAAAGGGAGAGATCACATTGCTAGGGGTGTACTATAGGCCACCCAACAGCCCAAAGTCAGTGGAGGAAGGCATTTGCAGGGGCATTTTGGACAGGTGCAGGAAGAACAGAGTGGTTGTAGTGGGTGATTTTAATTTTCCTGGAGTGAATTGGAGGGGGCCTAGAGCTGGGGGTACGGAGGGAGAGGAGTTTGTGAAATGTGTTATGGAAGGGTCGCTAGAACAGTATGTAACTAGCCCGACTAGGGCAGGGGCTATACTGGATCTAGTACTGGGAAACGAGCCGGGGCAGGTGGGTGAGGTAGAGGTAGGCGAACATGTGCGAACAGTGACCACAAGTCCGTCTACTTTAGGATAAATATGGAAAGGGACAAGTGCCGTCCGAATGGGAGTGTGCTGAACTGGGGAAAGGCGAGCTATGGCAGGATTAGGAGGGAGCTGCAGCAAACTGATTGGGAGGGACTGGCAAGTCCACGGTTGGCAAGTGGGAGGCTTTTAGGGACAAAATGAAATGGTTGCAGGGGAGGTATGTTCCGGTTACGCGAAAGGATGGGAAAGGTAGGATTAGACAGCCGTGGATTACGGGGGATATTGAAGACTTGGTCAGGAAGAAGAGGGAGGCGTATGTTAGGTCAAAACAAATGGGCACGGAGAGTGCACTGGAGGAATATAGCGAGAGTAGGAGGGAGCTAAAAAGGGGAATTAGAAGGGCGAAGAGAGGGCATGAGATGGCTTTGGCTGGTAGGATTAAGGAAAATCCAAAGGCATTTTATTCCTATATTAGAGGCAAGAGAGTAGTTAGAGGGAAAATTGGTCCTCTTAAGGACAAGAGTGGAGAGTTGTGTATTGAGTCGGAGGGAATGGGGGAGCTCCTGAATGAATACTTTGCGTCGGTATTCACAAAGGAGAGGGGTTCGGAATCGTGTGGTCTCTTGGAGGGAGTGGAGGTTCATTTGCAGGATATAGTTATTACGAGAGAGGAAGTGCTAGGGCTTTTAGGTAGCGTAAGGACGGATAAAGCTCCGGGGCCTGATGGTATTTATCCCAGGCTGCTTAGGGAGGCGAAAGATGAAATTGCTGGGCCTCTGGCGCAAATCTTTGTCTCTTCTTTGGACACAGGTGAGGTCCCAGAAGACTGGAGGGTAGCAAATGTGATCCCGTTGTTCAAAAAAGGTAGTAGGGATAACCCTGGAAATTATAGACCGGTGAGTTTGACGTCGGTGGTAGGGAAGTTAATAGAAAAAATACTTAGGGGTAAGATGTATGAGCATTTGGAGCGTTGCG
Organism: Prionace glauca; assembly: GCA_037974335.1. NCBI lineage: Eukaryota > Metazoa > Chordata > Chondrichthyes > Carcharhiniformes > Carcharhinidae > Prionace > Prionace glauca. Next base: position 9,154,205 of record CM075739.1, on the reverse strand, counting down.
ATCTGATTAGGGATACGCAACATGGCTTTGTTAGAGGGAGGTCTTGCCTTACGAATCTGGTGGAATTCTTTGAGGAGGTGACAAAAACGGTTGACGATGGGAGAACCGTTGATGTCATCTATATGGATTTCACTAAGGCATTTGACAAAGTCCCTCACGGTAGGCTGGTAGAAAAGGTTAAGGTGCATGGGATACGAGGCCAGGTAGCTAGGTGGATTGAGAACTGGCTGGGACATAGGAGACAGAGGGTAGCTGTGGAGGGGACCTTGTCGGGCTGGAGGCCAGTGACCAGTGGTGTGCCGCAGGGCTCAATACTGGGACCTCTCCTCTTTGTAGTCTACATAAATGACTTTGAAGAGGGCGTAGGTGGTGTGATCAGCAAGTTTGCTGATGACACCAAGATGGCAGGGTTGGCGGGTATGGAACTGGATTGTCAGGTGATACAACAGGATATAGATAGGTTGGTGCAGTGGGCAGATAGGTGGCAGATGGCATTTAATCCTGACAAATGCGAGGTGATGCATTTTGGACGGAATAATGCAGAGAGGAGCTATGTTATAAAAGGGAGGCTGATTAGGAGTATAGACATACAGAGGGACCTGGGAGTGCAGGTTCACAAATCCATGAAGGTTGCGTCACAAGTGGAGAAGGTTGTTAGGAAGGCTTATGGGATGTTGGCCTTTATAGGAAGGGGCATAGAGTATAAAAGCTGCCGTCTAATGCTTCAGTTGTACAGAACGTTGGTTAGACCGCATTTGGAGTACTGCGTCCAGTTCTGGTCACCTTACTACCAGAAGGACGTGGAGTCTCTGGAAAGGGTGCAGAGGAGGTTTACCAGGATGTTGCCTGGCATGGGGGGACTGGGTTACGAGGAGAGGTTGAAGAAACTGGGACTATTCTCCTTGGAAAGACGGAGATTGAGAGGGGACATGATAGAAGTATATAAGATAATGAAGGGAATAGATAGAGTTAATAGTGAGAGACTGCTCCCTAGACTGGGTACAAACACGAGAGGTCATCATTTAAGGGTGAGGGGGGAGAGGTATAATTTGGAGGTGAGAAGAAGGTTCTTTACGCAGAGAGTTGTGGGGGTCTGGAACGCGCTACCGGGGTGGTGGAGGCAGGAACATTGGACTCGTTTAAGATGCAGTTTGATAGGCACATGAGTGAAACGAGAATGGAGGGATATGGTAGGGGCTATTAAATAGGGTTAAACCTCAGGAGACACCGGAAAGGCAGGCTGTAAGATTAATATTTTTGTCTTTATTCCACAGGTGGAGGTCCACCTCGTGTCAAACGAGGGGCATGCACATGGCGGGTCGTGCCTGGGCTGCTCTTGGAAGTTCCAGGAGTGGCCTAGTACTTCATGTCGGTGTGTGTGCTTGATCCTGGACCGGTAGACGGGCGCCGCAACAGCTCAGCTGGCTGTGCAGACACATGGATTTGGGCCTGTGTCTGTGGGAGTTTGCGCATTCTCCCTGTGGTTGCGTGGGTTTCCTCCAGGCGCTCCGGTTTCCTCCCACACTCCAAAGATGTGCTCTCAGGCTAATCGGTTTTTACCAAATTGACACTATTTCTTCCCTGAATCTGACTGAGTAGGGTTCCATTCATAGATATGCAGGGTAGAATAGGTGTAGGGTGATGTGGCGGCACGGGCTCGTTGGGCCGAAGGGCCTGTTTCCCGTGCTGGGTTGTTCTTTGTTCTTTGTCTGGAGACAATACACATCTCTTTAACCTGTGCTTAACGCTCTCTCCACTCACATTGTCTGTAACTTTAAGACTTGATTACCTGTGAAGACTCACATTCCAACCATTATTTTGTAAATTGTGTTTATGTTTCTATGCCCTGTTTGTGAACAGAACTCCCACTCACCTGATGAAGGAGTAGCGCTCTGAAAGCTGGTGGCGTTTGCTACCAAATAAACCTATTGGACTTTAACCTGATGTTATGAAACTTCTTACTGTGTTACTGTGGGAATGTAGAGAGAGAGAGAGATCGCTGTAACAGAGTGATGTTACTGTGGGAGCAGAGAGAGAGGGGTCACTGTGACAGGGCTGGGCGGGCTAGATGTAGTGATGTTATTTCCTCTTGCTCCTTGTCTCAAACAAGTGGTCACAGTCTCAGGATACCGGGAATGAGGATGGTGCTCATTCAGAGGATGTTGAATCTGTGGAATTCTCTACCACAGAAGATAATGGAGATAAAGTTACTAAATGTATTTAAGATAAAAACAGATAGATGTCTGGACTCTGGAAGTTTCACAGGGTTCAGGGAGAGTGGGAGTGTTTCGTGGGATAGCAGGATCATATTGAATGGCAGAGCAAGCTCGAAGAGCTGAATGATCTAATCCTGCTCCTATTTTCGATGTCTTTATGAACTGCAGTAAGAAATCTCACAACATCAGGTTAAAGTCCAAAAGGTTTATTTGGTAGCAAAAACCACTAGCTTTCGGGGCACTGCTCCTTCCTCAGGTGACCGGGGAACTCCCCACTCCCTGACGAAGAGGCAGAGCTAGGTGGTGTTGTGAGACTTCTCACCGTCTTTACCCCAATCCAACGCCGGAATCTCCACTGTATGAACTGCAGCAGCTCAAGAAACAGCCCGGAACCTTCTCAAGAGCAGACAGGGCTTAGGCAGCAAACGCTGGCCTTGTTACCAATGTAAGCAGTCTGACAACACCAGGTTAAAGTCCAACCCATTTATTTGATAGTAAACCCACAAGCTTTCGGGGTTTCCCTCTTTGTCAGGTGAATGGAGAGTTCTGCCCTCAGACAGAGCATATAAAGCACACATAGTTTACAGATTACTGATTAGCATGCAAGTCTTTACACCTAACCGCTGTTCAAGTCTTAAATATGCCAACAATGTGATTGGAAGGAGCACTATGTTAGGTTAAAGAACATAAGAAATAGGAGCAGGAGTAGGCCATCTGGCCCTTCGAGCCTGCCCCGCCATTCAATAAGATCACGGCTGATCTGAAGTGGATCAGTTCCACTTTCCCATTTTCTCCCTTAATTCCCTTGTCTATCAGAAACCTATCTACCCGTGACTTAAATATATTCAGTTAAATATGAAGAGATTGAATAGCACCATCTCCCGCCAGCGGGTAACACGAGTCTGGGAGGCCGGAGAATCTCGCCACCGGAGCGGGATTTGAACCCTTAACCTTCTGGCTGAGAATTAAGTGAGCTGTCGCTGAGAACTTAGAGTTGAAGGAAAAGAAAAAGGCTGGGATTGGAGAGTGTCCCAGTGCAGTACCAACTGGCAGCTGCTGTCACTCTGCATTAAATCCTCTTCAGTTGGCACTGACGGATAAAACTGGCATCAGAGCAACTTTAAACAGAGACAATAAATCATGTTATTGGGACAGGAAGTCCGAACGGGACAAATTGAAGCGATGAGGAGAGGGTGTGTGAGGGTGGCACGGTAGCACAGTGGTTAGCACTGCTGCTTCACAGCTCCGGGGACCTCGGTTCGATTCCCGGCTCGGGTCACTGCCTGTGTGGAGTTTGCACATTCTCCTCGTGTCTGCGTGGGTTTCCTCTGGTTTCCTCCCACAGTCCAAAGATGTGCGGGTTAGGTTGATTGGCCGTGCTAAAATTGCCCCTTAGTGTCCAGGGATGTGTAGGTTAGAGAGATTAGTGGATATAATATGTAGGGATATGGGGACAGGACCTGGGTGGGATTGTGTTCGATGCAGACTCGATGGGCTGAAGGGTCTGTTTATGCACTGTAGGGTTCTATGTTCTATGTTCTGTGTAATGAGGAGTTTGGAAGTGTTAATTCCATCAAAGGGAACTTTCCAATTGAGATCAATTTTCGATGAAAGGCATTTGTTTCAGTGGCCTCTGGGTGCTTGCGATGACATTAGATGACCCCCAGTGATGTGTGCAAGTGCCTTTTGTTATCCCAAAAGAAGCTCATTCAAAGCAGGCTGCAGATGTTCTCAGTAACAATAGTCCCATTCATACATCCAGAATAAAATATAATACACACTCAAATATACATCAACATCAGCGAAACTCCCTTCTCTTCTAAACATTAACAGGCGGCACACAAAAGATCAAAGGCGCCATAAAGGAGCTCAAAAAACTGGGGACCGGTAGTGTAAGTGAATAGTAATGAGATCATTTTTACATTTTATATCTGTTAATAGCTTATATACACAATGTGCGTAATTCTATCGCTGCACTGGGTAAGGGATCGATTCACAACAGCTTGCTAACGATTTAGGGGTCAAAGGTCAACAAATCATATATGTGTCACGTTAAGAAAATCTCATTTAGTCTCAGTCCATCCCGAAGCCCTTTATAAAAATGGGTGTTTATTCTGCTCATCACAACAATGATCCTTTTCTTTAGTGTGAGTGCAAACACATCGCTTTTCCCTTCGGAGAATAGTGGGGGAACCAGCGGATGGATTCCTGTTGAACCACTCAGGATCTCTGCTGCTATGACTAACAAGCCCTAGTGTCAGACTTGAAGTGGAGACACCAGTGTTGGACTGGGGTAAACACAGTAAGAAGTTCAACAACACCAGGTTAAAGTCCAACCAGTTTATTTGATAGTAAACTCACAAGCTTTCAGGATTTGTCCCTTCTTCAGGTGAATGGAGGGTTCTGGCCTCAGACAGAGCATATAACAGCACAGACAGTTTACAGATTACTGTGCTTTATATACTCTGTCTGAGGCCAGAACTCTCCATTCACCTGACGAAGGGGCAAACCCCGAAAGCCTGTGAGTTTGCTATCAAATAAATGGGTTGGACTTAAACCTGGTGTTGTCAGACTTCTTAGTGTATTAGAGTTGAACGCAGTGCTTCTGGTCCTGACGTAGGCACGCTACCCACTGTGCTACATAACCTCCTGTGGTCACCATTGACTAACATGAGTTAATTCTGCCTAGGGCTCTGAGTGCTCCCTTTAAGATTGACTTGTTAACTCAGGATGGACAGAGGAAAATGGAAAATATCAGCTCAGAACATCTGCAAACACATTCACAACCTTTACCAAGGAAGAAGAAGAGATTTATTAAGTCCACTACGACTCTCACCAACTTTTATAGATGTATCACAGAAAGCATCCTTCCTGGTTGTTTCACAGGTTGGCTCCTGCTCTGCCCAAGACTGTTCTTACGAATCAATGGGCTGAATGGCCACCTTCTGCATTATAAAGATTCCATAATTCTATGATAGGCTCACCTGCCTTCTTCCACACTGTTATCAGGATCTCACTGCCACCTTCAGCTGGTAGCAAAATGTGCCACTGCGCCACTGTCAGCATGTCCACCACTGGGCACCCCGTGCCCATTGCGATATTACAAAGGGCTTGGCGGGCACCAACTGGGGAGCCTGCCCGTGGATCACTAGCAGCTGGTGCCCAATTATGTGCCCCATCCCACTGCCACTCAGATTGAATGAATGGCAGGAGTGGGCTGCAGCCAAGGAGCACATCACAGAGTAACAAGTATCACAACACGTAAAACACGGCAACATTCAACATTCTTGGCGTTTATTGGTAGGGGGATTGAATTTAGGAGTCGCAGCGTCATGATGCAACTGTACACAACTCTGGTGCGGCCACACTTGGAGTTTTGTGTGCAGTTCTGGTCCCCGCATTACAGGAAGGATGTAGAGGCTTTGGAGAGGGTGCAGAGGAGGTTTACCAGGATGTTGCCTGGTATGGAGGGGAGATCCTATGAGGAGAGACCGAGAGATTTGGGGTTGTTTTCGCTCGAAAGAAGGCGGCTAAGAGGGGATCTCATTGAAACATATAAGATGATTAGAGGTTTAGACAGGGTAGATAGTGATAGCCTTTTTCCTAGGATGGAGAAAGCTAGCACGAGGGGGCACGATTTTAAATTAAGGGGGGGTAGTTATAGGACAGATGTCAGGGGTAGGTTCTTTACCCAGAGGGTGGTGAGAGACTGGAATGCCCTGCCAACTGCAGTTGTAAATGCAGCTAGTTTGGGGGCGTTTAAGAGATCTGTGGATAGGTTTATGGATGAAAAGGGATTGGTTTAGGCTAGTGGGTCATTGTTTTGTAACTGGTCGGCGCAACATCGTGGGCCGAAGGGCCTGTTCTGCGCTGTGGTGTTCTATGTTCTATGTTCTATAACGTGACATAGCATAACACCACACAAAATAACACAGCCCAATATCCCCCGTATAACACAATGTTGTGCTGTGTTACACTCTGTCATAAGAACATAAGAACATAAGAACATAAGAAATAGGAGCAGGAGGAGGCCAACTAGCCCTTCGAGCCTGCCCTGCCATTCAATAAGATCATGGCTGATCTGTTGTGGCTCAGTTTCACATTCCTGCCCTCTCCCCATAACCCTGAATCCCCTCTCTCATCAAAAACCCATCAACCCGTGTCTTAAAAATATTTAGCGAGGCAGCCTCCACCACTTCAACGGGTAGAGAATTCCAGAGATTCACCACCCTTTGAGTGAAGAAGTTCCTCCTCAACTCCGTTCTAAACCACCCCCCCCTTTATCTTGAGGCTGTGCCCCCTAGTCCTACTGTCCTTTCTGAGCGGGAAGAGTCTCTCCACCTCTATCCTATCCATCCCATTCATCATCCTATACGTCTCAATGAGATCTCCCCTCATTCTTCTAAACTCTAACGAGTACAAGCCTAATCTATTCAGCCTCTCCTCATAGCTCAACCCCCTCAACTCCGGCATCAGCCTAGTAAACCTCCTCTGCACTCCCTCCAAGGCCAAAATATCCTTGCATAAGTACGGCGCCCAAAACTGCACACAGTACTCCAGCTGCGGCCTCACCAATGCCCTATACAGCTGCAGCAAGACCTCCCTACTTTTATATTCAATCCCCCTCGCGATGAAGGCCAGCATCCCATTCGCCTTCCTGACCACCTGCTGCACCTGCAAGCTGGGTTTTTGCGACTCATGCACAAGGACCCCGAGATCCCTCTGCACCGTCGCCTGCTGCAGTTTTTCTCCACGTAAGTAATAATCCTTCCTACCATTATTCCTACCAAAGTGGACCACCTCGCACTTGCCAACATTAAATTCCATTTGCCATTTCCTGGCCCATTCGCCCAGCCTATCTAGATCCTTCTGTAGACTCTCCCCATCCTCCGCACAATTTGCCTTTCCACCAATGTCGGGCTCTATTGTGTTATATCATAGAACATAGAACACTACAGCACAAACAGGCCCTTCGGCCCACAAGTTGCACCGATCATATCCCTACCTACCAGGCCTGTCTATAACCTCAATCCCATTAAATCCCATGTACTCATCCAGAAGTCTCTTAAAAGACCCCAGTGAGTTCGCCTCTACCACCATCGATGGTAGCCGATTCCACTCATTCACCACCCTCTGAGTGAAAAACCTACCCCTGACATCTCCTCTGTACCTGCTCCCCAGCACCTTAAACCTGTGTCCTCTCGTAGCGACCATTTCAGCCCTGGGAAATAGCCTCCGAGAATCCACCCTATCTATTCCTCTCAACATTTTATAAACCTCTACCAGGTCGCCTCTCATCCTTTGTCTCTCCAGGGAGAAGAGACCTAGCTCCCTCAACCTATCTTCATAAGGCATGCCTCCCAATCCAGGCAACATCCTTGTAAATCTCCTCTGCACCCTCTCAATAGCTTCCATATCAACAAATAAATTCGGAACAGGAGGTCATTTAGTCCATCGAGCCTTTGATAAGATCACAGCTAATCAAATTATAGCCTCAACTCCACTTTCCTGTTAACCCCCTATAACCTGTGATCCTCTTGTCAATTAGAAAAACTTTCTAGCTCAGCTTTTAAAATATGCAATGATCTCCATCTCTGGCTTACAAATCTCAGGGAGAAACACTTCTCAACTCTCTCTCAGATGAGAGAGCCCTTATTTTTAAATGGTGTCCCCTGGATTAGAACTAGGCCAATCATCCTTTCAGTATCCTTCCTGTCCAGTCCCTTCAGGAGCTGATGTTTCAATAAGATCACCTCTCAATCTTATTAACTCCAATCCTTACAGACCCAGCCTGTCCAACCTTTTAGGTAGGAGTCTTAGCAGTTTTTAGGAGCAGAAGGATCTTGGGGTCCGGGTCCATAGGACTCTTAAATCGGCCTCACAGGTGGAGGATGTGGTCAAGAAGGCTTATGGTGTACTGGCCTTCATTAATCGAGGGATTGAGTTTAGGAGTTGGGATGTAATGCTGCAACTTTATAAGACCCTTGTCAGACCCCACTTGGAGTACTGTGCGCAGTTCTGGTCGCCTCACTACAGGAAGGATGTGGAAGCTATTGAGAGGGTGCAGAGGAGATTTACAAGGATGTTGCCTGGATTGGGAGGCATGCCTTATGAAGATAGGTTGAGGGAGCTCGGTCTCTTCTCCCTGGAGAGACGAAGGTTGAGAGGCGACCTGATAGAGGTTTATAAAATGTTGAGAGGAATAGATAGGGTGGATTCTCAGAGGCTATTTCCCAGGGCTGAAATGGTCGCTACGAGAGGACACAGGTTTAAGGTGTTGGGGAGCAGGTACAGAGGAGATGTCAGGGGTAAGTTTTTCACTCAGAGGGTGGTGAGTGAATGGAATCGGCTGCCGTCGATGGTGGTAGAGGCGAACTCGCTGGGGTCTTTTAAGAGACTTCTGGATGAGTATATGGAAATTAATGGGATTGGGGGTTATAGATAGGCCTGGTAGGTAGGGATATGATCTGCGCAACTTATGGGCCGAAGGGCCTGTTTGTGCTGTAGTGTTCTATGTTCTAACCCTTTCTTGTCAGATAACCCTCCGTTCCTGCTTCTCTGAACTGCTTCTAATGCAATTATATATTTTCTTAAGAGACCAAAACTGTACACAATACTCCAGATGTGCTCACACCAACACTGTATACAAATGTAGTGAAAATCCCTACCTTTATATTATGATCTCCACGCCATAAGTAACATTCCATTTGCCTTCCTAATCACTTGTTGTACCTGAATACTAACAGTTTTGTGATGCGTGTACCAGAACCTCAAGTCCCTCTGTACCTCAAGAACCCTGCAATCCCTCTCCATTTAGATGACAGCCGGGATTCTCCGACCTGGCTCATACCCACCCCCACCGCCAGTGAGAAGTTGGCATTTCAGCCACAACTCCATTCACTTTCAGCAGCAGCCAGAGAATCCCAGCCTCACAAGGAGGGAGATTTTCGGTAAATATGCTGCTTTTCTCTTCCTGCCAAGGTGGCTAAGTTCACATTACACTGCACCTGTCAATTTTATACCCACGCATTTAACTTAACCATTTCGGTTGAACAAGGTGCATACACACGGTGGGTCATGCCAGGGCTGCTTTGGATGTTGCTTCGAGAGTTGCCTTGTGCTTCACGTCGTTAGTGTACGCTTAAACTGGACCAACTGACGGACAACACGACAGCTCAGTGACTATCACTGCTTCCTGTACAGGTACAGGGAAAAGTCTGACAACACCAGATTTTAGTCCAACCGATTTATTTGATAATAGACTCACAAGCTTTCGGGGTTAGTCCCTTCGTCAGGTGAATGGAGAGTTCTGGCCTCAGACAGAGCATATAAAGCACAGACAGTTTAGAGATTACTGATTAGAATGCGAATCCTTACACCTAACCTGCTGTTCAAGACCTGAAGTGGCTGACAATGTGAGTGGAAGGAGCACTAAGCACAGGTTACAGAGATGTGTATTGTCTCCAGACAGTACAGTAAATGAGGTTTTACAAACCCAGGCAAGTCACGGGGGTTACAAATAGTGCGACATGAACCCAAGATCCCTGTTGAGACCGTCCTCATGTGTGCGGAACTTGGTTATCAGTCTCTGAACAGTCTTTGAACAGAGACTGATAGCCAAGTTCTGCACACATGAGGACGGTCTCAACAGGGATCTTGGGTTCATGTCGCACTATTTATAACCCCCCTGACTTGCCTGGGTTTGCAAAACCTCACTTACTGTACTGTTTGGAGACAATACACATCTCTGTAACCTGTGCTCAGTGCTCCTTCCACTCACATTGTCAGCCACTTCAGGTCTTGAACAGCAAGTTAGGTGTAAGGATTCGCATTCTAATCAGTAATCTGTAAACTGTCTGTGCTTTATGAGGCCAGAACTCTCCATTCACCTGACGAAGGGACTAACCCCGAATGCTTGTGAGTCTATTATCAAATAAATCGGTTGGACTAAAACCTGGTGTTGTCAGACTTTTTACTGTGTTTACGCCAGTCCAACGCCAGCATACCCACATCACAGTTACAGGGACCCAGGATGGATCTCCGGCTTGGGTCGGTGTCTGTGGGAGTTTGCCATCTAGCCCTTCGAGCCTGCCCCGCCATTCAATAAGATCATGGCTGATCTGAAGTGGATCAGTTCCACTTTCCCGTTTTCTCCCTTAATTCCCCTGTCTATCAGAAACCTATCTACCCGTGACTTAAATATATTTAGCGAGGTAGCCTCCACCACTTCAATGGGCAGAGAATTCCAGAGATTCACCACCCTTTGAGCGAAATTCCTCCTCAACTCTGATCTAAACTGCCCCTCCCTTATCTTGAGGCTGTGCCCTCTAGTCCTGCTGTCCTTTCTAAGCGGGAAGAATCTCTCTACCTCTACCCTATCCATCCCCTTCATTATCTTATACGTCTCCATAAGATCCCCCCTCGTCCTTCTAAACTCCAGCAAGTACAGACCCAGTCTATTTAGTCTCTCTTCATAGTCCAACCCCCTCATCTCCCTTCGGCCCATCGAGTCTGCACTGACCACAATCCTACCCAGACCCTACCCTCCATATCCTTACTTATTTTACCCACTAATCCGTCTAACCTACACATCCCTGGACACTAAGGGGGAAGAATCTTCTAAACGGGAAGAACCTCTCTACCCTATCCTATCCATCCCCTTCATTATCTTGTACATCTCTATAAGATCTTCCTCATCCTTCTAAACTCCAACGGGTACAGACCCAGTCTATTTAGTGTCTCTTCATAGTCTAACCCTCTCATCTCCACTATCAGCCTAATGAACCTCCTTGCACTCCCTCCAAGGCCAATATATCCTTGCGCAAGTGCGGCGACCAAAACTGCACACAGTACTCCAGCTGCGGCCTCATTGTGCCCTGTACAGTTGCAGCAAGACCTCCCTGCTTTTATATTCTATCCCCCTCACTATAAAGGCCAGCATCCCATTCGCCTTCTTGATCACCTGCTGCACCTGCAGACTGGGTTTTTGTCACTCATGCACAAGGACCCCCAGGTCCCTCTGCACCGTAGCATGCTGCAGCTTTTCGCCCTTTAAATAGTAGTCCCTCCTACTGTTATTTCTACCAAAGTGGATAATTTGTGATGTTTAGATGCTTTATGACACCACACAACCCTACAGAACATAATACAGTAGAACACAAGGCAAATGGGTATCGATAGAATGAATGCAAGCAGGCTTTTTCCACTGAGGCTAGAGGAGAAAAAAAACCAGAGGGCATGGATTAAGGGTGAAAGGAGAAAAGTTTAAAGGGAATATTAGGGGGGCTTCTTCACGCAGAGTGGTGGGAGTGTGGAATGAGCTGCCGGATAAAGTAGTAAATGCGGCGTCACTTTTAACATTTAAGAAAAACTTGGACAGGTTCATGGATGAGAGGGGTGTGGAGGGATATGGTCCAAGTGCAGGTCAGTGGAACTAGGCAAAAAATGGTTCGGCACAGACAAGAAGGGCCAAAAGGCCTGTTTCTGAGCTGTGAATTTCTATGGTTCTATAACTGACATAGAAACACACATCCTCCACACACTTGAACCCGTAAACTTGCATGCATGCGCATACACACACTGGACACACAAACCCACCTATACATTGAGACACATACACACCCAAATGCACACATGCCACATATAAGCATCCGTACCTATTAGAAATACACATGTGTACATACACTGCCACACACACACACTCACACACACGCCCACACACATACACCCACACAAGCACGCACACACACTCACACAAACACACACACTCACACACACACACATACACACACACACACACCCCCACACAAACACACACACACTCACACACATAACACACACACACACCCAAACACGCACACACACACACACTCACACACACACGTGCACACACATCCACACAAACAGGCACACACATATACACACATATACACTCACACACACACACACACACCTCCCCCCCCACACAAACAGGCACACACATACTCACACACACATACACACACCCACACACATACACAACGCTGCTTAAAGCTCGCAGAGGAATTCGTGATACAGCCTCCCTGTAAATTTTCAGTCTGACATTCGCTGTCCGATCAGCCATTTTCCCACAACTTCCCGAGCCAATTCCCAGCTCCCCACTGACTGTGGAATGTGCTGCTTTCTCCCATCCCCACCCTTGCTGACAGGCACGACAATGACCTCAGCTCGAGAAAAATGGGAATGTAATTTTATTACCACTGGCCAGTTTCTCATGTCCATCTGATAAAGATGAATTTCACATAAATATAAAAACAATAGAAGCCAAAATCTGAGAGAAGGAAGGAAATCCCCTCATTCTGCTCCAGGCTCCGTTGTGAGCAAACGGGATTGCAATCATGTTGCCTCATGTTACACTGACCAGTTCACAGTCAGGGGCCCCCGGTTAATATTACCCACAGTAATGGGGTGATAGACACAAAATGCACTCAGCAGGCTGGGCAACAACGCTCAATAGGAACAGAATTAATTGTTTCAGGTTCCTGATCTTTTAAAAGGGAAGGGATGTCGTGCCATCACATTTTGTAACTTAAAAGGTGATATATAAATGCAGGTTGTTGTTGATCTCACTTGCTGGCTTTTTTTCTCATTTCCACGCAATAATTTTTGTCTCCAAATATTTATCTAATTCTCTCCAGATAGCCACTATTCAATCTGTATCCATCAACGTATTCCAATCCAAACCACTCACTGCATTAAAATGCCTTTCTTCTTTGCATCTTTTTCCAATCACCTTAAATCCCTGGTTCACATCTCCTCAGCCATTGAAAATGTTTTCTCTTTACTTATCTAAACTCTTCACCATTTTAAATATCTCTCCCAGATCTCCTCTCAGCTTTCTCTGCTTGAAGGGGAACTCCCATTTGTGCCTGTGAATATATTCTCTCATCTCTCTAAATTCCTTCTGCACAGTTTCCAAAACCCTTCCTCTTTTTCCTATAATTGGTGCCCAGAACTGAATCATACAACCCTACAGTGCAGAAAGAGGCCCTTCGGCCCATCGAGTCTGCACCAAACACAATCCCACCCAGGCCCTACCCCCATATCCCTACATATTATACCCACTAATCCCTCTAACCTACACATCCCTGGACACTAAGGGGCAATTTCTTAGCACGGCCAATCAACCTAACCCACACATCTGGAGAGGTTTGACATGATCAGGAATAGTCAGCATGGATTTGTCAAGGGCAGGTCGTGCCTTACAAGCCTAGTTGAGTTCTTCGATAATGTGACTGAACACATTGACGAAGGAAGTGCCGTGGACGTAGTGTACATGGACTTCAGCAAGGCGTTTGATAAGGTCCCCCATGCAAGACTTCTTGAGAAGGTGAGAGGGCTTGGGATCCAAGGGCCTTTGGCCTTGTGGATTCAGAACTGGCTTGCCTGCAGAAGGCAGAGAGTGGTTGTGGATGGGGCTTTTTCTGAATGGAGGTCAGTCACCAGCGGAGTGCCTCAAGGATCTGTTCTGGGACCCTTGTTGTTTGTCATTTTCATAAATGACCTAGATGAGGAAGTGGAGGGATGGGTAAGTAGGTTCGCTGATGACACGAAGGTCGGTGGTGTTGTGGATGGTCTGGAAGGATGGCAAAAGTTGCAGCAGGACATAGATAGGATGCAGGACTGGGCGGAGAAGTGGCAGATGGACTTCAACGTGGATAAATGCGTAGTCGTCCATTTTGGCAGAACCAACGGGATGAACGAGTACACTATCAAGGGCAGAAGTCTGAGTAGTGTTGAAGAGCAGATGGATTTAGGGGTCCGGGTCCACAGGACTCTTAAATCGGCCTCGCAGGTGGAGGAGGTGGTCAAGAAGGTGTATGGTATACTGGCCTTCATTAATCGAGGGATTGAGTTTAGGAGTCGGGAGGTAATGCTGCAACTTTATAAGACCCTTGTCAGGCCTCATTTAGAGTATTGTGCGCAGTTTTGGTCGCCTCACTATAGGAAAGATGTAGAAGCTATTGAGAGGGTACAGAGGAGATTTACAAGGATGTTGCCTGGACTGGGAGGCATGCCTTATGAAGATAGGTTGAGGAAGCTGGGACTCTTTTCCCTGGAGAGACGAAGGTTGAGAGGCGACCTGATAGAAGTTTATAAAATGTTGAGAGGAATAGATAGGGTGGACTCTCAGAGGCTATTTCCCCGGGTTGAAATGGTCGCTACGAGAGAACACAGATTTAAGGTACAGGGAGGGAAGTTCAGAAGTGATGTTAGGGGTAAGTTTTTCACTCAGAGGGTGGTGAGTGAATGGAATCGGCTGCCGTCAGTGGTGGTGGAGGTGAACTCGCTGGGGTCTTTTAAAAGATTTCTGGATGAGTATATGGGGTTTAATGAGATTGAGGGTTATAGATAGGTCTGTAGGTTGGTAGGTGTTGATGTGATCGGCGCAACTCGTGGGCCGAAGGGCCTGTTTGTGCTGTAGTGTTCTATGTTCTATCTTTGGAGGAAACCGGAGCACCCGGAAGAAACCCACGCAGACATGAGGAGAATGTGCAAACTCCACATAGACAGTGACCCGAGCCGGGAATTGAACCCAGGACCCTGGAGCTGTGAAGAGGCAGAGCTAACCCACTGTGCTACCGTGCCACCCATGAGTACAAAATTCCACCTGAAATCAACCTGGTGTTTTACATGTTTATTTTCCGTCTATGTAAATGCCCTGTTTTTAACTTCTTGCCTTGATTTATAAAGCCCAGGTTTTCATACACTTTTGTTAGCTGTCTAATGGGCAGCACGGTAGCGCAGAGGTTGGCACTGCTGCTTCACAGCTCCAGGGTCCTGGGTCCGATTCCCGACTCGGGTCACTGTCTGTGTGGAGTTTGCACATTCTCCTCGTGTCTGCGTGGGTTTCCTCCGGGTGCTCCGGTTTCCTCCCACAGTCCAAAGATGTGCGGGTTAGGTGGCATGCTAAGAAATTGCCCCTTAGTGTCCAGGGATGTGTAGGTTAGAGGGATTAGTGGGTATAATATGTAGGGATATGGGGGTAGGGCCTGGGTGGGATTGCGTTTGGTGCAGACTCAATGGGCTGAAGGGCCTCTTTCTGCACTGTAGGGGTTCTATGATTCTTATTAATCTGTTCTGCCACCTTAAAGATTGATGCACAAAAATTTGAGATCGCTCCCTTCTTGGTCCTGCTTTATGTATCATTTAATATTTATTGTTTTGTGGTCATTGTTGGACTTTTAATTCCAGATTTTTTATTGAATTCAAATTCAACTGTATTGGGATTCAGTCCAGGGTCTCCAGTACATGAGTATGAGCTTCTGGATTACTAGTACAGTGACATTACCATTTAGCCACTGCCTCCCCCATTCTAAGCTATGCCTCTCCACCCATCCCCTGTAGTTCCCTCACACCATCCATGCCAATCTATGCCCATCTCCATGTCCATTTACTGCGTGGAGCCAATGAACCCTGGAGTGACAACAGGTTGAGTTACAAAAGCTTTAATAAAGTCATCTGCACTTTCCACTTTCTTAAACAAAATCTTCTTTTACCGCCCCCCCAGCCCAATAAAAGTGTTAAAACCACCTAGTTTCTTTAAAAAATGACCAGCAGAAACTGCAAGTTGTTTAATTGCAAAGAGACCTCTTTATCTTGTGTAGATAAATATTGTACAATTGACAGAATCGATCAGAGAGTCAGAACTGTCAATTAAGTAACTTTTTCCCTGCAGCCTAATCCTGAATCGTGGAAACACAAAGTCAAAAGATATTCAGGGTATGACCATTGCAGTTTGTGGAATCAGTGGGAGGGCACCTCAGGTGGGCAATGTAAGCGCTGTATCTCAACATCATAGAACATAGAACACTACAGCGCAAACAGGCCCTTCGGCCCACAAGTTGCGCCGATCATATCCCCGCCTACCAGGCCTATCTATAACCCTCAATCCCATTAAATTCCATATACTCATCCAGAAGTCTCTTAAAAGACCCCAGCGAGTTCGCCTCTACCACCACCGACGGCAGCCGATTCCATTCACTCACCACCCTCTGAGTGAAAAACTTACCCCTAACATCTCCTCTGTACCTGCTCCCCAGCACCTTAAATCCGTGTCCTCTCGTAGCGACCATTTCAGCCCTGGGAAATAGCCTCCGAGAATCCACCCTATCTATTCCTCTCAACATTTTATAAACCTCTGTCAGGTCGCTTCTCAATCTTCGTCTCTCCAGGGAGAAGAGACCTAGCTCCCTCAACCTATCTTCACAAAGCATGCCTCCCAATCCAGGCAACATCCTTGTAAATCTCCTCTGCACCCTCTCAATAGCTTCCACATCCTTCATTGGGCGGCACGGTAGCACAGTGGTTAGCACTGCTGCTTCACAGCTCCAGGGTCCTGGGTTCGATTCCCGGCTCGGGTCACTGCCTGTGTGGAGTTTGCACATTCTCCTCGTGTCTGCGTGGGTTTTCTCCGGGTGCTCCGGTTTCCTCCCACAGTCCAAAGATGTGCGGGTTAGGTTCATTGGCTATGCTAAAATTGCCCCTTAGTGTCCTGGGATGTGTAGGTTAGAGGGATTAGCAGGTAAAATGTGTAGGGATATGGGGATAGGGTCTGGGTGGGATTGTGTTCGGTGCAGACTCGATGGGCAGAAGGGCCTGTTTCTGCACTGTAGGGTTCTGTGTGTAGTGAGGTGACCAGAACTGCGCACAGTACTCCAAGTGGGGTCTGACAAGGGTCTTATAAAGTTGCAGCATTACCCCCTGCCCCACACATACCAACTATTATGTGGGATGGGGGGAGAGAGGGGAAGAGTCCAGATACTTAGCCCCACACCAAAGATTTTATTTTTATTGCCCATTGATCATGTAACTAAGACAACGTAAAACAAATCACAAGACAAGTTCAGGAACTTGCTTGCCCACCTTCAGGGATCCAGTACAAACTTCCCCTCGGTAGGGTCCGAGTCCCCTCTCCTAGGAAGTGAACACTTTGTTACCCTTGATGTTCAGTTCTATATCACCTTTCCTGGGATGGTGATGGCTAACATGAAGGGGTGGTAATTATAGGACGGATGTCAGAGGTAGGTTCTTTACTCAGAGGGTAGTAAGGGCATGGAATGCCCTGCCTGCAGCAGATGTGGACTCGCCAACTTTATGGGCGTTCAAATGGTCAGTGGATAGGCATATGGATAACATTGGAATAGTTTAGGTTAGAGGGTCATTAGATTGGTTCCACTGGTCGGCGCAACATCGAGGGCCGAAGGGCCTGTTTCCCGTGCTGTGTTGTTCTTTGTTCATGATTCTGGAATTCTGAGGGGATGTTTACCCAGTCGCCCAACTTCGCTTAACAAGGATAGCAGGACTAGAGAGCACAGCCTCAAGATAAGGCAGGGGGGCGGTTTAGAACGGAGTTGAGGAGGAACTTCTTCACTCAAAGGGTGGTGAATCTCTGGAATTCTCTGCCTGTTGAAGTGGTGGAGGCTACCTCACTGAATATATTTAAGTCACGGGTTGATGGGTTTCTGACAGACACGGGAATTAAGGGAGAAAGCGGGAAAGTGGAACTGATCCACTTCAGATCAGCCATGATCTTATTGAATGGCGGGGTAGACTTGAAGGGCTAGATGGCCTACTCCTGCTCCTATTTCTTATGTTCTTATGATTTTTAAGCCATACTCCACTGTAAATGGTGCAAAAGCAAATAAATTCTGCCTTAAAGCTCACTAATTAAAGCAAGGCTCTTTCAGGAATGACTGGGTTATGAGGAGAGGTTGAAGAAACTGGGACTATTCTCCTTGGAAAGGCGGAGATTGAGAGGGGACATGATAGAAGTATATAAGATAATGAAGGGAATGGATAGAGTTAATAGTGAGAGACTGCTCCCTAGACTGAATACAAACACGAGAGGTCATCATTTAAGGGTGAGGGGGGAGAGGTATAATTTGGAGGTGAGAAGAAGGTTCTTTACGCAGAGAGTTGTAGGGGTCTGGAACGCGCTACCGAGTAGGGTGGTGGAGGCAGGAACGTTGGACTCGTTTACGCTCCGGTTTCCTCCCACACCCGAAAAATGTGCTCTCAGGCTAATCGGTTTTTACCAAATTGACACTATTTCTTCCCTGAATCTGACTGAGTAGGGTTCCATTCATAGATATTAAGGAGGAGGAGGTGGACATTAAGGAGGAGGATGGTGGACATTAAGGAGGAGGATGTGTTAGAACTTTTGAATTCTATCAAAATAGATAAGTCGCCGGGACCAGATGGGATGTACCCCAGGATACTGTGGGAGGCGAGGGAAGTGATTGCAGAGCCCCTGGCAATGATCTTTGCGTCGTCAATGGAGACGGGAGAGGTTCTGGAAGATTGGAGGATTGCGGATGTAGTCCCTATTTTCAAGAAAGGGAACAGAGATAGCCCGGGAAATTACCGCCCGGTGAGTCTGACCTCAGTGGTTGGTAAGCTGATGGAGAGGCTTCTGAGGGACAAGATTTATGAGCATTTGGAGAGGTTTGACATGATCAGGAATAGTCAGCATGGATTTGTCAAGGGCAGGTCGTGCCTTACGAGCCTAGTTGAGTTCTTCGATAACGTGACTGAACACATTGACGAAGGAAGTGCCGTGGACGTAGTGTACATGGACTTCAGCAAGGCTTTTGATAAGGTCCCCCATGCAAGACTTCTTGAGAAGGTGAGAGGGCATGGGATCCAAGGGCCTTTGGCCTTGTGGATCCAGAACTGGCTTGCCTGCAGAAGGCAGAGAGTGGTTGTGGATGGGTCTTTTTCGGAATGGAGGTCAGTCACCAGTGGGGTGCCCCAGGGATCTGTTCTGGGATCCTTGCTGTTTGTCATTTTCATAAATGACCTGGATGAGGAAGTGGAGGGATGGGTTAGCAAGTTCGCTGATGACACGAAGGTCGGCGGTGTTGTGGATGGTCTGGAAGGATGTCAAAAGTTGCAGCAGGACATAAATAGGATGCAGGAATGGGCGGAGAAGTGGCAGATGGACTTCAACGCGGATAAATGTGTAGTCGTCCATTTCGGCAGAACCAACGGGATGAACGAGTACACTATCAAGGGCAGGAGTCTTAGTAGCGTTGAAGAGCAGAAGGATCTCGGGGTCCGGGTTCACAGGACTCTTAAATCGGCCTCGCAGGTGGAGGAGGTGGTCAAGAAGGCGTATGGTGTACTGGCCTTCATTAATCGAGGGATTGAGTTTAGGAGTCGAGAGGTAATGCTGCAACTTTACAGGACCCTCGTCAGGCCTCATTTGGAGTACTGTGCGCAGTTCTGGTCGCCTCACTATAGGAAAGACGTAGAAGCTATTGAAAGGGTGCAGAGGAGATTTACAAGGATGTTGCCTGGACTGGGAGGCATGCCTTATGAAGATAGGTTGAGGGAGCTGGGACTCTTTTCCCTGGAGAGGCGAAGGTTGAGAGGCGACCTGATAGAAGTTTATAAAATGTTGAGAGGAATAGATAGGGTGGACTCTCAGAGGCTATTTCCCCGGGTTGAAATGGTCGCTACGAGAGGACACAGATTTAAGGTGCGGGGAGGGAAGTACAGAGGTGATGTTAGGGGTAAGTTTTTCACTCAGAGGGTGGTGAGTGAATGGAATCGGCTGCCGTCATCGGTGGTGGAGGCGAACTCGCTGGGGTCTTTTAAAAGACTTCTGGATGAGTATATGGGGTTTAATGGGATTGGGGGTTATAGATAGGTCTATAGATTGGTGGTGTTGATGTGATCGGCGCAACTCGTGGGCCGAAGGGCCTGTTTGTGCTGTAATGTTCTATGTTCTATGTTCTATATGCAGGGTAGAATAGGTGTAGGGTGATGTGGCGGCGCGGGCTCGTTGGGCCGAAGGGCTTGTTTCCCGTGCTGGATTGTTCTTTGTTCTTTGGTTTTTTTTATTGTCAAAAACTAAACACTGTCTTAAAAATAAATGGTTGGGTTACAAGTGCCATCGAGTCACACCAAGCCTGTACCAACCAATTGACAATCTGCTCGCTGAATTTCCCTACAGAACATAACGACACTCCAAAAGTACGTCAGTAATTCGAAATATTCTTGGAATCGGAACGCAAGTTGGTTCTTGCACAGAAATGTACCAATTCAGGCGGTCGGTTTCTGTTAAAACTTTGTTCCGAATGAATTGTTTGTCGGACAGAAAGTGCGGCTGTAAATAACGCACCTGATTAGAAAAAGGTCAGAACATAGTGGCCCCAGGGCAGTCACTAAACACCAGTGACGCGTCTTAAAAATAACAGAATACAACGGCAAACATGCAGAAGGAGCAAAGGAATCAGTTTTCTGGTTACAGCTCAGGTCCATTGTAACAGTAAATTAACACAGAACAGAGAACACTACAGCACAATCAGGCCCTTCGGCCCACAAGTTGCACTGATCATGTCCCTACCTACTAGGCCTACGTGTAACTCCCAATCCCATTAAATCCCATGTACTCATCCAGAAGTCTTTTAAAAGACCCCAGCGAGTTCGCCTCTACCACCACCGACGGCAGCCGATTCTACTCACTCACCACCCTCTGAGTGAAAAACTTACCCCTAACATCACCTCTGTACTTGCTCCCCTGCACCTTAAACCTGAGTCCTCTCATAGCGACCATTTCAGCCCTGGGAAATAGCCTCCGAGAATCCACCCTATCTATCCCTCTTAACATTTTATAAACCTCTATCAGGTCGCCTCTCAACCTTCGTCTCTCCAGGGAGAAAAGACCTGGCTCCCTCAACCTATCTTCATAAGGCATGCCTCCCAATCCAGGCAACATCCTTGTAAATCTCCTCTGCACCCTCTCAATATCTTCCACATCCTTCCTGTAGTGAGGCAACCAGAACTGCGCACAGTACTCCAAGTGGGGTCTGACAAGGGTCTTATAAAGTTGCAGCATTACCTCCCGACTCCTAAACTCAATCCCTCGATTAATGAAGGCCAGTACATCATACGCCGCCTTGTCCACATCCTCCACCTGCGAGGCCGAATTAAGAGTCCTGTGGACCCGGACCCCAAGGTCCTTCTGATTCTCAAGGACTTGGGAAAATGCATGGAAAATACATGGAAATTACAGCACAGGTCATTGTCCCCAACAAGTCCCAGTTACTCTCCACATTAGTAAATATTTCAGTCACTTTGACAGCCCTTGTCACCATACCCCTTCATTGCTATTTCATTCACGCACCTATCCAATCCAGCCATCAGTGCTGACAGTGTCTGCCTCAATCACCAACCCTGGAATTCTACAGCCTTCCGACTTCCTGGTCAGGATTCTCCGATCTCACTCGTCCCACGACCACTGCCAGCGAGAACGGAGAATTTGCCACCCAGCCAAAACTCCATTCGCAGCAACGGGACTGGAGAATCCCCGCTGTGGGCAGGGCCAGACAATCCCACCCCTGCCTTCTCTTTCACTCCGCAGATGCGTCGGTCCACCTTGTTGTTTAACAAGGGGCACGCACGCGGTGGGTCGTGCGTGGGCTGCTCTTGGATGTTTTGAGAGTGGCCTAGTACTTTGCGACATTGTGTGTGCTTAAAACTGGACCAGCTGATGGGCACCACAACAGCTCAGTGACTATCACTGTTTGCTGTGCAGATACATGGATTTGGGCCGGTGTCTGTGGGAGTTTGCGCATTCTCCCCGTGCTTGCATGCGTTTTGTCCTGGTGCTCCGGTTTCCTCCCACACCCCAAAGATGTGCTCTTAGGCTGATTGGTGTAACAAATTTAGAACATAGAACCTACAATGCAGAAACAGGCCCTTCGGCCCATCGAGTCTGCACCGAACACAATCCCACCCAGACCCTATCCCCATATCCCTACACATTTACCTGCTAATCCCTCTAACCTACACATCCCAGGACACTAAGGGGCAATTTTAGCATAGCCAATGAACCTAACCCACACATCTTTGGACTGTGGGAGGAAACCGGAGCACCCGGAGAAAACCCACGCAGACACGAGGAGAATGTGCAAACTCCACACAGGCAGTGACCCGAGCCGGGAATCGAACCCAGGACCCTGGAGCTGTGAAGCAGCAGTGCTAACCCACTGTGCTACCGTGCCGCCCAAAATTGTCCCTAAATTATTCTCCCCTCAATCTGGTTTCCAATGTGGGTGCCATAAGCATAGACATCGGTCAAGGCTGGAAGAGGAAAAACACATTGTTAAGATGGCGGCGCGGGCTCTTTGGGCCGAAGGGCCTGTTTCCCGTGCTGTGTTGTTCTTTGTTGTGATCCTCTTAATTTTAATCTTGTGATTACAGGGGGACGGACAAAGACTTTAATGATGATGAAAGGGTGCGGAGGAGATTTACAAGGATGTTGCCTGGATTGGGAGGCATGCCTTATAAAGATAAGTTGAGGGAGCTCGGTCTCTTCTCCCTGGAGAGACGAAAGTTGAGAGGTGACCTGATAGAGGTTTATAAAATGTTGAGAGGTATAGATAGGGTGGATTCTCGGAGGCTATTTCCCAGGGCTGAAATGGTCGCCACGAGAGGACACAGGTTTAAGGTGTTGGGGAGCAGGTACAGAGGAGATGTTAGGGGTAAGTTTTTCACTCAGAGGGTGATGGGTGAGTGGAATCGGCTGCCGTTGGTGGTGGTGGAGGCGAACTCAATAGGGTCATTGAAGAGACTTCTGGATGAATACATGGGACTTAATAGGATTGAGGGTTATAGATAGGCCTGGTAGGTTGGGATATGATCGGCGCAACTTGTGGGCCGAAGGGCCTGTTTGTGCTGTAGTTTTCTTCTATGAAGCTGGTTTTTCTGATAATGTTTTACACCAGAAATGAGGGACTTCAGTTAAGAGAAGAGATGAGGCAAAGAGGATCAACTAGCGAGATGAACACGAGATTGAAGAGACATTCAAAATTATGAAGGGTTTTGACAGAGTAAATGAGGAGAAAGTGTTTTAACTGGCAGAAGGGTCAGTACCCCAGTCCAATGCCGGCATCTGCACATCAGAAGGATCAGTAACCAGAGGTCACAGGTTTATGATAACCGGCAGAATATCAGAGAGGGCTGAGGAGAATTAGTTTTACTGCAGATTAAGTTCCAAAATGGGAAACATGGAAAATAAGAGCAGGAGGAGGCCATTTGGCCCTTCGAGCCAGTTCATTATGATCATGGCTGATCACCCAGTCTGATCGCACCTTCCCCCCAATATCCTCTGATCCCAGTATTCCCACGAGCTCAATCTAACTCCTTCCAAAAAAACATACAATGTTTTGGCCTCAACTTCTTCCCGTGGAAAATTCCTCCGAGTGAAGAAATTTTTCCTCATAGAACATAGAACATAGAACATTACAGCGCAGAACAGGCCCTTCGGCCCACAATGTTGCGCCGACCAGTTAAAAAACAATGACCCACTAACCTAAACTAATCCCTTTTCGTCCATAAACCTATCCACGGATCTCTTAAACGCCCCCAAACTAGGTGCATTTACAACTGCAGCAGTTTACAACATCTCAGTCCTAAAACGTTTCGCTGTTATCCTTACACTAGGACCCCGGTTCTGGAAACTCCCACCATTGAGAACATCTTCCCTGTATCCACCTTGTCTGGCTCTCGAATTTTAAAGGTTTCTATGAAACCCCCCCTCTCTCTATATTTCTTCTGAGCTCCAGTGAATATCATCCTAATGGACTCCAGAACAAAGAACACAACATGGGAAACAGGCCCCTCGGCCCAACGAGGCCGCGCTGCCCATTTTAACATTGTGAGGGCCCTCCCCTACCTCTGACCTTTGTCTACACCTATTGGGCTCCATAATAAAGACTCAATCTCTCCTCATATGTCAGCCTCTCCTTCCAGTGATCAGTTTGCTATGCTTGGCATGAAGGGTGTTGGATGTAGGTTCAATCCTCATAAACGGGGCAGATGTAGACCATTCAGTCCCTGAGCAAGCTCTGCCATTCTACAAGATCATGGCCAATCGAATCCTGCCCTTAATTCCATTTCTGACCTACGTCCGCCCAACCCGCACCCCACCCATCCCGTAACTCTTGACTCACCCAAAGGTGGCAAAAGAAAAATGGACTTGTATTTGAAAAGGAAACACTTGCAGGGCAATGGGAGCAGTACAGTGAGATGTGTGAGTCATTCTCTCAAAATATAGACACAATGGCCTGATTGGGCTGCCTCTGTGCGATGTGACTCTGTGAGACATGGACCCTCATTATACCACACTCATTCTGTGCAATGTGACTCAATGGATCCTCACTGTACTGCCTTCACTCTGTGTAATGTCAGAGTGGCAAATGTTGTTTAAAAAGGGCAGCAGGGAAAAGCCTGGGAACTACAGGCCAGTGAGCCTCACATCTGTGGTAGGTAAGTTATTAGAAGGTATTTTGAGAGACAGGATCTACAGGCATTTAGAGTCACAAGGACTGATTAGGGTCAGTCAGCATGGCTTTGTGAGTGGAAAATCATGTCTTACAAATTTAATTGGGTTTTTTGAAGGGGTAACCAAGAAGGTGGATGAGGGCAGTGCAGTTGATGTTGTCTACGTGGACTTTAGCAAGGCCTTTGACAAGGTACCACATGGTAGGTTGTTGCATTAGGTTAAATCTCACAGGATCCAGGGTGAGGTATCTAAATGGATACAAAATTGGTTTCTTGACAGAAGCCAGAGGCTGGTTGTAGAGGGTTGTTTTTCAAACTGGAAGCCTGTGACCAGTGGTGTGCCTCAGGGATCAGTGCTGGGCCCACTGTTATTTGTCATTTATATTAATGATTTGGATGAGAATATAGGAGCATGGTTAGTAAGTTTGCAGATGACATCAAGATTGGTGGCATATTGGACAGTGAGGAAGGTTATCTCTGATTGCAATGGGCCAGTGAGCTGACGAATGGCAGATAGAGTTTAATTTAGATAAATGCGAGGTGATGCATTTTGGTAGATTGAATCAGGACAGGACTTACTCAGTTAATGGTAGGACATTGGGGAGAATTACAGAACAAAGAGATCTAGGGGTACATGTTCATAGCTCCTTGAAAGTGGAGTCACAGGTGGACAGAGTGGTGAAGAAGGCATTCAGCATGCTTGGTTTCATCAGTTAGAACATTGAATACAGGAGTTGGAACGTCTTGTTGAAGTTGTACAAGACATTGGGAAGGCCACACTTTGGGTAACCAGAACTATATTGTGTATAGTTCTGGTTACCCTATTATAGAAAAGATATTATTAAACTAGAAAGAGTGCAGAAAAGGTTTACTAGGATGCTACCGGGACTTGATGGATTGCGTTATAAGGAGAGGCTGGATAGACTGGGACTTTTTTCTCTGGAGCATAGGAGGCTGAGGGGTGATCTTTTAGAAGTCTATAAAATAATGAGGGGCATGGACAAGGTAGATGGTCAATATCTTTTCCCAAAGGTAGGGAAGTCTAAAACTAGAGGGCATAGGTTTAAAGTGAGAGGGGAGAGATACAAAAGTGTCCAGAGGGGCAACTTTTTCACACAGAGGGTGGTGAGTGTCTGGAACAAGCTGCCAGAGATAGTCGTAGAGGCGGGTACAATTTTGTCATTTAAAAAGCATTTAGATAGTTACATGGGTACGATGGGTATAGAGGGATATGGGCCAAACGCAGGCAATGGGGATTAGCTTCGGGGTTTTAAAAAAAAACAGCGGCATGGAAAAGTTGGGCCAAAGGTCCTGTTTCCACGCTGTAAACCTCTATAGGCCCTCATTATACCATATTCTCATCGAACCCTACAGTGCAGAAAGAGGCCATTTGGCCCATTGAGTCTGTACCGACCAGAATCCCAGCCCGGCCCTACCCCCATATCCCTACACATTTACCTACTAATCCCTCTAAGATACGCATCCCAGGACTCTAAGGGGTAATTATTTTTTAAGCATGGCCAATCAACCTAACCCGCACATCTTTGGACTGTGGGAGGAAACCGGAGTACCCGGAGGAAACCCACGCAGGCACGAGGAGAATGTGCAAACTCCACACAGACAGTGACCTGAGAATATTATCAAATAAATCGGTTGGACTAAAACCTGGTGTTGTCAGACTTTTTACCAGGAATCGAACCCAGGTCCCTGGAGCTGTGAAGCAGCAGTGCTAACCCACTGTGCTACTGTGCCACCCCACTGTGCAGTGTTCAGTCTGTGCAATACGCTTCTATGAGCCCTCATGCATTCGTCCATTGTCATCGATGAGGACCTCAACACCATTAGTCATTTTGAGGCTGGTTGCAGTGTGTCCAAAGATGACTGATCAGAATTCGGGCACGGAATGTCCTGGCACATATTGGACAGACTTGTGTAGACACTGTAGTTGTTGCGCTGGTGGCTCTGAACTTGCGCAGCTTGTGCTTAAGTTGTGCTTCAGTAATACACCTTGCTTCGTGAGCTTGACAGCCTTTATGGATGAAGCAGCTCCAAGTAGGGAGGTTTTGTGCCAGCGTTTCCCAGGTGCTCGTGTCAATGTCAAGCGACTACAGGGAGGCCTTGAGTGTGTCTTTGAAATGTTTCTTCTGCCCTCCATGCGAGCGTCTTCCAGCAGAGAGTTCCCCAAAAAGGGGCTGCTTGGGTTTGCACTCGTCTGACATACATAGAACATAGAACACTACAGCGCAGAACAGACCCTTCGGCCCATGATGTTGCGCCGACCAGTTACAAAAACAATGACCCACTAACCTAAACCAATCCCTTTTCATCCATAAACCTATCCAAGGATCTCTTAAACGCCCCCAAACTAGGCGCATTTACAACCGCAGCAGGCAGGGCATTCCAATCCCTCACCACCCTCTGGGTAAAGAACCTACCCCTGACATCCGTCCTATAACAACCCCCCCTTAATTTAAAGCCATGCCCCCTCGTGCTAGCTTTCTCCATCCGAGGACAAAGGCTATCACTGTCCACCCTATCTAAACCTCTAATAATCTTATATGTTTCAATAAGATCCCCTCTTAGCTACCTTCTTTCTAGCGAAAACAACCCCAAATCCCTCAGTCTCTCCTCATAGGACCTCCCCTCCTTACCAGGCAACATCCTGGTAAACCTCCTCTGCACACTCTCCAAAGCCTCCACATCCTTCCTGTAATGTGGGGACCAGAACTGCACACAATATTCCAAGTGCGGCCGCACCAGAGTTGTGTACAGTTGCAACATGACACTGCAACTCCTAAATTCAATCCCCCTACCAATAAACGCCAAGACACCGTATGCCTTCTTAACAACCTTATCTACTTGATTCCCAACTTTCAGGGATCTATGTACATACACCTAGATCCCTCTGTTCATCCACACTATTCAAAGTCCTCCCGTTAGCCTTATACTCGACACATCTGTTATTCCTACCAAAGTGAATTACCTCACACTTCTCCGCATTAAACTCCATCCGCCATCTCTCGGCCCAGCTCTGCAACCTGTCTAAGTCTCCCTGCAAACTATGACACCCTTCCTCACAATCTACCACACCTCTGACTTTGATGTCATGAGCAAATTTACTAATCCACCCAACTATACTCTCATCCAGATCATTAATAAAAATTACAAACAGCAGTGGCCCCAAAACAGATCCCTGAGGCACACCACTCGTAACCGAACTCCATGACGAATATTTACCATCAACCACCGCCCTCTATCTCCTATCTGCTAGCCAATTCCTGATCCAGTTTCCTAGATTACCCTCAATCCCATACATCTGCATTTTCTGCAGAAGCCTACCATAGTGATACATCTGCACTTTCTACAGAAGCCTACCAAGCCTACCTACGGATGACATGACCTGCCCACCGGGTCTGCGCTCTCAACAGCAGTGTGTGGACTGATGGTAGACTTGCCCTAGAGAGAACTTCAGTGTCTGGTACTTTATCTTGCCATCTGATGTGTAATATTCTGTGATGACAAGTCATATGGAAATGATTGAGCTGTCTTGCATGCCTTCGATACACAGTCTACGTTTCACAGGCATACAGGAGGGTAGTGAGTACCGCGGCGCTGTAGACCTTCAGTTTTGCTGCTGGGCTGATTCCTCGACGTTCCCATATGGTGGAGCGCAGTCTACCGAAAGCAGAACTTGCCTTTGCTATTCTGCAGTTAACTTCTGCATCAGTCGTCACTGCTTGGGAGAGGGTGCTGCTAAGATAAGTGAACTGGTCCACTGCCTGTAGTTTCTGCCCTTTGATTGTGATTATGGGTTCTGTGTACGGTGCATGAGGAGCAGACTGGTGCATGACTTCAGTCTTTTTAATGTTGATGGTGAGTCCAAAGTTGTCACAAGACGTGGAAAATTTGTCCATACTGACTTGCATCTCTGGCTCTGAGCCAGGACAGTAAGAAGTCTCACAACGCCAGGTTAGAGATTTGATGTGTGTGTCGATATGTGCAATTTTCTTGGAGATCCTCTCCATTTGGATCCGGCAGTTTGTGGTGTCGATGGTAGTCATGATGTAGAAATGCTGGCGTTGGACTGGGGTAAACACATTAAGAAGTCTCACAACATCAGGTTAGGCATCGTTCAGCGTGGCAGTAAACATAAGAACATAAGAACATAAGAAATAGGAGCAGGAGTAGGCCATCTGGCCCTTCGAGGCTGCCCCGCCATTCAATAAGATCATGGCTGATCTGTCGTGACTCAGCTCCACCTTCCTGCCCTCTCCCCATAACCCTTAATCCCTTCTCTTATCAAAAACCCATCAACCCGTTTCTTAAAAATATTTAGCGAGGCAGCCTCCACCACTTCAACGGGCAGAGAATTCCAGAGATTCACCACCCTTTGAGTGAAGAAGTTCCTCCTCAACTCTGTTCTAAACCGCCCCCCCTTTATCTTGAGGCTGTGCCCCCTAGTCCTACTGTCTTTTTTGAGCGGGAAGAGTCTCTCCACCTCTATCCTATCCATCCCATTCATCATCTTATACGTCTCAATGAGATCTCCCCTCATTCTTCTAAACTCTAACGAGTACAAGCCTAGTTTATTCAGCCTCTCCTCATAGCTCAATCCCCTCAACTCTGGTATCAGCCTAGTAAACCTCCTCTGCACTCCCTCCAGGGGCAAAATAACATCACGCTGAACAGTGTGGATCCGAGCCCTGTTTGACGCCATTGGTGACATTGCCTCCCAATGACTCCCTGCCACATTGCAGAGTCACATCATAACCCTTGCATTGAAATCGCCGAGCAAGATCAGCTTGTCAGTACTGCTCACTGCTGATAGTAGGGTGTCTAGTTCTTTGTAGAACTTGTCTTTCACCTTGTTCATTGTGGGGACGTAGGCGCTGATCAGGGTGGCTTGACTTCTGTTCTGTAGCGGAAGCTGTAATGTCATAAGCTGGTCGTTCACACCCTTGGGTAGACTATCAAGTTTCCGAACAAGGTGACTCCTGACAGTGAATCCAACTCCAGCATCACGATGCTCATCGCTGCCGCGACACTCCAGAAAAAAGTGTATCCACCTCCAGTTACAGTCAACTGACCTTCATTGGCAATACGAGTTTCATTCAGGGCTGCAATGTCAATGTTGTATCTTGCAAGCTCTCTGGCAACTAAGGTTGTTCTTCTCTCTGGTCTGTCTGCTGTAGAGTTGTCCAAAAGCGTGCGCACGTTCCAAGTGCCAATGGTGAGCGGTGTCACCTTGTGTTTTATTTTGTTTGTTCAACCACAAGATGGGATCCCCGCCAGCCGCGGTAAACTGGCCAGGGTGTAGCGAAGCAGGCAATGTTTAGGGCACCTTTTCTAGCCCCTTCCTCATTCTATGGAGGTGAGCAGTGCGTTCCTGAAGAGGACTGCTCAGTCACCCAGGTAGACGCCGAGTTCCATTGCTGCTTTGGTCAGCGGAAAACGACCATTAGACCTGAGCTGCCTGCGTGCAGGTCCGTGACTACAGCTCCCAGTGTATCCACACCTGGTGCTTCACCGCTCGCCCATTGCCACAGGACTTCCAAGGGTTGAACAGGAGAGTGATGATGATGATGTCGAGACTAGCGCTTGATTTGGGTTAAAGAGGGAGAGTTGCGCAGCGTCAGCCTCACTCTCTCTTCCCAATTCCCATCTGGATCCAGTGGCAAGACAAGAGTCAAGAGATGGGACTAGGCGCAGTGGATGACCAGGACGTTTTCTGTGCATTGTCATGCTCCATGACGCTTGCAGAGACCGCCCTCTTCACCGTTGGACCTTCCATTGGTCTCTTCCGCTCAATCCACCATACTCTGTCTTCACAAGCTGGGATAAACATCTCCCTATCTCACTGAGGGTTGAGACCTGTCGGCTGCCCCTCACCTGGTTTAGCCGGCTCGTCGAGGCCATTGCCCGGGAGGTGTGGCCGCTGTCGCGTGCAGACAGCTACGGGGAGCACAAGTGAGAGCTGAGTGCCAGGTAGGGACAAAGGGTGAACAAACCGCCTTGAAAGGACGTGACATGTTCCCCCACCAAAGGTATTACCCTGACACCCCTATACACGTCTCATTGTACTGTACTCACTCTGCAATATGACTCAATGGGTCCTCATTATATTCTACTCTGGGCCATGGTTAAACTGTCCTCAAAAACAGCTGCACAAGTGTACGTGAGGATTCATTATTGAGACACTCTGCTATATTTGTGTCAACGAAAAATTCTCACAAGTCCTCGGCTGGAAAGAAATGGAATTAGATTCTCTAAAACACATCAGAGGCTCTTAAAATGTGGAGACTGATTAAAAATAAAAGCCATGGCAAACTCTCCGAATACATCCTTTAAATGCACAGGATAACACCTCAGAAATATGCACGAGGATGCTTTTGTGAATCGGGAAAGTCCTTTAATGAGATGTTTCATGATAAGAGGTTTAATTATAGATCGGTGGGGCTCCGGGCAACATTCTTGAACTGTTTATGAATGTACTGCGTTACAGACTCCATTCAACCAAGTTGGTTCAGGATTAGAGTGATGTTCTGTGAGAAATACCAGGGTTAGTTTTCCTTTTATTTTCGGAATGAAGAAAGGTGCCATTGTACAAAGTAATATTTTCAGTTCCAGTAAATACTTCCCACTTTCCATGTTACTTTCCCTGCCCCTGGGCATTTTGTACGTGGCTCTCAGAGAGAGATTCTGTTTTCAGTGAGTGGATATCTCCAACAACACGAACACTGAAACGAATTAACAGTTAATTTTCTTGGTCAGTATCAGTGTGTAGCCAACTGGAGTTAGTAGCCAAGATGCAGATAATTTGGCACGGTAGCACAGTGGATTAGCACTGCTCCTTCACACCTCCAGGGTCCTGGGTTCGATTCCCGGCTCGGGTCACTGTCTGTGTGGAGTTTGCACATTCTCCTCATGTCTGCGAGGGTTTCCTCTGGGTGCTCCGGTTTCCTCCCACTGTCCAAAGATGTGCGGGTTAGGTTGATTGGCCGTGCTAAGAAATTGCCCCTTAGTGTCCAGGGATGTGTAGGTTAGAGGGATTAGTGGGTATAATATGTGGGGATATGGGGGGGTAGAGCCTGGGTGGGATTGTGTTTAGTGCAGACTCGATGGGCCAAAGGGCCTCTTTCTGCACTGTAGGGTTCTATGATTCTATGAGGATCAGTTCCACTTTCCCGCTCTCTCCCCATAACCCTTAATTCCCCTGTCTATCAGAAATCTATCTACCATGACTTAAATATATTCAGCGAGGTAGCCTCCACCACTTCAATGGGCAGAGAATTCCAGAGATTCACCACCCTTTGAGTGAAGAAGTTCTTCCTCAACTCTGATCTAAACTGCTCCTCTCCCCCACCTTATCTTGAGGCTGTGCCCTCTAGTCCTGCTGTCCTTTCTAAGCGGGAAGAATCTCTCTACCTCTACCCTATCCATCCCTTTCATTATCTTATACATCTCTATAAGATCCCCCCCTCATCCTTCTAAACTCTAATGAGTACAGACCCAGTCTATTCATAGGCTAACCCCCTCCAAGCCACTCACCATCCTGACTTGGGACACAGATAAGCTGCAGAGCTGGGCTGGGAGGTGGCAAATGGAGTTTAATGCGGAAAAGTGTGAGGTGATTCACTTTGGTAAGAGTAACAGGGGTACAGAATATAGGGCTAATGGAAGGACTCTTAGTAGTGTCGATAAGCAGAGAGATCTTGGGGTACGTGTGCAGAGATCCCTGAAAGTTGGCACCCAGGTTGATAAGGTTGTTAAGAAGGCGTACGGTGTGTTAGCTTTCATTGGTAGAGGGATTGAATTTCGGAGCCATGAGGTTATGTTACAACTGTACAAACTCTGGTGTGGCCGCACTTGGAGTATTGCGTACAGTTCTGGTCGCCGCATTATAAGAAAGATGTGGAGACATTGGAAAGGGTGCAGAGGAGGTTTACCAGGATGTTGCCTGGTATGGTGGGAAGGTCTTATGAGGAAAGGCTGAGGGACTTGAGGTTATTTTCATTAGAGAGAAGAAGGTTAAGAGATGACCTAATTGAGGCATACAAGATGATCAGAGGGTTAGATAGGGTGGACAGTGAGAGCCTTTTTCCTCGGATGGTGATGGCTAACACGAGGGGACATAGCTTTAAATTAAGGGGTGGTAATTGTAGGACCGATGTCAGAGGTAGGTTCTTTACTCAGAGGGTAGTAAGGGCGTGGAATGCCCTGCCTGCAGCAGTTGTGGACTCGCCAACTTTAAGGGCGTTCAAATGATCAGTGGATAGGCATATGGATAACATTGGAATAGTTTAGGTAGAGGGTCATTAGATTGGTTCCACTCATCGGCGCAATATCAAGGGCTGAAGGGCCTGTACTGTGCTGGAATGTTCTGTGTTCTATCCTATATATCGCTGCTCCTTCACAGTGACTGGGTCAAAATCCTGGAGTTCCCTCCCGAACGGCATTGTGAGTAAATCCACAGCACATGGACTGCAGCGATTCGAGAAGGCAGCACCTTCTCAAGGGCGGGAAATAAATGCTGACCAACAACACCCATGTCCCACGAATGAATACAAAAAACTAAAGATGTGTATTTCACAACTTCAGGATCTCCCGGTGTTATGTTGGAAACTTGGCAACCAATTTTCAAGGATCAACAGAGAGTAATAATCTGTTTTAACAATGTTGGATGGAGAGTGAAATCTTCTTCCTTGAGATAGGGACATGAGTGGACTAGAGATGGACAGATACAAAAGACTGTTCTAAATAAGGGTCAAGAGCCTCAGGACGTTCCTGGGAGTCAACAGATTCCTATGGGCTGTCCAACATATTGTATGGCTCACCTGTCTTACGTTTGAGCTTCTCAGGATCTTCCGTGAATGTCTGTATAAGCTGTGTATGTTTATTGATGTCTTTTTTTTACATCCACAGATGATTCGCTCCACCTTGTTGGCCAACAAGGGACATACACGCGGTGGGTCGTACGAGGGCTGCTCTTGGATGTTGCTTCGAGAGTTGCCTAGTGCTTCACGTCGTTAGTGTACGCTTAAACTGGACCAACTGACGGACAACACAACAGCTCAGTGACTATTACTGTTTGCTGTGCAGTTACAGGGACCCGGGTCGGATCTCCGACTTGGGTCGGTGTCTGCGGGAGTTTGCTTGCATGGGTTTTCTCCGGTTTCCTCCCAAAAACGTGCTTTTAGGCTGATTGGTGTAACAAATTGTTCCTAAATTAGACCTCCCTTAATCTGGCGTAGAGAAAAGTCGTAGGTAGAAGAAGGATTGGATTGAGGCACTCACTGAATGGGCGGCACGGGCTCGTTGGGCCGAAGGGCCTGTTTCCTCTGCTGTGTTGTTCTTTGTTCTTTGAAATATTGACGAGGAATTTTTTACACCCACGATCTTATGGATCTGCTGCTCACTGGCAGTTGTTGTTCTTGGCAACATTGGACACCAAACACAAGACTCTTTATCCCACACCAATGCTGCCTGACAGGAACTCTTATAAGGTTTGTTTGACAATGACGCAGTTGCGTTGTAACTACTGAAGAACTGAACATGTGAGACTATCGTGCTGGATCTTACACCTCCTGCTGGAATATGGTTTGGACACTGGTCTCGACACCTTCTCATGGACAAGTTATATATTTAAAACTCCTCGTTATAATCCCCATCACACATAGGCCGGAACTCTACCACTCGCCCACCATGGAATTGGCAAGGGCAAGGGTCCAACAACAGAAATCTCTGTTAACCTCAGGCGGAAAGTTCCAGTTTGCCTGAGCGAGGCTGTAAAATCCCATCTATAGCGTGTGGATCATATTGAGCACAATAAGAGGAGCTTCCTACTGTGCCCGGCTGTACTGACTGGAGTTCAAGAGAGTGTGACGCTCATACACTGAAAATCTATTTCATTCCAAAGCAAATTACATCCCAAAAACTCCACTGAAATCCAAAATGTGTAATTTAAAGACAAATTCTTTGAACTATCTAAATACCTCCCCTCCATACATTTCTGGATGAGCTTTGTAATTAATTTTTAGATACGCAATCCCTCTCCGGGATTCTGTTGAATATTCCTCGGCTCAGGAGAGTCTGTAAGTTACTGAACATCAGTTGGCTTCCATCATCCAATGGTAGTGATTAGTAAACGGGTGCGTTCGGAGTTGCTAATGGAAAATATATATTTTATGAGTGGTACAGTCTCAACTCACAGCTGCAGCATCAGCTGTGGCTCAGTGGGAAGTTTGGGTTCAGGTGGTCATTGCTTCAAAACCATTCCAGAAGTTCATAATCTCAATATAGGAATTCGGGGCAGAAGTAGGCAAATAAGACACATAAGAAATAGGAGCAGGAGTAGGCCATCTAGCCCTTCGAGCCTGCCCCGCCATTCAATAAGATCATGGCTGATCCGAAGTGGATCAGTTCCACTTTCCTGCTTTCTCCCCTTAATTCCCTTGTCTATCAGAAACCTATCTACCCGTGACTTAAATATATTCAGCGAGGTAGCCTCCACTACTTCAACGGGCAGAGAATTCCAGAGATTGAATGAAGAAGTTCCTCCTCAACTCTGATGTAAACTGCCCCCCACCTCCCCCCCCGAGTTATCTTGAAGCTGTGTCCTCTAGTCCTGTACAGGCTGTGTACTGGCTGCTACCATTAGGCACATGGTGGTTTTAATTCATATCGCTCACTCCACATGCCAAAAAATCCATCTCTTTATCCATGTCTTCAATCATATGTTTCACTTCCACTCCTCGCTGCTGTAGAGCATTCCATTTTTGCCTTTGTGAAGCTCTTTAAAACAGAACATAGAACACTACAGCACAAACAGGCCCATCGGCCCACAAGTTGCACCGATCACATCCATACCTACCAAGCCACAGAACTATCTGTAACTCCCAATCCCATTAAATCCCATGTACTCACCCAGAAGTCTCTTAAAAGACCCCAGCGAGTTTGCCTCTACCACCACCGACGGCAGCCGATTCCACTCACTCACCACCCTCTGAGTGAAAAACTTACCCCTGACATCTCCTCTGTACCTGCTCCCCCGCATCTTAAACCTGTGTCCTCTCGTAGCGACCATTTCAGCCCTGGGAAATAGCCTCCGAGAATCCACCCTATCTATTCTTCTCAACATTTTATAAACCTCTATCAGGTCGCCTTTCAACCTTCGTCTCGACCTTCGAGCTCCCTCAACCTATCTTCATAAGGCATGCCTCCCAATCCAGGCAACAAAATACTTGCTACGAGAAAAACCATTCTATAAATACAAACTACTGACAGAACTGGTGTAAAGATCACCAAACAATTTAATTGATAGAAAAGAAGTGATTGGAAATGAACAAGCACTGTTGGTTAATGAGCGCAAAGGAATTTGAAAAGTGTTCTATCACCTTCACCCTCAAACCT
The DNA here is from genome assembly GCA_037974335.1 of Prionace glauca. Lineage (NCBI taxonomy): Eukaryota > Metazoa > Chordata > Chondrichthyes > Carcharhiniformes > Carcharhinidae > Prionace > Prionace glauca. The sequence continues at coordinate 9,118,248 of CM075739.1, read as the reverse complement.
CCTCACTAGATTTATTTGGTGACTTCACTTGAAAGCTGATAGGAGTCTTTGTTCTTGCTGAATGAGAAAGGGAACAGTGGCGTATCATCATCAGTAACCAAGGCAGATTGTGGCCTATTGTTCAGCAACAAAACAACAACTGTATTAATTCAAGCCACATATTTGCAGTGGGGGTTTTCACTGTGGGAGCGTTAACCATGTGGCTCTGTGTAATTAACGACATTGTTTCATCAGGAATCAGATATATTCATAAGAAATAGGAGCAGGAGTAGGCCATCTAGCCCTTCGAGCCTGCCCCGCCATTCAATAAGATCATGGCTGATCTGAAGTGGATCAGTTCCACTTTCCCGCTTTCTTCCCATAACCCTTAATTCCCCTGTCTATCAGAAACCTATCTACCCATGACTTAAATATATTTAGCGAGGTAGCCTCCACCACTTCAACGGGCAGAGATTCACCACCCTTTGAGTGAAGAAGTTCCTCCTCAACTCTGATCTAAACTGCCCCTCCCTTATCTTGAGGCTGTGCCCTCTAGTTCTGCTGTCCTTTCTAAGCGGGTAGAATCTCTCTATCTCTACCCTATCCATCCCCTTCATTATCTTATACGTCTCTATAAGATCCCCCCTCATCCTTCTAAACGCCAATGAGTACAGACCCAGTCTATTTAGTCCCTCTGTAGTCTCTCTGTATAGAATAGTCTCTCTATTCACTAGCCTTGTGACCTTCGCAATGAAATCGCTCCACGCAGTCTGAGTCAATCAGGAAAATATAACACCCAAAACCTCCTGGATTGAAGTCAAGATTGATTAGCAGTGGAAAATTGCTACTTGGCTCAACAACGTTGGACTGTAAACCTCTGGAATTGAAATGAAATTTCTTTCGAGATCTCTTGTGGAGTTGGCACTGGATTTGAATGGGCAGTGTGTGTGTTTCTCTGAGTAGCTGCTTTGACAGATGGATAGTCTTAACTTTAGATAAGTAAGTCAACTCCCTGTTGTATACTTGCCTTCGCCTTAGGACATTCCTGGGAATTAATAGATTCCTTTGGACCGTCCAACATATTTTATGGCTCACTAGTCTTACGTTTGAGCTTCTGGAGATTCCGCGAATGTCTGTATAAACTGTGTATGTTTATTGATATCTTTTTTTACATCCACAGGTGATTCGGTCTCCCTTGTTGTCCAACGAGGGGCATACACGCGGTGGGTCGTGCGAGGGCTGCTCTTGGATGTTGCTTTGAGAGTTGCCCAGTGCTTCACGTCGTCAGTGTACGCTTAAACTGGACCAACTGAGGGGCAACATGACAGCTCAGTGACTATCACTGTTTGCTGTGCATTGATTTGGGCTGGTGTCTGTGGGAGTTTCTCCCCGTGCTTGCGTGGGTTTTCTCTGGGCGCTCCGGTTTCCTCCCACACCCCAAAAACGTGCTCCTAGGCCGATTGGTGTTAACAAATTGTCCCTAAATTAGGCATCCCTCCATCTGGTTATAATTCCTTTATTGTGGAGTCCAATAGGCATAGACAAAGGTGATAGGTAGAGGAGGGCACTCACAATGTTACAATGGGTGGCGTGGGCTCGTTGGGCCGAAGGGTCTGTTTCCCAGGCTGTCTTGTTCATTATTCTCTGTTCAATGGATTGTGGCTCAGTTGCTGGAACTTTTGCCTCTCCAAGGCAAAGTGTTGTAGGTTCAAATCTCACTCCACAGGATAGATTATATAATCCAGGCTGACATTCTGATGCAGAACTGAGGGGACGTCTCACAGTTGGGATGAAATGTTACATTTCGATTCTGTCACATGGCCATTCACACCCGATCCAATTTTGTTCAGTTTTGAATCACCCGATTCAGTTTGTTCCCCTCTTTCAAAATACTTATTACCTTTTAAGTTTAGTCTACACAGAGCAAACATCCAGTTCACCTTCTGGCAATTGCACGATACAATATCAGAGGAATTACTGGTTCATCGTATCAATTAATAAACCCAAACTTTTTCTCTTTATTCCTTTGTGGGATTTGGCTGTCGCTGGTAAGGCCTTGATATATTGGCCTTGGAGGGAGTGCAGGGCAGGTTCACCAGGCTAATACCGGAGATGAGGAGAGACTGAATAGATTGGGTCTGTACTCGTTGGAGTTTAGAAGGATGAGGGAGGATCTTATAGAGACGTATAAGATAATGAAAGGGATGGATAGGGTAGAGGTAGAGAGATTCTTCCCGCTTAGAAAAGACAGCAGGACTAGAGGGCACAGCCTCAAGATAAGGGGGAGGTTAGTTTAGATCGGAGTTGAGAAGGAACTTCTTCACTCAAAGGATGGTGAATCTCTGCCCATTGAAGTGGTGGAGGCTACCTCGCTAAATATATTTAAGTCACGGGTAGATAGGTTTCAGATAGACAAGGGAATGAAAGGAGAAAGCGGGAAAGTGGAATTGATCCACTTCAGATCAGCCATGATCTTATTGAATGGCGGGGCAGGCTCGAAGGGCTAGATGGCCCACTCCTGCTCCTATTTCTTATATTCTTATTACCCATCCCTAATTGCCCTTGAACTGAGCGCCGTTCTCCGTCTGTGAATCACACTGTTGTGGATCTGGAGGCTCATGTAGGCCAGACAGGGTAAGGACAGCAGATTTCCTTCCCTAAAGGACGTGAGTGAACCAGATGGGTTTTTACAACTATCAGTGATAATTGTCATGGTCGCCATTACTGGTTTTATATTCCAGATTTATTCATTGAATTTAAATGCAAATTCGAAGGAGGAAGTTGCTCGTGATGGAGAGCTTGAGGACCCATTGGTCCAAAGTCACCAGATCCTCCAAGGCTTGCAATACTTATCACATGCCAATTGCCATGTCTCAGTCACTCACCAACTGAGTGGCCTTGTTTGGGGTGGCACAGTGGCACAGTGGTTAGCACTGCTGCCTCACAGCATCGGGGACCCGGGTTCAATTCCGGCCTCGGGTCACTGTCTGAATGGAGTCTGCACATTCTCCTCATGTCTGCGTGGGTTTCCTCCGGGTGCTCCGATTTCCTCCCACAGTCCCTGGACATGCAGGTTAGGCGAATTGGCCACACTCAATTAGTGTCAGGGAGATTAGCAGGGTACATACGTGGGGTTACAGGGGTAGGGCCTGGGTGGGTTTGTTGTCAGTGCAGGCTCGATGGGCCTGTAGGGATTCTATGATTTGATGTTTTGAGGTTGGGACCCCAGCATCAGGCCCAGTGTGTGGCTGGGAGGCTGCCTCCATCCTCTGATCGTGCTGTTGCCTCAGTGGAGGGGCTCACAAGCTATAAAATTCCAGTCAGGTTCTACTGAATGGCCTCCATAGGCTCCTAACTTGGTCTAATCGGCTACCAGCCATTTCAGAGCAAGTAGCTGTTACCCCCAACTTTGTCACTCACTCATCCTGGAACTTTTACTATTTATGTCCTTATAGAAGACTTCAAATTGCTTTTTATATTGGCTGCTAGTCCCTTCTTATACTCTCTCTTTGCTTCTCATAAGATCATAGAACCAAAGAATCCCTACAGTGCAGAAGGAGGTCATTCGGCCCATCAAGTCTGCACGGACAACAATCCCACCCAGGCCCGACCCTTGTAACTCCTCATGGTAGGTTGGTAGAAAAGATTAAGGCTCATGGGATACGAGGCCAGGTATCTAGATGGGTGGAGAACAGGCTTGCTAACAGGAGACAGAGAGCAGTAGTAGAGGAGTCCTTTTCTAGCTGGAGGTCTGTCACCAGTGGTGTGCCGCAGGGCTCGGTACTGGGACTTCTTCTCTTTGTAGTATATATAAATGACTTGGAAGAGGGAGTAGGTGGTGTGATCAGCAAATTTGCAGATGACACCAAGATGGCTGGATTGGCAGGCAGTGAGGAGCAGTGTCTGGCAATACAGCGGGATATTGATAGGCTGGTATATTGGGCAAATATATGGCAAATGGAATTTAATCCGGATAAATGTGAGGTGATGCATTTTGGCCGGAATAATGTAGAGGGGAGTTATATGATAAAGGGTAAGCCGGTAAGGAGTATAGAATCGCAGCGAGACCTGGGCGTGCAAGTGCACAAGTCTTTGAAGGTGGCAGTACAAGTGGAGAGTGTGGTGAAGAAAGCCTATGGTATGTTAGCCTTTATAGGAAGGGGTATAGAATATAAGAGCTGGAGTCTAATGTTGCAGTTGTATAGAACGTTGGTTAGATCGCATTTGGAGTACTGCATCCAATTCTGGTCGCCTTACTACCAGAAGGACGTGGAGACTCTGGAGAGAATGCAGAGGAGGTTTACCAGGATGTTGCCTGGTATGGAAGGATTGGGTTATGAGGAAAGATTTGAGCAAATTGGGGCTGTTTTCCCTTGAAAGTCGGCGACTGAGGGGCTCTAATAGAGGTATATAAGATTATGAAGGGTATAGATAGAGTAAACAGAGGTAAGCTATTTCCTATGATAGAGACTCATAGGACAAGGGGCCATGGACTTAAGGTGAGGGGGGAGAGGTATAACACGGATATTAGAGGGAGGTTTTTCACACGGAGGGTAGTGGGGTATGGAATGCTCTGCCAAGTAAGGTGGTGGAGGCAGGCATGCTGGAGTTGTTTAAGAGTAACTTAGACAGGCACATGAGTGGGTTGGAGATGGGAGGATATAGGAGATTGTTTTAAATAAGGTTCGTTAGCATTGGGACGTCCCTGGTAATGTATAAGGATGTGGTATGATACTAATGTTTTTCTCTTTTAATTCACAGGTTTTAAGTTGGTCCGCCTTGTTGTCCAACGAGGGGCATGCATGCGATGGGTCGTACTTGGGCTGCTCTTGAATGTTCGAGATTGGCCTAGTGCTTCATGTCATTAGTGTGTGCTTAAACTGGACCAGATACTGGGCAACACGACAGCTCAGTGACTATCGCTGTTTGCTGTGCAGATGGATTTGGGCCGGTGTCTGTGGGAGTTTGCGCATTCTCCCCGTGCTTACGGGGGTTTTCTCCGGGTGCTCTGGTTTCCTCCCACACCCCAAAGATGTGCTATTAGGCTGACTGGAAGTAATAAATTGTCCCTAAATTAGTTTCCCTCAATGTGGATTGCCATAAAAACCATAGATAAGGGTCATGGGTGGATGGGGGGACTGGTAATATTAAAATGGCGGCGTGGGCTCATTGGGCCGAAGGGCCTGTTTCCCGGGCTGTTTTTGTTCTTTGTCTTACCTGGATAAACACATGAGCAGACTGGGAATGGAGGGATACAAACGGATGGTCTAGCTGGGCCAATGGGCGGCACAGGTTTGGCGGGGCGAAGGGCCTGTTTCCTGTGCTGTACTGTTCTTTGTGTTGTTGAGCTGCTCTTGGCCCTCCTCCATAGCTGACTTAAACTTTACGATGTTATGATCGCTGTTCTCTAAACTACTGAAGAGGTTGGTTGTTTGTACAGCTGATTTGTGATGTGGAGTGACGCCAACAGCGCAGATTCGATTAGCGGAGGTTATTCCTTTCCAGCCTGAGGTGTAGTGGCCTTTGGATTATATCACCACCAGTCAGCTCTGTCTCTCTCGAAAAGCGGGAGAGTTTTAATTTTCATTTCCCCTCCATGATCCACACGTCATTCCGCAGGATCAGATCCGGCAAACTCTCTTTCGTTGTTAATGTTATAGCAACTACTAAAATCCACAGGGGAATAGATTTCCCCATGACCTTCATGTGGAATGAGCTCCTTCACTGAACGAGCAGAGGCTCGCCCTATGGGTGTCAGCCAGCAATGTTTCTAAGCCTGTACTCGGAGGGGAGTTGTACGTCCCGAGGTAAAAACTACCTGGCTGTAAATCGCAGGAGTGGCCTTTTCCGTTTGCCTCACAATGAAGGATATTTTGGTAACTGACGCTGACATTTAACTGAACAGTCAGGTTGGGAATATATTGATGTTGAAAATTCTCCTGAACGCACTTCAGAAACTCTCTCTGTCCTTGGCTATCCCAGCCTATATGAAGAACAAAGAACAACACAGCACAGGAAACAGGCCCTTCGGCCCAACGAGCCCACGCCGCCATTGTGAATGCCCTCCTCTACCCATGACCCTTGTCTACGCCTATTGGGGAAGATTGAGGGAGGTCTAATTTAGGGATAACTTGTTACACCAATCAGCCTAAGAGCACGTTTTTAGGGTGTGGGAGGAAACCGGAGAAAACCCATGCAATCATGGGGAGAATGTGCAATTAATTAAGCTAATTAAAATCCCCCATCGTCACGATTCCACAGTAATTCTCTATAATTTCCTTACTAATGTTGCCTTGAGGCTTTTTCCAATAGTTGGTGGTCTATAGAATACACCCTACAGTTAATGGAATCTCTATTCTTCCTTAACCTTAACCAAATCAATTCTGTTTTTGACCCTTCTGGGTCAAACTGTATATTATCCTTAATTAATACTATCACCTCTACTCTTTCCCTTCCTTCCCTTATCTCCCTCAGCCATGAGATAAATTATATTCACCAAAGTCAACGCAAACCTGTCCAATGAGAAAGAAAGAGGGAAATGGCAATAGTCCAGAAAATGCTTACAATAAAGAAACAACACAGAAATAAAGGGAAATTAGCACATCATAAGACCCACATTTAGGAGAATTTCATTCATTGGTTGCCCTATATTGGTCATCACTGAACTACCATGTCAGTCAGAGCTAATACTCACACTTAATAAGGGGAGGCGATGGTCTAGTGGCATTTTACTAGACTATTAATCTGGAAACTCAGCTAACGTTCTAGGGACACGGGTTCAAATCCCGCCCATAGCAGATGGTGGAATTTGAACTCAATAAAAAATATCTGGAATTAAGAATTTATTGATGACCATAAAACTATTGTTGATTGTTGGAAAAACCATCTGATCCTTTTAGGGAAAGAATTAAGAACTTAAGAAATAGGAGCAGGAGTAGGCCATCTAGCCCTTCGAGCCTGCCCCGCCTTTCAATAAGATCATGGCTGATCTGAAGTGGATCAGTTCCACTTTCCCGCTTTCTCCCCATAACCCTTAATTCCCCTGTCTGTCAGAAACCTATCTACCCGTGACTTAAATATATTCAACGAGGTAGCCGCCACCACTTCAACGGGCAGAGAATTTCAGGGATTCACCCTGAAGAAGTGAAGAAGTTCCTCCTCAACTCTGATCTAAACTGCCTCCCCTTATCTTGAGGCTGTGCCCTCTTGTCCTGCTGTCCTTTCTGAGTGGGAAGAATCACTCTACCTGTACCCTATCCATCCCTTTCACTATCTTATACGTCTCCATAAGATCCCCCCTCATCCTTCTAAACTCCAACAAGTACAGACCCAGTCTATTTAGTCCCTCTTCATAGTCCAACCCCCTCATCTCCAGTATCAGTCTAGTGAACCTTCTCTGTACTCCCTCCAAGGCCAATATATCCTTCCGCAAATAAGGGGACCAAAACTGCACACAGTACTCCAGCTGCGTCCTTGCCTAGTCTGGCCTACATCTGGCTCCAGGACCACAACGATGTGGTTAACTCTCAACTGCCCTCCGAGGGCAACTAAGAATGGAGAATAATACTGGCCAGACAGCGACGCCCATGTCCCACGAATGAGTAAAAGAGAAAGCAATATATCTAATGCAGAATGAAATGGCTGCTATGGGGTGTGACAATATCAATGCAAATATAAACAATGTCCTGGAAATCGGAGAATTAAGAGTAAGTCAGATGTAACAAACACAGGAAATAGTATCAGGAAAAGACCATCCAGCCCCTTGAGTCTCTTCCAAGGGGTGGCACAGTAGCACAGTGGGTTAGCACTGCTGCTTCACAGCTCCGGGGACCTGGGATCGATTCCTGGCTCGGGTCACTGTCTGTGTGGAGTTTGCATGTTCTCCTCGTGTCTGCGTGGGTTTCCACTGGGTGCTCCGGTTTCCTCCCACAGTCCAAAGATGTGCAGGTTAGGTTGATTGGCTGTGCTAAGAAATTGCCCCTTAGTGTCCTGAGATGTGTAGGTTAATGGTAATGATATGGGGGGTTGGGCCTGGGTGGGATTGTGTTTGGTGCAGACTTGAACTGTAGGGTTCTATGTTCCAACATTCTGTTTGATCATCATTTACCTGTAAATCAAGTTTATTTACCTGCCTCCTTTCCCAGTGTCCAGATCATCAACAACCTGTCCTGGTCATTTCATGTTGACACTACAGTTAAGAAAGCCCACAAATGCCTCTATTTTTTCAGGAGGCTAAGGAAAATTCAGCATGTTCGCTACAACTCTCAGTAACTTTTACAGATGTACCATAGGAAGCGTCCTTTTCAGTTGTATCACAGCTTGGTATGGGCTCCTGCTCTGTCGAAGATCGCAAGAAATTACAAAGGATCGTGTCCACCATGCAAACCAGCCTCCCATCCACTGACTCTGTCTACACTTCCCACTGCCTTGGGAAAGCAGCCAGTATAATTAAGGACTCCACGCATCCCGGACATTCTCTCTTCCACCTTCTCCCACCCGGAAAAAGATACAAAAGTCTGAGGTCACGTACCAACTGACTCAAGAACAGCTTCTTCCCTGCTGCTGTCAGACTTTTGAATGGACCTACCTTGCATTAAGTTGATCTTTCTCTACACCCTCGCTGCGTCATGTTGCAACTGTACACTACTCTGGTACGGCCGCACTTGGTTGCCCTATATTGGTCATCACTGAGTTACCATGTCAGTCAGAGCTAATACTCACACTTAATAAGGGGAGGCGATGGTCTAGTGGCATTTTACTAGACTATTAATCTGGAAACTCAGCTAATGTTCTAGGGACACGGGTTCAAATCCCGCCCATAGCAGGTGGTGGAATTTGAACTCAATAAAAAATATCTGGAATTAAGAATTTATTGATGACCATAAAACTATTGTTGATTGTTGGAAAAACCATCTGATCCTTTTAGGGAAAGAATTAAGAACTTAAGAAATAGGAGCAGGAGTAGGCCATCTAGCCCTTCGAGCCTGCCCCGCCATTCAATAAGATCATGGCTGATCTGAAGTGGATCAGTTCCACTTTCCCGCTTTCTCCCCTTAATTCCCCTGTCTATCAGAAACCTATCTACCCGTGACTTAAATATATTCAACGAGGTAGCCGCCACCACTTCAACGGGCAGAGAATTTCAGGGATTCACCACCCTTTGAGTGAAGAAGTTCCTCCTCAACTCTGATCTAAACTGCCTCCCCTTATCTTGAGGCTGTGCCCTCTAGTCCTGCTGTCCTTTCTGAGCGGGAAGAATCACTCTACCTGTACCCTATCCATCCCTTTCACTATCTTATACGTCTCTATAAGATCCCCCCTCATCCTTCTAAACTCCAACAAGTACAGACCCAGTCTATTTAGTCCCTCTTCATAGTCCAACCCCCTCATCTCCGGTATCAGTCTAGTGAACCTTCTCTGTACTCCCTCCAAGGCCAATATATCCTTCCGCAAATAAGGGGACCAAAACTGCACACAGTACTCCAGCTGCGTCCTTGCCTAGTCTGGCCTACATCTGGCTCCAGGACCACAACGATGTGGTTAACTCTCAACTGCCCTCCGAGGGCAACTAAGAATGGAGAATAATACTGGCCAGACAGCGACGCCCATGTCCCACGAATGAGTAAAAGAGAAAGCAATATATCTAATGCAGAATGAAATGGCTGCTATGGGGTGTGACAATATCAATGCAAATATAAACAATGTCCTGGAAATCAGAGAATTAAGAGTAAGTCAGATGTAACAAACACAGGAAATAGTATCAGGAAAAGACCATCCAGCCCTTTGAGTCTCTTCCAAGGGGTGGCACGGTAGCACAGTGGTTAGCACTGCTGCTTCACAGCTCCAGGGTCCTGGGTTCGATTCCCGGCTCGGGTCACTGCCTGTGTGGAGTTTGCACATTCTCCTTGTGTCTGCGTGGGTTTTCTCCGGGTGCTCCGGTTTCCTCCCACAGTCCAAAGATGTGCGGGTTAGGTTCATTGGCTATGCTAAAATTGCCCCTTAGTATCCTGGGATGTGTAGGTTAGAGGGATTAGCAGGTAAAATGTGTAGGGATATGGGCTTAGGGTCTGGGTGGGATTGTGTTCGGTGCAGACTCGATGGGCCGAAGGGCCTGTTTCTGCACTGTAGGGTTCTATGATGAGATAATGTGCAAAAAACAGTACTTTTCACTGTATCCCAATACATGTAAGAATAATACATCAAATCAAATCAGTAACATACAGCTCAGTCTTACGGGGCAGGGGGGATTATTGAGGGTAATTGAGAAGGAGGTGTCATTATCTATCTTTACTGATTGTGGTCTGTGGGTTAGGAAGTTTGGGATCCAGTCACAGAGGGAGGAACTGAGGCCCAGGCCTCAGAGATGAGTTTTGTAGAACATAGAACATTACAGCGCAGTACAGGCCCTTCGGCCCTCAATGTTGCGCCGACCAGTGGAACCAATCTGATGACCCTCTACCCTAAACTATTCCAATGTTATCCATATGCCTATCCACTGACCATTTGAACGCCCTTAAAGTTGGCGAATCCACAACTGCTGCAGGCAGGGCATTCCATGTCCTTACTACTCTCTGAGTAAAGAACCTACCCCTGACATCCGTCCAATAATTACCACCCCTCAATTTAAAGCTACGTCCCCTCGTGTTAGCCATCACCGTCCGAGGAAAAAGGCTCTCACTGTCCACCATATAGAACATAGAACATAGAACATTACAGCGCAGAACAGGCCCTTCGGCCCACGATGTTGCGCCGACCAGTTACAAAACAATGACCCACTAGCCTAAACCAATCCCTTTTCATCCATAAACCTATCCACAGATCTTTTAAACGCCCCCAAACTAGGTGCATTTACAACTGCAGCTGGCAGGGCATTCCAGTCCCTCACCACCCTCTGGGTAAAGAACCTACCCCTGACATCTGTCCTATAACTACCCCCCCTTAATTTAAAATCGTGCCCCCTCGTGTTAGCTTTCTCCATCCTAGGAAAAAGGCTATCACTATCTACCCTGTCTAAACCTCTAATCATCTTATATGTTTCAATGAGATCCCCTCTTAGCCGCCTTCTTTCCAGCGAAAACAACCCCAAATCACTCAATCTCTCCTCATAGGATCTCCCCTCCATACCAGGCAACATCCTGGTAAACCTCCTCTGCACCCTCTCCAAAGCCTCTACATCCTTCTTGTAATGTGGGGACCAGAACTGCACACAAAACTCCAAGTGCGGCCGCACCAGAGATGTGTACAGTTGCATCATGACGCTACGACTCCTAAATTCAATCCCCCTACCAATAAACGCCAAAACTCCGTATGCCTTCTTAACAACTTTATCTACTTGATTCCCAACTTTCAGGGATCTATGTACACATACACCTAGATCCCTCTGCTCCTCCACACTATTCAAAGTCCTCCCGTTAGCCCTATACTCAACACATCTGTTATTCCTACCGAAATGAATTACCTCACACTTCTCCACATTAAACTCCATTCGCCACCTCTCAGCCCAGCTCTGCAACCTTTCTAAGTCATCCTGCAAACTATGACACCCTTCCTCACAATCTACCACACCTCCGACTTTGGTGTCATCAGCAAACTTACTAATCCACCCAACTATACCCTCATCCAGATCATTAATAAAAATTACAAACAGCAGTGGCCCCAAAACAGATCCCTGAGGCACACCACTTGTAACCGAACTCCATGACGAATATTTCCCATCAACCACCACTCTCTGTCTCCTATCTGCTAGCCAATTCCTGATCCAATTACCTAGATCACCCCCAATCCCATACATCTGCATTTTCTGCAGAAGCCTACCATGGTGAACCTTATCAAACGCCTTGCTAAAATCCATATACACCACATCAACTGCCTTACCCCTATCCACCTCTTTGGTCACTTTCTCAAAGAACTCGATAAGGTTAGTAAGGCATGACCTACCCGCTACAAAACCGTGCTGACTATCTCTAATCAACTCATTACTTTCCAAATAACTATAAATCCTGTCTCTAATAATCCTTTCCAAAACCTTACCCACCACAGAAGTAAGACTCACCGGTCTATAATTCCCAGGGAAGTCCCTTCTCCCCTTCTTAAACAATGGGACAACATTTGCTGTCCTCCAATCTTCTGGTACAATACCAGAGACTAACGACGACCTGAAGATCAGAGCCAGAGGCTCCGCAATCACCCCTCTTGCCTCCCAAAGAATCCTAGGGTAAATCCCATCTGGACCAGGGGACTTATCTATTTTCAAACCCTCTAAAATATCCAGCACATCCCCTGTATCAACTGCAATACTATCTATTTCACACCCCTGCACCCCAGTGTCCTCCTCAGCTACATTCCTGTCCCCTTGCGTGAACACCGAAGAGAAATATTGGTTCAACGCCTCTCCAATCTCCTCCGGTTCCACACACAACTTCCCTCTACTGTCTGTAACTGGCCCTAATCTTGTCCTAACCAACCTTCTGTTCTTGACATACCTGTAAAACGCCTTAGGGTTCTCCTTAATCCTATCAGCCAAAATCATCTCATGCCCTCTTTTGGCCCTTCTTAACTCCCTCTTCAACTCCCTCCTAGCCAATCTAAAACTTTCTAATGCACTACCTGAGCCCTCAAGCCTCATCCGAACATAAGCCTCCTTTTTCTTCCTAACCAACGAATCAACTTTTTTGGTGCACCACGGTTCCCTGGGCCTACCAAATCCTCCTTGCCTGACAGGGATATACTTATCACAGACCCGCAATAGCTGCTCCTTGAAAAATCTCCACATCTCGGATGTTCCCAGTCCCTGTAATCTCCCATTCCAACCAATGCTTCCTAATTCTCTCCTAATAGCCTCATAATTACCCTTCCCCCAGCTGAAACTACTGACCCGAGGTTCATGCCTATCCCTTTCCATCACTAAGGTGAACGTAATCGAATTATGATCACTATCCCCAAACTGTACACCAACTTCCAAGTCTAGCACCTGGTCTGGCTCATTACCGAGCACCAAATCCAATATAGCCTCACCTCTCGTCGGCCTATCTACATACTGAGTCAAAAAACCTTCTTGCACACTTTGAACAAAAACTGACCCCTCTAACGAGCCAGAGCAGTAGCAATTCCAATCTACATGAGTAAAGTTAAAGTCCCCCATAACAATCACCCTATTACTTTCACTCCTAACAAGGATCGTCTCCGCAATCCTTTCCTCAACCTCCCTAGAACTTTTTGGAGGTCTATAAAAGACTCCCAACAGGGTGACCTCTCCTCTCCTATTTCTAATCTCCGCCCATATTACCTCAACAGACAAGTCCTCATCAAAGTTCCTCTCTGACACTGAGATACAGTCCTTGACCAATAATGCTACCCCACCCCCCCTTCTACCTCCTTGTCTACTCCGATTAAAGCATTTGTACCCCGGGACCTGCAACATCCATTCCTGACCCTGCTCTATCCAAGTCTCTGAAATGGCCACAACATCGAAGTCCCAGGTACTGGTCCACGCTGCAAGTTCATCCACCTTATTGCGAATACTCCTCGCATTAAAGTATACACATTTCAAACCACATTCCAAACCCTGTTCCGCCCCTCTCCCGCAATGCCGGGCATTGCAGTCCCCATCTACGCCCCCCTCACTTTCACCCCCTCTACTCAGGATCCCACCCCCCCTCTGAATCAGTTTAAACCACTCTGCATAACCTTAACAAATTTACCTCCCAGGATATTTGTTCCCCTTTGGTTCAGGTGAATCCCATCCCTCTGATAAAGGTCCCACCTTCCCCAGAACGAGCCCCAATTGTTCAAGTACTTAAACCCCTCCCTCCTGCACCATCCCCTCAGCCACGAGTTCAAGCTTTCCCTCCCTCTATTCCTCTCTAAACTATCCCGTGGCACAGGCAAGAGTCCAGAGATAACCACTCTGTCTGTCTTGGCCTTTAGCTTCCACCCCAACTCCATGAATCTCTGTTTAATGTCCCCTTCCCTTAGCCTTCCTATATCATGCGTCCCCACATGAATAATAACTTGGGGTTGATCCCCCTCTCCCCTGAGAGTTTTGAATATCCTCTCTGAGACATCCTGGACCCCAGCCCCTGGTAGGCAACACACCAGCCCTGAGTTCCTATCATTGTTACTGACTCTCCTATCCGTCCCTTTAACGGTGGAGTCCCCAATTACAAGACCTAATCTTTGGCTACCCCTAACCACCTGAGCTTTTACAGTAGGCTCATCCCCAGAGACCTGCTCCCTTTGGCTATCCCCAGTTGATCCCTCCTCAACTGTAGCCTCCAGGACCGAAAACCTATTTTGGAGGGGAACAGCCCCAGGGGATTTTCCCCCCACTTGCTTCTTTCCCCTCCTCTTGGCAGTGACCCAAGACTGGTTTCTAGGAGTGACTAACTCCCTATAACTCCTATCAATGTCCACCTCTGCATCCCGAATTTTGCGGAGCTCCCCTACTTCCAACTCCAACTCCTTTACACGCTCCTCCAGAAGCTGCAATCTAATACACTTCCTACAAGTAAAATCCCCTGTAACACTACTGGAGTCCCTCACCACATACATCCCACAGGAGATGCAGCACACTGCCTGAACTGCCATCCCTGAAACTATTACCAGCAGAAGAAATAAAAATATTAAAAAGAAAAACTTACCCACACTTATAATTTAGGTCAGAGGAGGTGGGAGGGTGGGATTCTCTACCAGTGTAGAGAATCGGGTATCCTCTCTGTGCTAATTTATAGGGTTAGGGGCCCAGAAAAAAAAACTACAACTCCCGGCAAGCGTCTTAGTGACGACTTCCGGTTGTAACTAATTTAAAAAAAAACCGCCAAAAACTCGCAACTTTAAAATAACTAAAAATAAAAGTTAGCCAAAGAAACAGAAAAATGTACCCGTTGCTGCCTCCTCTGATGTCCAAAAATCGCTGCCTCTCGACTTTGCTCGCCAGAAACAATGAGCTTCTAACCCTCTAATCATCTTGTATGCCTCAATTAGGTCACCCCTTAACCTTCTTCTCTCTAATGAAAATAACCTCAAGTCCCTCAGCCTTTCCTCATAAGACCTTCCCACCATACCAGGCAACATCCTGGTAAACCCCCTCTGCACCCTTTCCAATGTCTCCACATCTTTCTTATAATGCGGCGACCAGAACTGTACACAATACTCCAAGTGCGGTCACACCAGAGTTTTGTACAGTTGTAACATGATCTCACAGCTCCGAAATTCAATCCCTCTACCAATAAAAGCTAACACACTGTACACCTTCTTAACAACCTTATCAACCTGGGTGCCAACTTTCAGGGATCTATGCACATGTAGGAATAATGGTGTTGAAAGCTGAGCTGTAATCTGTAAGTAGGAATCGGAAGTGTCCTTGTTAGCGGTCTTGATGGAATTGGCTGCTAAAGAACCTTTGTAAATTGGCACTGGTGCTAAAATACACAAGATGAATATTGAGTAAAGGAGCTCACTGAGCCCTAGCTGTGCCCAAGTGGGGCATTCTCCACAGCACTGTTCGAATCAACAAAACAATTATCGTAATTGTGACAAGAAAGGTCACATATCAAGGCATGTTGGACCAGGCAGAATCCTCAAACTATGCAAGAAAGCATCCAAACCTACATAAAAATATATAGAAAAACCAATGGACCTGGACTATTAAGAGGGACTGAATGGACCGGGTCTGTACTCATTGGAGTTTAGAAGGATGAGGGGGGATCTTATCGAGAAATATAAGATAAAGAAGGGGATGGATAACATAGAAGTAGAGAGATTCTTCCCGCTCAGAAAGGATAGCAGGACTAGAGGGCACAGTCTCAAAATAAGGGGAGGGGGTGCAGTTTAGATCAGAATTGAGGAGGAACTTCTTCACTCAAAGAGTGGTGAATCTCTGGAATTCTCTGCCCGTTGAAGTGGTGGAGGCTACCTTGCTAAATTTTTTTAAGACGCGGGTAGATAGGTTTCTGATAGACAGAGGAATTAAGGAGAAAGCGGGAAAGTGGAACTGATCCACTTCAGATCAGCCATGATCTTATTGAATGGCGGGCAGGCTCGAAGGGCTAGGTGGTCTACTCCTGTGCCTATTTCTTGTGTTTATTCCCAGGAAGACACAATGGCTGGAATTTCCCCCCAAAAAGTGTCAAGTCAGTGTGGAAACTGGAGTAACTCATGTTGTTTTTTTCAGTGGGAGTTCAGACTAGAATCTCCCACACTCTGAGTGCTGCAGAGGCCACAGTGTGAATATCATTAGATTTCAAGGGTGGGGGGGCGTTTTATTCACATTGGGAATGCTGAAATCAGCAGGTCTCTGCACATGCGCAGTGGCCCTGCACTGTCAGCCCTGCACTGTCAGCCCCCCATTTCTGGCGAGCTTGATCGCTGGTCAGGCCAGAACCCCTCGCAGTGCATTCCCCCCTCCCACCCCGATCATGGCCCAGCCCCAACCATTTCCACCGTCCCGGACTGCCCTGCTCTCCAGCTCCATCCTCAAAACAGATCCTTCCCCCAGCAGACCACCTCGCCCCTACCAAGCCCTCCCTGATCTCTGGCCTCCTTCCCACCCTGACCATTCCACTGCAGTGGGATCCCCCAACCCTACTGTTTCTCCTAAGCCCCCTGCCCACCAGACCCCCATGAGGTGCCACCCCCTTGGCACTGCCCTATGCCTGGTGGGCTACATTAGAAAATTAGCGCGGCGGGTTGGAGAATCACCCTCCAAATTGTACGAAGAACAAAGAACTAAAACTTGCAAGGTGATACACAGGAGTGTTGGGTCTATCCAAAACTGAATGGAAAGGGAGCTAAACTGGAAGTATCTAGAACCCTACAGTGCAGAATGAGGCCCTTCAGCCCATCGAGTCTGCACCGAACACAATCCCACCCAGGCCGTACCCCCATATATTATATCCACTAATCCCTCTAACCTACGCATCCTGAGACACTAAGGGGCAATTTCTTAGCACGGCCAATCAACCTAACTTACACATATTTGGACTGTGGGAGGAAACCAGAGTACCCAGAGGTCAACAAGGGGCACACACGCAGTGGGTCGTACGAGGGCTGCTCTTGGATGTTTCGAGATTGCCTAGTACTTCACGTCGTTAGTGTACGCTTAAATTGGACCAACTGACGGGCAACACGACAGCTCAGTGACTATCACTGATTGCTGTGCAGACACATGGATTTGGGCCGGTGTCTGTGGGAGTTTGCGCATTCTCCCTGTGCTTGCATGGGTTTTCTCCGGGTGCTCCGGTTTCCTCCCACACTCCAAAGATGTGCTGATCGGTGTAACAAATTGTCCCTAAATTAGTCTCCCCTCAATCTGGTTTCCAATGTGGAGTGCCATAAGCGTAGACAACGGTCACGGGTGGAAGAGGGGACACACAATGTTAAAATAGCAGCCAAAGGGCCTGTTTCCCGGGCTGTGTTGTTCTTTGTTGAAACCCACACAGAGAGAATGTGCAAAGTCCACACAGACAGTGACCCAAGCTAGGAATCGAACCCAGGACCCTGGAGCCATGAAGCAGCAGTGCTAACCAATGTGCCACCCATATGGAAACATGGAAGTTGCTATATTTCTTAGCTCTGAAAATTTGCATCATTGATAGATCAAGATCATTAAAGCCACCTAATATAATCCTGCCAATTTACCTGGAAGTGGTTGTTCCAGTGAAGGGTTAGAGCATGTGCAAGCTGAAACAAATGGTTGACCTGAAAAATTGCCATGACTTGTTGTGAAAGGAAATTCTCCTGCACTTTTTGGAAGACCGTGATTGAACAAAATCAAACCAAATTGGGGGGCAATTAACCAATTGGTTCATGGAAAGAACACATTACTGAAACACTTAGAAAAATTACAAGAAGGTGTTTGAAAATACTTTCGGGGAAATGACTCAAAGCACAGCTTAAGATAAAACCGATTAGCAATCCAAAAGGCTTAAAGAACTGTGCCTTACGCGATCAAACCTACATTTAACCGGGCATTTGCTCCTCACTATTTCTTTCAGCTGAACACAATAATTGGTCTTCACACCTACAGGAGTTTCATTACCAAGGCTCTTTCCTCGGTGTATGGAGACTCCAGGATTTCATTAATATCAGCAGCGATATTAATCCCTGGTTAACAAGTAGATTCAGGCCAGGCAGCTCCGCTCCATCACCATGGAAGCGACCCAGTTAATCAGAGATGGAGAGATTGAGTCTGTAACCATGAGTGATAGGGCAACTCCAGTAAACTAGATGGTTCCAAAAGATTTTGCAGTGATTTTGAAGCAATGATTAATGTGTGATCGACCAGCACCCCTTACTGTTGAGTGAGGACTTTTTTACAAAATTTGCTGATGACACGAAGGTGAGTGGAAAAGCGAATTGCATGCAAGGCACAGAAATTCTTGACCTTTATAGCGAGGGGGATAGAATATAAAAGCAGGGAGGTCTTGCTGCAACTGTACAGAGCACTGGTGAGGCCGCAGCTGGAGTACTGTGTGCAGTTTTGGTCACCGCACTTGCAGAAGGATATATTGGCCTTGGAGGGAGTGCAGAGGAGGTTCACTAGGGTGATACTGGAGATGAGAGACTGAATAGACTGGGTCTGTACTCGTTGGAGTTTAGAAGGATGAGGGGGGATCTTATAGAGACGTATAACATAATGAAGGGGATGGATAGGGTAGAGGTAGAGAGATTCTTCCTGCTTAGAAAGGATAGCAGGACTAGAGGACACAGCCTCAAGATAAGTGGGGGGGCAGTTTAGATCGGAGTTGATGAGGAACTTCTTCATTCAAAGGGTGGTGAATCTCTGGAATTCTCTGCCCGTTGAAGTGGTGGAGGCTACCTCGCTGAATATATTTAAGTCACGGGTAGATAGGTTTCTGATAGACAAGGGAATTAAGGGTTATGGGGAGAAAGCAGGAAAGTGGAACTGATCCACTTCAGATCAGCCATGATCTTATTGAATGGTGGGGCAGGCTCGAAGGGCTAGATGGCCTATTCCTGCTCCTATTTCTTATATTCTTATGTTCTTCGTGGAAGACATTTTACCTCGTTAACAGGCCACAGGCCTAGGAATTCCATCTCAAACTGCGAGTCATCTTATCAGCATATAATTATGAGATTAAAGACAGAAGATCTGAGTAACCTGTGAAAGCTGATGCTCTATCACGTCTACCAACTCGGGACAAATCCGGATCACAGGAGAACGATGTGACCACCTTGTATTTTTCCCCAGTAGATTGCGTATCTATTACAGCCTCTCACATCCAAAGTCTCGCTAGGTCATGGGGAAGGTCAGGGATGTGATTTTGAAAGGGAATACTATTAGATAAAGAGAGGAAGGGTCAAGAATTCAGGCCGAGCAAGGGAGTAAAAAATTGACAAAGGGTCACTCGAAACATCAGCTCTTTTCTCTCCTTCCCAATGCTGCCAGACCCGCTGAGATTTTCCAGCGTTTTCTCTTTTGGTTTAAGGAAGGTTAAGGTAAGGGTACAAAGTGAAATCCTGTTATGGGGGACCAGAGTAATCATCCCTCCATGTTTAGAACATAGAACACTACAGCACAAACAGGCCCTTCGGCCCACAAGTTGTGCTGATCATATCCATACCTACCAGGCCTATCTATAATCCTCAATCCCATTAAATTCCATGTACTCATCCTTAAGTCTCTTAAAAGACCCCAGCGAGTTTGCCTCTACCACCACCGACAGGAGCCGATTCCACACACTCACCACTTTACTGTATATAGAGATCGCACCCTATCTATTTTACCGTGTACAGGGATCTCACCCTATCTACTTTACCGTACATAGGGATCTCACCCTATCTACTTTACTGTATATAGGGATCTCACCCTATCTACTTTACCGTATATAGGGATCTCACCCTATCTACTTCACCATATACAGGGATCTCACCCACTCTACTTGACCGTATATAGGGATCTCACCCTATCTACTTTACCGTATATAGGGATCTCACCCACTCTACTTTATCGTATATAGGGATCTCACCCTATCTACTTTACCGTAGATAGGGATCTCACCCTATCTACTTTACCGTATAAAGGGATCTCACCCTATCTACTTTACCGTATACAGAGATCTCACCCTCTCTACTTTACCGTATATAGAGATCGCACCCTATCTACTTTACCGTATATAGGGATCTCACCCTATCTACTTTACCGTATATAGAGATCGCACCCTATCTACTTTACCGTAAAAAGGGATCTCACCCTATCTACTTTACCGTATACAGAGATCTCACCCTATCTACTTTACCGTATATACGGATCTCATCCTATCTACTTTACTGCATATAGAGATCTCACCCTCTCTACTTTACCGTATATAGGGATCTCACCCTATCTACTTTACCGTATATAGGGATCTCACCCTATCTACCTTACCGTATATAGGGATCTCACCCTATCTACTTTACCGTATATAGGGATCGCACCCTATCTACTTTACCGTATATAGGGATCACACCCTATCTACTTTACCGTATATAGGGATCACACCCTATCTACTTTACCGTATATAGAGATCTCACCCTCTCTACTTTACCGTATATAGAGATCTCACCCTCTCTACTTTACCGTATACAGAGATCTCACCCTATCTACTTTACCGTATACAGAGATCTCACCCTATCTACTTTACCGTATATAGAGATCTCACCCTATCTACTTTACCGTATATAGGGATCTCACCCTATCTACTTTACCGTATATAGGGATCTCACCCTATCTACTTTACTGTATATAGGGATCTCACCCTATCTACTTTACTGTATATAGGGATCTCACCCTATCTACTTTACTGTATATAGGGATCTCACCCTATCTACTTTACTGTATATAGGGATCGCACCCTATCTACTTTACCGTATATAGAGATCTCACCCTATCTACTTTACTGTATATAGAGATCTCACCCTATCTACTTTACCGTATAT
Organism: Prionace glauca; assembly: GCA_037974335.1. Taxonomy (NCBI): domain Eukaryota; kingdom Metazoa; phylum Chordata; class Chondrichthyes; order Carcharhiniformes; family Carcharhinidae; genus Prionace; species Prionace glauca. The sequence goes on along the minus strand of CM075739.1, from coordinate 9,097,332 downwards.
AGGGATCTCACCCTATCTACTTCACCATATACAGGGATCTCACCCACTCTACTTGACCGTATATAGGGATTTCACCTTATCTACTTTACCGTATATATGGATCTCACCCACTCTACTTTACCGTATATAGGGATCTCACCCTATCTACTTTACCGTTTATAGGGATCTCACCCTATCTACTTTACCGTATAAAGGGATCTCACCCTATCTACTTTACCGTATACAGAGATCTCACCCTCTCTACTTTACCGTATATAGAGATCGCACCCTATCTACTTTACCGTATACAGGGATCTCACCCTATCTACTTTACCGTATAGAGAGATCGCACCCTATCTACTTTACCGTATATAGAGATCGCACCCTATCTACTTTACCGTATACAGAGATCTCACCCTATCTACTTTACCGTATATAGGGATCTCACCCTATCTACTTTACCGTATATAGAGATCGCACCCTATCTACTTTACCGTATATAGGAATCTCACCCGATCTACTTTACCGTATAAAGGGATCTCACCCTATCTACTTTACCGTATACAGAGATCTCACCCTCTCTACTTTACCGTATATAGAGATCGCACCCTATCTACTTTACCGTATATAGGGATCTCACCCTATCTACTTTACCGTATATAGAGATCGCACCCTATCTACTTTACCGTATACAGAGATCACACCCTCTCTACTTTACCGTATATAGGGATCACACCCTATCTACTTTACCGTATATAGAGATCTCACCCTCTCTACTTTACCGTATACAGAGATCTCACCCTATCTACTTTACCGTATATAGAGATCTCACCCTATCTACTTTACTGTATATAGGGATCTCACCCTATCTACTTTACTGTATATAGAGATCTCACCCTCTCTACTTTATCGTATATAGGGATCGCACCCTATCTACTTTACCGTATATAGAGATCTCACCCTATCTACTTTACTGTATATAGAGATCTCACCCTATCAACTTTACCGTATATAGGGATCTCACCCTATCTACTTTACCGTATATAGAGATCTCACCCTCTCTACTTTACCGTATATAGGGATCTCACCCTATCTACTTTACCGTATATAGGGATCTCACCCTATCTACCTTACCGTATGTAGGGATCTCACCCTATCTACATTACCGTATATAGGGATCGCACCCTATCTACTTTACCGTATATAAAGATCTCACCCTCTCTACTTTACCGTATATAGAGATCTCACCTTCTCTACTTTACCGTATATAGAGATCTCACCCTATCTACTTTACCGTATATAGGGATCTCACCGTCTCTACTTTACCGTATACAGAGATCTCACCCTATCTACTTTACCGTATACAGAGATCTCACCCTATCTACTTTACCGTATATAGAGATCTCACCCTATCTACTTTACCGTATATAGGGATCTCACCCTATCTACTTTACCGTATATAGGGATCTCACCCTATCTACTTTACCGTATATAGGGATCTCACCCTCTCTACTTTACCGTATATAGAGATCTCACCCTATCTACTTTACCGTATATAGAGATCTCACCCTATCTACTTTACCGTATATAGAGATCTCACCCTCTCTACTTTACCGTATATAGAGATCTCACCCTATCTACTTTACCGTATATAGGGATCTCACCCTAACTACTTTACCGTATAGAGATCTCACCCTATCTACTTTACCGTATATAGAGATCTCACCCTCTCTACTTTACCGTATATAGAGATCGCACCCTATCTACTTTACCGTATATAGGGATCTCACCCTATCTACTTTACCGTATATAGAGATCTCACCCTATCTACTTTTCTGTATATAGAGATCTCACCCTATCTACTTTACCTGATATAGGGATCGCACCCTATCTACTTTACCGTATATAGAGATCTCACCCTATCTACTTTACCGTATATAGAGATCTCACCCTCTCTACTTTACCGTATATAGAGATCTCACCCTATCTACTTTACCGTATATAGAGATCTCACCCTATCTACTTTTCTGTATATAGAGATCTCACCCTATCTACTTTACCGTATATAGAGATCTCACCCTATCTACTTTACTGTATATAGAGATCTCACCCTATCTACTTTACTGTATATAGAGATCTCACCCTATCTACTTTACTGTATATAGAGATCTCACCCTATCTACTTTACCGTATATAGAGATCGCACCCTATCTACTTTACTGTATATAGAGATCTCACCCCATCTACTTTACTGTATATAGAGATCTCAGCCTATCTACTTTACTGTATATAGAGAGAGCTCACCTTCTCCATAACTATGTGCAGTGATATCGATTTTTCTGTCTGAAAGATAGAGGGAAGGAGTGTAGATGGAGATAGTGAGACCCAGGGAGGAAAATCCTATGATTAGGGCTGAAACTTTGCCACAAATGGTGGAGTGATGAAAGGGTAAGAAGGCAAACTTGGAGGATGCAGAGAACTCAAGAGGGTTTAGTGCCGGAGGGACAGACTGGGGACATCTCTCAGCAAACACGCAGTGTCCAAGGAGGCTGTGTTTGAATGATTGGGTTAGAACAAAGAACAAAGAACAGCTCAGAACAGGAAACAGGCCCTTCGGCCCTACAAGCCCACGCCACCCATTTTAACACTCAGTGAGTGCCTTATTCGCGTCTTTCATCGATTGTCGATGTTTTTGTCTACCTCTAGTGGACTTCACAATAAAGGGGGTGGAAATTTAGGGAATAAGATGTGCGCCAGATTAAGGGGGATCCAATTCAGGGACAATTTATTGTCACCAATCAGCCTAAAAAGCACATCTTTGGGGTGTGGGAGGAAACTGGAGCACCCGGAGAAAACCCACGCAAGCACGGGGAGAATGCGCAAACTCCACACAGACACCGACCCAAGTCAGAGATCCAACCCAGGTGCCTGTAACTGCACAGCAAACAGTGAGAGTCACTGAGCTGTCGTGTTGCCCGACAGTTGGTCCAGTTTAAGCGTACACTAACGACGTGAAGCACTAGGCAACTCTCGAAGCAACATCCAAGAGCAGCCCTCACACGACCTACCGCATGTATGCCCTTTGTAGGACAAAATTGAAGAGTAATGATGGAGGAATCACACGATATAATGTTACTTGTGCACCTCTGGAAGTCCCAATAAAGTGTGTTTGAATGAGGATCCAGCCTTTGAAGATCTTGTTCAAAATATTTGTCTTCTAGAACACAGCTACCGGTGAGATCTAGCCGCCGGTACACAGTAAGGTTCATCTTACTGTACATATTATAGAGAGCCGTGGTGATGTATGGCAATGGACAGGGTGTTGGTGATGTGCTGGTTGTTGGTGACGCTGCCATCTACAGCCCACCCTTCTTCCCTTTGAGAAGTTGCTCCTATTTGAAGACAGTGAACCTATTTGAATTGGGCATTTTCCAACCTTCCATACTGAATATCGAGTTCAATAACTTCAGAGCATGAACTCTAACCACCAACTTCACCCACTTCCATTTATTTCATCCATTTTATCATTTCTTCTTTCTCACTTCTACCTTTCCACTTCTCCATTCCTGCTCTCCTTCTTTCCACTCCCCCCACCTTCAGTGTAACTGCCACATTCCTCAGACGGTCCATTAACCATCTGTATCCATGTTCTGCCACTCACACATCCTGATCACACCCTTAGCACCTTCTCAGCCCTCTGTATTCTCGTTCACATTCCCTTTGTCCCATTCCACCTCCCACCCCATTCGACTCCCACCCTCCATATTATAAATCTCTGCTGACTCTCTTTGCTCAGTCTCACAACACCAGGTTAAAGTCCAACAGGTTTATTTGGTAGCAAGAGCTACTAGCCATTACCAAGTAAACCAGTTGGACTTTAACCTGGTGTTGTGAGACTTCTCACTGTGTTTACCCCAGTCCAGCACCGGCATCTCCACATCGCGATTCTCTTTGTTCTCAGCTCTGACGAAGGGTCATCCAGATACGAAACATTGATTCTATTCTCTCCCCTGTCAGACCCGCTAAGATAGAACACAGAACACTACAGCACAAATAGGCCCTTCGGCCCACAAGTTGCGCTGATCATATCCCTACCTACCAGGCCTATCTATAACTCCCAATCCCATTAAATCCCGTATACTCATCCAGAAGTCTTTTAAAAGAGCATCGAGTCCGCCTCTACCACCACCGATGGTATCCGATTCCACTCACTCACCACCCTCTGAGTGAAAAACTTACCCCTAACATCTCCTCTGTACCTGCTCCCAGCACCTTAAACCTGTGTCCTCTCGTAGCGACCATTTCAGCCCTGGAAAATAGCCTCTGAGAATCCACCCTATCTATTCCTCTCAACATTTTATAAACCTCTATCAAAGAACAAAGAACAACACAGCACGGGAAACAGGCCCTTCAGCCCAACGAGCCCATGCAGCCATCTTAACAATGTGTTTTCCCTCCTCCACCCTTGACCCACGTCTATGCTTATAGTACCCCCATTGGAAACCAGATTAAGGGGAGAATAAGGTTGCCTCTCAACCTTCGTCTCGCCAGGGAGAAGAGACCTAGCTCCCTCGACCTAGTATCATGGAACCCTACTGTGCAGAAAGAGGCCCTTCGGCCCATCGAGTCTGCACCAAATACAATCACACCCAGGCCCTACCCTCATATTATACCCACTAATCCCTCTAACCTACACATCCCTGGACACGAAGGGGCAATTTCTTAGTATGGCCAATCAACCTAACCCGCACATCTTTAGAGGAAACCGGAGCACCCGGAGGAAACCCATGCAGACACGAGGTGAATGTGCAAACTCCACACAGACAGTGACCCGAGCCGGGAATTGAAACCAGGACCCTGAAGCTGTGAAGCAGCAGTGCTAACCACTGTGCTACCATGCCACCCAATCCAGGCAACATCCTCGTAAATCTCCTCTGCACCCTCTCAATAGCTCCCACATCCTTCCTGTAGTGAGGCGACCAGAACTGCGCACAGTACTCCAAGTGGGGTCTGACAAGGGTCTTATAAAGTTGCAGCATTGCCTCCCGACTCCTAAACTCAATTCCTCAATTAATGAAGGCCAGTACACCATACGCCTTCTTGACCACATCCTCCACCTGGGAGGCCGATTTGAGTGTCCTATGGAAGATTTTCCAGCAGTTTCTGTTTTTGCTTTGAATTCCAGCATCCGCAGAAGTTTGCTTTGATCTTAGGAACCCATTTGAACCTTTGAAAGGTGGCACAGAGCACTGGAACTCAATTAATTATAAACCTGGTAATACTTCTAATTTATTTTAAATGGCAGACACCGTGTATCTGAACAAAACAAAACAGGAAATGCTCAGACATAAACTCTGTGCGGTTCGGAGGATTACCATTTTTTGGTTAGCTGCTTCCTCACTACAAATACATACTTTAAATATTTCCTACATTTTAATTTATTGTACATTTTTGTCGGTGCAAGTAAGTGATGTGTGTGGTTGAGATTTATTGAGTGCCTGAGATTGTTAACACAGGAGGAAGGTAAACCAAACATGATAAATTAGGCTTTTTTTGAAGTGTAGGGAAGAATATTTCTCTCTGTTGCACATATTTTCTTTCCCCTTGATGTCTTTCTGAGGTTAGAACATCAGACATAAGCTAGGTAAAGGAATGAGAGGCATTTCCATAGCACCTTGGCAGGTCAAATGGGATGAAGGAGTTCAATATCAAGGGCAGGAGTCTTAGCAGTGTTGAGGAGTAGAAGGATCTTGGGGTCCGGGTCCACAGGACTCTTAAATCGGCCTCGCAGGTGGAGGATGGGGTCTTTTAAAAGACTTCTGGATGAGTATATGGGATCTAATGGGATTGGGAGTTACAGATAGTTTTATGGCCTGGTAGGTATGGATATGATCGGCGCAAATTGTGGGCCGAAGGGCCTGTTTGTGCTGTAGTGTTCTATGTTCTATATCTTTCACCACCCCAGGCTCACCCAAAGTATCGGCACTCATTGAAGTGTAATTCCTGTTGTAGTGTAGAAAATACAGCGGGCAGATGGCAGAGAAGGAGCATGGCAACCTCTTGCAAGCCTCGCCCAACATACCTTGTTGGAGTGGAAAAGCGAATTGCGTGGAGGATGTGGAAAGTCTGCAGAGGGATCTGGATAGGCTGGGCAAGTAGGCGAGGACCTGGCAGATGGAGTATAATGTTACCAAGTGTGAAGTTATCCACTTTAGTAGAAATAATAGTCGGAGGGATTATAATTTCAAAGGTGAAAAGCTGCAGCATGCTACGGTGCAGAGGGACCTGGGGGTCCTTGTGCATGAGTCGCAAAAACCCAGTCTGCAGGTGCAGCAGGTAATCAAGAAGGCGAATGGGATGCTGGCCTTTATAGCAAGGGGGATAGAATATAAAAGCAGGGAGGTCTTGTTGCAACTGTACAGGGCACTGGTGAGGCCGCAGCTGGAGTACTGTGTGCAGTTTTGGTCCCCTTATTTGCGGAAGGATATATTGGCCTTGGAGGGAGTGCAGAGGAGGTTCACCAGGCTGACATGGAGATGAGGGGGTTAGTTTATGAGGAGAGATTAAATAGACTGGGCCTGTACTCATTGGAGTTTAGAAGGCTGAGGGGGGATCTTATAGAGACTTGCAAGATAATGAAGGGGATGGATAGGGTAGAGGTAGAGACTTCTTTCCACTTAGAAAGGAAACCAGAACGAGAGGGCACAGCCTTAAGATAAGTGGGGGCAGTTTAGATCAGAGTTGAGGAAGAAAAGGGTGGTGAATCTCTGGAATTCTCTGCCCGTTGAAGTGGTGGAGGCTACCTTGCTGAATATATTTAAGACACGGGTAGATAGGTTTCTGATAGACAGGGGAATTAAGGGTTATGGGGAGAAAGTGGGAAAGTGGAACTGATCCACTTCAGATCAGCCATGATCTTATTGAATGGCAGGGCAGGCTCGAAGGGCTAGATGGCCTACTCCTGCTCCTATTTCTTATGTTGTTATGTTCTTCCTTATGAACGGTATGCTCTGTCTGTATAGCGCTCAAGAAACAATACTTTTCACTGTATGCTAACACATGCGACAATAATAAATCAAATCACTTTTGCGCACAGCAAGATCCACAACCAGCAACGAGGCAATGGCAAGACAGACTGTTTTAGCCGTGATGTTGGTTGAGGAATGAAGATTGGTTAGGGCACGGTGGCACGGTGGTTAGCACTGTTGCCTCACAGCACCAGGGACCTGGGTTCGATTCCCGGCTTGGGTCACTGTGTGGAGTTTGCACACGCTCCTGGCGCCTGCGTGAGTTTCCTCTGGGTTCTCTGGTTTCCTCCCCACAGTCCAAAAGATGTACAGGATAGGAGCATTAGCCGTGCTAAATTCTCCCTCGGTGTACCCGAACAGGCGCCAGAGTGGGGGACTGTCACAGTAACTTCATTGCAGTGTTAATATTAGCCTATTTGGTGAGACTAATAAACTTTAAGTTCTATATGAGTCTCCTCATACTTGTCTACATTTAATCCTATCTGAACTTTAAAGCAGTGTCATGGGATTTTTAAAATGCACCCAGAGAGGGCCAGGCAGAACTTCATTCCGAACACAGAAGTTCCAACAGTGCAGCACTCCCTCAGTGGAGCGTCAGCCTGGATTTTTGCTGAATTGGGGTATGAACATAGAACACTACAGCACAAACAGGCCCTTCAGCTCACAAGTTGCGCTGATCATATCCCTACCTACAGGCCTATCTATAACCCTCAATCCCACTAAATCCCATATACTCATCCAGAAGTCTTTTAAAAGACCCCAGTGAGTTCACCTCCACCACCACCGATGGCAGCCGATTCCACTCACTCACCACCCTCTGAGTGAAAAACTTACCCCTGACATCTCCTCTGTACCTGCTCCCCAGCACCTTAAACCTGTGTCCTCTCGTAGCGACCAATTCAGCCCTGGGAAATAGCCTCCGTGAATCCACCCTATCTATTCCTCTCAACATTTTATAAACCTCTATCAGGTCCCCTCTCAATCTTCGTCTCTCTAGGGAGAAGAGACCTAGCTTCCTCAACCTATCTTCATAAGGCATGCCTCCCAATCCAGGCAACATCCTTGTAAATCTCCTCCGCATCCTCTCAATAGCTTCCACATCCTTCCTGTAGTGAGGCAACCAGAACTGCACACAGTACTCCAAGTGGGGTCTGACAAGGGTCTTATAAAGTTGCAGCATTACCTCCTGACTCCTAAACTCAATCCCTTGATTAATGAAGGCCAGTACACCATATGCCTTCTTGACCACATCTTCCACCTGCGAAGCCGATTTAAGAGTCCTGTGGACCAGGACCCCAAGATCCTCCTGCTCCTCAACACTGCTAAGACCCTTGATATGAACTTGAAGGTTTCTACATTCACATACAACAATGTCACTCACTGAGACCTCAGCAGCAACTTAGAAAGAAACTCAGTGTTTGATTGCACCATTCAGAAGCCTGGTACACAGTGAGGGGGAGGGCTACAAGGTGGTTAGTAATGGCATGTTACACTGTGAAAACTGTACTGTTTCCACGCAGTAACAGCTGCGGAGAATGGGGACAAGTGTGGGCCATTCTAAAAAGCTGCATGGTCTACAGAGAACCAAACAGCACCGAGTGTGTTCCTTGTCTTACCTGTTGGATGCTCCCCATATAATTATTATCTCCAGTAAGTACTCAACATATTTTCAACCACAACAGTGGTCTTATGTGTGAATCAGGATAAAAAGCCCTGACCAATTTATCGCAGAATGTGAAACACTCTTTTTAAATTGCAAAGTAGATTACAATTACAATTACAATTATTTCTGGTCTTGTGGTTGCCACTGGAACATTTCTTTCATAATCTTTCTGTAACTTGCGTGTCAAACCAAAAATTTACACTCATAGAACATAGAACATAGAACATTACAGCGCAGAACAGGCCCTTCGGCCCACGATGTTGCGCCGACCAGTTACAAAACAATGACCCACTAACCTAAACCAATCCCTTTTCGTCCATAAACCTATCCACGGATCTCTTAAATGCCCCCACACTAGGCGCATTTACAACTGCAGCAGGCAGGGCATTCCAATCCCTCACCACCCTCTGGGTAAAGAACCTACCCCTGACATCCGTCCTATAACTAACCCCCTTTAATTTAAAGCCATGCCCCCTTGTGCTAGATTTCTCCATCAGAGGAAAAAGGCTATCACTGTCCACCCTATCTAAACCTCTAATCACCTTATATGTTTCAATAAGATCCCCTCTTAGCCGCCTTCTTTCCAGCGAAAACAACCACAAATTCCTCTACCTCTCCTCATAGGACCTCTCCGCGGGCTCGTTGGGCCGAAGGGCCTGTTTCCCGTGCTGGATTGTTCTTTGTTCTTTGTTCATACCAGGCAACATCCTGGTAAACCTCCTCTGCACATTCTCCAAAGCCTCCACATCCTTCCTGTAATGTGGGGACCAGAACTGCACAGAGTACTCCAAGTGCGGCTGCACCAGAGTTGTGTACAGTTGCAACATAACGCTGCGACTCCTAAATTCAATCCCCCTACCAATAAACGCCAAGACACCGTATGCCTTCTTAACAACCTTATCTACTTGATTCCCAACTTTCAGGGATCAATGTACACATCCCTCTGCTCATCCACACTATTCAAAGTCCTCCCATTAGCCCTTTACTCGACACATCTGTTATTCCTACCAAAGTGAATTACCTCACACTTCACCGCATTAAACTCCATCCGCCACCTCTCGGCCCAGCTCTGCAACCTGTCTAAGTCTTCCTGCAAACTATGACACCCTTCCTCACTATCTACCACTCCTCCGACTTTGGTGTCATCAGCAAATTTACTAATCCACCCAACTATACCCTCATCCAGATCATTAATAAAAATTACAAACAGCAGTGGTCCCAAAACAGATCCCTGAGGCACACCACTCGTAACCGAACTCCATGATGAATATTTACCATCAACCACCACCCTCTGTCTCCTATCCGCTAGCCAATTCCTGATCCAATTCCCTAGATCACCCCCAATCCCATACATCTGCATTTTCTGCAGAAGCCTACCATGGTGAACCTTATCAAACGCCTTACTAAAATCCATATACACCACGTCCACTGCCTTACCCCCATCCACCTCTTTGGTCACTTTCTCAAAAAACTCAATAAGGTTAGTAAGGCACGACCTACCCGCTACAAAACCATGCTGACTATTTCTAATCAATTCATTACACTCCAAATAACTATAAATCCTATCCCTAATAATTTTTTCTAAAACCTTGCCCACAACAGAAGTGAGACTCACCGGTCTATAATTCCCGGGGAAGTCTCTGTTCCCCTTCTTAAATAATGGGACAACATTCGCTAACCTCCAATCTTCCGGTACTATACCAGAGGCCAACGACGACCTGAAGATCAGAGCCAGAGGCTCTGCAATCACTCCTCTTGCCTCCCAGAGAATCCTGAGGTAAATCCCATCCGGACCAGGGGACTTATCTATTTTCAGACCCTCCAGAATATCCAGCACATCCTCCTTATCAACTGTAACACTGTCAATTCTACTCCCCTGCAACCCAGTGTCCTCCTCAGCTATATCCATGTCACCACTCGGACCACATAGACGGAATATTTTCACAAGGGATACCTCAGTTGCTTAGTGACGTTGGTTCAGATGGAGAGGCTGGTGTTGAACTGGGGTGGGTGAAGGAGCAGCGCTCCGAAAGCTCGTGATTCCAAATAAACCTGTTGGACTTTAACCTGGTGTTGCGAGACTTCCTCGTTCAGAGGTAACACAAACTGGCTGAGCTGAACAGGGTGTCTCTGTGCTGTCCTCACTTGGAGCTCGTTCCAGAGATATAGGAATGCATCAAGTTACAACATGGAAACTCAGCAGCAATCTTCCATGTTGTAACTTGATGCATTTCTATATATCTGGAAGGTCCTGAGGATGTGGTCAAGAAGGCGTATGGTGTACTGTCCTTCATTAATCGAGGGATTGAATTTAGGAGTCGGGAGGTAATGCTGCAACTTTATAAGACCCTTGTCAGACCCCACTTGGAGTACTGTGAGCAGTTCTGGTCACCTCACTACAGGAAGGATGTGGAAGCTATTGAGAGGGTGCAGAGGAGATTTACAAGGATGTTGCCTGGATTGGGAGGCATGCCATATGAAGATAGGTTGAGGGAGCTCGGTCTCTTCTCCCTGGAGAGACGAAGGTTGAGAGGGGACCTGATAGAGGTTTATAAAATGTTGAGAGGAATAGATAGGGTGGATTCTCGGAGGCTATTTCCCAGGGCTGAAATGGTCACTACGAGAGGACACAGGTTTAAGGTGCTGGGAAGCAGGTACCGAGGAGATGTTAGGGGTAAGTTTTTCACTCAGAGGGTGGTGAGTGAGTGGAATCGGCTGCCGTCGGTGGTGGTAGAGGCAAACTCGCTGGGGTCTTTTAAAAGACTTCTGGATGAGTATATTGGATCTAATGAGATTGAGAGTTATAGAACACAGAACATTACAGCGCAGTACAGGCCCTTTGGCTCTCGATGTTGCGCCGACCAGTGGAACCAATCTAATGACCCTCTAACCTAAACTATTCCAATATTATCCATATGCCTATCCACTGACCATTTGAACGCCCTTAAAGTTGGCGAGTCCACAACTGCTGCAGGCAGGGCATCCCACACCCTTACTACCCTCTGAGTAAAGAACCTACCTCTGACATCCGTCCTATAATTACCACCCCTTAATTTAAAGCTATGAGCCCTTGTGTTAGCCATCACCATCCGAGGAAAAAGGCTCTCACTGTCCTTATTGATAGGCCTGGTAGGTAGGGATATGATTGGTGCAACTTGTGGGCTGAAGGGCCTGTTTGTGCTGTAGTGTTCTATGATACAGATCACTTGACATCTGTGAATAGCCACAATCATATTTCACAGAATCGTACCAAATCAGATCACGGAATCATACAGTGCAGGAGAGGCCCATTACCTCATCGAGTCTGCATCAACACATGAGAAATATTTGACCTTTTACCAGCGCTTGGCCCAGAGCCTTGAATGCTCCGACCTGCCGAGTGCTCACCCAGGTACTTTTTAAAGAATATGAGGCAACTCACCCTCACAGGCAGCGCCTTGAGCTAATTGGGGCTGTTTTCCCTTGAAAGACGGCGACTGAGGGGGGATCTAATAGAGGTATGTAAGATTATGAAGGGTATAGATAGAGTAAACAGAGGTAAGCGATTTCCTATGTTAGAGACACACAGTACGAGGGGCCTTGGACTTAGGGTGAGGGGGGAGAGGTATAACACAGATATTAGAGGGAGGTTTTTCACACAGAGGGTAGTGGGGGTATGGAATGCTCTGCCATGTAAGGTGGTGGAGGCAGGCACACTGGAGTTGTTTAAGAGTAATTTAGACAGGCACATGAGTGGGTTGGAGATGGGAGGATATAGGAGATTGTTTTAAATAAGGTTCATTAGCATTGGGACGTCCCTGGTAATGTAAAAGGATGTGGTATGATACTAATGTTTTTCTCTTTTAATTCACAGGTTTTAAGTCGGTCTGCCTTGTTGTCCAACGAGGGGCATGCATGCAATGGGTCATACTTGGGCTGCTCTTGAATGTTCGAGATTGGCCTAGTGCTTCATGTCGTTAGTGTGTGCTTAAACTGGACCAGATACTGGGCAAGACGACAGCTCAGTGACTATCACTGATTGCTGTGCAGACACGTGGATTTGCGCCAGTGTCTGCGGGAATTTGCACATTCTCCCTGTGCTTGCGTGGGTTTTCTCCGGGTGCTCCGGTTTCCTCCCACACCCTAAAGATGTGCTATTAGGCTGATTGGTGTAACAAATTGTCCCTAAATTAGTTTCCCTCAATGTGGATGGCCATAAAACATTAGACAAGGGTCAAGGGTGGAGGGGGGGCACTGGTAGTGTTAAAATGGCGGCGCGGGCTCGTTGGGCCGAAGGGCCTGTTTCCCGGGCTGTTTTTTGTTCTTTGTTCTCACCACCCTCTGGGTAAATAGGCTTTTCCTCACATTCCCCCCAAACCTCCTGCCCCTAATCTTGAACCTACTCTTCAAACAAGGGGACAGCTGCCCCCTATCTCTCTGTCCATGCTCCTCGATCAGGTCCCCACCCCTCAGAATCTCTGCCCCTGATAGTGGTGAACAATGCTATAAAAATACAGGTTGTTTTTTTTCTCTGATCAAACCATCCGTATCCTCACAGATCAACTCAAATACCCACAGCTAACGCCTCTGACAATTCTCCTGGGAATTTTGTTGTCTCATCTCCAAATTGGCCATTGAAAACTCAGCAGGTGATTGGCCCAAACTCAGGACACATTGTGTCAACAGAATTTCCACTGATATTTTGACGATTTTCTCTAAGATAAGTGATTTGAATCAGAGAGCTTTCCAGCACAGAAAGAGGCCCTTCAGTCCATCATATCTGCACTGGCCATCAAGCATCTCATAGAATCATAGAACCCTACAGTGCAGAAAGAGGCCCTTCAGCCCATCGAGTCTGCACCCACCAGAATCCCACCCAGGCCCCACCCCCATATCCCTACATATTATACCCACTAATCCCCTCTAATCCAGCCCTAAACACTAAGGGGCAATTTTTTAGCACGGCCAATCAACCTAACCCGTACATCTTTGGACTGTGGGAGGAAACTGGAGCACCCGGAGGAAACCCACACAGACATGGGGAGAATGTGCAAACTCCACATGGACAGTGACCCGAGCCGGGAATTGAACCCAGGTCCCTGGAGCTGTGAAGCAGCAGTGCTAACCCACTGTGCTATCTGCCACCTCCACTGTACTACTGTGCCGCATCTACATAGATCATAGAATCCCTACAGTGCAGAAAGAGGCCCTTCGGCCCATTGAGTCTGCACTGACCACAATCCCACCCAGGCCCTACCCCCATATCCCTACATATTATACCCACTAATCCCTCTACCCTACGCATCCCTGGACACTAAGGGGCAATTTCTTAGCACGGCCAATCAACCTAACCCGCACATCTTTGGACTGTGGGAGGAAACCGGAGCACCCGGAGGAAACCCACACCTGTCTATTCTAATTCTATTTTCCAGCACTTGACCCATATCCTTGTGTGTATTGGCATTTCAGATGCTCAAATAAAGGCTTGTTAAATGTTGTAAGGGTCCCTGCCTCTACCATCCTTTCAAGGCAGTGAGTTCCAGATTCCCATCACCCTCTGGGTTAAAAATCTTCTCCTTAAATCCCCTCTAAATCTCCTGTCCCTGGCATTAAATCTGATTACTGATCCCTGATACCAAGGGAAAAAAGGTCCTTCCTATTTACCCTATCAAAGTCCCTCATAATTTTGTACATCTCACTTAGGTTCCCCCATCTCAGCTTTCTTTGTTCTAAGGAGAACAACCCCAGAATACTCAGCCTCTCTTCACAGCTGATACCAGGATGTTGCCTGGTATGGTGGGAAGGTCTTATGAGGAAAGGCTGAGGGACTTGAAGCCATTTTCATCAGAGAGAAGAAGGTTAAGAGGTGACCTGATTGAGGCATACAAGATGATCAGAGGATTAGACAGGGTGGACTATGAGAGCCTTTTTCCTCGGATGGTGATGGCTAACATGAGGGGACATAGCTTTAAATTGAGGGGTGGTAATTATAGGAGGGATGTCAGGGGTAGGTTCTTTACTCGGAGGGTAGTAAGGGCGTGGAATGCCCTGCCTGCAGCAGTTGTGGACTCACCAGCTTTAAGGGCATTCAAATGGTCAGTGGATCGGCATATGGATAACATTGGAATAGTTTAGGTTAGAGGGTCATTAGATTGGTTCCACTGGTCGGCGCAACATCGAGGGCCGAAGGGCCTGTACTGCGCTGTAATTTTTTTTCCCTTATTTCCCTTCATGAACTCTATTAGTTGTCCTCCAGCCCTCTGGCATCTCTCCTGTAACCAGAGAGGATATTGTCAGAGTCCCTGCAATCTTCTCCCTTGCATCATGGCAAATGGAATTTGGCAAGTGTGAAGTTGTCCACTTTGGTAGGAATAATGGTAGAAAGATATTACTTACTTGGCGAAAAACTGCAGCAGGCGACGGTGCAGAGGGACCTCGGGGTCCTTGTGCATGAGACGCAAAAACCCAGCTTGCAGGTGCAGCAGGCGGTCAGGAAGGCAAATGGGATGCTGGCCTTCATAGCGAGGGGGATTGAATATAAAAGTAGGGAGGACTTGCTGCAACAGTACAGGGCACTGGTGAGACCGCAGCTGGAGTACTGTGTGCAGTTTTGGTCGCCGCACTTACGCAAGGATATTTTGGCCTTGGAGGGAGTGCAGAGGAGGTTTACTAGGCTGATACTGGAGTTGAGGGGGTTGAACTATGAGGAGAGGCTGAATAAACTAGGCTTGTACTCGTTAGAGTTTAGAAGAATGAGGGGAGATCTCATTGAGACATATAAGATGATGAAAGGGATGGATAGAATAGAGGTGGAGAGGCTCTTCCTGCTCAGAAAGGACAGTAGGACTAGAGGGCACAGCCTCAAGATAAAGGGGGGGCAGTTTAGAACGGAGTTGAGGAAGAACTTCTTCACTCAAAGGGTGGTGAATCTCTGGAATTCTCTGCCTGTTGAAGTGGTGGAGGCTGCCTCGCTAAATATATTTAAGACGCTGGTTGATAGGTTTTTGATAGGCAAGGGGATTAAGGGTTATGGGGAGAGGGCAGGAAAGTGGAACTGAGCCACGACAGATCAGCCATGATCTTATTGAATGGTGGGTCAGGCTCGAAGGGCTAGATGGCCTACTCCTGCTCTTATTTCTTATGTTCTTATGCCTGTGCCCCCCAGGGCAGTGTAGGCAGACATGCCCCAGGAACAATTGTTAAAGGAAGTCTCGAACTAGTGGATTATCTCAACACCTCAACAGGATGGACGATACATTGTGAAGGGGAACTCAACTATAGGACTGTCTGCTATCGGACTATCTGATTCACAAGCCCATCTCTTATCATATTACTCAGGACAATTACAGCTTCTTCAGTGAAGATGAGAACTTTTAGCTCCAGTAGAACTCCCTCTAACTCCTCTGTTTTTTCATTCTGAACCCTCTTGTGTCTCCATTGACCCCATCAGACCTCTTGCCCTCATGCTTGCTCTCTCGTTGAAGTTGTTCTCGAGGTTGGATAAGGTTTCTCTCTGTACCCCAGGGAAGTTTTACTGGAGTGGTGCAAAATGGGTGCAATTGATAGTCACCTTAATTTTTTTTTAATTCACCAGATTTTTCTGAAATGAATCCGCAGTGTGTGGAGATTACGGTCTGCGGAAGATTGTTCCATAGAATCCTACAGGGCAGAAAGAGGCCCTTCGGCCCGCACCGAACACAATCCCACCCAGGCCCTACCCCTACATATTATACCCACTAATCCCTCTAACCTACACATCCCTGGACACTAAGGGGCAATTTCTTAGCATGGCCAATCAACCTAACCCGCACATCTTTGGAGTGTGGGTGGAAACAGGAGAACCCGGAGGAAATCCACACAGACACGAGGAGAATGTGCAAACTCCACACAGACAGTGACCCCGAGCTGGGAATTGAGCCCAGGACCCTGAAGCTGTGAAGCAGCAGTGCTAACCACTGTGCTACCGTGCCACCCATTCCTTATTTGTTCTTGGGGAAAAGGAGTTAGCAAAGGAAGCACATTGGGATGTACAGTTAAGGACATAAGAACATAAGAAATAGAAGCAGGAGTAGGCCATCTAGCCCTTCGAGCCTGCCCCGCCATTCAATAAGATCATGGCTGATCTGAAGTGGATCAGTTCCACTTTCTCGCTTTCTCCCCATAACCCTTAATTCCCCTGTCTGTCAGAAACCTATCTACCCGTGACTTAAATATATTTAGCAAGGTAGCCTCCACCACTTCAACGGACAGAGAATTCCAGAGACTCACCACCCTTTGAGTGAAGAAGTTCCTCCTCAACTCTGATCTAAACTGTCCCCCCCCACTTATTTTGAGGCTGTGCCCTCTAGTCCTAGTTGGAGCTAAAGTCTTTGAACTCGATCATTTTCAGGCTCAGTGTACTGCTCAGAAATGTTTAATTGTTCAAAATTCTAAATTTTATAGAGGCAATCGACTGATAAACTTCTCTTTGGTTCTGCAGATTGTGCGAGTCCAGCATCATTGACCAACTGCCAGACTCTAGAATCTTGCAAATAATTCCTTGTAACAAAACGAGTTGAACTTTCCCACGGGAGGGTTTATATTTTTAGAAGTGTATTAATCCCAAAAGGTGATGCCACCCTCTAGAATTTCTTATGCTGTACTCCTAACGTACAACATCCCATTTTCTTTTTCATCTGTTCCTTAATTTTTATCTCTCCACCTTTATGCTCCATCTTTCTTACGTGGCACGGTGGCACAGTGGTTAGCGCTGCTGCCTCGCAGAGCCAGGGATCTGGGTTCAACTCTGGCTGTGGGTCACTGTCTATGTGGAGTTTGCACCTATTCCCCCATGTTATGGGTTTCCTCCTGGTGCTCCGATTTCTTCCCACAATCCAAAGATATGCGGTTTAGGTGGATTGGCCATGCTAAATTGTCCCTTAGTGTCCAAAGATGTGTAGGTTAGGGGGATTGGCCATGCTAAATTGTCCCTTAGTGTCCAAATTTATGCGGTGTAGGTGGATTGGCCATGCTAAATTGTCCCTTAGTGTCCAAAGATATGTACGTTAGGGGGATTGGCCATGCTAAATTGCCCCTTAGTGTCCAAAGATGTGCAGGTTAGGTGGATTGGCCATGCTAAATTTTCCCTTAGTGTCCAAAGATGTGCAGGTTAGGTGGATTGGCCATGCTAAGTTGCCCCTTAGTGGCCAAAGATGCGTACGTTAGGGGGATTGGCCATGCTAAATTGTCCCTTAGTGTCCAAAGATGTGTAGATTAGGTGGATTGGCCATGCTAAGTTGCCCCTTAGTGCCCAAAGATGCGTATGTTAGGGGGATTGGCCTTGCTAAATTGTCCCTTAGTGTCCAAAGATGTGTAGATTAGGTGGATTGGCCATGCTAAATTGCTCCTTAGTGTCCAAACATGTGCAGGTTAGGTGGATTGGCCATGCTAAATTGCCCCTTAGTGTCCAAAGATGTGTAGATTAGGGGGATTGGCCATACTAAATTGTCCCTTAATGTCCAAAGATGTGTAGGTTAGGGGGATTGGCCATGCTAAATTGCCCCTTAGTGTCCAAATATGTGTACGTTAGGGGGATTGGCCATGCTAAATTGCCCCTTAGTGAGCAAAGATGTATAGGTTAGGTGGATTGGCCATGCTAAATTGCCCCTTAATGTCCAAAGATGTTTAGGTTAGGGTGGATTGGCCATGCTAAATTGTCCCTTAGTGTCCAAAGATGTGTGCGTTAGGTGGATTGGCCATACTAAATTGTCCCTTAGTGCCCAAAGATGTGTGCGTTAGGTGGATTGGCCATACTAAATTGTCCCTTAGTGCTAAAGATGTGTGCGTTAGGTGGATTGGCCATACTAAATTGTCCCTTAGTGTCCAAAGATGTGTGGGTTAGGGAGATTGGCCATGCTAAATTGCCCCTTAGTGTCCACAGATATGCAAGTTAGATGGTTTAGCCATGGGAAATGTGTGTGGGCTTACAGGGATAGGGCGTGTGGACAGAGTCTCTCACATCCCAGTATAACCTCCATTGGCTGGAGTTGGATGCAGGGCGGAAAGCGATGAAACTAAGCCTCCTGGTACAATAGAGATAAAGTTCAAGTTATTTCTGTATCAGCTAAACAACTTCTACCCAGTTGTTTAGCCTATACAGGAATAACTCTGAACTTTAGCCTCATTGAGCCAGAGGGCTCAGCTTCTAACTGGCATCTAACTGGGAAAGTGAGGAGCCCAAACTTTCTCAGAACAAAGTCTCTGAGCACTGGGGGGAAACGGGCACAGGGTCCATAGATAACACAGACTGGTCTGGACTACGTGAGAGAGAGAAATAAACTGAAGCTGGAATTAATAGACAAAGAATGAGACTGACAAAGAAATAGAGTGGGCCAGAGAAACAGAGTGATTGTGAGAGAGAAACAGATCCAGAAAGAGAGAGACAGAGCGAAACAGTGAGAAATAGAATAGAGAGATAGAGAAAAAGTGACAAAACATCAAGAGAAGTGGAGTAGAGAGATAAATAGAGAAACAGTGAGAGAGAAATAGTGAGAGGCAGAGAAACAGACAGAAAGAGAAATAGAGACAGAGAGAATTAGAGTGGAGTAGAATTAGACAGAGAAATAGAGAGAATGAGACAGACAGAAAGAGACAGAGAAATAGAGAAGGGGCATAGACAGGGTGACAGAAGAATATAGAGATGATACAAGCAGATGAAGAGAAATAAAAATAGAGAGAGACATGGAGGAGCAAAGACTGAGGCACTACCAGTCCGTACATCACAAGAGAGAATACATTTCACTGTATACTAATACATGCAAGAATAATAAATCAAATCAAAACCAGAGGTAGAAAAAGACCAGATTTTAGAGAGAGAGAAAAGGGATACAGAGTGGGAAGGAAAAGAGAGGGGGCAAAACAGATAGCCATGGAGGTAAAGAGAACATTCTTATTGAGAGAGAAAGAGATACAGATAAGAAGGAAAAGAAACTGAAAGCGAGAAAGATATAAGGGGAAAGAATGAGAGCCCGGCAGAGAAATGGAGGATAAAAGGAATAGAGAGAGAAAGTTAGAAAGAATGTGTGAAAGAAGGACAATTAGGGGAGAGAGAGTGTGTGGCTGATGTTAGAGAGAGGGAGGAGAGATATAAAAGCAGCAATTAGAGCGAGGGAAATACAGAGAGAGGGAGGGAGGTGTATAAATACACGGAGAGAGGGAGGTGTATAAATGCAGAGAGAGAGAGGAAGGTGTATAAATACAGAGAGAGGAGGTGTATAAATAGAGAGAGAGAGAGAGAGGTGCATAAATGCAGAGAGCGAGAGAGGAGGTGTATAAATAGAGAGAGAGAGAGAGAGGAAGGTGTATAAATACAGAGAGAGGAGGTGTATAAATAGAGAGAGAGAGAGAGAGGAAGGTGCATAAATACAGAGAGAGGAGGTGTATAAATAGAGAGAGAGAGGTGTATAAATGCAGAGAGGGAGAGGGAGGGAGGTGTATAAATACAGACAGACAGAGGGAGGGAGGGAGGGAGGTGTATAAATACAGAGGGAGGGAGGTGTATAAACGCAGAGAGAGAGAGGGAGGTGTATAAATACAGAGAGAGAGGGAGGTGTATAAATACAGAGAGAGGGAGGTGTATAAATACAGAGAGAGAGGGAGGTGTATAAATACAGAGAGAGAGGGAGGTGTGTGAATGCAGAGAGAGAGAGGGAGGTGTGTGAATGCAGAGAGAGAGAGGGAGGTGTATAAATACAGAGAGAGAGGGAGGTGTATAAATACAGAGAGAGAGGGAGGTGTGTGAATGCAGAGAGAGAGAGGGAGGTGTGTGAATGCAGAGAGGGAGGGAGGTGTATAAATACAGAGAGAGAGGCTGTGGGGAGGAGAGGCTGCAGTAATCACTGTGTGTGTGTCTGTCTCTCTCTCTCTCACGGGCTCTCTCTCTGTCCATGCTGAGCAGCAGCCAGGGCCGGGAGGGATGCGGATCGCCGGGAGATCCCGGGAAAGAGCAGCCTGACCCCGGGCTCCGGACAGACTGAAGCCGCCAGCCGTTCACAGCGAGAGCAGCCGAGATGAGGCGCCTGTGGGCGGCCGCCTGGGTGCTGCTGTCCCTGGGCAAAGCGCCCGGCTCAGCCGGTAAGAACCGAGAGAGGGGGACCCGGGGGGGAGCCTCACCCTCCCTACTCCCACCCCCTCACCCTCCTTACCCCCTCACCCTCTTTACCCCCTCACCCTCACTCCCAACCCCTCACCCTCACTCCCACTCCCTCACCCTACTTACCCTCCTCACCCTCAACCCCTTACCCTCCTTACCCTCCTCACCCCCCACCCCCTCACCCTCACTTCCACCCCCTCACCCTCCTTACCCTCACCCCCACTCTCACTCTTACCCTCCTCACCCTCACCCCCTCACCCCCCTTACCCTCCCTCACCCTTCTCACCCTCACCCCCTCTACCCTCTCACCCTCAACCTCCCACCACCTCACCCTCACTCTCACCCCTGCACCCTCCCTACCCTCCCCCCCTCACCCTCCCTACCCTCCTTACCCTCACCCCCTCACCCTCCCTAAGCTCCTCATCCCTCACCCACCCTACCCTCCTTACCCCCTCACCCTTGCCCCATCACCCCCCCACCCCCTCACCCCCCTACTCTCACTCTCTACCCTCGCCCCTACCCTCGCCCCCCCCACCCTCGCCCCCCCCACCCTCGCCCCCCCCCACCCTCGCCCCCCCCTACCCTCGCCGCCCGTACCCTCGCCCCCCCTACCCTCGCCCCCCCTACCCTCGCCCCCCCTACCCTCGCCCCCCCTACCCTCGCCCCCCTACCCTCGCCCCCCTACCCTCGCCCCCCTACCCTCGCCCCCCTACCCTCGCCCCCCCTACCCTCACCCCCCTACCCTCCTCACCCTCACCTCAGCCCCTACCCTCCTCACCCTCACCCCCCCTTCACCCTCACCCCCCTTCACCCTCACCTCCCTTCGCCCTCACCACCTTCACCCCCCTCACCCTCACCCCCCTCACCCTCACCCCCCTCACCCTCACCCCCCTCACCCTCACCCCCCTCACCCTCACACCCCTCACCTCCTCACACCCCCCCTTCCCTCACCCCCCTACCCTCACCCCCCTACCTTCACCCCCCTACCCTCACCCCTCACACCCCTCACCTCCTCACACCCCCCTACCCTCACCCCCTACCCTCACCCCCTACCCTCACCCCCCTACCCTCACCCCCCTACCCTCACCCCCCTACCCTCACCCCCCTACCCTCACCCCCCTACCCTCACCCCCCTACCCTCACCCCCCTACCCTCACCCCCCTACCCTCACACCCCTACCCTCACACCCCTACCCTCACCCCCCTACCCTCACACCCCTACCCTCACACCCCCTACCCTCACCCTCACTCCCACCCCCTCACCCTCACTTCCACCCCCTCACCCTCACTTCCACCCCCTCACCCTCCTCACCCTCACTCCCACCCCCTCACCCTCCTCACCCTCACCTCACCCTCCTCACCCTCACTCCCACCCCCTCACCCTCCTCACCCTCACTCCCACCTCCTCACCCTCACCCCCTCACCCTCACCCCCTCACCCTCACCCCCTCACCCTCACCCCCTCACCCTCACCCCCTCACCCCCTCACCCTCACCCCCTCACCCTCACTCCCTCACCCTCACCTTCTCACCCTCATTCCTACCCTGTCACCCTCCCTACCCTCCCTACCCTCCCTCACTCCCTCACTCTCTTCACCCTCTCTACCCTCTCACCCTCACCCCCTCACCCTCAACCTCCCACTCCCTCACTCTCACCCCTGCACCCTCCCTACCCTCCTTACCTCCATCACCCCCTCACCCTCCTTACCCTCCCTACCTTCCTCATCCCTGCACCCTCCCTACTCTCCTTAACCCCCTCACCCTCCCTACCTTCCATCACCCTCCTCATCCCTCACCCACCCTCACCTCCCTACCCTCACCTCCCTACCCTCACCCCCCTACCCTCACCCCCCTACCCTCACCCCCCTACCCTCACCCCCACTACCCTCACCCCCACTACCCTCACCCCCCTACCCTCACCCCCCTACCCTCACCCCCCTACCCTCACCCCCCTACCCTCACCCCCCTACCCCTCACCCTCCTAACCCTCACCCTCCTAACCCTCACCCCCCCTACCCTCACCCCCCCTACCCTCACCCCCCCTACCCTCACCCCCCCTACCCTCACCCCCCCTACCCTCACCCCCCCCTACCCTCACCCCCCCTACCCGCAACCCCCTACCCTCACCCCCCCTACCCTCACCCCCCTCACCCTCACCTCCTCAGCCCTGACCCTCCTCACCGTCAGCCGCTACCATCCTTGCCTTCACCTCTTACCATCCCCACCCTCACCCCTTCACCCTCACCCCTTCACCCTCACCCCTTCACCCTCACCCCTTCACCCTCACCCCTTCACCCTCACCCCTTCACCCTCACCCCTTCACCCTCGCCCCCTTCACCCTCGCCCCCTTCACCCTCGCCCCCTTCACCCTCGCCCCCTTCACCCTCGCCCCCTTCACCCTCGCCCCCTTCACCCTCGCCCCCTTCACCCTCGCCCCCTTCACCCTCGCCCCCTTCACCCTCGCCCCCTTCACCCTCGCCCCCTTCACCCTCGCCCCCTTCACCCTCGCCCCCCTCACCCTCGCCCCCCTCACCCTCGCCCCCCTCACCCTCGCCCCCCTCACCCTCGCCCCCCTCACCCTCGCCCCCCCTCACCCTCGCCCCCCCCCTCACCCTCGCCCCCCCTCACCCTCGCCCCCCCTCACCCTCGCCCCCCCTCACCCTCGCCCCCCCTCACCCTCGCCCCCCCTCACCCTCCCTCACCCCTCACCCCCTCACCCTCTCACTCTCACCCTCTCACTCTCACCCCCTCACCCTCATCTCCCTCACCCTCACTCCCCTCACCCCCCTCACACCCCCTCCCTACCCGCAGCCCCCTCCCTACCCGCAGCCCCCTCTCTACCCGCAGCCCCCTCTCTACCCGCACCCTTCCCTACCCTCACCCCCCCTCCCTACCCTCACCCCCCCCTCCCTACCCGCACCCTATCACCCCCACCCTCACTTTCACTGTCACCCCCTCACTCCTCTCACCCTTCCTATCCTCACCATCTCCCCCCTGCCCTCCCCCCACCCCACCTCCTGCCTTCTCCACCTCCCACCCCCCCAACTCTTTATTTCTAGAGTTTTGCCTGAGTTTTGGGAAGTTTGTGGTCTTTGATGTAAATCCACAAAGAGGGATCCACTGGATCCTATTGGATCTCCGCTCTTGCCCCTGAGAAAGGCTAACATCACGGCTGTCAGTGCACCATGGGAAGCCTGGAACTGACCAATCGCAGGGAGAGAGAATGGGCTAGAGCAACAAACCAACCAATCCCAGGGGACAGACTGATCCAACAGACCAATCAACGGAGACAACGATTGGACAGGGGCATCAAACTGACCAATCACAGGGGATTAATTAACTGGGTCGGGCAGCCTATGGGGAGGGAGATCTGGAACGGTGGCAGGTTGAGGAGTGACCCCCCCCACCGGCCACAGTTTTACACTGATACTCTCGCCTCGCCCCACAAAATACATGCCCCACAATGACCTCCTTTCAAATACCATTTTAATTTAACATTTCGTTGGGGGGTTATATTTCATATATCGGTAACATTTTACAAAGTGAGCCTTGTTCTTAGATTGGAATGAAAGTGGATTGAAATTTGCAGTCAGAAATGTTTGGGAGGCATTTTGGTGATGAGGGATTTTGTATCCAGGGATGGTTAGATTAGTGGGTACAGTATGTAGGGATATGGGGGTAGGGCCTGGGTGGGATTGGGTTCAGTGCAGACTCGATGGGCCAAAGGGCCAATATGTTCTGTGTAGGGTTCTATGTTCTATTTAGATTATGTGGGTCTGTGTCGGGTTCTACGGTCTGTGTAGGGTTCTATGTAGACTGTGTGGGATTAATGCACTCGGAGCTGGTTGTAATTTGAATTCCTGTCTGTCTATCTCCTTTTCAGGATCCATCGGTGGGCGTGGGGTGAGGCGGCACTGCGAGTCTGGCGCCTGTAACCCTCGGCTGGGGAACCTGGCAGCCGGCAGGGAGCTCCGAGCCAGCAGCACGTGTGGCCTGAACTCCACGGAGCTCTTCTGCTCGTACTCAGGGAGGGGATGCGAGGACCCAGCCAGGTGTGAGAAGTGCAGCGCCACACGTGGGCACCCAGCCTCGGCCATGACCGATTCCTCGTTCCGGCTGCCCCACACCTGGTGGCAGTCAGCGTCGGGGAGCTACAAGGAAACCATCCAGCTGGATCTGGAGACTTATTTTTACTTTACCCACCTCATTCTGATCTTTAAGTCTCCCAGGCCGGCCGCCATGACTCTGGAACGTTCCCAAGACTTTGGTTCCACCTGGAAACCTTACAAGTATTTTGCCACAAACTGCAGTGACACGTTTGGGTTACCCGATGATCAGAATGAGATCGGGGCGATTTGTACTTCCAGATATTCAAATCCACTTCCCTGTACCCGAGGAGAGGTAAGAATCTTCCCGGATTTCGCAGAACGATTTGAGGTGGTCAGACTTGTCAGTAGAATCTGTTTAAGATAGAAAGATTGAGGAGTGACCACCCCTTCTCTCCGGCCACAGTTTTACACTGACAATTTCACCTCACCTCACAGAATACATGCCCTACGATGACCTCCTTTCAAATACCATTTTAATTTAACATTTTGTTTGAGGGTTATATTTCGTGTGTCGGTAACATTTTAAAAAGTGAGCCTTGTATCTCGTTACCAGTTAAGCTTTCATAGAAGCCTACAGTGCAGAAAGAGACATAAGAACATAAGAAATAGGAGCAGGAGTAGGCCATCTAGCCCTTCGAGCCTGTCCCGCCATTCAATAAGATCATGGCTGATCTGAAGTGACTCAGTTCCACTTTCCCACTTTCTCCCCTTAATTCCCCTGTCTATCAGAAACCTATCTACCCATGACTTAAATATATTCAGTGAGGTAGCCTCCACCACTTCAACGGGCAGAGAATTCCAGAGATTCACCAACTCTGATCTAAACTGCACCCCCCCTCCATTATCTTGACGCTGTGTCACGTGCTCACTGTGTCCTTTCTAAGCGGAAAGAATCTCTCTACCTCTACCCTATCCATCCCCTTCATTATCTTATATGTCTCTATAAGATCCCCCCTCATCCTTCTAAACTCCAACGAGTACAGACCCAGTCTATTTAGTCTCTCTTCATAGTCTAACCCCCTCACCTCCGGTATCAGCCTAGTGAACCTCCTCTGCACTCCCTCCAAGGCCAAAATATCCTTGCACAAGTGTGGCAACCAAAACTGCACACAGTACTCCAGCTGCGGCCTCACCAGTGCCCTGTACAGTTGCAGCAAGACCTCCCTGCTTTTATATTCTATCCCCCTTGCTATAAAGGCCAGCATCCCGTTCACCTTCTTTACAGAGCTACAGAGAAAGGTTGAATAGGTTCCCTGGAGTGTAGAAGAGTGAGGGGAGATCTGATAGAGGTGTATAAGATTTTGATGGGTATAGATAGAGTGAATGCAAGCAGGCTTTTTCCACTGAGGCTAGAGGAGAAAAAAAACCAGAGGGCATGGGTTAAGGGTGAAAGGAGAAAAGTTTAAAGAGAATATTAGTGGGGGGGATTCTTCACGCAGAGAGTGGTGGGAGTGTGGAATGAGCTGCCGGATAAATGCTTTTAAGAAAAACTTGGAAGGGTTCATGGATGAGAGGGGTGTGGAGGGATATGGTCCAAGTGCAGGTCAGTGGGACGAGGCAAAAAAATGGTTCAGCATAGACAAGAAGGGCCAAAAGGCCTGTTTCTGAGCTGTAATGTTCTATGGTTCTATGGGAAGGAATGCCAGACACTCTGACCATCATTTTCTGAAGGCCACGGGTATGATACAGGAGGACAGATAAGTGTCCCAAAAGGGAGAAAGCTCAGTCAGCCAAACCTTGGAGCAGTGAAACTTGTTGGGAAAAGTTCCAAGGGGCAATATTCCTGATCCTTTCAAAAGGCACGGATTAACCAAAGGTAGTCAGTATGAATTTGTTGAAGAAATATCTGACTGCATTTTTTGAGATAACAAGAATTGAGGATTTATTTAGTCCATGTGGATTTTAACAGTCGGACTGGTCAGAAAACAAATGTCCAAGGGATTTACTGGTAAGAAGCAATTTGGATCCAAAACTGGTTGAGTGGCAGGAAGCAAAGGATTAACGTCAGTGGGTGTTTTATTGTGACTGGGAAGTTGTTTGCGCCAGGCTGAGGACTGGGCCCTGTGCTAATCATAGTATAGACCAACAATGTCGATGTTAACGCAGGAGTTACGCTACAGACATTGGCTGTGTGGTTGATATTGAAGATGGAAGCTGTGGACTGCAGGAAGAGATCAGTGGATTGGTGGACGGAAACATGGCAAATGGAACTCATTCCAGAGAGGTGTGAGATGATGCATTGGTGGTTATTTTCCAGACGTTGCTGGATTCTGGGGCAGTGCCGGATGATTGGAAAACGGCTAATGTTACGCGATTGTTTAAGAAGGGTGTCAGGCAAAAGGCGGGGAATTATAGGCCTGTTGGTTTAACATCTGTGGTAGGTAAAATGTTAGAATCTGACATTAAGGAGGAAATTGCAAGGCATCTTGAAGGGAATTGCTTGATAGAGCAGACGCAGCACGGTTTCATTAAAGGGAAGTCGTGTCTGACAAATTTACTGGAGTTCTATGAGGATGTGTCTAGGGCGGTGGATAGAGGAGAGCCGGTGGATGTGGTCTTTCTAGATTTTCAGAAGGCGTTTGACAAAGTACCTCACAAGAGGTTATTGCAGAAGGTTGAAGGACATGGAGTTGGGGGTAGGGTGTTAGTGTGGATAGAGGATTGGTTGTCAAATAGGAGACAGAGAGTGGGGGTCAACGGGTGCTATTCGGATTGGCGGATGGTGACTAGTGGAGTGCCCCAGGGGTCGGTGCTGGGGCCTCAGCTTTTTACCATTTATATAGATGATCTGGAGGAGGGAACCGAGCGTAGGGTGTCGAAATTGGCTGATGACACCAAGATTGGGGGAACGGCAAATTGTGCGGAGGGTGTGGAGAGTCTGCAGAAGGATCTAGACAGGCTGGGCGAATGGGCCAGGAAATGGCAAATGGAATTTAATGTTGGCAAGTGTGAGGTGGTCCACTTTGGTAGGAAGAATGGTAGGAAGGACTATTACTTGCGTGGCGAAAAACTGCAGCAGGCGACGGTGCAGAGGGACCTCTGGTCCTTGTGCATGAGTCGCAAAAACCCAGCTTGCAGGTGCAGCAGGTGGTCAGGAAGGCGAATGGGATGCTGGCCTTCATAGCGAGGGGGATTGAATATAAAAGTAGGGAGGTCTTGCTGCAGCTGTATAGGGCATTGGTGAGGCCGCAGCTGGAGTACTGTGTGCAGTTTTGGGTGCCGCACCTGCGCAAAGATATTTTGGCCTTGGAGGGAGTGCAGAGGAGGTTTACTAGGCTGATACCGGAGTTGAGGGGGTTGAGCTATGAGGAGAGGCTGAATAAACTAGGCTTGTACTCGTTAGAGTTTAGAAGAATGAGGGGAGATCTTATTGAGACGTATAAGATGATGAATGGGATGGATAGGATAGAGGTGGAGAGACTCTTCCCTCTCAAAAAAGACAGTAGGACTAGGGGGCATAGCCTCAAGATAAAGGGGGGGGGGCGGTTTAGAACGGAGTTGAGGAGGAACTTCTTCACACGAAGGGTGGTGAATCTCTGGAATTCTCTGCCCGTTGAAGTGGTGGAGGCTGCCTCGCTAAATATTTTTAAGACGCGGGTTGATGGGTTTTTGATAAGAGAGGGGATTAAGGGTTATGGGGAGAGGGCGGGAAGGTGGAATTGAGCCACGACAGATCAGCCATGATCTTATTGAATGGCGGGGCAGGCTCGAAGGGCTAGATGGCCTACTCCTGCTCCTATTTCTTATGTTCTTATGCATTTGGGGAGGGTTAACAAAGGCAGGGGATACACAATAAACGGGAGGGCATTGAAAAGTGTGAGGAACACTGGGTTCTCGGAATGCATGCCCACAGATCCCTGAAGGCAGCAGGACAAGTGGATAAGATGGTTATGAAGTTGTTATGAAATTCACGTCAATATAAGCTGAGTAAAAGAATATCAGATTATGCTAGATCTGGATTAAACACTAATTGGGCGGCACGGTAGCACAGTGGTTAGCACTGCTGCTTTACAGCTCCAAGGACCTGGGTTCGATTCCCGGCTCAGGTCACTGTCTGTGTAGAGTTTGCACATTCTCCCTGTGTCTGCGTGGGTTTCCTCCAGGTGCTCCGGTTTCCTCCCACAGTCCAAAGATGTGCGGGTTAGGTTGATTGGCTGTGGTAAATTGCCTCTAGTGTCGGGGGAATTAGCAGGGTAAATGCCTGGAGTTACGGGAATAGGGCCTGGGTGGGATTGTGGTCAGTATAGGTTTGATGGACCAAATGGCCTCCAACTGATGTGCAGGGATTCTATGATTCTATAGGTGGCACATTAGCACAGTGGTTAGCACTGCCGCTTTCCAGCTCCAGGGTCCTGGGTTCGATTCCCAGCTCGGGTCACTGTCAGTGTGGAGTTTGCACATTCTCCTCATGTCCGTGTGGGTTTCCTCCGGGTGGTCTGGTTTCCTCCCACAGTCCAAAGAAGTGCAGGTTAAGTTGATTGGCCGTGCTAAGGAAATTGCCCCTTAGTGTCCAGGGTAGCGGAGGTTAGAGGGATTAGTGGGTATGGGATGTGGGGATAGGGCCTGGGTGGGGTTGTGGTCAGTACAGATTTGATGGGCCGAATGACCTCCATCTGCACTGCAGAGATTCTATGAATTGAGGTGTATAAAATTGAGGGGCTTGGATAGAGTGGTTGGGATGAGCCTAATTCTCTGAGCAAAGAGGTAGGTGACAAGGTGGGGAATGGATTTAAAGTTGTTGGCAGATGGGTTAAGAACATAACGGGGCGGGCTTGAAGGGCTAGATGGCCTACTCCTGCTCCTATTTCTCATGTTCTTGTGTTCTTATAAGAAATAGGAGCAGGAGTAGGCCATCTAGCCCTTTGAGCCTGCCCCGCCATTCAGATCATGGCTGATCTGAAGTGGATCAGTTCCACTTTCCCACTTTCTCCCTTAATTCCCCTGTCTATCAGAAACCTATCTACCCGTGACTTAAACATATTCAGTGAGGCAGCCTCCACCACTTCAACGGGCAGAGAATTCCAGAGATTCACCACCCTTTAAGTGAAGAAGTTCCTCCTCAACTCTGATCTAAACTGCTCCCCCCCCCCCCTTATGAGGCTGTGCCCTCTAGTCCTGCTGTCCTTTCTAAGGTTGAGGAGTGACGGCAGCGCAGGTTCCATGAGAGGGTGGCTGTTCAGCAGAGGGACTGGGAGGTGAAGGAGATGGCACTCAGACCCCATGTTCTGAACCGTCTGTGAGCTCCGATAGAGTCTCATTGTCAAAGGGAAGATTGTTAGAAGTTGTGTAAGAGATCATTCACCGTGACTGTGTCATAATCTACTTAACGTAAAAAAAATCACCATTTTCAATCATTCGTTTCTTCATGGGAAGGATTTGTTATGTCTCAGTATTATGTTTTAAAACGTAGGCACGTTTTTAAAGGAATCACAAGCCGTGTGATGGAAGATTTGAAGGCCTCATCATTCTCTATTTCTTGCTGCACTACAGCACAAACAGGCCCTTCGGCCCACAAGTTGCACCGTTCATGTCCCTACCTACCAGGCCTATCTGTAACTCCCAATCCCATTAAATCCCATGTACTCATCCAGAAGTCTTTTAAAAGACCCCAGCGAGTTAGTGTACACTTAAACTGGACCAGATGCTGGGCAACACGACAGTGACTATCGCTGTTTGCTATGCAGACACATGGATTTGGGCCGGTGTCTGTGGGAGTTTGCTCATTCTCCCCGTGCTTGCGTGGGTTTTCTCCGGTTTCCTCCCACACCCCAAAGACGTGCTATTAGGCTGATTGGAGGTAATAAATTGTTCCCAAATTAGTTTTCCCTCAATGTGGAATGCCATAAGCATAGATAAGGGTCATGGGTGGAGGGGGGGACGGTAATGTTAAATGGCGGCGTGGGCTCGTTGGGCCGAAGGGCCTGTTTCCCGGGCTGTTTTGTTCTTTATTAATGCTGTGGTTTATTAATCACTGTGGTTGGGTCAAAGTCCTGGAATTCCCTCTCTCCCCAACACCTTGGGGATTGGAGCAGTTCAGAAAGGCAACCATCTTCCCAAGGGCAACTCAGGATAGAACATTGAACATTCCAGCGCAGTACAGGTCCTTCGGCCCTCGATGTTGTGCTGACCAGTAGAACCAATCTAATGACCCTCTAACCTAAACTATTCCAATGTTATCCATATGCCTATCCACTGACCATTTGAACGCCCTTAAAGTTGGCGAGTCCACAACTGCTGCAGGCAGGACATTCCACGCCCTCACTACCCTCTGAGTAAAGAACCTACCTCTGACATCCATCCTATAATTACCACCCCTTAATTTAAAGCTATGTCCCCTTGTGTTAGCCATCACCATCTGAGGAAAAAGGCTCTCACTGTCCACCCTATCTAACCCTCTGATCATCTTGTATGCCTCAATCAGGTCACCTCTTAACCTTCTTCTCTCTAATGAAAATAACCTCAAGTCCCTCAGCCTTTCCTCATAAGACCTTCCCACCATACCAGGCAACATCCTGGTAAACCTCCTCTGCACCCTTTCCAATGCCTCCACATCTTTCTTATAATGCGGCGACCAGAACTGTACGCAATACTCCAAGTGCGGCCACACCAGAGTTTTGTACAGTTGTAACATGACCTCACGGCTCCGAAATTCAATCCCTCTACCAATAAAAGCTAACACACCGTACGCCTTCTTAACAACCTTATCAACCTGGGTACTAACTTTCAGGGAGCTATGCACATGTACCCCGAGATCTCTCTGCTCGTCGACACTACCAAGAGTCCTTCTATTAGCCCTATATTCCTGTTACTCTTAAAAAAGTGAATCACCTCACACTTTTCCGCATTCACTCCATGTGCCTTGGGCAATGAACGCTGACTTTGCCAACACCTCATCCCGAGACTGATTAAAAATAAATGCACTGGACTGGTGATGAGACGGTTGACCCAGGATGAGAGGCTGAGTAACCCAGCCCAACACTTTTTGGTGTTTAGGAGAATGAGAGGGAATCTCATTGAAGATTCTGAACAAAGAACAACACAGCACAGGAAACAGACCCTTCGGCCCTACAAACCCATGTTAACCCTCAGTGAGTGCCTCATTCCAATCCTCCTATCTACGACTTTTGTCTACGCCTCTTGGACTCCACAAGAAAGGGGTACAAATTTAGAGAATTATAAGTGCGCCACATTAAGGGAGATCTAATTTTGGGACAATTTATTTACACCAATCAGCTTAAGAGCACGTTTTTGGGAGGAAACGGGAAAAAAGTCACGCAAGCATTGGGAGAAACTCCCACAGACACCGACCCAAGTCAGAGATCCCTGTGTCTGCACAGCAAACAGTGATAGTCACTGAGCTGTGGTGTTGCCCGTCAGTTGGTCTAGTTTAAGCGTACACTAACGATGAAGAGTAGACACTGTTTCCCCCTGGCTGGGGGGGGGATTTAAAACACGGCGGCACAATTTCAGGACAAAAATCAAACATTTAGAACTGAGATGACGAGAAATTTCTTCATGCAAAGGGTTCTGAATGTTTGGAGTTCCCCAGACTTGTGGATACTCCCTTCCTGGCTGGGGTAGACAGATTTCCGCACTCAGATTTGGGGAACGGGCAAGAAAGTGAAGCTAAGATGGAAGATCGGCCGAGATCATAATGGCTAAGCAGGCCTTGATGGGCCAAGTTATCTACTCTTGGTCCTATCTTCCCACTTGGAGTACTGTGCGCAGTTCTGGTCGCCTCACTACAGGAAGGATGTGGAAGCTATTGAGAGGGTGCAGAGGAGATTTACAAGGATGTTGCCTGGACTGGGAGGCATGCCTGATGAAGTTAGGTTGAGGGAGCTGGGTCTCTTCTCCCTGGAGAGACGAAGGTTGAGAGGCGACCTGATAGAGGTTTATAAAATGTTGAGAGGAATAGATAGGGTGGATTCTCAGAGGCTATTTCCCAGGGCTGAAATGGTCGCTACGAGAGGACACAGGTTTAAGGTGCTGGGGAGCAGGTACAGAGGAGATGTTAGGGGTAAGTTTTTCACTCAGAGGGTGGTGAGTGAGTGGAATCGGCTGAGGTCGGTGGTGGTGGAGGCAAACTCAATAGGGTCTTTGAAGAGACTTCTGGATGAGTACGTGGGACTTAATAGGATTCATAGGCCTGGGACTTAATAGGATAGATAGGCCTGGTAGGTACGGATATGATCGGCGCAACTTGTGGGCCGAAGGGCCTGTTTGTGCTGTAGTGTTCTATGTAACTCATATTTGTATTTATTTATTCAATTTCCTTTTGAAAGTTCCTATTCATTCTGTGTACGTTATATCAGGCTGCATATTCCAGATCCTAACCACTCACTGTAGAAAGGATTTTCTTCAGCTCAGCCCTGGGTCTTTGCCAATCACTTTAAATCAATGATTATTGACCCTAGGATAGAATCCTTACACTGCGGACAGTGGCCATTCAGCCCATTCAACAACAATCCCACCCAGGCCCTATTCCCTTAACCCTACTGACCCCCCGAACCTACACATCTTGGGGTACTAAGAGACATGGCCATTCGACCTAATCTGCACATCTTTGGACTGTGGGAGGAAACCGGAGCACTTGAAGGAAACCCACGCAGACATGTGGAGAATGTGCAAACTCCACACAGACAGTGACCCAACCTGGGAATTGAACCCGGGTCCCTGGAGCTGTGAGGCAGCTGTGCTAACCCACTGTGCTACCCTCTATCCACTGGAATCAGTTTCTCTTTATCTAAATCCTTTGCGATTTTGAATGCCTCGATTAGATGTCCTGTCAACTTTTTCTCCTACAGAAGAAATATCCCAACTTCTCCAATCTCTGTAACCTCTTGTAGAATCCCTACACTGCAGAATGAGGCCATTTGGCCCATCAATTCTGCACCAACTCTCCAATCTCTAGAACTATTCAAGTGTATCTCCTGTTTGAAGATTTTCACAATCCTTCCTTAAGGTGCCCAGAATTGAACACTAGTACAGCTGAGACGGAGGCAGTGTTTAGTATAGCTGAGGCATAACTTTTAAGCATTTAAGTTTATTTCTTAGTCACAAGTAGGTTTGCAGTAACACCGCAATGAAGTTACTGCAAAAGTCCCCTAGTTGCCACACTCCGGTGCCTGTTCATTGAAATCCTACAGCACAGAAAGAGGCCCTTCGGCCCATCGAGTGTGCACCCAACACAATCCCCCCCAGGCCCTCCCCCCCCCAATCCATACATATTACACCCACTAATCCTCTCTAACATATCCATCTATGGTCAATTTCTTAGCATGGCCAATCAACCTAACCCGAACATCTTTGGACTGTGGGAGGAAACCGGAGCACCCGGAGGAAACCCACGCAGACACGAGGAGAATGTGCAAACTCCACTCACACAGTGACCCCAAGCCGGGAATCGAACCCAGGTCCCTGGAGCTGTGAAGCAGCCGTGCTAACCCATTGTGCTACCGTGCCTCAGTTCAGGCACACCGAGGGAGAATTTAGCACGGCCAATGCACCCGGACTGTGGAAGGAAAGCGGAGCTAACACATGCAGACTCTGCACAGAGACAGTGATCCGCCATTCAATAAGATCATGGCTGATCTGAAGTGGATCAATTCCACTTTCCCGCTTTCTCCCCATAACCCTTAATTCCCTTGTCTATCAGAAACCTATCTACCCGTGACTTAAATATATTCAGCGAGGCAGCCTCCACCACTTCAACAGGCAGAGAATTCCAGAGATTCACCACCCCTTTAGTGAAGAAGTTCCTCCTCAACTCTGATCTAAACTGCACCCTCCCTCACTTATTTTGAGGCTGTGCCTTCTAGTCCTGCTGTCCTTTCTAAGCGGGAAGAATCTCTCTACCTCTACCCTATCCATCCCTTTCATTATCTTTTACGTCTCTATAAGATCCCCCCTCATCCTTCTAAACTCCAACTGTAGGGATATGGGGGCCTGGGTGGGATTGTGTTCAGTGCAGACACGATGGGCTGAAGGGCCTCTTTCTGCACTGTAGGGCTCTACGATCACCCCTTTTAAAAATTATATCAGTTAGTTCAGAACGAAGGGGCGATAGTATTTGTTGACTGGGAGGGTGAGTATCTGCAAACCTTCCACCGATAAAATAAATAATGGCGTCTTGCTGTATTTAAGTTAGGAAGGGTCAGCCTAGGAACGGAACACAGGACCTGAGTTCCCCGCAGCCTGTGTGCTCCCTGTAATGTTGAGTTGTTGCCGTGCGTTCTACAATCGTAATTCTCAGCTTTTTGGGATCCTCCGGGAAGCTGGGTGAAATTGTTGGTGGTTCGTTTGCACACATCTCCCCGAAATGTGGCAACCCCAGCCCAGCCACCAACTGCAAATTTCACCAGGCTGAGACCGGAGATGAGGGGGTTAGCCTATGAAGAGAGACTAAATAGACTGGGTCTGTACTTGTTGGGAGTTTAGAAGGATGAGGGGGGGGATCTTATAGAGACATATAAGATAATGAAGGGGATGGATAGGGTAGAGGTAGAGACATTCTTCCCACTTAGAAAGGATAGCAGGACTAGAGGACACAACCTCAAGTTAAGGGGGGGTGCAGTTTAGATCAGAGTTGAGGAGGAACTTCTTTACTCAAAGAGTGGTGAATCTCTGGAATTCTCTGCCCGTTGAAGTGGTGGAGGCTACCTTGCTGAATATATTTAAGTCACGGGTAGATAGGTTTCTGATCGACAAGGGAATTAAGGGAGAAAGCAGGAAAGTGGAACTGATCCACTTCAGATCAGCCATGATCTTATTGAATGGCGGGGCAGGCTCGAAGGGCTAGATGTCCTACTCCTGCTCCTATTTCTTATGTTCTTAAATTTGCACACACTTCAAAGAGTGGGATTGCTTCAGGGCGTGGGTCAGGGAGAGAAGAAAGAATTTGAAAAGAATTCTCAAACATGTTACCTCACGCACTGGGCACAGCAGTGATTATACGCTCTGTACGTTGGTGCTGCTTTTGACAAAGTTGAAAAATACTTCACATTTATCACGCTCGCTGACTCACCGCCTCGTTGCTATGGAGACGGGGCTATGTTACGAGCCGTTCAGTTCCAAATCGAATGGTTGACATGTGTAGGGGACGCACCAAATTCTGTCGGCTAGACAAAAAGAACCAGTGATTCTCCCCCTGGTTTATTCCCAATGCAGACCCCTTACCTGGGGGACCCCTCCAACCTCACTATAAGAAATAGGAGCAGGAGTAGGCTATCTAGCCCTTCGAGCCTGCCCTGCCATTCAATAAGATCATGGCTGATCTGAAGTGGATCAGTTCCACTTTCCTACTTTCTCCCCATAACCCTTAATTCCCCTGTCTATCAGAAACCTATCTACCCGTGACTTAAATATATTCAGCAAGGTAGCCTCCACCACTTCAACGGGTAGACAATTCCAGAGATTCACCACCCTTTGAGTGAAGAAGTTCCTCCTCGACTCTGATCTAAACTGTCTCCCCCTTATCTTGAGGCGCTGCCCTCTAGTCCTGCTATCCTTTCTAAGCGGGAAGAATCTCTCTACCTCTACCCTATCCATCCCCTTCACTATCTTATATGTCTCTAAAAGATCCCCCCTCAGCCTTCTAAACTCCAAGTACAGACCCAGTCTGCTTAGTCTCTCCTCATAGTCCAACCCCCTCATCTCCGGTATCAGCCTAGTGAACCTCCTCTGCACTCCCTCCAAGGCCAATATATCCTTGCGCAAGCGCGTCGACCAAAACTGCACACAGTACTCCAGCTGCGGCCTCACCAGTGCCCTGTACAGTTGCAGCAAGACCTCCCTACTTTTATATTCTATCCCCCTGGCTATGAAGGCCAGCATCCCATTCGCCTTCTTGATCACCTGCTGCACCTGCAGACTGGGTTTTTGTGATTCATGCACAAGGACCCCCAGGTCCCTCTGCACCGTAGCAAGTCAAGGGGAGCCGATGGCCTACTGATATTATAATTAGACGATCCATAAACTCAGCTAACGTTCTGGGGACCCGGGTTCGAATCCCACCACAGCAGAATTTGAATTCAATAAAAATTCTGGAATTTACTGATGACCGTGAAACCACTGTCCATTGTCGGAAAAACCCATCTGGGTCACTTTATGTCCTTTAGGGAAGGAAATCTACCATCCTTACCTGGTCCGGCTCACATTTAACTCCAGAGCCACAGCAATGTGACTGACTCTGAGCGACCCACCGAAGTTAACTGGGGATGGGCAATAAATTCTGGCCAGCCAGTGACACCCGTGTCTCACGAATGAATAAAAAAATTGTCTCGGGGAATGGTTGAGGGAGGCCTGATCGGTCTCAAGGGCTATTAGCAACTGGAGTACTGTGTGCAGTTTTGGTCGCCGCACTTGTGGAAGGATATATAGTCCTTGGAGGGAGTGCAGAGGAGGTTCACCAGGCTGATACCGGAGTTGAGGGGGTTGGACTATGAAGAGAGACAAAATAAACTGGGTCTGTACTCGTTGGAGTTTAGAAGGATGAGGGGGGATCTTATAAAGACATATAAGATAATGAAAGGGATGGAGAGGGTAGAGGTAGAGAGGTTCTTCCCGCTTAGAAAGGATAGCAGGACTAGAGGGCACAGCCTCAAGATAAGGGGGGGGGGGCAGTTTAGATCGGAGTTGAGGAGGAACTTATTCACTCAAAGGGTGGTGAATCTCTGGAATTCTCTGCCCGTTGAAGTGGTGGAGGCTACCTCGCTGAATATATTTAAGTCACAGGTAAATAGGTTTCTGATAGACAAGGGAATTAAGGGAGAAAGCGGGAAAATGGAACTGATCCACTTCAGATCAGCCATGATCTTATTGAATGGCGGGTCAGACTCGAAGGGGCTAGATGGCCTACTCCTGCTCCTATTTCTTATGTTCTTATCGATCCTCTCCTGTGAAGCCAATGGACATCAGAGACCATCCGTCCCACCCCCATTCCCCTCATCCCTGTTCCCCTGTACCCCATCCCCTCGTTCCCCCATTCCCCCGCCCCCCCATACCCCCCATCCTGACTCCCATAGCTGTTTAGGAGGAGACCATTCCAGATTGCCATTGTAAGAAGCAGCACTTCCTAACGTCACTCCTCAGCAGCCTGCCTCAAACTGGAAGTGTCAGCCCCTTGTCCGGGCCTGCCTCCACCAGAGGAAATAGTTTCTCTCAGTCTGTCCCATTAATTCCTTTAATCATTTTACACACCTCTTAATCAGCCCTTAATCTTCCACGCCCAAGGGGATAGGAGCCAATTTTCCCTCGTAATTTAACCCCTCTTAGCCTCGGGATCTCTCTGGTGAATGAGTGTCGCACCTTCTCCCTGTGGAGGCCCAAGCTGAACACACAGTTCATCCAGACGGGGCCTGACTGACGCTCTGCCCAACAGAAATAAGATAAGAAATAGGAGCAGGAGTAGGCCATCTAGCCCTTCGAGCCTGCCCCGCCATTCAATAAGATCATGGCTGATCTGAAGTGAATCAGTTCCACTTTCCCGCTTTCTCCCCTTAATCCCCTTGTCTATCAGAAACCTATCTACCCGTGACTTTAATATATTCAGTGAGGCAGCCTCCACCACTTCATCGGGCAGAGAATTCCAGAGATTCGCCACCCTTTGAATGAAGAAGTTCCTCCTCAACTCCGATCTAAACTGCACCCCCCTTATCTTGAGGCTGTGCCCTCTAGTCCTGCTATCCTTTCTGAGTGGGAAGAATCTCTCTACCTCTACCCTATCCATCCCCTTCATTATCTTATACGTCTCTATAAGATCCCCCCTCAGCCTTCTAAACTCCAACGAGTTCAGGCCCAGTCTGTCTCAACGTAACTGTCTTGACTGCAAGAAATCTCACAACATCAGGTTAAAGTCCGACAGGTTTATTTGGTATCACGAGCTTTCAGAATGCTGCTCCTTCAGCAGGCGAGCGGATGAAGGAGCAACACTCCAAAATCTCGTGCTATCAAATAAACCCGTCGGACTTTGACCTGATGTTGTGAGATTTCTTACTGTGCCCACCCCAGTCCAACGTCCACCTCTCCACCCGCAACATCGTTTTCCAGCTCAGTTTGAGGGCCGTGCTTTTAGGGCAGTTTAGATAGTGACCAACTTTCACGAGCAAGTTCTTCGCATGGTAAACAGGAAACAAGTTGAATCACAAACATTTCACTCCTATCTCCAAATCTCTTTTATCCAGTTTTATTTTCAACTCTTAAAGTTCAGTCTTTGGTTTGTGTTTATACAGGGCTATATAAGCTTCCAGCAGACACAGAGGCCATTCAGCCCATCATGTGTCTGTCTGCTCTGTCCTGCTTGTTGCATTTTCTTTTCCCGTCTCTAGCTATCCAATTCTCTCTTGGAAGTTACAATCGATCCGCCTCTCCGGCAGTGCGTTCCATATCGCACACAATATTTCCCAGTTGGTCTTTTAGCAATCATTTTGAATCCATCAGCTGGATTTTCCAGCCTTCCCACCAGTGGGACGTTCCAGCCCCGCCAATGGCAAGTTTCCCGACAGTGCAACCAGCAAGCAACACAAAACGGCACTGACGTCCATAGAAATCCTACTGCACAGAAAGAGGCCATTCAGCCCATCGAGTCTGCACCGATCACAATTCCATCCATATCCCTACACATTTACCCGCTAATCCCTCAAACCTACCCATCCCTTGACACTAAGGGGCAATTTCTTAGCACAGCCAATTATCCTAACCTGCTCATCTTTGGACTGTGGGAGGAAACCGGAGCACCCGGAGGAAACCCATGCAGACACGGGGAGAATGTGCAAACTCCACACAGACAGTGACCCGAGCTGGGAATCGAACCCAGGTCCCTGGAGCTGTGAAGCAGCAGTGCTAACCCACTGTGCTACCGTGCCAACATTGGCGGGACTGGAAGATTTAATGGGTTTGGGAGTTACAGATAGTTCTATGGCCTGATAGGTGTGGATGTGATCGGCGCAACTCATGGGCTGAAGGGCCTGTTGGTGCTGCAGTTTCCTATGTTCTAAGATCCCACTGGCAAGCACAGCAGAGGAGTGGAAAATCACACTCTACGCGTCCTTAATTCCTCTGTCAGTTCCCCGGATATGCTGGGGTCAAAATCTTTTGAAATTGTGAACACCTTTATCAGATCCCCCCTCTGTGCTCCAGGGATAACATCCCCAGCTTTCCCCAGCCCCTTCCAGTAAATCTCCTCGGCATCCTCCGCAAGCTCTTCACATCAGGGATAAGGCCCTCTCTAGTCCTGTCAGTCCCTGCAGGGTCCTTGTACTCTACACGGGGACTGGGAATCTGTGTCACTCTGCGCACCAAGAGGTGATCCATGCAGGAAAGAAATGGGATTGCCTGACTCGTTCTCCCCCTCCCACTGAATTCCATCACTGGGGAAATGGGGATAGAGGGCAGAGAGGATAATTGGGGCCATTCCAGCCCCGTTTAAACTCGTGCATTATATCCTTATTTTTATTGTCAGTTTTTATGTCCACATTTGGGATGGGGCTGTGATTACACTTTTTTGCCAGCGGTGGCCCGGGTTTTGATTGTGAACATACACTTCATCGTGGAGAATTGATGGAAATGGAACCTTGTGAGTATATTATCAAATAAATAGGTTGGACTAAAACCTGATGTTGTCAGACTTTTCACTGTGTTTACGCCAGTCCAATGCCGGCATACCCACATCAGTGATCTAATATCCAGCGATATCTTGTGTCGATGTTAAAATCATGTCGCTTTCAGAACATAAGAAATAGGAGCAGGAGTAGGCCATCTAGCCCTTCGAGTCTGCCCTGCCATTCAATAAGATCATGGCTGATCTGAAGTGGATCATAGAACATATAGAACATAGAACATTACAGCACAAACAGGCCCTTCGGCCCTCGAGTTGCGCCGATCACATCAACCCCACCAATCTATAGACCTATCTATAACCCCCAATCCCATTAAACCCCATATACTCATCCAGATGTCTTTTAAAAGACCCCAGCGAGTTCGCCTCCACCACCGATGACGGCAGCCGATTCCATTCACTCACCACCCTCTGAGTGAAAAACTTACCCCTAACATCACCTCTGTACTTCCCTCCCCGCACCTTAAATCTGTGTCCTCTCGTAGCGACCATTTCAACCCGGGGAAATAGCCTCTGAGAGTCCACCCTATCTATTCCTCTCAACATTTTATAAACTTCTATCAGGTCGCCTCTCAACCTTCGCCTCTCCAGGGAAAAGAGTCCCAGCTCCCTCAACCTATCTTCATAAGGCATGCCTCCCAGTCCAGGCAACATCCTTGTAAATCTCCTCTGCACCCTTTCAATAGCTTCTACGTCTTTCCTATAGTGAGGCGACCAGAACTGCGCACAGTACTCCAAATGAGGCCTGACAAAGGTCCTGTGAAGTTGCAGCATTACCTCCCGACTCCTAAACTCAATCCCTCGATTAATGAAGGCCAGTACACCATACGCCTTCTTGACCACCTCCTCCACCTGCGAGGCCAATTTAAGAGTCCTGTGGACCCGGACCCCGAGATCCTTCTGCTCTTCAACGCTATTAAGACTCCTGCCCTTGATAGTGTACTCGTTCATCCCGTTGGTTCTGCCGAAATGGACGACTACACATTTATCCGCGTTGAAGTCCATCTGCCACTTCTCCGCCCATTCCTGCATCCTATCTATGTCCTGCTGCAACTTTTGACATCCTTCCAGACCATCCACAACACCACCGACCTTCGTGTCATCAGCGAACTTGCTAACCCATCCCTCCACTTCCTCATCCAGGTCATTTATGAAATTTATGAAAATGACAAACAGCAAGGGTCCCAGAACAGATCCCTGGATCAGTTCCATTTTCTCGCTTTCTCCTTAATTCCCCTGTCTATCAAAAACCTATCTACCCGTGACTTAAATATATTTAGCGAGGTACCCTCCACCACTTCAATGGGCAGAGAATTCCAGAGATTCACCACCCTTTGAGTGAAGTTCCTCCTCAACTCTGATCTAAAGTGCAGCCCCCTTATTTTGAGGCTGTGCCCTCTAGTCCTGCTATCTTTTCTAAGCGGGAAAAATCTCTCTACCTCTACCCTATCCATCCCTTTCATTATCTTATACGTCTCTATTACATCCCCCCCTCATCCTTCTAAACTCCAACGAGTACAGACCCAGTCTATTTAGTCTCTCTTCATAGTCCAACCCCCTCATCTCCAGTATCACCCTAGTGAACCTCCTCTGCACTCCCTCCAAGGCCAATATATCCTTCCGCAAGTGTGGCGACCAAAGTTTCCCTTGCTGACGCGGAAATTAAGCAAATCCTCCAGAATGCATACACGGAGGAATCACAAACTATAATATAAATTATACTGCGGGGCGGGGGGAACATGGCGGCACAGTGGTTGGCACTGCTGCCTCACAGGAACCTGGGTTCGATTCCTGGCTCAGGTCACTGTCTGTGTGGAGTTTGCACATTCATCTCGTGTCTGTGTGGGTTTCCTCCAGGTGCTCCGGTTTCCTCCCACAGTCCAAAGATGTGCTGGTTAGGTTGATTGGCTATGCTAAAATTGTCCCTTAGTGTCAGGGGGACTTTGTAAGATAAATGCATAGGGTAGGGTAGGGTAAATGCATAGGGTTATGGGGGGTAGGGTCTGGGTGGGATTGTGGTTGATGCAGACTTGATGGGCTGAATGGCCTCCTTCTGCACTGTAGGGGTTCTATAGAAATGAAGGATTCTCCTTATAATCAAGTCTTGAAGTAATGTTTCCGCCAGGCTTATTCACCCATTATTATCTTTGTTCTAGCACAGGAGGAGGATATTAAACTAGTTCTGCAGCCCGATCAGTCCCATTCTCCTGCTCTCGCAGTCCTGCAGGTTTATTTCCCTCAAGACCACGTAATGAAGTTCTTTCTCACATCCTTCTCGCGTGTCTTGTCTAAAATCTCTAAGTTGTATCACCAGGGCTTTGCAAACAACTTTTTTTTGCCTACTTTGCTGATGACACCAAAGTCGGAGGTGTGGTAGATTGTGAGGAAGGGTGTCATAGTCTGCAGAGAGACTTAGATAGGTTGCAGAACTGGGCCGAGAGGTGGCGGATGGAATTTAATGCGGAGAAGAGTGAGGTAATTCACTTCGGTAGGAGCAACAGATGTGTCGAGTATAGGGCTAACGGGAGGACTTTGAATAGTGTGGATGAACGGAGGGATCTAGGTGTAAGTGTACATAGAACATAGAACATTACAGCACAAACAGGCCCTTCGGCCCTCGAGTTGCGCCGATCACATCAACCCCACCAATCTATAGACCTATCTATAACCCCCAATCCCATTAAACCCCATATGCTCATCCAGAAGTCTTGAAAATTGGGAATCAAGTAGATAAGGTTGTTAAGAAGGCGTACGGTGTCTTGTCGTTTATTGGTAGGGGGATTGAATTTAAGAGTCGTAGCGTCA
The DNA here is from genome assembly GCA_037974335.1 of Prionace glauca. NCBI lineage: Eukaryota > Metazoa > Chordata > Chondrichthyes > Carcharhiniformes > Carcharhinidae > Prionace > Prionace glauca. The sequence continues at coordinate 9,054,026 of CM075739.1, read as the reverse complement.
TGTTGCAACTGTACACTACTCTGGTACGGCCGCACTTGGAGTACTGTGTGCAGTTCTGGTCCCCACATTACAGGAAGGATGTGGAGGCTTTGGAGAGGGTGCAGAGGAGGTTTACTAGGATGTTGCCTGGTATGGTGGGGAGGTCCTATGAGGAGAGACTGAGGGATTTGGGGTTGTTTTCATTGGAAAGAAGGCGGCTAAGAGGGGATCTTATTGAAACATATAAGATGATTAGAGGTTTAGATAGGGTGGACAGTGATAGCCTTTTTCCTCGGATGGAGAAAGCTACCACGAGGGGGCATGGCTTTAAATTAAGGGGGGGTAGCTACAGGACGGATGTCAGGGATAGGTTCTTTACCCAGAGGGTGGTGAGGGATTGGAATGCCCTGCCTGCTGCAGTTGTAAATGCGCCTAGTTTGGGGGCGTTTAAGAGATCTGTAGATAGGTTTATGGACGAAAAGGGATTGGTTTAGGCTAGTGGGTCATTGTTTTTGTAACTGGTCGGCGCAACATCGTGGGCCGAAGGGCCTGTTCTGCGCTGTAATGTTGTATGTTCTATGTACTGTTTTGCCCCTTTAAGGGGCTGCCCTCCTCACTTTGTCCCTCAGTCTGCGTGGGATTCCTCCGGGTGCTCTGGTTTCCTCCCACAGTCCAAGGATGTGCGGGTTAGATACATTGGCAGTGATAAATTGCCCCTCAATGTCCTGGGATATGTAGGTTAGAGGGATTAGCGGGGTAAATAGGTGGGATTACGGGGAGAGGACTTGGGTGGGATGGGTTTGTAATCAGTTAAACAGTGGATTTTTGCCCACATTGTCTGATTATTCTTTTTCTTGCTTTCTTCAAACAGGTTATATTCCGTGTTCTGTCTCCACCGCATTCTGTGGCTGACCCGTACAGCGTTCGAGCTCAGGAGCTGCTGAAGGTGACCAATATCCGTGTGCGCCTGCTCAAACGCCAGCCGTGCCCCTGCCTGGCCCTGACAGCCGGCCTCAAACCCCAGCGTTTCGCACACTACGCAATCTACGACCTCATCGCAATGGGGAGCTGCTTCTGTAACGGGCACGCGGAGCTGTGTGAACCTGCAGCAGGTTTCAGTGCTGCCAGGGGCAGCCTCCCTTCTGTGGTACGTATACTGACCATCACTGTGCGGGGAGTGTGTACGCGGCGGCGCTGTGCGGGGAGTGTGTACGCGGCGGCGCTGTGCGGGGAGTGTGTACGCGGCGGCGCTGTGCGGGGAGTGTGTACGCGGCGGCGCTGTGCGGGGAGTGTGTACGCGGCGGCGCTGTGCGGGGAGTGTGTACGCGGCGGCGCTGTGCGGGGAGTGTGTACGCGGCGGCGCTGTGCGGGGAGTGTGTATGCAGGGACACTGTGCGGGGAGTGTGTACGCGGCGGCGCTGTGCGGGGAGTGTGTACGCGGCGGCGCTGTGCGGGGAGTGTGTACGCAGGGACACTGTGCGGGGAGTGTGTACGCGGCGGCGCTGTGCGGGGAGTGGGTACGCGGCAGCGCTGTGCGGGGAGTGTGTACGCAGGGACACTGTGCGGGGAGTGTGTACGCAGGGACACTGTGCGGGGAGTGTGTACGCGGTGGCGCTGTGCGGGGAGTGTGTACGCGGCGGCGCTGTGCGGGGAGTGTGTACGCAGGGACACTGTGCGGGGAGTGTGTACGCGGCGGCACTGTGCGGGGAGTGTATACGCGGCGGCGCTGTGCAGGGAGTGTATACGCGGCGGCGCTGTGCGGGGAGTGTGTACGCGGCGGCGCTGTGCGGGGAGTGTGTACGCGGCGGCGCTGTGCGGGGAGTGTGTACGCGGCGGCGCTGTGCGGGGAGTGGGTACGCAGGGACACTGTGCCGGGAGTGTGTACGCGGCGGCGCTGTGCGGGGAGTGTGTACGCGGCGGCGCTGTGCGGGGAGTGTGTACGCGGCGGCGCTGTGCGGGGAGTGTGTACGCGGCGGCGCTGTGCGGGGAGTGTGTACGCGGCGGCGCTGTGCGGGGAGTGTGTACGCGGCGGCTCTGTGCGGGGAGTGTGTACGCGGCGGCGCTGTGCGGGGAGTGTGTATGCAGGGACACTGTGCGGAGAACGTGTACACCAGCCTGCAGGCTGAAAAGAGGAGAGGGCGTGTCACAAATGCAGTGAACTCCATTCCTATCCCATTTACAGAAGTACAAAAAATCCTTTTCTCCATCGCACTGCCCCACGCATAAAAAAATCATTTATACTTTGTACAAAAGCTGGGATTCTTCATCTCGTACCCACTGCCACTGTTACCGCCAGGATGGAGAATTTGGCACTTAGTCAAAATTCCATTCACTGCAGCGGGACGGGGGGGAATCACAGCCCCGGGCCAGGTCGGGGGGGGGGGGGCAAGGTCGGGGGATCCCGAGTGAGATGTCTCACTTCCCCGGACATTAATGCTTATATTCCACGTGACTCGAGGGATTTTTGACCAACGAGAGGGTAATAGATTATTGGGGGTATGTGGGAATGTGGCGTTAAGTCCATAATCAGATCAACCACGGTGCTATTGAGGGGACAGAGCCGGCTGGAGTGGACTATTCCCGGATCTCTGTGTCTGCATTTCACACTTTTAAAACCTCAATCCAGCCTGAAACTTCCAGTCTTTTCTGCTAACTATAACCTCTCAGTGGCATTGACTCTGTAAACTAATTGTTGTATTATTGACAGAGTGAGACCCCCCCAGACAGGGGGAATGAGTGAGCTGCTAATTGGTGTTTGGTGAGGGAGGAATATTAACTCGTATTTAACTGCAGAGTCTAACCCTTTGTGAAAGAGCTGCTGTGAAGGACAGTTCCTCCAACAGTGCAGCTGTCCCGCGGTACAGCACTGATAAATGTCAGTATGGATCAGAATGAGAGATACCCTCACACACACACACACACACACACACACATTAACATGGTAATTGGCCCTGCTGGGGGTACGTGTAACCCACCTGTACTGAAAAACACCAGGTGCGTTTCACTGCAATCTTATTTCCCAAAGCTTTTCAGTCCAAACCAAATCAGCAGATTTGCAGAAAATAATTCCGATTGTGCTTTTCAGCCACTGAGCTTTTGGTTCATTTGTCAATAGATCTTTCTCTGAAAATCTTGTCCCTGAACCTCTCTCATCTCACCGCCCCCATCCACGCCTTCTCGAATCGCTGCAGTCCACGTGCTGTAGGTTGACCATTAGGGAGGGAATTCCAGAGATTTTGACCCAGTGACTACGAAGGAATGGTGATATCAGGATGGTGAGTGGCTTGGAGGGGAACCTGTGGGTGGGTGTTCCCCATGTACCTGCTGCCTTTGTCCTTCTAGATGGAGGTGGTCATTAGTTTGGAAAGTGCTGTCTAAGGATCTTTGGTGAATTGCTGCAGTGCATCTTGTAGACAGTACACACTACTGCTACTAAGTGTCGATGGTGGAGGGATTGAATGTTTGTAGATGTGATGCCAATTGTGTGGGCTGTTTTGTCCTGGAATGGCGTCAGGCTTTGAGCGTTGTTGGAGCTGTACTAATCCAGACAAGTGGGGAGTATTCCATCACACTTGTGACTTGTAGATGGTGGGTAGGCTTTGGGGAGTTCTGCTCTTGTGTTCTTGAGGTGAATCCAGTTGAGTTTCTGGTCAATGGTAACCCCAAGGATGTTGACAGTGAGGGATTCAGTGATGGTTACACCGTTGAATGTCAAGGGGCGGTGGTTAGAGTGTCTCCTATCGGTGATGGCCGTTGCCTGGCATTTGTGTGGTAATTGTCAGCCCAGCCTGGATATGTCCAGATCTTGAATATGGATTGTTTCGGTATCTGAGGAATTGCGAACGGTGCTGAACATTGTACAACCATTGGCGAACATCCCCACTTCTGACCTCATAAAAACATAAGAAATAGGAGCAGGAGTAGGCCATCTAGCCCTTTGAGCCTGCCCCGCCATTCAATAAGATCATGGCTGATCTGAAGTGGATCCGTTCCACTTTCCCGCTTTCTCCCCATAACCCTTAATTCCCCTGTCTATCAGAAACCTATCTACCCGTGACTTAAATATATTGAGTGAGGTAGCCTCCACCACTTCAAGAATTCCAGAGATTCACCACCCTTTGAGTGAAGAAGTTCCTCCTCAACTCTGATCTAAACTGCCCCCCCACTTATCTTGAGGCTGTGCCCTCTAGTCCTGCTTATCCTTTCTAAGCAGGAAGAATCTCTACCTCCACCCTATCCATCCCTTTCATTATCTTATACATCTTAGGACAGAGGGAAGGTCATTGATGAAGCAGCTGTAGATGGTTGGGCCTTGGACACTAACCCTGAGGAACTCATAAATCATAAAACATAGAACCCTACAGTTCAGAAACAGGCCATTCGGCCCATTGAGTCTGCACCGACCACAATTCCACCCAGGCCCTACCCCCATATCCCTACACATTTACCCACTAATCCCTCTAACCTACACATCCCTGGACACTAAGGGGCAATTTTAGCATGGCTAACCCATACATCTTTGGACTGTGGGAAGAAACTGGAGCACCCGGAGGAAACCCACGCAGACATGAGGAGAATGTGCAAACTCCACACATACAGTGACCCAAGCCAGGAATCGAACCCAGGACCCTGGAGCTGTGAAGCAGCAGTGCTAACCACTGTGCCACCGTGCCGCCCAACTCCTGCAGGGATTTTCCTGGAGCTGAGATGACTGACCCTCCACAACCCGCAACCATCTCCCTATGTACCAGGTATGACTCCCACACCCCAAAGATGTGCTCTTAGGCTGATCGGTGTAACAAATTGTCCCTAGATTAGTCTCCCCTCAATCTGGTTTCCAATGTGGAGTGCCATAAGCGCAGACAAAGGTCATGGGTGGAAGAGGGGACTCACAATGTTGAAATGGGCGGTGCGGGCTCGTTGGGTCAAAGGGCCTGTTTCCCGTGCTGTGTTGTTCTTTGACTCCAGTCAGCAGAGCGTTTGCCCCCAGATGCCCATTGATTCCAGTTTGGCTAGGGCTCCTTGACGCCACACTTGGTCAAATGCGGCCTTGATATCAATTATCACTCTCTCCTCACCTCTGGAATTCAGCTCTTTTGTTGGAACCAAGGCTGTGATGAGATCAGGAGCTGGCGGAACCCAAACTGGGCGTCACTGAGCAGGTTATTGCTGAGGTAATGGTTGAGGGTTTAATAGCGGCCAGGACACTGGGAAGAACCCTCCAGCTCTGTGTAGAAATGGGTCTGCTGTGAACATTGAACAGCGTTGCTGAGAGCAAAGCGAAAGCTGGGAGAATTTATCATCCCCGTTAATAACATTTCCAATGAGGTGGACACACTTTCCCTGTGAACTGTAAACAACTAATCCGCTTACAAGGATTAACCTCACTTCTCGAGATCAGATTGTACATCTGCAACAGGGTCTGTTGTTCGGAGTATCACTCAGTGGAGACTGGGAGCTGTGTTAGAGTAAATACAACTGGATTGTGGGAGGGCAAAGGAATAATGATGGCACAAAATGGTGAGATTAGCTTTTTATCAGCAGTTGTTAAACAGAGCTGAAGCGAATTTCGTTGAGGACAGTGTGTGGATTCGCGCAGTTTGCAGTAATGGGTTAGTGGATCACTGATGCTGAGCTGCCTCACGCACTCTGAGGGAGGGGAACACATTCTCCCCCCTCCCCCAGCCTGCCTGACTCCGTGCCAATGCTCCCAGGCAGATGTGGAAGTTTCCCAGATTCCCAGAGGATCACTCCGGATTGGAAACACCATTCCCTTCCCACGACAGCCGGTCGCTTAGCAACATTGGTGGCGGGCCTGGGAGCAGATTTACAAGGAAAGATCTTTCATGGCTTATGAATGAAAGACTGATTGTGTCTGGGAATATCGATGTTGGGAATGATTTCCCAAGGCTGTAACTGAAACACTGAGCCAGCCGATTGTCAGTGAGTGAGAGGTTGTGACCCCACTTGAGTGGTAGAACAGAAGTTTAAAGTTTATTTGTTAGTGTCGCCAGTAGGCTTGCATTAACACTGCAATGAAGTTACTGTGAAAGTCTCCTAGTCGCCACACTCTGGCGCCTGTTCGGGTGCACTGAGGGAGAATTTAGCAAGGCCAATGGACCTAACCAGCACATCTTTTGGACTGTATTAAACTGGAGTACCCGGAGGAAACCCACGCAGACACAGGGAGAATCCATACAATCATAGAATCCTACAGTGCAGAAAGAGGCCCTTTGGCCCATCGTGTCTGCACCGAACACAATCCCACCCAGGCTCTACCCGCATATCCCTACATATTATACCCACTAATCCCTCTAACCTACACATCCCTGGACACTAAGGGGCAATTTCTTAGCACGGCCAATCAACCTAACCCGCACATCTTTGGACTGTGGGAGGAAACTGGACCATCCAGAGGAAATCCATGCAGACACGAGGAGGATGTGCAAACTACACACAGACCAAGGCCAGAATCGAACGCAGGTCCGTGGAATTATGAGGCAGCCATGCTAACCACTGCCCAGAACTAAGGGATTAAACTGGGCAGCACGGTAGCACATTGGTTAGCACTGCTGCTTCACAGCTCCAGGGTCCTGGGTTCGATTCCCGGCTCGAGTCACTGTCTGTGTGGAGTTTGCACATTCTCCTCATGTCTGCGTGGGTTTCCTCCAGTTTCCTCCCACAGTCCAAAGATGTGCAGATTAGGTTGATTGGCCATGCTAAGAAATTGTCCCTTAGTGTCCAGGGATGTGTAGGTTAGAGGCTTTAGTGGGTATAATATGTAGGGATATGGGGGTAGGGCCTGGGTGGGATTGTATTCAGTGCAGACTCGATGGGCTGAAGGGCCTCTTTCTGCACTGTAGGGTTTCTATCATCTAAACGAAGGTTAGGACAGGATAGTGACAATCCCTTCAAACTGACTGAGAATCTTTGATCATTGCTATCACTCCCAGCAGCTGTGGACTGGAGTCAAACTGAAAGCAGTGTGAAGTACAGTCTGCGGAGTGGGGACCAGCTGCAGGTTACTGAGGGAACAGAAGAACATAAGAAATAGGAGCAGGAGTAGGCCATCTGGCCCTTCGAGCCTGCACCGCCATTCAATAAGATCATGGCTGATCTGTCGTGGCTCAGTTCCACATTCCAGCCCTCTCCCCATAACCCTTAATCCCCTCTCTTATCAAAAACCCATCAACCCGCTTCTTGAAAATATTTAGCGAGGCAGCCTCCACCACTTCAACGGGTAGAGAATTCCAGAGATTCACCACCCTTTGAGCGAAGAAGTTCCTCCTCAACTCTGTTCTAAAACGCCCCTCCTTTATCTTGAGTCTGTGCCCCCTAGTCCTACTGTCTTTTTTGAGCGGGAAGAGTCTCTCCACCTCTATCCTATCCATCCCATTCATCATCTTATAAGAACATAGAACATAAGAAATAGGAGCAGGAGTAGGCCATCCAGCCCTTCGAGCCTGCCCCGCCATTCAATAAGATCATGGCTGATCTGTCATGGCTCAGTTCCACCTTCCCGCCCTCTCCCCATAACCCTTAATCCCCTCTCTTATCAAAAACCCATCAACCCGCTTTTTAAAAATATTTAGCGAGGCAGCCTCCACCACTTCAACGGGCAGAGAATTCCAGAGATTCACCACCCTTTGAGTGAAGAAGTTCCTCCTCAACTCTGTTCTAAACCGCCTCCCCTTTATCTTGAGGCTGTGCCCCCTAGTCCTACTGTCGTTTTTGAGCGGGAAGAGTCTCTCCACCTCTATCCTATCCATCCCATTCATCATCTTATACGTCTCAATGAGATCTCCCCTCATTCTTCTAAACTCTAACGAGTACAAGCCTAGTTTATTCAGCCTCTCCTCATAGCTCAATCCCCTCAACTCCGGTATCAGCCTAGTAAACCTCCTCTCCAAGGCCAAAATATCCTTGCGGAAGTGCGGCGCCCAAAACTGCACACAGTACTCCAGCTGCGGCCTCACCAATGCCCTATACAGCTGCAGCAAGACCTCCCTACTTTTATATTCAATCCCCCTCGCTATGAAGGCCAGCATCCCATTCGCCTTCCTGACCACCTGCTGCACCTGCAAGCTGGGTTTTTGCGACTCATGCACAAGGACCCCGAGGTCCCTCTGCACCGTCGCCTGCTGCAGTTTTTCGCCACGTAAGTAATAGTCCTTCCTACCATTCTTCCTACCAAAGTGGACCACCTCACACTTGCCAACATTAAATTCCATTTGCCATTTCCTGGCCCATTCGCCCAGCCTATCTAGATCCTTCTGCAGACTCTCCACACCCTCCGCACAATTTGCCTTTCCCCCAATCTTGGTGTATACGTCTCAATGAGATCTCCCCTCATTCTTCTAAACTCCAACGAGTACAAACCTAGTTCATTCAGCCTCTCCTCATAGCTCAACCCCCTCAACTCCGGTATCAGCAGAGTAAACCTCCTCTGCACTCCCTCCAAGGCCAAAATATCTTTGCGCAGGTGCGGCGCCCAAAACTGCACACAGTACTCCAGCTGCAGCCTCACCAATGCCCTATACAGCTGCAGCAAGACCTCCCTACTTTTATATTCAATCCCCTTCGCTATGAAGGCCAGCATCCCATTCGCCTTCCTGACCACCTGCTGCACCTGCAAGCTGGGTTTTTGCGACTCATGCACAAGGACCCCGAGGTCCCTCTGCACCGTCGCCTGCTGCAGTTTTTCGCCACGTAAGTAATAGTCCTTCCTACCATTCTTCCTTCCAAAGTGGACCACCTCACACATGCCAACATTAAATTCCATTTGCCATTTCCTGGCCCATTCGCCCAGCCTATCTAGATCCTTCTGCAGACTCTCCACACCCTCCGCACAATTTGCCGTTCCCCCAATCTTGATGTCATCCGCAAATTTCAACACCCTACACTCGGTTCCCTCCTCCAGATCATCTATATAAATGGTAAAAAGCTGAGGCCCCAGCACCGACCCCTGGGGCACTCCACTAGTCACCATCCGCCAATCCGAATAGCACCCGTTGACCCTCATTCTCTGCCTTCTATTTGACAACCAATCCTCTATCCACGCTAACACCCTACCCCCAACTCCAAGTCCCCTGACCTTCTGTAATAACCTCTTATGAGGTACTTTGTCAAACGCCTTCTGAAAATCCAGAAAGACCACATCCACCGGCTCTCCTCTCTCCACCGCCCTCGACACATCCTCATAGAACTCCAGTAAATTTGTCAGACACGACTTCCCTTTAAGGGATTAAGGGTTATGGGGAGAGGGCGGGAAGGTGGAACTGAGCCACAACAGATCAGCCATGATCTTATTGAATGGCGGGGCAGGCTCGAAGGGCTAGATGGCCTACTCCTATTTCTTATGTTCTTATGAAACCGTGCTCCGTCTGCTCTATCAAGCAATTCCCTTCAAGATGCCTCGCAATTTCCTCTTTAATGACGGATTCTAACATTTTACCTACCACAGATGTTAAACTAAGAACATAAGAACATAAGAAATAGGAGCAGGAGTAGGCCATCTGGCCCTTCGAGCCTGCCCCGCCATTCAATAAGATCATGGCTGATCTGTCGTGGCTCAATTCCACATTCCGGCCCTCTCCCCATAACCCTTAATCCCCTCTCTTATCAAAAACTAACCGGCCTATAATTCCCTGCCATTTGCCTGGCACCCTTCTTAAACAACAGCGTAACATTAGCTGTTTTCCAATCTTCCGGCACTTCCCCGGAATCCAGCGACGTCTGGAAAATAACCACCAATGCATCCACTATAACCTCCGCCATTTCTTTCAGAACCCTCGGATGCATTCCATCCGGTCCTGGGGACTTGTCCACAATCAGCCCCTCCAGTCTGTCGAGCACCGCCTCTCTAGTAACAGTAATATCATTAAGACCCTCCAGTCCGACCACCTTTCCATCGCTAACACCCGGCAAATTATTCACGTCCTCCTCCGTGAAGACGGAAACAAAAAAGTTATTCAATACCTGAGCCATATCCCCATCCCCTACCACTAGGTCCCCTTTCTCATCCTCTAAAGGACCAACGTTCACCCTAGCCAGCCTCTTCCTTTTTATATATTTATAAAAACTCTTGCTATCCTTTTTTATATTAAGCGCTAGCCCAGCTTCATAGTTTCTCCTACCCTCCTTTATCAACTTCTTTGTCAATCTTTGTTGACATTTAAACCTCTCCCAATCCTCTTCTCGCCCACTCCTCTTCGCTACTCTAAATGCCTCCGCTTTTAATTTAACACTTTCCTTCACCTCCTTCGTTATCCACGGCTTATTACCTCTCCTCCTACTGTCCTTTTTAACCATCGGAATAAATTTCTGCTGAGCACCAAGAAAGATCTCCTTAAAGATCCTCCACTGCTCCTCAGCAGGCTGGCCACACTCACTCTGCAGAGGGATAACTCAATACAACAAAAGGACTAATCATCCCAGAGGTGATGACACAGCGCTAAGACTGAGGGGCAGCTCCTTAGAGCAGTACAGGCCCTTCGGCCCTCAATGTTGTGCCAACCAGTGGAACCAATCTAATGACCCTCTAACCTAAACTATTCCAATGTTATCCATATGCCTATCCACTGACCATTTGAACGCCCTTAAAGTTGGCGAGTCCACAACTGCTGCAGGCAGGGCATTCCACGCCCTTACTACCCTCTGAGTAAAGAACCTACCCCTGACATCCGTCCTATAATTACCACCCCTCAATTTAAAGCTACGTCCCCTCGTGTTTGCCATCACCGTCTGAGGAAAAAGGCTCTCACTGTCCACCATATCTAACCCTCTAATCATCTTGTATGCCTCTATTAGGTCACCCCTTAACCTTCTTCTCTCTAATGAAAATAACCTCAAGTCCCTCAGCCTTTCCTCATAAGATCTTCCCACCATACCAGGCAACATCCTGGTAAATCTCCTCTGCACCCTTTCCAATGCCTCCACATCTTTCTTATAATGCGGCGACCAGAACTGTACGCAATACTCCAAGTACGGCCGCTCCAGAGTTTTGTACAGTTGCAACATGACCTCACGGCTCCGAAATTCAATCCCTCTACCAATAAAAGCTAACACACCGTACGCCTTACTAACGCCTTACTAAAATCCATATACACCACATCAACTGCCTTGCCCCCATCCACCTCTTTGGTCACCTTATCAAAAAACTCAATAAGGGTATCGTGTGGACCCTGCTAAAACCAGCAGCACGTTGCTTCCTGGTCACTACGAGAGGACACAGGTTTAAGGTGCTGGGGAGCAGGTACAGAGGAGATGTTAGGGGTAAGTTTTTCACTCAGAGGGTGGTGATTGAATGGAATCGGCTGCCGTCAGTGGTAGTAGAGGTGAACTCGCTGGGGTCTTTTAAGAGACTTCTGGATTAGTACATGGGATTTAATGGGATTGAGGGTTATAGATGGGGCTGGTAGGTAGGGATATGATCAGCGCAACTTGTGGGCTGAAGGGCCTGTTTGTGCTGCAGTGTTCTATGTTCTAATACATTTTCTCTTCATTTCTGTAACAGGTCCATGGGAAGTGTATCTGTAAGCACAACACTGTGGGTAAACACTGTGAAAGGTGTGAGCCTCTATATAATGACCAGCCCTGGAGACCTGCAGATGGGAAGAGGGGAACCTCCAACCAGTGTCGCAGTAAGTCATGAGGTGGCTGCCGTTCTCTCTGGTCTTTCCGGAGACAGCGCTTGAGGGGATTTACTGGAATGGGAACAGGGATGGGGGAGTGCAGTTATGTGCAGAGCCTGAGGGAGCTGGGATTATTCTAGAACGGAGGAGAGATTTAATAGCTGTATTCGGATTTTGATCATAGATCATGGAACCCTACAGTACAGAAAGAGGCCCTTCAGCCCATCGAGTCTGCACCAAACACAATCCCACCCAGGCCCTATCCCCATATCCCTACATATTATACCTACTAATCCCTCCAACCAATGCATCCCTGGACACTAAGGGGCAATTTCTTAGCACGGCCAATCAACCTAACCCGTACATCTTTGGACTGTGGGAGGAAAGCGGAGCACCCGGAGGAAACCCACGCAGACACGAGGAGAATGTGCAAACTCCTAGGAGAACATGCAAACTTTCCAGCTCCTCACATGCATACGGTGGTGAACCACAGTGGGGAGATGGTGTTATCTTTCCAGACTCTGGGGATCGGTGGTGAAGCCGGTTCTTTCCAGTGGTGGGACAGGGCCCTGCTGTGGCTTGCTGTCCCTCTGAAAGCTCATCTCCTAAAGGCCTCAGGCTCAGGCCCGGAGCAGAGGTCATATTTCCCAACTTGCTGTGTGACCCACTGTCCCCTGACCACCGCCCCCCGCCAGAGATTTTCATAAATCCAAAGATGTGCGGGTTAGGTTGATTGGCTCTGCTAAGGAAATTGCCCCTTAGTGTCCAGGGATGTGTAGATTAGAGAGATTAATGGGCATGATATGGGGGTAGGGCCTGGGTGGGATTGTGGTTGGTGCAGACTCGATGGGCCGAAGGGCCTCTTTCTGCACTGTGGGGTTTTGTGAGTCTATGAAATAGCTTTAGCATTTTCAGCAGGCTCTGTCGGAACAATGAAGAACGATGGACATTATCTTTACCTTTTCCTCACCCCTCTCCGATAATTAAATGCCACATTCTTATTGGGGGGGCACAGTAGCACAGGAGTTAGCACTGCTGCTTCACTGCTCCAGGGACCTGGGTTCAATTCCTGGCTTGGGTCACTGTCTGTGTGGAGTTTGCACATTCTCCTTGTGTCTGCGTGGGTTTCCTCCGGGTGCTCCGCTTTCCTCCCACAATCCAAAGATGTGCGGGTTAGGTTGATTGGCCGTGCTAAGAAATTGCCCCTTAGTGTCCGGGGATGTGTAGGTTAGAGGCTTTAGTGGGTATAATATGTAGGGATACGGGGTGGGATTGTGGTCGGTGCAGATTCGATGGGCCAAAGGGCCTCTTTCTGCACTGTAGGGTTCTATGATCTAATCTGGTGCAGGGGATTAAAATCAGGCCCTGGGTTTTATATTTGTTGAGTGTGTGAGGATGTGGAGAGATTGGAGCAGTATCGGCACAGAGGGGATTAGGACGCTGTTTGGGTGGAGGGTGAACATTAACATGGATTATTGACTCTGAACGGCCTGTTTCTGAGTTCAGATCTATGGCTGAGATTTTCCAGTCTCACTGTGGCAGGTTTTCCCACAGTGGAGGTGGCCGGCCTGGGGTGGGGGGTGGCGGGGGGGCATCTTCATTGGCAGGGCAGGAAAATCCCAGCCTGTGTTAGCTTTTATTGGTAGAGGGATTGAATTTTGGAGCCGTGAGGTTATGTTACAACTGTACAAAACTCTGGTGCGGCCGCACTTGGAGTATTGCGTACAGTTCTGGTCGCCGAATTATAAGAAGGATGTGGAGGCATTGGAAAGGGTGCAGAGGAGGTTTACCAGGATGTTGCCTGGTATGGTGGGAAGGTCTTATGAGGAAAGGCTGAGGGACTTGAGATTATTTTCATTAGAGAGAAGAAGGTTGAGAGGTGACCTAATTGAGGCATACAAGATGATCAGAGGGTTAGATAGGGTGGATAGTGAGAGCCTTTTTCCTCAGATGGTGACGGCTAACACGAGGGGACATAGCTTTAAATTAAGGGGTGGTAATTGTAGGAGGGATGTCAGGGGTAGGTTCTTTACTCAGAGGGTAGTAAGGGCGTGGAATGCCCTGCCTGCAGCAGTTGTGGACTCGCCAACTTTAAGGGCGTTCAAATGGTCAGTGGATAGGCATATGGATAACATTGGAATAGTTTAGGTTAGAGGGTCATTAGATTGGTTCCACTGGTCGACGCAACATCGAGGGCCGAAGGGCCTGTACTGCGCTGTTTTGTTCTATGTATGTTCTATGTATGTCCCTGTCAGGCATGGAGGAATTGGTAGATCTAGGGAACCATGGTGCACTAAAAGAGTTGAGTCGATGGTTAAGAAGAAAAAGGAGGCTTATGTTCGGATGAGATTTGAGGGCTCAGGTAGTGCACTAGAAAGCTTTAGATTGGCTAGGAGGGAGTTGAAGAGTGAGTTAAGAAGGGCTAAAAGAGGACATGAGAAGACTTTGGTTGATAGGATTAAGGAGAATCCTAAGTCGTTCTATAGGTATGTCAAGAATAGAAGGTTGGTCAGGGCAAGATTAGGGCCAGTTACAGACAGCAGAGGGAAGTTGTGTGTGGAACCGGAGGAGATTGGAGAAGCATTGAACCAATATTTCTCTTCGGTGTTCACGCAAGGGGACAGGAATGTAGCTGAGGAGGACACTGGGGTGCAGGAGTGTAAAATAGATAGTATTACAGTTGATAAGGGGGATGTGCTGGATATTCTTGAGGGGTTGAAAATAGATAAGTCCCCTGGTCCGGATGGGATCTACCCTAGGATTCTCTGGGAGGCTAGAGAGGTGATTGCAGAGCTTCTGGCTCTGATCTTCAGGTCGTCATTGGTCTCTGGTGTAGTCCCGGAGGATTGGAGGATAGCGAATGTTGTCCCATTGTTTAAGAAGGGGAACAGAGACTTTGCCGGGAATTATAGACCGGTGAGTCTTACTTCTGTTGTGGGCAAGGTTTTAGAAAAAATTATTAGGGATAGGATTTATAGTTATTTGGAGTGTAATGAATTGATTAGAAATACTCAGCATGGTTTTGTAGCGGGTAGGTCGTGCCTTACTAACCTTATTGAGTTTTTTGATAAGGTGACCAAAGAGGTGGATGGGGGCAAGGCAGTTGATGTGGTATATATGGATTTTAGTAAGGCGTTCGATAAGGTTCACCATGGTAGGCTTCTGCAGAAAATGCAGATGTATGGGATTGTGGGTGATCTAGGAAATTGGATCAGAAATTGGCTATCAGATAGGACAGTAAAAAGTCTGACAACACCAGGTTTTAGTCCAACCGATTTATTTGATAATATTCTCACAAGCTTTCGGCTGCCCCCTCGAAAGCTTGTGAGAATATTATCAAATAAATCGGTTGGACTAAAACCTGGTGTTGTCAGACTTTTTACTGTGTTTACGCCAGTCCAACGCCGGCATACCCACATCATATCAGATAGGAGACAGAGGGTGGTGGTTGATGGTAAATATTCATCATGGAGTTCGGTTACGAGTGGTGTGCCTCAAGGATCTGTTTTGGGGCCACTGCTGTTTGTAATCTTTATTAATGATCTGGATGAGGGTATAGTTGGGTGGATTAGTAAATTTGCTGATGACACCAAAGTCGGAGGTGTGGTAGATTGTGAGGAAGGGTGTCATAGTCTGCAGGGAGACTTAGATAGGTTGCAGAGCTGGACCGAGAGGTGGCGGATGGAATTTAATGCGGAGAAGTGTGAGGTAATTCACTTCGGTAGGAGCAACAGATGTGTCGAGTATAGGGCTAACGACTTTGAATAGTGTGGATGAACAGAGGGATCTAGGTGTATGTGTACATAGATCCCTGAAAGTTGGGAATCAAGTAGATAAGGTTGTTAAGAAGGCGTACGGTGTCTTGGCGTTTATTGGTAGGGGGATTGAATTTAAGAGTCGCTGCGTCATGTTGCAACTGTACACTACTCTGGTGCGGCCGCACTTGGAGTACTGTGTGCAGTTCTGGTCCCCACATTACAGGAAGGATGTGGAGGCTTTGGAGAGGGTGCAGAGGAGGTTTACTAGGATGTTGCCTGGTATGGTGGGGAGGTCCTATGAGGAGAGACTGAGGGATTTGGGGTTGTTTTCGTTGGAAAGAAGGCGGCTAAGAGGGGATCTTATTGAAACATATAAGATGATTAGAGGTTTAGATAGGGTGGACAGTGATAGCCTTTTTCCTCGGATGGAGAAAGCTAGCACGAGGGGGCATGGCTTTAAATTAAGGGGGGGTAGCTACAGGACGGATGTCAGGGGTAGGTTCTTTATCCAGAGGGTGGTGAGGGATTGGAATGCCCTGCCTGCTGCAGTTGTAAATGCGCCTAGTTTGGGGGCGTTTAAGAGATCTGTGGATAGGTTTATGGACGAAAAGGGATTGGTATAGGCTAGTGGGTCATTGTTTTTGTAACTGGTCGGCGCAACATCGTGGGCCGAAGGGCCTGTTCTGCGCTGTAATGTTCTATGTTCTATGTGTTTGAGGGAACTACTTCAAACCCGGGACAGACGAATGATCAGATCGTTCAAACAGTCACGTTGGTTCTGACCTGTCTTGTCTTGCTCCGTTTGAAAGGATATTAAATCTCTCCCCTTTCCTCAGAGTGCAAGTGCAATAACCACGCAAACAGCTGCCATTTCAACCTGAGCGTGTGGCTGGCATCGGGGAATCGCAGCGGGGGAGTTTGTGACGACTGCAAGCATCACACCGCGGGGCAGCACTGCCAGCGATGCCAAGGTGGATTCTACAGGAACCCCAATGTCCCTCTGTCTGCCCCAGACACCTGCCTGGGTAAGATCAGTTCTGTCTTCACCCTTGCCACATCTGCATTGACAAACCTGAGAGTTCTATCTGGACTGTGTCCTGATATCCAGGAGTGTTCCTACATTGCCTGTGAAGTGCTCTGGGAGGTTTATGTTATGTTGTATGTTTATTGATGTCTTTTTTTTACATCCACAGGCGATTCATTCCACCTTGTTGTCCAACAAGGGGCATACACGCGGTGGGTCGTGTGAGGGCTGCTCTTGGATGTTTCGAGAGTAGCCTAGTGTGTGCTTAAACTGGACCAACTGATGGGCAACACGACAGCTCAGTGACTATCACTGTTTGCTGTGCAGACGCATGGATTTGGGCTGGTGTCTGCGGGAGTTTGCGCATCCTCCCCGTGCTTGCGTGGGTTTTCTCCAGGTGCTCCGGTTTCCTCCCACACCCCAAAGATGTGCTCTTAGGCTGATTGGTGTAACAAATTGTCCCTAAATTAGTCTCCCCTCAATCTGGTTTCCAATGTGGAGTGTCATAAGCATAGATAAGGGTCATGGGTGGAGAGGGGACTCAGAATGTTAAAATGGCGGCGTGGGCTTCTTGGGCCTGTTTCTCGTGCTGTGTTGTTCTTTGTTCTGGACAATCTCTACCAGTTCGTCTCCAAGAGAGGCAGGAAAAGGCAGCTGGAGAGAACATTTGATTCAGATTCACGGGCTCCTGTCAAACATGTTAGACTTGCCCAAACACCAAGGTCAACGACATGTTCATACAGCACCTTCGACATCCCAGAATACTTCACAGGGGAACGAGAAAGCAAGATCGAGTGATTTTTTTTAGGTCAGATAACCAAAAGCTTGGTCAAAGAGGTCAGTTTTATGGATTGACCTAAAGGAGGAAATGAAGATAGAGAGACGGAGAGGGGTTTAGGGAGGGAATTTCTAAGCAGCTGAAAGCACAGCCACTAATAGCCTATATTGTCACGCAATGTCTCAAATTACTTATATACTGGATCTCCACTACGTTATTAAGAAATAACAATAACACCTTTATTTATCTAGCACCTTCAGTGTAATATATTCCACATCTGTCGCTCCCAGCGACTTGCAATCGGAAATTATCTTCTCGCGTTGCTTTTTGATGTTTGCTTTTAACAACTACGGCGACATCACGGCAGAGAACAGATGGTTCAAAGCAATTATACCAACAGTCTGAGCCAAATACAAATCCCAAGTTGGTCACCCACCACCGCCAGCCAAGGTACCCACGCCAGGAGTTTGAGGATGAGTCGGGGAGTTTCCCCAGTGTTCCGGCTAATATCTACCCTTCAATCAAAGCCCCCAAAAAGACGTATTATCTGCTCATTTTCCACACTGCTGTTTGGGATCTTGCTGCCCCCTACACCATAACACGGATTCAATAGGGTCTTTTAAGAGACTTCTGGATGAACGTAAGAAATAGGAGCAGGAGTAGGCCATCTAGCCCTTCAAGCCTGCCCCGCCATTCAATAAGATCATGGCTGATCTGAAGTGGATCAGTTCCACTTTCCCGCTTTCTCCCCATAACCCTTAATTCCCTTGTCTATCAGAAACCTATCTATCCGTGACTTAAATATATTCAACGAGGTAGCCTCCACCACTTCAACGGGCAGACAATTCCAGAGATTCACCACCCTTTGAGTGAAGAAGTCCCTCCTCAACTCTGATCTAAACTGCACCCCCCCTTATCTTGAGGCTATGCCCTCTAGTCCTGCTGTCCTTTCTAAGCGGGAAGAATCTCTCTATCTCTACCCTATCCATCCCTTTCATTATCTTATTCGTCTCTATAAGATCCTCCCCTCATCCTTCTAAACTCCAACGAGTACAGACCCAGTCTATTTAGTCTCTCCTCATAGTCCAACCCCCTCATCTCCGGTATCAGCCTGGTGAACCTTCTCTGCACTCCCTCCAAGGCCAATATATCCTTTCGCAAATAAGGGGACCAAAACTGCACACAGTACTCCAGCTGCGGCCTCACCAGTGCCCTGTACAGTTGCAACAAGACCTCCCTGCTTTTATATTCTATCCCCCTCGCTATAAAGGCCAGCATTCCATTCGCCTTCTTGATCACCTGCTGTACCTGCAGATGAGTACATGGGACTTAGTATGATAGAGGGTTATAGGTAAGCCTAGTACGTTGAGATATGTTCAGCACAACTTGTGGGCCGAAGGGCCTGTTTGTGCTGCAGTTTTTCTATGTTCTAACTACAAAAGTACTTCATCGGCAGTTACGTGCTTTGGGATGTCTGGATATCGTGAGGAGTGTTATAGAAATACAAATCTTCCTTTCCGATCCTGTTATGTGGGCATCGCTGGCTAGGCCAGCATCCTTGCCCATCCTGAGTCGCCCTTGAGAAGGTGGTGATGAGCTGTCTTCTTGAATCACTGCTGTCCATGGGAAGTGGATGCAGCCACAGTGCTGGGGATGGGGGGGGTTTGGGCGTTCTGGGATTTCGACCCAGCGACTGCGAAGGATCGGCGATATATTTCGGCAATATAGAAGCTATTGAAAGGGTGCAGAGGAGATTTACAAGGATGTTGCCTGGACTGGGAGGCATGCCTTATGAAGATAGGTTGAGGGAGCTGGGACTCTTTTCCCTGGAGAGGCGAAGGTTGAGAGGCGACCTGATAGAAGTTTATAAAATGTTGAGAGGAATAGATAGGGTGGACTCTCAGAGGCTATTTCCCCGGGTTGAAATGGTCGCTACGAGGGGACACAGATTTAAGGTGCGGGGAGGGAGGTACAGAGGTGATGTTAGGGGTAAGTTTTTCACTCAGAGGGTGGTGAGTGATTGGAATCGGCTGCCGTCGTCGGTGGTGGAGGCGAACTCGCTGGGGTCTTTCAAAAGACTTCTGGATGAGTATATGGGGTTTAATGGGATTGGGGGTTATAGATAGGTCTATAGATTGGTGGGGTTGATGCGATCGGCGCAACTCGAGGGCCGAAGGGCCTGTTTGTGCTGTAATGTTCTATGTTCTATGTTCTATGTTCTATTTCCAAGTCAGGGTGGCGAGTGGCATGGAGGGGAACCTGCAGATGGTGGTGTTCCCTGGTATCTGCTGCCCTTCTGTATGGTAATGGTTGTGTGTTTAGAAGGTGCTGCCTGAGGGACCTTGTGGAGAGAGTGGACGTTGAAGATAATGGATGAGGTACCAATCAGGTGGGCCGGATGGTGTTGGGTGGCACAGTAGCACAGTGGTTAGCACTGCTGCTTCACAGCTCCAGGGACCTGGGTTCGATTCCCAGCTCGGGTCACTGTCTGTGTGGAGTTTGCACATTCTCCTTGTGTCTGTGTGGGTTTCCTCCGGGTGCTCCGGTTTCCTCCCACAGTCCAAAGATGTGCAGGTTAGGTTGATTGGCCATGCTAAGAAATTGCCCCTTAGTGTCCAGGGATGCGAAGGTTAGAGGGATTAGTGGGTATAATATGTAGGGATATGGGGGTAGGGCCTGGGTGGGATTGTGGTTGGTGCAGACTCGATGGGCCGAAGGGCCTCTTTCTGCACTGAAAGGTTCTATGATTCTACGATCTATCATCTCTTGAGTGTTGTTGGAGCTGCACTCATCCAGACAAGTAGGGACAAGTGGTATACCATCACACTCCTGACTTGTGCCCTGTAGATGGTAGCCAGACTTTTGGGAGTCAGGAGGTGAGTTAATCTCTGCAGCCTCTGATCTGCTGTTGTAGCCACGATATTTATATGGCGCGTCCAGTTCAGTTTGTGGTCAATGGTAACCCCCAGGATGTTGACGGAGACACTAAAAATCTTCCCTTTATTTGTTTGACTCCAGCTTGCATCTGTCATCGTGTGGGCACTGCCGTCCTGCCTTTACGACCCCACACCCACTGTGACCCCGTGACTGGGGACTGCTTGTGTAAGCCTGGCGTGGCTGGGCCCCGCTGTGACAAGTGCATGCTGGGATACTGGGGCCTTGGAGAATATGGCTGCCAACCATGTGACTGTGCGGGGAGCTGCAACGCTTACACCGGGGACTGTACCAGCAGGTGGGTACATGGGAACCGTACACCGGGGACTGTACCAGCAGGTGGGTACATGGGAACCGAACACCGGGGACTGTACCAGCAGGTGGGTACATGGGAACCGTACACTGGGGACTGTACCAGCAGGTGGGTACATGGGAACCGTACACCAGGGACTGTACCAGCGGGTGGGTACATGGGAACATAAGAACATAAGAAATAGGAGCAGGAGTAGGCCATCTAGCCCCTCGAGCCTGCCCCGCCATTCAACAAGATCATGGCTCAGTTCCACTTTCCCGCCCTCTCCCCATAACCCTTAATCCCCTCTCTTATCAAAAACCCATCAACCCGCGTCTTAAAAATATTTAGCGAGGCAGCCTCCACCACTTCAACGGGCAGAGAATTCCAGAGATTCACCACCCTTTGAGTGAAGAAGTTCCTCCTCAACTCCATTCTAAACCGCCCCCGCTTTATCTTGAGGCTGTGCCCCCTAGTCCTACTGTCTTTTTTGAGCGGGAAGAGTCTCTCCACCTCTATCCTATCCATCCCATTCATCATCTTATACGTCTCAATGAGATCTCCCCTCATTCTTCTAAACTCTAACGAGTACAAGCCTAGTTTATTCAGCCTCTCCTCATAGCTCAACCCCCTCAACTCCGGTATCAGCCGAGTAAACCTCCTCTGCACTCCCTCCAAGGCCAAAATATCTTTGCGCAGGTGCGGCGCCCAAAACTGCACACAATACTCCAGCTGCGGCCTCACCAATGCCCTATACAGCTGCACCAGCAGGTGAGTACATGGGAACCGTACACCGGGGACTGTACCAGCAGGTGGGTACATGGGAACAGTACACCAGGGACTGTACCAGCAGGTGGGTACATGGGAACCGTACACCGGGGACTGTACCAGCAGGTGGGTACATGGGAACCGTACACTGGGGACTGTACCAGCAGGTGGGTACATGGGAACTGTACACCAGGGACTGTACCAGCAGGTGGGTACATGGGAACCGTACACCGGGGACTGTACCAGCAGGTGGGTACATGGGAACCGTACACCGGGGACTGTACCAGCAGGTGGGTACATGGGAACCGTACACTGGGGACTGTACCAGCGGGTGGGTACATGGGAACTGTACACCAGGGACTGTACCAGCAGGTGGGTACATGGGAACCGTACACCGGGGACTGTACCAGCAGGTGGGTACATGGGAACCGTACACCGGGGACTGTACCAGCAGGTGGGTACATGGGAACCATACACCGGGGACTGTACCAGCAGGTGGGTATATGGGAACTGTACACCGGGGACTGTACCAGCAGGTGGGTACATGGGGACTGTACACCGGGGACTGTACCAGCAGGTGGGTACATGGGAACCGTACACTGGGGACTGTACCAGCAGGTGGGTACATGGGAACTGTACACCGGGGACTGTACCAGCAGGTGGGTACATGGGAACCGTACACTGGCGACTGTACCAGCGGGTGGGTAGATGGGAACCTTGGCCCATCTCAATGGCAGGCAGAAGATGAACCAGCTTAGAACAAAGAACAGTACAGCACAGGAAACAGGCCCTTCGGCCCTCCAAGCCTGCGCCGCTCATTAGTCCAACTAGACCAGCCGTTTGCATCCCTCCATTCCCAGTCTGCTCATGTGACTATCCAGGTAAGTCTTAAATGATCCCAGTGTGTCCGCCTCCACCACCCTGCTTGGCAGTGCATTCCAGGCCCCCACCACCCTCTGCATAAAATATATCCCTTTGATATCTGAGGTAAACCTCGCTCCCTCCCCCCACCCCGCCCCCCCTCACCTTGAGCCTGTGACCCCTCGTGTTTGTCACCTCCGACCTGGGAAAAAGCTTCCCACTGATCACCCTATCTATACCCTTCGTAATTTTGTACACCTCTATTAGGTCACCCCTCATTCTCCGTCTTTCCAGGGAGAACAACCCCAGTTTACCCAATGGTACAATGAGATACTTTCCTCTAATTGTGAGATATAAGTACAAGACCAGGGACCCGGATGTTGTGAGTTCAAATCCCATGTAGCACAGTTCAATAATTCCAGGAATCTGTTGGAGACATCAGGGAAAATGATTACGGAGAGCGACTAGATTGATATAACCACTGGGGGATGGAGGTTAACCCTCCAGATTTACACCCTGTAAACTCTGAAGGATCGCAGCCAGCCCCTCAGTTACATCCAACCCTGGGGCAAGTTAAATGCCAGCCTTCCAGCAACATCCACAACCCACAATCAAGTTTAAACAACCCTGGTGGTGCTAATTTAGTAAGAAGTCTGACAACACCAGGTTTAAGTCCAACCCATTTATTTGATAGTAAACTCACAAGGTTCGGGATTTGCCCCTTCGTCAGGTGAACGGAGAGTTCTGCCCTCAGACAGAGCATATAACAGCACGGACAGTTTACAGATTATTGATTAGAATGCGAATCATTACACCTAACCTGCTATTCAAGTCTTAAAGATGCAGACAATGTGAGTGGAAGGAGCACTGATCACAGGTTAAAGAGATGTGTATTGTCTCCAGACAGGACAGTAAGTGAGGTTTTGCAAACCCAGGCAAGTCGTGGGGGTTACAGATAGTGTGACATGAACCTAAGATCCCGGTTGAGACCGTCCTCATGTGTGCAGAATTTGGCTATCAGTCTCAGAAACCTCACTTTACTGTCTGGAGACAATACACATCTCTTTAACCTGTGCAGAGAGGTTTCTGGGATTGAGGACGGTCTCAACAGGGATCTTGGGTTCATGTCACACTATCTGTAACCCCCGTGACTTGCCTGGGTTTGCAAAACCTCACTTACTGTCCTGTCCGGAGACAATACACATCTCTTTAACCTGCGCTCCTTCCACTCACATTTTCGGCCTCTTTAAGACTTGAATAGCAGGTTAGGTGCAAAGACTCACATTCTAATCAGTAATCTGTAAACTGTCTGTGCTTTATATGCTCTGTCTGAGGCCAGAACTCTCCATTCACCTGACGAAGGGACAAACCCCAAAAGCTAGTGAGTTTACTATCAAATAAATCGGTTGGACTTAAACCTGGTGTTGTCTTACTGTGTTTACCGCAGTCCAACGCTGGCCATCTCCACATCATGGATGCTAATTTAACCAGTCAGCAACTCCTAACAGAGAAATGTCACATAAGAAATAGGAGCAGGAGTAGGCCATCTAGCCCTTCGAGCCTGCCCTGCCATTCAATAAGATCATGGCTGATCTGAAGTGGATCAGTTCCACTTTCCCGTTTTCTCCTTAATTCCCTTGTCTATCAGAAACCTATCTACCCGTGACTTAAATATATTTAGCGAGGCAGCCTCCACCACTTCAATGGGCAGAGAATTCCAGAGATTCACCACCCTTTGAGTGAAGAAGTTCCTCCTCAACTCCGATCTAAACTGCTCCCCCCTTATCTTGAGGCTGTGTCCTCTAGTCCTTTCTAAGTGGGAAGAATCTCTCTACCTCTACCCTATCCATCCCTTTCATTATCTTATACGTCTCTATAAGATCCCCGCCTCATCCTTCTAAACTCCAACGAGTACAGACCCAATCTATTAAGTCTCTCTTCACAGGCTACATTTGCATGCAGGTTCCTGCGAGGCGGGAATGGGGCTGTTTCCCCATTAATCAAGTATTATAGCATAAAGGGAACTCACAGAGCCAATCACCATCCCCAACGCCACCCCCCTCACCCACTGGCAGTAGGCATGGGCATGTGAACTCAAATAGCTTTAGCCTGGGGTCTGCCACACTAGTACGTCCCCACCACCATCTCTCAAACACACTTCCCCAAACCACTGGCCCCCTATTGGGGAAGGATTACACCCCCCCCACCCCTCAGCCCCAAACTGTGCAGCTAACCAGAGCAGGAAGTGGTAAAGTTGGGTTTTAAGTAGCTTCCAATGCAAATCTGAAAGCAGCTTCATTAAGAACATAAGAAATAGGAGCAGGAATAGGCCATCTAGCCCTTCGAGCCTGCCCCGCCATTCAATAAGATCATGGCTGATCTGAAGTGGATCAGTTCCACTTTCCCGCTTTCTCCCCATAATCCTTAATTCCCTTGTCCATCAGAAATCTATCTTGGTTTTTGATAACGAGTCAGGAGGGGGGCTCTGGACTCGAGAGTCCAGTCAGAGTGGATGATGTTCAAAGCCCCTTCCCCTGGTCAGGGTTTGTAGTCAGGCTGAAAGCAGGAGAGACTTTGCCAAGGACACATCCCAGAGGTTTGTTTGGGAAGTGGTTGCCATCGTGAAGAGAACATGAACAACAGAGAGGAATATTTGATTTTCCTTCAAGCTGCTGACATTTCTTCGTTGAACTTTCCAGCATTGCTGATATGAACTGGTTTCGTCAGCCTGCAGACGGAACACAGAACCAGGTCCTTTCCTCTGCACTGACTGGGAGAGAACTCACCTGGAACTGGGAGGATGAACAGGGTTTCTCCGCACTTAGACATTCAGGTGAGGAATATCGTTCTTCAAACCACCTTCACCAAAGATCCCAGTTTCCCAGTTCACTGTTTTATTTATTTACGAGTAGGCTTACGTTTAGCTTGCAATGAAGTTACTGTGAAAATCCCCCAGTCGTCACACTCCGGCGTCTGTTTAGGTACGCTGAGGGAGAATGTAACACGGCCGACAGACCTATAACCAGAATGTGGGAGGAAACCCACGCAGACACGGGGAGAATGTGCAGACTCTACACAGACAGTGACCCAAGCCGGGAATCGAACCCGGATCCCTGGTGCTGTGAGGCAGCAGTGCTAACCCACTGTGCTGTCCCAAAGTGAGATTGCCACAAGTTGCATTCTGTGAGTTTGAGTGGTAAATATTGCAGTTTGTCATAGGATCTTACAAAACCAAGACCATTCGATCCATTCGCTTTATGCTAGTTCTTTGAAAAAGCTATCTAATTGGCTCCCCCTCCTCCCTGCTCTTTCCCCTTATCTCTGTAACATGTGTTCTGTTTGAAGTATTTATCTAATTCCTATCTGAATGTTATTATCGAACCTGCTTCTGGGCCAAAACCAACTGTTGTTTGAGAAGTCTTTCCTCCTATCAGAATCTTCTAGGAATTATTTGAACCCTGCCCATATTATACCCACTAATCCTCTC
Organism: Prionace glauca; assembly: GCA_037974335.1. Classification (NCBI taxonomy): domain Eukaryota; kingdom Metazoa; phylum Chordata; class Chondrichthyes; order Carcharhiniformes; family Carcharhinidae; genus Prionace; species Prionace glauca. Next base: position 9,028,512 of record CM075739.1, on the reverse strand, counting down.
TAACCTACACATCCCTGGACACTAAGGGGCAATTTCTTAGCATGGCCAATCAACCTAACCCGCACATCTTTGGATTGTGGGAGGAAACCGGAGCATCCGGAGGAACCCATGCAGACACGAGGAGAATGTGCAAACTCCGCACAGACAGTGACCCGAGCCGGGAATCGAACCCAGGTCCCCTGGAGCTGGGAAGCAGCAGTGCTAACCACCGTATGGAGGCATCTCATAACCTCCGCGCCCAGAGTTACTGACCTTGGTTTGGTTGTGGATGTCGGAATGGGGAATTGGAAAAGACAAGCATTGGTTGTGGAGGCCTGAACTCACAATGTGTTCACTGCCTCTCAGTTCAGGAACGTGTGTGTCTGTGTGTGTGTGTGTGTGTAAATAACGGACAACAGACACACACAACCATACAGAGAGACAAACTGAACCCATTGCCTGCTGCATCGAGCCTGTTGCAAACTGCCAATGGAGTAACTAACTGTCGCAATTAGAACATAGAACACTACAGCACAAACAGGCCCTTCGGCCCACAAGTTGCGCTGATCACATCCCTACCTACCAGGCCTATCTATAGCCCTCAATCCCATTAAATCCCATGTACTCATCCAGAAGTCTCTTAAAAGACCCCAGTGAGTTTGCCTCTACCACCACCGACGGCAGCCGATTCCACTCACTCACCACCCTCTGAATGAAAAACTTACCCCTAATATCTCCTCTGTACCTACTCCCCAGCACCTTAAACCTGTGTCCTCTTGCAGCAACCATTTCAGCCCTGGGAAATAACCTCCGGGAATCCACCCTATCTATTCCTCTCAACATTTTATAAACCTCTATCAGGTCGCTCTCAACCTTCGTCTCTCCAGGGAGAAGAGACCTAGCTCCCTCAACCTATCTTCAGAAGGCATGCCTCCCAATCCAGGCAACATCCTTGTAAATCTCTTCTGCACCCTCTCAATAGCTTCCACATCCGTCCTGTAATGAGGTGACCAGAACTGCGCACAGTACTCCAAGTGGGGTCTGACAAGGGTCTTATAAAGACCTGAGTATTCCCTTTGTCCCAGCTGCCAGGTCTCCTGGGAGAGGGAAAGAACCAGATTTTTTAAAGAAAACAAGGCAATGAAACCTGGTTCCAGGAGGTCACGGTGACCATTGAAAGCCATTGTTCCACCCTCTAGCTTCTGCACACCAGTAACAGCGAGGAATTCAGCGAGCACCTTCTCAGACACTGGAATCTGTCCATACTCACAGCACCAGCTTGCTCCAAGAATCAATCATCCTCCACGCAAAGAAAAAGCTCTGGAAAAAAAAACCATACAACCTAGTAGCCGTTAGTGTATGCCTAAACTGGACCAACTGACGGGCAACACGACAGCTCAGTGACTATCACTGTTTGTTGTGCAGATACAGGGACCCAGGTCGGATCTCCGACTTGGGTCGGTGTCTATGGGAGTTTGCTTGCGTGGGTTTTACAAAGAACAAAGAACAACACAGCACAGGAAACAGGCCCTTCGGCCCAACGAGCCCGCGCCGCCGTCCCATTGTCTCAGTGACCTATTCATGATTTTAGTCTACGCCTTATGTGCGAGGATCAGGGAGGTCCAATATAGGGACAATTTGTTACCCAATCAATCAGCCTAAAAGCACATTTTTGGGATGTGGGAGGAAACCGGAGCACCCGGAGGAAACCCACGCAACCATGGGGAGAACGCGCAAACTCCCACGGACACAGGCCCAAATCCATGTGTCCGCACAGCAACAGAGATAGTCTCTGAGCTGTCATGTTGCCCTCGAGATGGTCCAGTTTAAGCACACCGACGACATGAAGCAGTAGGCAACTCCCAAAGCAACATCCAAGAGCAGCCCACCACGGTTTCCTCCCAAAAATGTGCTTTTAGGCTGATCGGTGTTAACAAATTGTCCCTAAATTAGACCTCCCTTAATTTGGCACACTTATAATTCTCTAAATTTGCACCCCTTTATTGTGGAGTCCAAGAGACATAGACAAAAGTCATTGGTAGAGCAAGGATTGGAATGAGGCACTCACTGAGTGTTAAAATGGGTGGCGCGGGCTTGTAGGGCCGAAGGGCCTGTTTCCTGTGCTGTGTTCTTCTTTGTGGCTCACCCCTTGTTCCCCCTGCACTACCGAGCTTAATGTCCCGTTCAAACAGGCACAATCTAGTGTGCTAAATGGGTAGCATTGATAGCGAGCTGGGTGGATGAGAACTGAGACTCTGGCTTTCCTCCAAAGATGTGTATGTTAGGTGGATTGGAGATGGTGAAAGTGTAGGGGATGTTGTGGTCGCAGCAGGGTGTGGGTAGGGGGAGTAGTCTCAGTGAGATGCTCTTTCAGAGAGTTGGTGCAGACTCAACGGGCTGAATGTCCTCTTTCCGCACTGTGGCAATTCTGTGGTTCTATGGAAATGGTGTGATGTCCTTCAGTACAAAGTGGGGGTGATTTGGGATCCCACGTGAGGTCCTCTGGTTTTCAATGCTGATGAAATCAGGATGTGGAGATGCCAGCGTTGAACTGGGGTACACACAGTAAGAAGTCTTTACACCAGGTTTAATTCCAACCGATTTATTTGATAGTAAACTCACAAGCTTTCGAGGTTTCCCTCTTTGTCAGGTGAATGGAGAGTTCTGGCCTCAGACAGAGTATATAACAGCACACACAGTTTACAGGTTACTGACTAGAATGCGAATCTTTACACCTAACCTGCTACTCAAGTCTTAAAGTGGCCAACAAGTGAGTGGAAGGAGTAGTGGGCACAGGTTAAAGAGATGTGTATTGTCTCCAGACAGTACAATAAGTGAGGTTTTGCAAATCCAGGCAAGTCACGGGGATTACAGATAGTGCGACATGAATGGTCTCAACAGGGATCTTGGGTTCATGTTGCACTATCTGTAACCCCCATGACTTGCCTGGGTTCGCAAAACCTCACTTACTGTACTGTCTGGAGACAATACACATCTCTTTAACCTGTGCTCAATGCTCTCTCCACTCACATTGTCAACCACTTTAAGACTTGAATAGCAGGTTAGTTGTAAAGATTCACATTCTGATCTGTAAACTGTCTGTGCTTTATATGCTCTGTCTGAGGGCAGAACTCTCCATTCACCTGAAGAAAGGGAACCTCAAGCTTGTGAGTTTACTATCAAATAAATCATTGGACTTTAACCTTGTGTTGTCAGACTTCTTACAATGAAATCAGGACCAGGCTTTAGTTCCCTAGGTTGGGAATCATTTTACCCCATCCCATCCAGCTGGAAACTAAATCCCCCCATTTTCCACAGTGTTATTTAATTCTCCATTGAAGCCATCAGAGGTGGACATGACCGCAGTTGTGAGTAAAAGATATGAATTGTCATAGGCAGAGAGAATGCAGGGAGACTGGAGAAGGACTTGGACAGATTAGGAGAGTGGGCAAAGAAAAGGCAGATGTAATACAACATGGGGAAGCAGGAAGAATAGAGGCATAGACTGTTTTCTAAATGGGGAGGGAATTCTGAAATCGGAAGCGCAGAGGGATTTTTGAGTCCTGGTTCAAGAGTTTACAGGTTGATTTGGTAGTTGGGAAAGCAAATTTCTTTTTTAATATACTTTATTCCAATTCAGTTCAATCATAAGAAATAGGAGCAGGAGTAGGCCATTCGAGCCTGCCCCGCCATTCAATAAGATCATGGCTGATCTGAAGTGGCTCAGTTCCACTTTCCCACTTTCTCCCCATAACCCTTAATTCCCTTGTCTGTCAAAAACCTATCTATTCGTGACTTCCACCACTTCAATGGGCAGAGAATTCCAGAGATTCACCACCTTTGAGTGAAGAAGTTCTTCTAAACTGCCCCTCCTCTTATCTTGAGGCTGTGCCCTTTAGTTCTGCTATTCTTTCTAAGTGGGAAGAATCTCTCTACCTCTACCCTATCCATCCCCTTCATTATCTTATACAAAGAACAACACAGCACGGGAAACAGGCCCTTTGGCCCAACGAGCCCGCGCCAACATTTTAACATTGTGAGTTCCCTCTTCCACCCATGACCCTTGTGTACGCTTATGGCACTCCACATTGGAAACCAGATTGAGGGGAGACTAATTTAGGGACAATTTGTTACACCAATCAGCCTAAGAGCACATCTTTGGGGTGTGGGAGGAAACCGGAGCACCCGGAGAAAACCCACGTAAGCACAGGGAGAAACTCCCGCAGACACTGGCCCAAATCCACGTATCTGCACTGCAAACAGTGATAGTAACTAAGCTGTTGTGGTGCCCAGCATCTGGTACAGTTTAAGCGTACACTAACGACATGAAGCACTAGGCAACTCTCGAAACATCCAAGAGCAGCCCTCACATGACTAACCGCATGTATGCCCCTCGCTAGACAACATACATCTCTATAAGATCCCCCCTGACAAGACAGGGCTCTCACCTCCTGTCTTGGGCTTGATCTACATGTTCCAAGCTGATTGGAGTCGGTGTACCTCCTCCTCCAAGGCTTGATCTCATTTGCAGCTTAGCCAAAAGGTTTATGAGTATGGTAATAACCCAGGAATGATAAGCTGTAGGGAGTGTCTGAGGACTCTGGATCTGTATTCAATGGAGTTTAGAAAGATAAGGGTGGTGGAATCTCATTGAAACTTATGGAATAATGAAAGGCCTGGATAGAGTGGATGGCAGCACCAAGGACCCAGGTTCGATTCCCAGCTTGGGTCATTGTCTGTGCGGAGTTTGTACATTCTCCTCGTGTCTGCATGGGTTTCCTCCGGGTGCTCCGGTTTCCTCCCACAGTCCAAAGATGTGCAGAGTAGATGAATTGGCCACGCTAAATTCTCCCTCGGTGTACCCAAACAGGCGCCGGAGTGTGGCGACTAGGAGATTTTCACAGCAACTTCATTGCGGTGTTAATGTAAGCCTTACTTGTGACTAATAAATAAACTTTACTTCTACTTACTGTCCTGAATTGAGAGGCTCTGAACCTAGCAGCCAATATCTGCCTTTTCTCTCTTCCAGCACCGACAACCAAACCAGGGTCAGTAACTTACTGCAAGGGGTTATGAGGTGGGTCCCAGCTCTCAGGAGCCTACCTGCCTCAATGAAAATACCAATATTGGGGAAAATAGCAGCTGGATAAAGTACTTTAATGCATGTGGACACTTGCATACCACAGGTCTTTGACGTTTTAGTAATCGAGTATGGGGATTTTCACAGTAACTTCATTGCAGTGTGAATGTACACCTACTTGTGACAAATGAAGTTACGTTAAAAGCATATGTGTCGCCAATAGCATCCCACCCACCTCACAAAAATTGTGGATGAGATTTTGTAAAGCGTTTCCAGGTGATTTTAAGCGTTAATAAACGGAATGCTTTTCCCTGCCAGCTCCCATTTGTAACTGTTTTCCTTTCAGGAAAGTGTGAGTGCAGGAATCAGATCTTGAGAAATCCCAAAGGGTTCTGCAGTATGAAGTATACATACGGTGAGTTATGTCTCATTAATCAGTCCTCGAGATTTAAGATACAGAAGCTGCTCTCCACAGGAGTTGCAGGGAAAGCTTGTCTTTGGGGAAAGTGTCTGGGGGAACGTTCCCTACCCGGCTGGGTAGAATTCTCCAGCCCACGCTGGTCTAATAGCTGGAAATTCACGCCTCACTGTCAATTGGTTTCACACTGACCGTAACCCGCTCGCTAAAACTGCGAGCAGGATGGGAGAATCCCGGCCACTGTTTGTCCTTCCCAGGTCACAGCTGAACTCTCGCCAGCTGCAGTTTTCCGGGAGAGCACCTGGGTTTTGTGATGGGTCGAATGCAGGCGCGCTGGGAGTTCTGGGTTACCAGGCTGGGCGTTTTTGTTTTAAAGCTGAAGATAGCTGGCACTCCCTCAGCTCCAGACAGAACATGGACACCTCGGGGCAGGCTCGGGCTCCTTGCCGTGTCTATCGTACCTCGGGTCTGCCAGAGGCAATGATACTCTGCCGAGTCACCAAGATCTGCGGGTGACCCCATTCCCAAGGATGGCATCTTGAGGTTTGAGTGCCACTCCACACCAGTTGCCCTGGCATAGCATAGGCTCGATCATAAGCCACGTGTGAAGAAACCATTTTTGCCAAACCATTTGCCCAATTTTGAGCTTGACGTATCGTAGACACACAGGGCATTCTGGGAGTGAGGTGAGCTGGAAACTCTGCTTTGCCTGGTCCAGGTTTCATTAGCCAACCTTCTCCCCTCGTTTACCCCGCTTTGCCAATCTCCGGTCAGTTTGACGGGGGCACCAGGATTAGGTTTGCTGTAATTGGCTTCCTTTTATGTCCTGAATGTCTCTGCGGCAATCGCTCCCTCCTCCAGCCCGCTGATAACAAAGAATTTGGACCAGAAAATTTCCCGTCAGCGAGATTCTCCAGTCCCGCCGCAGTGAACGGAGATTTGGCGGAGACCCACCTGGCGGGAGGGGTTGGAATTGTGAAGTTTAACACAAAGTCTGCCCAGCAGTCAAGAGCATTAAATTGCATTTATATAGCACCATGAACAGGTGACAAAACATTCCAAGGCACTTAGAATCGTAGAGTCTGTGCAGTGCAAAGAAGAGGCCATTCAGCCCATCGTGTCTGCAGTATGAAGTGTACATTTGGTGAGTTATGGAGACACTTGTCTTCAACTCTCTGAAAGCGCGTCCAGCCCAGCCCCTCCCCTCTGCCCTGTGTAACCCTGTGCACCTAACCTACACAACTTCAGACTGTGGAAAAGAACCGGAGCACCCGGAGGAAACCCACGCAGACACGGGGAGAATGTGCAAACTCCACACAGACAGTAACCCGAGGCCAGAATTGAACCCGGGTCTTGGTGTTGGAGACACAGCAGCGCTGACCACCTTGCCACTGCTGTCTCAAGGTTTTGATCGTGGAGTTGATGGATGTTTTACCAAAGGATACAAGTAGGGGCGGCACAGTGGCACAGTGGTTAGCACTGCTGCCTCACAGGGCTATGGACCCGGGTTCGATTCCTGCCTCGGGTCACTGTCTGTGTGGAGTCTGCACATTCTGCCCATGTCTGCGTGGGTTTCCTCCGGGTGCGCCGGTTTCCTCCCACACTTCAATGGGTTAGGTTGATTGACCATAGTAAATTGACCCTTAGCATCAGGGAGTTTAGGAGGGTAAATACGTGGAGTTACGGGGATAGGACCTGGGTGAGATTGTCATGGCTACAGGTTCGATGGGCCTAATGGCCTCCATCTGCACTGTTATTGTGCTGACTAAGACTTTGGTCAAAGCGGAAGGTTTGAAAGTTTGTGATTTTTTTATAAATGACCTGGATGAGGAAGTGGAGGGATGGATTGGTAAGTTCGCCGATGACACGAAGGTTGGAGGTGTTGTGGATAGTCTGGAGGGATGTCAGAAGTTGCAGCGGGACATAGATAGGATGCAAGACTGGGCGGAGAAGTGGCAGATGGAATTCAACCCAGATAAATGTGTAGTGGTACATTTTGGCAGGTCCAGTGGGATGATGGAATATAATATTAAGGGTAAGACTGTTAGCAGTGTGGAAGATCAGAAGGATCTTGAGGTCCGGGTCCATAGGACTCTTAAATCGGCCTCGCAGGTGGAGGATGCGGTCAAGAAGGCGTATGGTGTATTGGCCTTCATTAATCGAGGGATTGAGTTTAGGAGTCGGGAGGTAATGCTGCAACTTTATAAGACCCTTGTCAGACTCCACTTGGAGTACTGTGCGCAGTTCTGGTCACCTCACTACAGGAAGGATGTGGAAGCTATTGAGAGGGTGCAGAGGAGATTTACAAGGATGTTGCCTGGATTGGGAGGCATGCCTTATGAGGATAGGTTGAGAGAGCTCGTTCTTTCTCCTTAGAGAGACGAAGGATGAGAGGCGACCTGATAGAGGTTTATAAGATGTTGAGAGGAATAGATAGGGTGGATTCTCGGAGGCTATTTCCCAGGGCTGAAATGGTCGCTACGAGAGGACACAGGTTTAAGGTGCTGGGGAGCAGGTACAGAGGAGATGTTAGAGGTAAGTTTTTCACTCAGAGGGTGGTGAGTGAATGGAATCGGCTGCCGTCGGTGGTGGTGGAGGTAAATTCGATAGGGTTTTTTAAGAGACTTCTGGATGAGTACATGGGATTTAATAGGATTGAACATAGAACATTACAGCACAGTACAGGCCCTTCGGCCCTCGATGTTGCGCCGACCAGTGGAACCAATCTAATGACCCTCTAACCTAAACTATTCCAATGTTATCCATATGCCTATCCACTGACCATTTGAACGCCCTTAAAGTTGGCGAGTTCACAACTGCTGCAGGCAGGGCATTCCATGCCCTTACTACCCTCTGAGTAAAGAACCTACCTCTGACATCCGTCCTATAACTACCACCCCTCAATTTAAACCTATGTCCCCTCATGTTAGCCGTCACCATCCGAGCAAAAAGGCTGTCACTGTCCATCCTATCTAACCCTCTGATTATCTTGTATGCCTCACTTAGGTCACCTCGTGACCTTCTTCTCTTTAATGAAAATAACCTCAAGTCCCTCAGCCTTTCCTCACTTGAGGGTTATAGGTAAGCCTAGTAGGTAGGGATATGATCGGCGCAACTTGTGAGCTGAAAGGGCTGTGTGTGCTGTAGTTTTGCTATGCTCTATTATCTTAAAGGAGGACATAGGGACGGGGAGAAGTTTAGGGAGGGAATTCCAGAGCTTTAGACCTTGGCTGATGTAGATATAGCCACCAGTGAGAGAGGCAGGAAGACAGACGCAGTGGAAGGAACGCAGAGAGCCCGGGTGTGGGGCAGTGTGGTGGGACTGGGGTCTGGGGATGGTGGAGCTAGAGGAGGTTACGGAGATGAGGGAAGGCGGTGAGTCCACGATGAGATTCAAACACAAGGATAGGAATTTAAAATTTGAAGCATTCGAGTTCTGGTGCTTTGGGCGAGCAGGTCTTTAGGGTCAGGTACAAATAACAATCTCCAGCCTATCGCCGCAATTCGAATGGACAGGGGGCTCACTTTTAACATTTAAGAAAATCTTGGATAGGTACATGGATGTGAAGGGATATGGTCCAGGCACAGGTCAGTGGGACTAGACAGAAAAATGGTTGGGCACAGCCAAGAAGGGCCAAAGGGCCTGTTTCTGTGCTGTAGTTTATGGATGGCACAGTAGCACAGTGGGTTAGCACTGCTGCTTCACAGCTCCAGGGACCTGGGTTCGATTCCCAGCTCGTCACTGTGTGGAGTTTGCACATTCTCCTCGTGTCTGCGTGGGTTTCCTCCCACAGTCCAAAAGATGTGCGGGTTAGGTTGATAGGACACTAAGGGGCAACTTTAGCATGGCCAACGATCCTTAGGTTAGAGAGATTTGTGGGTGATAATATGGAGGTTAGGGCCTGGGTGGGATAGTGGTCGGTGCAGACTCGATGGGCAGAAGGGCCTCTTTCTGCACTGTAGGGTTCGATGGGAGAAAACTCAGCTACAATTCTTTCAAAAAGAAAAAAATCATTGCTTGTTTGGTCGGAAAAAGACTCTTCGATCAAAACATTATGGAATGATGTTTTCAAAAGTGCAAAGCGCCGATAAAATCTGTTTGATGTTCCTGACGGAATTCAGCAAGACTGAAAGATTTCCTGATTCCGATTTTCCCATCATTTCCCATTAATGAGATACCCAGAGAGTTCCCGTGAGTACGGTGTGACAGAATTTGCTTCAGTTCTGTGTTTGGAAGAATCTCGTCGACGCTTGGATAACTTGCCCAGACTGCTGCAGTGAACTCGCAAACAGAACGACCGCACACTATTCTTTACAGCTGCCGTATACACCCGTGTAAAAGTCGCCCTCTTATATAAGCTGACCCTGTGAGTTTTGGCATCGAAAAGACAGAAAAAATCTGATCGAGTTTTCCAGCATTCCAAAACCAGATTCTAACCCTGGAGATGTTAATCATTCGATTTCATTTTAAATCGATTAATATTAGTAGAAATGAATACTGGTTTGTAAATGTTCAGGAGTTTATGTTTTACTTTTTGGCTATTTAATTATTAAACTGGCCAGATTAGGAATGACAATCCGTGCCGTGCTGGGGGGCCTCAACCGTACCCTGACTGGGGTTGAGGGTACAGTTGCTAAATTTGCTGACAACACAGAGATAGTCATGATGTGGATACAGAGATAGAACAGAGAACACTACAGAGATACAACACAGAGATAGAACAGAGAACACTACAGCACAAACAGGCCCTTCGGCCCACAAGTTGCGCCGATCATATCCATACCTACCAGGCCATAGAACTATTTGTAACTCCCAATCCCATTAAATCCCATATACTCATCCAGAAGTCTTTTAAAAGACCCCAGCGAGTTCACCTCCTCCACCACCGACGGCAGCCAATTCCACTTATTCACCACCCTCTGAGTGAAAAACTTACCCCTCACATCTCCTCTGTACCTGCTCCCCAGCACCTTAAACCTGTGTCCTCTCGTAGCGACCATTTCAGCCCTGGGAAATAGCCTCCGAGAATCCACCCTATCTATTCCTCTCAACATTTTATAAACCTCTATCAGGTCGCCTCTCAACCTTCGTCTCTCTAGGGAGAAGAGACCGAGCTCCCTCAACCTATCTTCATAAGGCATGCCTCCCAATCCAGGCAACATCCTTATAAATCTCCTCTGCACCCTCTCAATAGCTTCCACAGATGGGTAAAAGTAAATTGTGAAGCGGACGTAAGAAAGCTACAAAGGGATAAAATCAAATTGCTTCAGATGCTGGAATCAGAAACAAAATTGTGGAAAACCTCAGCGGGTCTGCCAGCATCTATGGAGAAAGAGAACAGAGCTAATGTTTTGAGTGTAGACGACCCTTCTCTTTTTTGAAAGGAGAAATTGTTGAGTGAGAGAATGAGTTCAACCAGATGGAGGAGAGTAAGTGCTGGATGCGGATTTCTCTGTTCAGGGAAGAGAGTGCTGAGGCTATCCTGGTGGGGAATGAAGATGTAGTAGGATTGGGATATACACGGTAAAGAAGGAACGGTTTGGGCGAGGGAACTTGGAGTTGTTGATATGACGTAGGGCATCAGTAGGTCGAAAAGGGACGGGATTAGAGGAGAGAGAGGATGGAGTCAAGATTGGAAGAAGCGAGTTCAGCAGGGCAGGAACAGGCTGACATGATGGGCCGACCGGGACAGTCCAATTTGTGGATTTTGGGAAGGAGCTAGAAATGGGCTGTCTGGGGTTGGGAGACTATGATGTTGGAGGCTGTGGAGGGAAGATCTCTGAGGGAGATGGGATCAGTGAAAGACCACTGTGCCATCCTAAAATATCAATATCCACACTTTCCTTTCATTCTTAAATATCATGAATTGTATCAGGAATAACTCAGGCACGGTAGGACAGTGGATTAGCACTGCTGCTTCACAGCTCCAGGGTCCTGGGTTCGATTCCCGGCTCGGGGTCACCGTCTGTGTGGAGTTTGCACATCCTCCTTGTGTCTGCGTGGGTTTCCTCCGGGTGCTCTGATTTCCTCCAAAGATGTGCGGGTTAGGTTGATTGGCCATGCTAAGAAATTGTCCCTTGGTGTCCTGGGATGCGTAGGTTAGAGGGATTAGTGGGTGGGATATGGGGGTAGGGCGTGGGTGGGATTGTGGTCGGTGCAGACTCGATGGGCCAAAGGGCCTGTTTCTGCACTGTAGGGTTCTATGAATAATGGATATCAGGAATCATTAGGAAGATTAATTAATTATTAACCTTCTTAAGTCACCCTTTGAACCTCGTGCTCTGAAGTTATTCCAGTGTAATCAGGTACACCTCTTGCGCGGAACTCTGAAACATGTAACTGTCCTTTCCGGTCAGGATGAGTCGGATAAATGATTGTCTCTTCCTCTCCTTTCATTGCCTCAGTTCTGAAAGTAAAGGTTCTCTCGGCTCATGACAAAGGTTCGCACGCAGAGGTCAACGTGGAGGTCAAGAAAGTGCTCAAACTGACCAAGTTAAAGATTCACCGGGGCAAGCGGGTATTGTACCCGGAGTCCTGGACTAACCGGGGCTGTACCTGCCCCGTCCTAAACCCTGGTAAGAAGCATATCAACCACAGACCACACAGCACAAACATATCATCCTCCTGCTGAATATTCATTGCCCAGCCTAACCCCCAGTGTCGATCAGAGCTGCAGTGTCATCAGCCACCCCCTTTGGAGTCAAAAGTGATAAAGGAATGTTTCCTCACTGCCCCAACAACCATTCCTGTCGCAATGGTGAGAGGCTAGGAACGGTGACAGAGCAAAGGCGTCCCCATAAACATCCACTAAAATCTAATGCATCTAAACCAAAATCTAAAAGCTTAATGAAATGTTGGCCTTTATCTCAAGGAGGTAGGTTTAGCAAGAGCAGAAGGGAGAGATGGTCCAGTTGCACCTCAGTCAGGCCCCATCTGGAGTAACTGTGTCCAGCTCTGGGCCCACACCTTAGGAAGGTTACATTGTAAAGGGTGCAGTGTAGATTTCCCAGTACGATACTAGATTCAAAGGATTGTACTCTCAAGCAGAGTGGCAGCGGACCCCTCTTTCCCCTCACTGATCTCAGGCAGACAGGCAGAGGACCCTTCCACCCCCACCCACCGATCTCAAGCAGAGAGCCATCGGCCTCACTGACGGAGTGCCCAAATTGGATTTATATGGAGTATGTCTGTTGCGAGCCGATTCCGGGTTGGTGAACGCGGTGATAAGATGGGAAAGTGCTAATAAATGGGCGTGCAGTCCATTAAGTCAATTTAAATGCATCAAATAAATTCAACTGGCCGTTTCAACTGGTCTCGATTGTGGCCATTTTCAGGCCTTGGTAAGCGGGGACGTGGCGTGGAGGTGGGTGCGGATCACGCAACTCACTTCACGCCCAATTTTACCAAATTTTCACGCCCTTTTTTTAAACCACGAAGCTAATCCCAATTGCCCGCATTTGGCCCATGTCCCCCTATACCCATCGTACCCATATAACTATCTTAATGCTTTTTAAAAGACAAAACTTTACTACTACTTCTGGCAGCTTGTTCCAGACACTCACCACCCTCTATGTGAAAAAATTGCCCCTCTGGACCCTTTTGTATCTCTCCCCTCTCACCTTAAACCTATGGTTTTGGGGATTGAGCTATGAGGAGAGGCTGAATAAACTAGGCTTGTACTCGTTAGAGTTTAGAAGAATGAGGGGAGATCTCATTGAGACGTATAAGATGATGAATGGGATGGATAGGATAGAGGTGGAGAGACTGTTCCCGCTCAAAAAAGACAGTAGGACTAGGGGGCACAGCCTCAAGATAAAGGGGGGGCGGTTTAGAACAGAGTTGAGGAGGAACTTCTTCACTCAAAGGGTGGTGAATCTCTGGAATTCTCTGCCCGTTGAAGTGGTGGAGGCTGCCTCGCTAAATATTTTTAAGAAACGGGTTGATGGGTTTTTGATAAGAGAAGGGATTAAGGGTTATGGGGAGAGGGCGGGAAGGTGGAGCTGAGTCACGACAGATCAGCCATGATCTTATTGAATGGCGGGGCAGGCTCGAAGGGCCAGATGGCCTACTCCTGCTCCTATTTCTTATGTTCTTATGTTCTTATGTTTTAGACTTCTCTACCTTTGGGAAAAGATATTGACTATCTAGCTGATCTGTGCCCCTCATTATTTTATAGACTTCTATAAGATCACCCCTCAGCCTCCTACGCTCCAGAGAAAAAAGTCCCAGTCTATCCAGCCTGTCCTTACAACTCAGTCTATCAAGTCCCGGTAGCATCCTAGTAAATCCTTTCTGCACTCTTTCTAGTTTAATAATATCCTTTCTATAATAGAGTGACCAGAATTGGACACAGTATTCCAAGTGTGGCCTTACCAATGTCTTGTACAACTTCAACTCCTGAGTCCCAACTCCTGTATTCAGTGTTCTGACCAATGAAACCAAGCATGCAGAATGCCTTCTTCACCACTCTGTCCACCTGTGACTCCACTTTCAAGGAGTTATGAACATGTACCCCTAAATCTCTTTGTTCTATAACTCTCCCCAAAGCCCTACCATTAATAAGAACATAAGAACATAAGAAATAGGAGCAGGAGTAGGCCATCTAGGCCTTCGAGCCTGCCCCGCCATTCAATAAGATCATGGCTGATCTGTCATGGCTCAGTTCCACATTCCCGCCCTCTCCCCATAACCCTTAATCCCCTCTCTTATCAAAAACCCATCAACCCGCGTCTTAAAAATATTGAGCGAGGTAGCCTCCACCACTTCAACGGGCAGAGAATTCCAGAGATTCACCACCCTTTGAGTGAAGAAGTTCCTCCTCAACTCTGTTCTAAACCACCCCCCCTTTATCTTGAGGCTGTGCCCCCTAGTCCTACTGTCCTTTCTGAGTGGGAAGAGTCTCTCCACCTCTATCCTATCCATCCCAGAATGGGATGGATACGTATAAGACGTATCATCTTATACGTCTCAATGAGGTCTCCCCTCATTGGGTTAGCCCCTTCGTCAGGTTACTAACCTAACCCCGAAAGCTTGTAAGTATATTATCAAATAAATAGGTTGGACTAAAACCTGGTGTTGTCAGACTTTTTACTGTGTTTACGCCAGTCCAACGCCGGCATACCCACATCACAGCTAGACAATCCCATTCTGCCCAGCCCCATGACCCCATACAATCCTTGTATTTTCCTACATTATCCTCCCATCTGCCAGGTTTTTTTTTGCCAGTTCATTTAACCTGCTTATATCCCTTTGCAAACTCTTTGTATCCTCCTCACAACTTTGTATATTCAGCAAATCTGCTGACATTACTCTTGATCCCTTCATCCGAGTCTTCAGTAGCTGAGGTCACAGCACTGTGGCACTCCACTAGTTCACCAACTTGTAAATGATCCATTTCTCCCAACTCTCTGTTAGTCAATCCTCTATCACAGGTGATTCGGTCCGCCTTGTTGGCCAACAAGTGGCATACACGCGGTGGGTTGTACAAGGGCTGCTCTTGGATGTTGTTTCGAGAATTGTCTAGTGCTTCACGTCGTTAGTGTACGCTTAAACTGGACCAACTGACGGGCAACATGACAGCTCAGTGACTATCACTGTTTGCTGTGCAGATACATGGATTTGGGCCAGTATCTGCGGGAGTTTGCACATTCTCCCCGTGCTTGCGTGGGTTTCCTCTGGGTGCTCCGGTTTCCTCCCACAGTCCAAAGATGTGCGGGTTAGGTTGATTAGCCGTGCTAAGAAATTGCCCCTTAATGTCTGAGGATATGTAGGTTAGAGGGATTAGTGGGTATAATATATGGGGGTAGGGCCTGGGTGGGATTGTGTTCGGTGCAGACTCGAAGGGCCGAAGGGCCTCTTTCTGCACTGTAGGGTTCTATGATCCCAAAAATGTGCTCTTAGGCTGATTGGTGTAACAAATTGTCCCTAAATTAGTCTTCCCTCAATCTTCCCATAGGCTTAGGTAAGGGTCATGGGTAGAGGAGGGCACTCATAATGTTAAAATGGTGGGCTCGTTGGGCCTAAGGGTCTGTTTCCCGTGCTGTGTTGTTCTTTGTTCTATCCTCGCTAATATATCACCCCGCCCCCCCCACTTCCCCAAAGATGTGCTTGAATCATTCTCCCAGTGATGTGTGTTGCACTGATCCACCTCGTTCACTCTTCAACAGGTACAACGTACCTCGTGGCGGGGCAGGAGGACGTTCACAGTGGGCGGCTGATCATCAACATGAAGAGCCTGGTCCAGGCGTGGAGACCGGAGCTAGGCCGGAGGATGTCTCACATCCTGAGAGCCAAGTGCGAGCCACGTCCAGGGTGGTCGCCCAATGTTTCCTGACGGTATTGAGCAGGTCTCTGTCTTAAGGGAGTCTCTAAGGGAGTGAGCTACGCTCAAAACACAGAACGGTTGCGCATCTCCCTCGCCCGGTTGAATTATTTTCTTTCTAAAAAGGAAAACACTTGCTTCTTTGATGTGTAATAACGCACTTTATGAGCTGACCGGTTCAGAATGGGGGGGAGATTATGACATACACAGCTTGAAAAGTTAATGAGTTACGGGTGACAGGAGATCTGTTACACCTCTTCCCCCACCCCCCCACTCCGCAACACTGTCAAAGACACTGAACCCAAAAGCTTGGAGAAAGCTTTCTGCATTTACTAGCCCACGAAAGAAAGTCCGTCGGATGGTTTGGACCTGATGATATCAATCCCGAGAACGAGTGAAGCTGAACACTCCAGATAGTTTGACAGAACCAGTGTGCTCAGAACGCATCCTTGGACAGATTTTGAGTCTCCACGTACTCAGCGTCGAACATTCACGGTTTTCTGCAAACAACTGATAGTCTTATGTAGTCTTACACCTTATGCACTGGACCTTAAAAGGGAAATTTGCAGTGTTACACGACGATATGATGTGTAGGTTTGGAATGGTGATGTATAGAAATGCACTTAGCAGTCCTGTGGATTTGCAAAAATTGACGTTTTGCCATTTATTTTTTACTTCTAAATTTACACAATAAAATTGACCAAACTATACACTCACCGAATCCTCTCTGCTCCATTCAACTGTAAATTATTGGCCCTAAAATATCATTCTTATCCTGGGGACATCCTGCCTGTAGCTTCAGGTGGGACAGGATTTGGAATTGAGGAGTATTCAGCCCTGGAAGGAGGAGGCTGGGTTTTATATTGCTGGCAGCATCTCCTCTCATCTCATACGGACAGTGACCCGAAGCTGGAATTGAACCCGGGTCCCTGAGGCAGCAGTGCTAACCACTGTGCACCCTCCCAAAACTGCTGTTTAGGATCTCAATGCTTCATCACAATTGCTGAGGGAGTAGAGCAGAAGAAATGAGTGACTAAATTCAACTTTAAGTCACTGCTTGAAGACGTGTGAGTGTGTCCTTTTAGACTGAATACGCAGTGAGTAACACTAAGCTGAACGCAGCACTCTGTACGTGTGTGGGATTGCTTATCAGTCGCTGCTGTTTGGCATGCATCATACAGTCCTGTGTTGTGGCTTCACCAGGTTGACCCCTCATTTTTAGCTGTGCCTGGTGCTGCTCCTGGCACGCCCTCCTGCACTCTCCATTGAACCAGGGTTGATGGTTGTGGGCAAGGTTTTAGAAAAAATTATTCGGGATAGGATTTATAGTTATTTGGAGAGTAATGAATTGATTGGAGATAGTCAGCATGGTTTTGTGGAGGGTAGGTCGTGCTTTACTAACCTTATTGAGTTTTTTGAGAAAGTGACCAAAGAGGTGGATGGGGGTAAGGCAGTGGACGTGGTGTATATGGATTTTAGTAAGGCGTTTGATAAGGTTCACCATGGTAGGCTTCTGCAGAAAATGCAGATGTATGGGATTGGGGGTGATCTAGGGAATTGGATCAGGAATTGGCTAGCGGATAGGAGGCAGAGGGTGGTGGTTGATGGTAAATATTCATCATGGAGTTCGGTTACAAGTGGTGTGCCTCAGGGATCTGTTTTGGGGCCACTGCTGTTTGTAATTTTTATTAATGATCTGGATGAGGGTATAGTTGGGTGGATTAGTAAATTTGCTGATGACACCAAAGTCACAAAGTCGGAGGTGTGCTAGATAGTGATGAAGGGTGTCATAGTTTGCAGGAAGACTTAGACAGGTTGCAGAGCTGGGCTGAGAGCTGGCGGATGGAGTTTAATGCGGAGAAGTGTGAGGCAATTCACTTTGGTAGGAATAACAGATGTGTCGAGTATAGGGCTAACGGGAGGACTTTGAATAGTGTGGATGAGCAGAGGGATCTAGGTGTATGTGTACATAGATCCCTGAAAGTTGGGAGTCAAGTAGATAAGATTGTTAAGAAGGCATACGGTGTCTTGGCGTTTATTGGTAGGGGGATTGAATTTAGGAGTCGCAGCGTCATGTTGCAACTGTACACAACTCTGGTGCGGCCGCACTTGGAGTACTGTGTGCAGTTCTGGTCCCCACATTACAGGAAGGATGTGGAGGCTTTGGAGAAGGTGCAGAGGAGGTTTACCAGGATGTTGCCTGGTATGGAGGGGAGGTCCTATGAGGAGAGGCTGAGGGATTTGGGGTTGTTTTCGCTGGACAGAAGGAGGCTAAGAGGGGATCTTATTGAAACGTATAAGATGATTAGAGGTTTAGATAGCGTGGATAGTAATAGCTTTTTTCCTCTGATGGAGAAATCTAGCACGAGGGGGCATGGCTTTAAATTAAGGGGTGGTAGTTATAGGACGGATGTCAGGGGTAGGTCAGGATGTCAGGAGTAGGGGTAGGGATGTCAGGACCGGATGGAATGCATCCGAGGGTTCTGAAAGAAATGGCGGAGGTGATAGTGGATGCCTTGGTGGTTATTTTCCAGACGTCGCTGGATTCCGGGGAAGTGCCGGAAGATTGGAAAACGGCTAATGTTACGCCGTTGTTTAAGAAGGATGCCAGGCAAAAGGCGGGGAATTATAGGCCGGTTAGTTTAACGTCTGTGGTAGGTAAAATGTTAGAATCCATCATTAAGGAGGAAATAACGAGGCATCTTGAGGGGAATTGCTTGATAGGGCGGACGCAACACGGTTTCATTAAAGGGAAGTCGTGTCTGACAAATTTACTGGAGTTCTATGAGGATGTGTCTAGGGCAGTGGATAGAGGAGAGCCGGTGGATGTGGTCTTTCTGGATTTTCAGAAGGCGTTTGACAAGGTACCTCACAAGAGGTTATTGCAGAAGGTCAGGGGACATGGAGTTGGGGGTAGGGTGTTAGCGTGGATAGAGGATTGGTTGTCAAATAGGAGGCAGAAAGTGGGGGTCAATGGATGTTATTCGGATTGGCGGTTGGTGACTAGTGGGGTGCCCCAGGGGTCGGTGCTGGGGCCTCAGCTATTTACCATTTATATAGATGATCTGGAGGAGGGAACCGAGTGCAGGGTGTCGAAATTTGCTGATGACACCAAGATTGGGGGAAAGGCAAATTGTGAGGAGGGTGTGGAGAGTCTGCAGAAGGATCTAGATAGGCTGGGCGAATGGGCCAGGAAATGGCAAATGGAATTTAATGTTGGCAAATGTGAGGTGGTCCACTTTGGTAGGAGGAATAGTAGGAAGGACTATTACTTACGTGGCGAAAAACTGCAGCAGGCGACGGTGCAGAGGGACCTCGGGGTCCTTGTGCATGAGTCGCAAAAACCCAGCTTGCAGGTGCAGCAGGTGGTCAGGAAGGCGAATGGGATGCTGGCCTTCATAGCGAGGGGGATTGAATATAAAAGTAGGGAGGTCTTGCTGCAGCTGTATAGGGCATTGGTGAGGCCGCAGCTGGAGTACTGTGTGCAGTTTTGGGCGCCGCACCTGCGCAAGGATATTTTGGCCCTGGAGGGAGTGCAGAGGAGGTTTACTAGGCTGATACCGGAGTTGAGGGGATTGAGCTATGAGGAGAGGCTGAATAAACTAGGCTTGTACTCGTTAGAGTTTAGAAGAATGAGGGGAGATCTCATTGAGACGTATAAGATGATGAATGGGATGGATAGGATAGAGGTGGAGAGACTCTTCCCGCTCAAAAAAGACAGTAGGACTAGGGGGCACAGCCTCAAGGTAAAGGGGAGGCGGTTTAGAACAGAGTTGAGGAGGAACTTCTTCACTCAAAGGGTGGTGAATCTCTGGAATTCTCTGCCCGTTGAAGTGGTGGAGGCTGCCTCGCTAAATATTTTTAAGAAACGGGTTGATGGGTTTTTGATAAGAGAAGGGATTAAGGGTTATGGGGAGAGGGTGGGAAGGTGGAGCTGATCCATGACAGATCAGCCATGATCTTATTGAATGGCGGGGCAGGCTCGAAGGGCCAGATGGCCTACTCCTGCTCCTATTTCTTATGTTCTTATGTTCTTTACCCAGAGGGAAGTGAGGGATTGGAATGCCCTGCCTGCTGCAGTTGTAAATGCGCCTAGTTTGGGGGCATTTAAGAGATCCGTGGATAGGTTTATGGACAAAAAGGGATTGGTTTAGGTTAGTCGGTCATTGTTTTTGTAACTGGTCGGCGCAACATCGTGGGCCGAAGGGCCTGTTCTGCGCTGTTATGTTCTATGTTCTATGTAATGGCAGAGTGGGGGATATGCTGGGCCGTGAGGTTACAGATTGTGGTTGACTAAAATTCTACTGCTGCTGATGGCCCACATGGATGCCCAGTTTTTTAGTTATTCGATCTGCTCAAAATCTATCCCATTTAGCCTCACAACATGACCTGGGTGTCTATATATATATATATATATATATATATATATATGTGATGGGACTTTGTCTCTAAAGAATTGTGTGGTGACCAAAACTGTCATGGGCAGGTGCACCTGTGAGATAGATTGAACACAGAACATTACAGCGCAGTACAGGCCCTTCGGCCCTCGCTGTTGTGCCGACCAGTGGAACCAATCTAATGACCCCCTAACCTAAACTATTCCAATGTTATCCATATGCCTATCCACTGACCATTTGAATGCCCTTAAAGTTGGCGAGTCCACAACTGCTGCAGGCAGGGCATTCCATGCCCTCACTACCCTCTGAGTAAAGAACCTACCTCTGACATCCATCCTATAATTACCACCCCTTAATTTAAAGCTATATCCCCTCGTGTTAGCCATCATCGTCCGAGGAAAAAGGTTCTCACTGTCCACCCTATCTAACCCTCTGATCATCTTGTATGCCTCAATTAGGTCACCTCTTCACCTTCTTCTCTCCAATGAAAATAACCTCAAGTCCCTCAGCCTTTCCTCATAAGACCTTCCCACCATACCAGGCAACATCCTGGTAAACCTCCTCTGCACCCTATCCAATGCCTCCACATCTTTCTTATAATGCGACGACCAGAACTGTACGCAATACTCCAAGTGCGGCCGCACCAGAGTTTTGTACAGTTGTAACATGACCTCACAGCTCCGAAATTCAATCCCTCTACCAATGAAAGCTAACACACCGTACGCCTTCTTAACAACCTTATCAACCTGGGTGCCAACTTTCAGGGAGCTATGCACACGTACCACGAGATCTCTCTGCTCATCGACACAACCAAGAGTCCTTCCATTAGCCCTATATTCTGTACAATTGCTGATACATACCTGCTGAAGTCAGGTAGGTTTTCCCCTCCTGTTGGTTCCTCATAGTAGTTATCATCCTTTAGGACTCAGTGTTAGCGAGCCACTCTAGCTGATTGGCATTGAAGACCCCACCCAGAGTATCTTCAGTGAATGTTGTCAGCCTCAGTGCTTCTTCCAACTGGTGTTCAACATGGAAGAGTATTGATTCATCAGCTGAGGGGGTAGGTACGTGGTAATCAGCAGGTTTCCTTGCCCATGTTTGACCTAGTACCATGAGAATTTATAGGGTTCTCAGTCAATGTTGAGGACTCCCAGGGCAACTCTGTACTGACTATACCACTGTGCCGCCACCTCTTGTAGATCTGTCCTGCCGGTGGGACAGGACGTAGCCTGAGATGGTGATGGTGATACATGGGACATTATCCGTAAGGTATGAGTTTGACTGTGAGACACCTCTCCCAATTTTGGCACAAGTCCCCAGATGTCAGTGAGGAGGATTTTGCAGGATCGAGCTGGGTTGCCATTGTTATTTCTGGTGCCCAGTTGCCACATAGTCCACCTGCTTTCATTCCTTTCTGTAGACTTTATGAATTTTTTTTGTATGATTCAGTGTCCCATTTCAGAGGGGATAATCCACAGGTGCTTCGGTCTGCCTTGTTGTCCAACAAGGGGCATACACACGGTGGGTCGTACGAGGGCTGCTCTTGGATGTTGCTTCGAGAGTTGCCTAATGCTTCACGTCGTTAGTGTATGCTTAAACTGGACCAACTGACGGGCAACACGACAGCTCAGTGACTATCACTGTTTTCTGTGCAGACACATGGATTTGGGCCACTGTCAGTGGGAGTTTGCGCATTCTCCCTGTTCCATCACCAGAAAATAAGAACATAAGAAATAGGAGCAGGAGTAGGCCATCTGGCCCTTCGAGCCTGCCCCGCCATTCAATAAGATCATGGCTGATCTGTCGTGACTCAGCTCCACCTTCCCGCCCTCTCCCCATAACCCTTAATCCCTTCTCTTATCAAAAACCCATCAACCCGTTTCTTAAAAATATTTAGCGAGGCAGCCTCCACCACTTCAACGGGCAGAGAATTCCAGAGATTCACCACCCTTTGAGTGAAGAAGTTCCTCCTCAACTCTGTTCTAAACCGCCCCCCCTTTATCTTGAGGCTGTGCCCCTAGTCCTACTGTCTTTTTTGAGCGGGAAGAGTCTCTCCACCTCTATCCTATCCATCCCATTCATCATCTTATACGTCTCAATGAGATCTCCCCTCATTCTTCTAAACTCTAACGAGTACAAGCCTAGTTTATTCAGCCTCTCCTCATAGCTCAATCCCCTCAACTCCGGTATCAGCCTAGTAAACCTCCTCTGCACTCCCTCCAAGGCCAAAATATCCTTTCACAGGTGCGGCGCCCAAAACTGCACACAGTACTCCAGCTGTGGCCTCACCAATGCCCTATACAGCTGTAGCAAGACCTCCCTACTTTTATATTCAATCCCCCTTGCTATGAAGGCCAGCATCCCATTCGCCTTCCTGACCACCTGCTGCACCTGCAAGCTGGGTTTTTGCGACTCATGCACAAGGACCCCGAGGTCCCTCTGCACCGTCGCCGGCATCTTGAGGAGAATTGTTTGATAGAGCAGACGCAGCACGGTTTTGTTAAGGGGAAATCGTGTCTGACGAATTTATTGGAGTTCTATGAGGATGTATCTAGGGCGGTGGATAGAGGAGAGCCGGTGGATGTGGTGTTTCTTGATTTTCAGAAGACTTTTGACAAGGTGCCTCACAAGAGGTTATTACAGAAGGTCAGGGGGCATGGAGTTGGGGGTAGGGTGTTAGCATGGATAGAGGATTGGCTGTCAAATAGGAGGCAGAGAGTGGGGGTCAATGGGTGCTATTCAGATTGGCGGTTGGTGACTAGTGGAGTGCCCCAGGGGTCGGTGCTGGGGCCTCAGCTATTTACCATTTATATAGATGATCTGGAGGAGGGAACCGAGTATATGGTGTCGAAATTTGCTGATGACACCAAGATTGGTGGAACGACAAATTGTGCGGAGGGTGTGGAGAGTCTGCAGAAGGATCTAGATAGGCTGGGCAAATGGGCCAGGAACTGGCAAATGGAATGTAATGTTGGCAAATGTGAGGTTGTCCACTTGGTAGGAATAATGGTAGGAAGGACTATTACTTACATGGCGAAAAACTGCAGCAGGCGACGGTGCAGAGGGACCTTGGGGGCCTTGTGCATGAGTCGCAAAAACCCAGCTTACAGGTGCAGCAGGTGGTCATGAAGGCGAATGGGATGCTGGCCATCATAGCGAGGGGGATTGATAATAAAAGTAGGGAGGTCTTGCTGCAGCTGTATAGGGCATTGGCGAGGCAGCTGGAGTACTGTGTGCAGTTTTGGTCACCGCACTTGTGAAAGGATATTTTGGCCTTGGAGGGAGTGCAGAGGAGGTTTACTAGGCTGATATCGGAGTTGAGGGTGTTGAACTATGAGGAGAGGCTGAATAAACTAGGCTTGTACTCGTTAGAGTTTAGAAGAATGAGGGGAGATCTCATTGAGACATATAAGATGATGAATGGGATAGATAGGATAGAGGTGGAGAGGCTCTTCCCCCTCAGAAAGGACAGTAGGACTAGGGGGCACAGCCTCAAGATAAAGGGGGGTGCGGTTTAGAACGGAGTTGAGGAGGAACTTCTTCACTCAAAGGGTGGTGAATCTCTGGAATTCTCTACCCGTTAAAGTGGTGGAGGCTGCCTCGCTAAATATTTTTAAGACACGGGTTGATAGGTTTTTGATAGGCAAGGGGATTAAGGGTTATGGGGAGAGGGCGGGAATGTGGAACTGAGACACGACAGATCAGCCATGATCTCATTGAATGGCGGGGCAGGCTCGAGGGGCTAGATGGCCTACTCCTGCTCCTATTTCTTATGTTCTTATGTGCTTGCGTGGGTTTTCTCCGGGTGCTCTGGTTTCCTCCCACACCCCAAAAATGTGCTCTTAGGCGGACTGGTGTAACAAATTGTCCCTAAATTAGTCTCCCCTCAATCTGGTTATGATTTCTTTATTGTGGAGTCCAATAGGTGTAGACAAAGGTCATAGGTAGAGGAGGGGACTCACAATGTTAAAATGGCGGTGTGGGCTTGTTGGGCCGAAGGGCCTGTTTTCCGGGCTGTGTTGTTCTTTGTTAAGGGTCAACCACATTGCTGTGGATCCGGAGTCACATATCAGCAAGACCAGGTAAGGACGGCAGATGTCCTTCCCTAAAGGACATTAGTGAACCAGATGGGTATTTTACAACAATGGTTTCACTGTTACGAAGACTAGAATTTAATTCTAGATTCCTTTAACTGAATTTAAATTTCACCATGTACATGGATTTGAATCCATGTGGAAAATCCATGCGGTGATAATTATAGGACGGATGTCAGAGGTAGGTTCTTTACTCAGAGAGTAGTAAGGGCATGGAATGCTCTGCCTGCAGCAGTTGTGGACTCGCCAACTTTAAGGGCGTTCAAATGGTCAGTGGATAGGCATATGGATAACATTGGAATACTTTAGGTTGGAGGGTCATTAGATTGGTTCCACTGGTCGGCACAATATCAAGGGCCAAAGGGCCTAATATTGCGCTGTAATGTTCTACGTCATAAGAACATAAGAAATAGGAGCAGGAGTAGGCCATCTAGCCCTTCAAGCCTGCCCTGCCATTCAATAAGATCATGGCTGATCTGTCGTGGCTCAGTTCCACATTCCCACCCTCTCCCCATAACCCTTAATCCCCTCTCTTATCAAAAACCCATCAACCTGCGTCTTAAAAATATTTAGCGAGGTAGCCTCCACCACTTCAACGGGCAGAGAATTCCAGAGATTCACCACCCTTTGAGTGAATAAGTTCCTCCTCAACTCTGTTCTAAACCGCCCCCCCTTTATCTTGAGGCTATGCCCCCTAGTCCTACTATCCTTTCTGAGCGGGAAGAGTCTCTCCACCTCTATCCTATCCATCCCATTCATCATCTTATACGTCTCAATGAGATCTCCCCTCATTCTTCCAAATTCTAACGAGTACAAGCCTACAGCTGTACTCTTGTACAAGCCTACAGCTTGTACAAGAGTACAGCAGTACAAGAGTACAGCTGCAGCTGTATAGGGCATTGGTGAGGCCGCAGCTGGAGTACTGTGTGCAGTTTTGGGCGCCGCACCTACGCAAGGATATTTTGGCCCTGGAGGGAGTGCAGAGGAGGTTTACTAGGCTGATACCGGAGTTGAGGGGATTGAGCTATGAGGAGAGGCTGAATAAACTAGGCTTGTACTCGTTAGAGTTTAGAAGAATGAGGGGAGATCTCATTGAGACGTATAAGATGATGAATGGGATGGATAGGATAGAGGTGGAGAGACTCTTCCCACTCAAAAAAGACAGTAGGACTAGGGGGCACAGCCTCAAGATAAAGGGGGGGCGGTTTAGAACAGAGTTGAGGAGGAACTTCTTCACTAAAGGGTGGTGAATCTCTGGAATTCTCTGCCCGTTGAAGTGGTGGAGGCTGCCTCGCTAAATATTTCTAAGAAGCGGGTTGATGGGTTTTTGATAAGAGAAGGGATTAAGGGTTATGGGGAGAGGGCGGGAAGGTGGAACTGAGCCACGACAGATCAGCCATGATCTTATTGAATGGCGGGGCAGGCTCGAAGGGCTAGATGGCCTACTCCTGCTCCTATTTCTTATGTTCTTATGTTCTAATCTATTCAGCCTCTCCTCATAGCTCAACCCCCTCAACTCCGGCATCAGCCTAGTAAACCTCCTCTGCACTCCCTCCAAGGCCAAAATATCCTTGCGTAAGTGCGGCGCCCAAAACTGCACACAGTACTCCAGCTGCGGCCTCACCAATGCCCTATACAGCCGCAGCAAGACCTCCCTACTTTTATATTCAATCCCCCTCGCTATGAAGGCCAGCATCCCATTCGCCTTCCTGACCACCTGCTGCACCTGCAAGCTGGGTTTTTGTGACTCATGCACAAGGACCCCGAGGTCCCTCTGCACTGTCGCCTGCTGCAGTTTTTCGCCATGTAAGTAATAAATGTCCCCAGAGCATTAGCCTGGACATTTAGATTACTAGTCTGGCAATTATTACCCTGAGTCCACTTCATTCTTTATCAGGAACATATATATTACTGACTCCCGCAAATGTGTGAGGAGGAAACACATTGACTGGTGGCTACACTATTTATTCAGAAAGAGAGTGGGTATCTTAGAGAGTTATCTGAACATTCAGCCTAGTGGGTAAAGGAGAAAGGGAAATAACAACTTTCCTGGGCAACAGAAAAGTGTCCTTGATTTTAATTTCTCAAATTGGAAACTATGGAGATAAGAAAAACCCTTGAATGTACAGCTGCCTCAATTACTAAAAGTAGACAAATATTTGTTGTTACAAAGTGGAATTCACCGTGAAACATTCTTTTATATCTGGCAGCAAGATATGATTTTCTAGTTTGTACTCAACTTCCTATCAAACGCGATACGGAGAAAAAAAACATTTTCAATGAATGGCAAATCTGATACAAACACTAGGAATCTTTTATTAATTGTCAGCAAGTTAAAAACCTTCTTGTTGATAGGGATAGTGGTAACGTTGCAAAAACCTGCGGTGATTACACACTCAGAGGTGCTGAATGAACAGCAGAGAACCAAATGTCCACTTAGGAACTTTGCCAATTCATTCTCCGCAGTTGTGAGACTCCGCTCCCCCGCCAAACCCCTCCCCCCCACCCCGACTCTTAACCTTTGCAATTCTGGTGAAATATCTGTCAATTAGTATAGTGATAATTTATAGAATTGCTCAATCTTGAGGCCATTCATCCTGCTTCTCATATCTGTAAGAAGTCTCACAACACCAGCTTTAAGTCCAACAGGTTTATTTGGTAGCAAAACCCACTAGTTTTCGGAGCGCTGCTCCTTCCTCAGGTGAATGGACTCCCACTCACCTGGCAAAGGGTCAGAGGCCTGAAAGCTAGTGGCTTTTGCTACCAAGTAAATCTGTTGGGCTTTAACCTGGTACTGTGAGACTTCTTACTGTGTTTATCCCAGTCCAACGCTGACATCTCCACATCCTGCCTCTCATATCTATAGTAAAGTCTCACAGCACCAGGTCCAACCGGTTTATTTGATAGTAATCTCACAAGCTTTCTGAAACGGTGTTCCTTCGTCAGTTGTGTGGAAGGTTCTGATCAGAGAAGGGTATATAAAGTCACACACAGTTTACAGAATACTGTGTTTACCCCAGTCCAACGCTGGCAGACCTCACAGCTCCGAAATTCAATTCCTCTACTAATAAAAGCTAACACACCGTACACCTTCTTAACAACCTTATCAACCTGGGTGCCAACTTTCAGGGATCAATGCACATGTACTCCGAGATCTCTCTGCTCGTCGACACTACCAAGAGCCCTTCCATTAGCCCAATATACTGTACTCCTGTTACTCTTACCAAAGTGAATCACCTCACACTTTTCCACATTAAACTCCATTTGCCACCTCTCAGCCCAACTCTTATCTATGTCCCGTGTCTCATTCTTCCTGTGTCTGTGTGGGTTTCCTCCGGATGCTCCAGTTTCCTCCTACAGTCCAAAGATATGGATTGGCCAGGCTAAACTGCACCTTAGTGTCCCAAGATGTCTAAGTTAGGTGGGTTAGCCATGGTCAATGTGGGGAAAAGGCATGAGGATTAGTGAATACTTGATGGGCCAAATGGCCTCCTACTGTAGTGATTCTGTGGTATTCTCTGCCAATCCTCAGTGACACCATCTGAAAGTAGAGCATCCAGTTCTAACTCACCACTGCCCCCCCACCACCCTGCCTCTCCCATCATTGATTTGCCCAACCCAATATTGGATAAGTTTACATTTCCCCCAAATTAAATATTTAATAAAATATCACACAATAAAATTATTACCAAAATTAAAGCTTCTGGAATTAAAGAAAGAGAATTGGATGAGAACAGAAAGGAGCGAGTGATGGGGAATATTGTTTCTCAGGCTGAGGGATAGTCACAGCAATTTCCCCCAGGGTCAATATTAGGAGCTTTGCCCTTGATATTTATCAATGTGCTGAACCCGGGCTGACCTGATACAATTTTAAAATTCACAAATAATATCCTAGATCCCTACAGTGCAGAAAGGGGCCCTTCAGCCCATCGAGTCTGCACTGAACACAATCCCACCCAGGCCCTACCCCCATATCCCTACATATTATACCCACTAATCTACGCTTCCCTGGACACTAAGGGGCGATTTCTTAGAACAGCCAATCAACCTAACCCGCACATCTTTGGACTGTGGGAGGAAACTGGAGCACCCGGAGGAAACCCACGCAGACACAGGGAGAATGTGCAAACTCCACACAGACAGTGACCCAAGCCAGGAATCGAACCCAGGACCCTGGAGCTGTGAAGCAGCAGTGCTAACCACTGTGCTACCGTGCCAATATAAAACATGGAAATAGAATAAACAATATGAAGGATAATGAGAGACTGCAGAACAGTATTGACAGACTGGGGAAATCTAGAGATACGTCACCAATGAAATTTAATGTTGAGACTTGTGGAGTGACACATTTTGGGAGGAGGAGTGAGGAGACAGTATATGAGTTAAAGGATACCATTTAATGCAGAAACAAGGGTGTCTAGATACAAATCTTCAAGGGGTGCTGGTGAAGGGAAGTTAAACAAGCATACAAGAACCTTAATTTTATTAATAAAGATTGAGACTACAAAAGAGGAGGATGGAGGAAAAGGGGGTTCTTATAGCACAGTGGGTAGCATTCCTAGCCCTGGGCCAGAAGCTCCAGGTTCAAATCCCACATCAGACTTGATGACCATGGAAGGTGTGTCCATAATGTGGCCAAACAGATTATTATCAACCTGTATACCCTTCCATTATATCTGATGATGGGTAGCAAGGAGATTTGCAAACCACTCCTGTACTTTGCCAAGCATAATCATGGACCAATCCAATGGCAGTCCATGGTTGCCAATGATCTCTTTACTCAATCAAACCATTTGAGGCTTTTGAAGACCTCTCCAGTTCAGCCCAGCAAAGTACGTGTCAGAGGGGGGGAGCATAAAAGAGGAGAAAAGTGATGTATGAACATCACTTAGACCTTAGATAAGACTTAGTCTTATCATTTGGTTTTTCTCTGGAACAATAATGCTTCACAGCTCCAGGGTCCTGGGTTCGATTCCTGGCTCGGGTCACTGTCTGTGTGGAGTTTGCACATTCTCCTCATGTCTGCATGGGTTTCCTCTGGGTGCTCCGGTTTCCTCCCACAGTCCAAAGATGTGCGGATTAGGTTGATTGACCATGCTAAAAGTTGCCCTTAGTGTCCTGGGATGCATGGGTTAGTGGGTAAATATGTAGGGATATGGGGATGGGGCCTGGGTGGGATTGTGGTCAGTGCAGACTCGATGGGCTGAATGGCCTGTTTCTGTACTGTGAGGTTTCTATGATTTCTACCTCAGCCGGAGTGCTGTGTTTAGGTCTGAGCTCCATTCTATCAATGCTTTTGACAGAGCGTGGAAAAGATCTTCCCAGAATGGTACCAGGAATGTGGGACTTCAGTGATGTGGAGAAGGGGAGATTTTGAAAAATGTTTTTAATTGAATGAGAAAAGGGAACTGTTTCCAGTAGCTGAAAGGTCAGTAACCAGAGGATACAAGAGCCAGGAAATATCCTTGTTTACTGAGTGAAATGAGCTGTCTGGTGATCCTAAGTCTCAAATTGGATAAAAATTTGAAGGAGAAAGCTGTACAAGTTATGGGATAGAGACACAGGACAATTGGATAAGTCTACCATTTGGTGAAAATATCACTGTTATTATCTGGTCTTTCTCTGAAATAATAATGCTGCACAGCTCCAGGGTCCTGTGTTCGATTCCCGGCTCGGGTCACTGTCTTTGTGGAGTTTGCACGTTCTCTCCGTGTCTGCATGGGTTTCAAGAAACAAAGAACTACACAGCACGGGAAACAGGCCCTTCAGCCCAACGAGCCCACGCCGCCATTTTAACATTGTGAGTTCCTTCTTCCACCCATGACCCTTGTCTGCGCTTATGGCACTCCACATTGGAAACCAGATTGAGGGGAGACTAATTTAGGGACAATTTGTTACACCAATCAGCCTAACAGCACATCTTTGGGGTGTTGGAGGAAACCGGAGCACCCGGAGAAAACCCACACAAGCACAGGGAGAATGCGCAAACTCCCACAGACACCGGCCCAAATCCATGTGTCTGCACAGCAAACAGTGATAGTCACTGAGCTGTCGTGTTGCCCAGGATACTCCGGTTTCCTCCCACAGTCCAAAGATGTGCAGGTTAGGTTGATTGGCCACGCTAAGAAATTGCCCCTTAGTGTCCAGGGATGTGTAGGTTAGAGGGATTAGTGGGTATAATATGTAGGGATATGGGGGGTAGGGCCTGGGTGGGATTGTGATCGGTGCAGACTCGATGGGCCTCTTTCTGCACTGTAGGCGTCTAAGATTCTATCCTGAAATCAAAAACAAAATAGGAGCGGTGCTCAGAATTCTAAAAGAATCAAAAACAATGGTGTTTACATGGCAAAAGCTGCCTTTGTGTTGATAAAATGAGCTTCACACATATTGCGGTGAACAGTGCTGGATTTTAAGCCAGACTCATTGTCCTATCAGCCAACAGCACCGGGATAGTGTTAAATTCCAGCTCAGCACAAAAGCCTTTGATAAGTGTGGTGCAAACTATTGTGATTCTATATCATTACAAACTGAAACATTAGACAGACATAAACTGAAGAGACCATTGAGAAGTGGTAACCAGATCTGATCCAAATGCTACCTCAGGTTTTCAATCACTTTCTGCTTGCAAAAGCACTTCATGTTTAAATGCATATTTTTTTTAAACACAGTAAGAAATCTCACAACACCAGGTTAAAGTCCAACAGGTTTAATTTGGTAGAGGGCTGCTCTTGGATGTTTCGAGAGTAGCCTAGTGCTTCGCGTCGTTAGTGTACACTTAAACTGGACCAGCTGCTGGGCAACACGACAGCTCAGTGACTATCGCTGTTTGCTGTGCAGATACATGGATTTGGGCCGGTGTCTGTGGGAGTTTCCCCCTGTGGTTGCGTGGGTTTTCTCCGAGTGCTCCAGTTTCCTCCCACACTCCAAAAACGTGCTCTTAAGCTGATTGGTGTAACAAATTGTACCTAAATTAGTCTCCCTTCAATCTTCCCCAATAGGCGTAGGCAGAGGTCATAGGGGGAGAGGGCACTCACAATGTTAAAATGGGCGGCGCGGGCTCGTTGGGCCAAAGGGCCTGTTTCCTGTGCTGTGTTGTTCTTTGTTCAAATGCCACTAGATTTCGGAGCTTTCCCCCTTCGTCAGCTGAGTGGGGAGTTCTGGGATCACAAACAGGGCGTATAAAGGCACACACTCAGTTTACAGAATACTGATTAGAATGTGAGTCTTTACAACGCTGCCATCTCCACATCAAGCAGTTGAACCTTGAACATGTGAAATGAGGGACCATAAAGAAGGTTTGTCAATGTCGATTATGTCATTCAGGGAAACAATTGGGTGGCACAGTGGTTAGTACTGCTGCCTCCCAGCGCCAGGGACCCAGGTTCAATTCCCGGCTTGGGTAACTGTTTGTGCGGAGTCTGCATGTTCTCTCCGTGTCTGCGTGGGTTTCCTCCCACAGTCCAAAGATGTGCAAATTAGGTAAATTAACCATAGATTACCTCTTAGTGTCAGAGGGACTAGTTAAGGGGATGGGGCTTGGGTGGAATTGTTGTTGGTGCGGGCTGAATGGCCTCCTTCTGCGCTACAGAACATAGAACACTAAAGCACAAACAGGCCCCTCGGCCCACAAGTTGCGCTGATCATATCCATATCTACAGAACTATCTATAAACCTCAATCCCATTAAATCCCATGTACTCATCCAGAAGTCTCTTAAAAGACCCCAACGAGTTTGCCTCTACCACCACCGACGGCAGCCGATTCCACTCACTCACCACTCTCTGAGTGAAAAACTTTACCCTAACATCTCCTCTGTACCTGCTCCCCAGCACCTTAAACCTGGGTCCTCTCGTAGCGACTATTTCAGCCCTGGGAAACAACCTCTGAGAATCCACCCTATTTATTCCTCTTAACATTTTATAAACCTCTATCAGGTCACCTCTCAACCTTTGTCTCTCCAAGGAGAAAGGTCCTAGCTCCCTCAACCTATCTTCAAAAGGCATGCCTCCCAATCCAGGCAACATCCTTGTAAATCTCCTCTGCACCCTCTCAATAGCTTCCACATCCTTCTTGTTGTGAGACGAGCAGAACTGCGCACAGTACTCCAAGTGGGGTCTGACAAGGATCGTATAAAGTTGCATAGGGATTCTATGATTCTATTCTATGAATTGATGGGTATTTGAACACATGAATAAATAGGGATAACTGGGACATTGGGTGAGAAGATTTGACTCTGAGCCAAAGTCATAAACTTTGCATTTTTGTTGCAACTTCACCATCTGATGCAGATCTTGTTAACAAAGAACAACACAGCCCGGAAAACAGGCCCTTCGGCCCAATGAGCCCACGCCGCCATTTTAACATTGTGAGTGCCCTTATCTACCTGTGACCTTTGTCTACACCTACTGGACTCCACAATAAAGGAACCATAACCAGATTGAGGGGAGACTAATTTAGGGACAATTTGTTAACACCAATCAGCCTAAGAGCACGTTTTTGGGGTGAATAAAGCAGGAAATTGTGTAGTTTAGACCAGAGATAAAGGAAAGACTTACATTGCCCATCCCCAGAGTCCCAAAGTGGTTTTACAACCAATGAGGCAGTTTGAGGTGGAGTCGCTGTTCTTAGGGAAGCAGCAAATTTATACACAGCAAGCTCCCAGAAACTGTATTGAAATAAACAACCAGATAATCGGTTGTAATGGCTTTGGTTGAGGGTTAAATATTGGTGACAAAAGCTTCCCTACTCTTGTTGAAATAATAATGAGATTTCTTCACGTTCTCTTGTGAGAGCAGACAGGGGTTTGATATATTGTCTCATCTGAAAGGCAGCACCTCAACCAATGCTGCACTCCAAGTAGTTAAAAACATAAGAAATAGGAGCAGGAGTAGGCCATCTAGCCCTTCGAGCCTGCCCCGCCATTCAATAAGGTCATGGCTGATCTGAAATGGATCAGTTCCACTTTCCCACTTTCTCCCCTTAATTCCCCTGTCTATCAGAAATCTATCTACCCGTGACTTAAACATATTCAGCGAGGTATCCTCCACTACTTCAACGAGCAGAGAATTCCAGAGATTCACCACCCTTTTGAGTGAAGAAGTTCCTCCTCAACTCTGATCTAAACTGCCCCCCCCCTTATCTTGAGGCTGTACCCTCTAGTCCTGCTATCCTTTCTAAGCAGGAAGAATGTCTCTACCTCTACCCTATCCATCCCCTTCATTATCTTATACGTCTCTATAAGATCCCCCCTCATCCTTCTAAACTCCAACAAGTACAGACCCGGTCTATTTAGTCTCTCTTCATAGTCCAACCCCCTCACCTCTGGTATCAGCCTAGTGTACCTTCTCTACACTCCCTCCAAGGCCAATATATCCTTCCGCAAGTGCGGCAACCAAAACTGCACACAGTACTCCAGCTGCGGCCTCACCAGTACCCTGTAGTTGCAGCAAGACCTCCTTACTTTTATATTCTATCCCCCTCACTATCCATTCGCCTTCTTGATCACCTCCTGCACCTGCAGACTGGGTTTTTGCGACTCGTGCACAAGGACCCCCAGGTCCCTCTGCACCCTAGCATGCTGCAGCTTTTCACCTTTTAAATAATAATCCTCCCCCTGCCTTATTTTGAGGCTGTGCCCTCTAGTTCTCTTTTCCTTTCTAGTTGTTTGGATCGTGTACTCAACATCTGTGCAGTGGGATTTGAACTCACAGCTCTCTCTGACCGGGAGAGAGGAGCGTTGGCACTGAGTCAAGGCTGACACTTCATCAGGACCTGTGGACCGGCTGCGTCAAGGTGACACCGGCACTGAGGTGTAGCTGCTCCACTGCGGAAAGCCGCTGCCTCTTGGGAGTGCATACCTGGAATTCTTTCAACCAGAGTCTGTAAACAGGTTCATTCTGATCATAACCCTGGCGTGACATTTTAAGATAAAGAATTTTGTCACAATTTGCTACTCTATCGCTGCGGTAAGTCAAGAGGTGACCTTGACGGATTAAAGCCAGACAATACAGCATTTGTGTGCTAAACAATCACATTTTTGCTTTTGTTGCAGTCACGTTCTTTTAACTGCCCTTTCTTGCAATCTTAGGAATTCCTCAGCCTGAGTGGGAACTTTTTTGGCTTTCACGAGCTGGGAGACAAATTTAAACTCACAGGTAAAGTTCTGACAAAAGGAGACATCCTGGGATGGGATATAACTGAGACAGGGTACCCGTGGTATTTTGGAAATTGCCCGAGGAAAAACATTAACTCTTGGCTGGATTAACACCTTACACACAAGAGAGAAGCTTCAAACAAAATGAAAATACTGCTGGAAATCTGAGACAAACACACAAAAAATGCTAGAAATACTCAGCAGGTCAGGGAACATCTGTGGAGAGGGAAACAGAATTAATTGGTAGGATTTTCCAGTCACGCTTGCCCTGAAACCGAAAAATCATGCCCGAGGTGAACGGACTTTTCCATGGTCTGACCCTCGATCGCTCCAACTCCTGTGGTGCGCAGAATGGGAAAACGCACTCCAATATTTCAGTTCAGTGAGTTTTCAAGCCAGCCTCCCGTCCATTGACTCTGTCTACCCTTCCCGCTGCCTGGGCAAAGCAGCCAGCATAAATAAGGACCCCCACTGCACCCCTGGACGTTCTCTCTTCCACCCGCTTCCTTTTTATAAAAGTCTGAGGTCACATATCAACTGACTCAAGAACAGCTGCTGCCATCAGACTTTTGAATGGACCTACCTCGCATTAAGGTAATCTTTCTCTACACCCTAGCTATAACTGTAATGCTACTCTCTCAGTTCCTTCTCTATGAACGGTATGTTTTGCCTGTAGAGCACATAAGAAACAATATTTCTCGTTGTATAGTAATACGTGACAATAATAAATCAAATCAAAAATTTCAAACAAATGTATTCAATGGTTAAACGGCATATTAAGAACTTGAATCCGTTATGTAACCAACAAAGAACAAACAAAGAACAAAGGACAGCACAGTACAGGAAACAGGCCCTTCGGCCCTACAAGCCCGCGCCGCCCATTTTAACACTCAGTGAGTGCCTTATTCAAGTCTTTCTTCTACCAATGACTTTTGTCAACCTCTAGTGGACTCCACAATAAAGGGGTGCAAATTTAGGGAATTATATGTGCGCTAGATTAAGGGAGATCCAATTTAGGGACAATTTATTGACACCAATCAGCCTAAAAAGCATGTTTTTGGGATGTGCGACGAAACCGGAGCACCTGGAGAAAACCCACGCAAGCATGGGGAGAATGTGCAAACTCCCACAGACACTGACCCAAGTCGGAGATCCAACCCGAGTCCCTGTATCTGCACAGCAAACAGTGATAGTCACTGAGCTGTCGTGTTGCCCATCAGTTGGTCCAGTTTAAGCATACACTAACGACGTGAAGCACTAGGCAACTCTTGAAGCAACATCCAAGAGCAGCCCTTGCACGACCCACCGCGTGTATGCCCCTTGTTGGCCAACAAGGCGGACCAAATCGCCTGTGGATGTAAAAAAAAGACATCAATAAACATACAACAGCTTATACAGATTGATCTCCTGGCTTGGTGGTAATGGTTGAGTGGGGATATGCCAGGCCATGAGGTTATAGATTGTGCTGGAGTACAATTCCGCTACTGCTGATGGCCCACAGTGCCTCATGTTTGCCAGGCTTTGAGGAACTAGTTCTAAATCTATCCAATTTCGCACAAAGTCCCACACATGACGGAGAATATCCTCAATGTGAAGGTGGAGCTTTGTCTCCACAAGGACTGTGCAGTGGACTCCTACCCATACTGTCATGGACAGATGCAATTGCGGCAGGAAGGTTGGTGAGGATGCGGTCAAGTATGTTTTTCCCTCTTTGGTTCCCTCACTACCCGCTGCAGTCCCAGTTTCACAGCGACACCCTTCACACCCCCGCCAGCTCGATCAGTTGTGCTGCTACCGAGCCACTTTTGGTGATGGACATTGAAATCCCCCACATTCTGTGCCCTTGCCACCCTCAGTGCTTTCCCCAGGTGGTGTTCAACATGGAGGAGTACAGATTCATGAGCTGAGGGGGCACAGTATGTGCTAATCAGCAGGAGGATTCTTTGCCTGTTTGGTCTGGTATCATGAGATTTCATGGTGTCCTAAGTCAACGCTGAGGACTCCCCAGGATAACTCTTTATCGAACATAGACCACTACCTTTACTGATGGGACAAGACACACACCCCTTTGCCAAATCAGATCACAAGCAAAAACTGAAACGGGAGAATCCATCAAAGGAATTTTGGTCTGAGGAATCGGATGATCTCTTGGGACTGCTTAGACCCAATGGACTGGTCAGTATTTAACAACTCTGACCAGCCTGAATGAGTACATCATTACAATAACTGACTTCATCATGTAGAAGACTGTGTGCCAAAGAAGCAAATCCGCATGTTTCCCAACCGGAAACCATGGATGAACAGGGATATCCGCTGCTTGCTGAAGTCCATGTCTGAGGAATTCAAGATGTGGGTATGCCGGCGTTGGACTGGCGTAAACACAGTAAAAAGTCTGACAACACCAGGTTTTAGTCCAACCTATTTATTTGATAATATACTCACAAGCTTTCGGGTTAGTCCCTTCGTCAGGTGAATGGAGAGTTCTGGCCTCAGACAGAGCATATAAAGCACAGACAGTTTTGAGATTACTGATTAGAATGCGAATCCTTACACCTAACCTGCTGTTCAAGACCTGAAGTGGCTGATGATGTGTGTGGAAGGAGCACTGATCACAGTTTAGAGATATGTATTGTCTCCAGACAGTACAGTAAGTGAGGTTTTGCAAACCCAGGCAAGTCACGGGGGTTACAGATAGTGCGACATGAACCCAAGATCC
The DNA here is from genome assembly GCA_037974335.1 of Prionace glauca. Classification (NCBI taxonomy): domain Eukaryota; kingdom Metazoa; phylum Chordata; class Chondrichthyes; order Carcharhiniformes; family Carcharhinidae; genus Prionace; species Prionace glauca. The sequence goes on along the minus strand of CM075739.1, from coordinate 8,991,354 downwards.
CTGTTGAGACCATTCTCATGTGTGCGGAACTTGGCTATCAGTCTCTGTTCAGCGACTCTGCGCTGTCGTGTGTCGTGAAGGTCTGACCTTCGGGTAAGTATTCTCCAAGGCGGCCTTCACGACACACGACAGCGCAGAGTCGCTGAACAGAGACTGATAGCCAAGTTCCGCACACATGAGGACGGTCTCAACAGGAATCTTGGGTTCATGTCGCACTATCTGTAACCTCCGTGACTTGCCTGGGTTTGCAAAACCTCACTTACTGTACTGTCTGGAGACAATACATATCTCTTTAAACTGTGATCAGTGCTCCTTCCACTCACATTATCAGCCACTTCAGGTCTTGAACAGCAGGTTAGGTGTAAGGATTCGCATTCTAATCAGTAATCTCTAAACTGTCTGTGCTTTATATGCTCTGTCTGAGGCCAGAACTCTCCATTCACCTGACGAAGGGACTAACCCCGAAAGCTTGTGAGTATATTATCAAATAAATAGGTTGGACTAAAACCTGGTGTTGTCAGACTTTTCACTGAGGAATTCAAGTCAGGCGACCCTGACCCGTACAAGAAAACCAGATAGGATATAAGGAGATCCATCAAAGTGGCAAAAAGACAGTCCCAGATCAAGCTAGAGTCCCAGGCTAGCCACACAGACCCCCGCCAAGTATGGCAAGGTCTGCAAGGCATAACAGGCTAAAATTGCCGACTCCACGCTCAATTCATTCTATGCTCATTTTGAGCAAGAGGTCAGCAAAGGCATACCCTCCACCCTTGGAAGAACATAAGAACATAAGAAATAGGAGCAGGAGTAGGCCATCTAGCCCTTCGAGCCTGCCCCGCCATTCAATAAGATCATGGCTGATCTGAAGTGGATCAGTTCCACTTTCCCGCTTTCTCCCCTTAATTCCCTTGTCGATCAGAAACATATCTACCCATGGCTTAAATATATTCAGCGAAGTAGCCTCCACCACTTCAACGGGCAGAGAATTCCAGAGCTTCACCACCCTTTGAGTGAAGAAGTTCCTCCTCAACTCCTCAAACTGCAGCAGGCGACGGTGCAGAGGGACCTCGGGGTCCTTGTGCATGAGTCACAAAAACCCAGCTTGCAGGTGCAGCAGGTGGTCAGGAAGGCTAATGGGATGCTGGCCTTCATAGCGAGGGGGATTGAATATAAAAGTAGGGAGGTCTTGCTGCAGCTGTATAGGGCATTGGTGAGGCCGCAGCTGGAGTACTGTGTGCAGTTTTGGTTGCTGTACTTACGCAAGGATATTTTGGCCTTAGAGGGAGTGCCGAGGAGGTTTACTCGGCTGATACCGGAGTTGAGGGGGTTGAGCCATGAGGAGAGGCTGAATAAACTAGGCTTGTACTCGTTAGAGTTTAGAAGGATGAGGGGGGATCGTATAGAGATGTATAAGGTAATGAAAGGGATGGATAGGATAGAGGTAGAGAGATTCTTCCCGCTCAGAAAGGACAGCAGGACTAGAGGGCACAGCCTCAAGATAAAGGGGGGGCGGTTTAGAACAGAGTTGAGGAGGAACTTCTTCACTCAAAGGGTGGTGAATCTCTGGAATTCTCTGCTTGTTGAAGTGGTGGAGGCTCCCTTGCTAAATATTTTTAAGAAGTGGGTTGATGGGTTCTTGATAAGCGATGGGATTAAGGGTTATGGGGAGAGGGCGGGAATGTGGAACTGAGCCACGACAGATCAGCCATGATCTTACTGAATGGCAGGGCAGGCTCGAAGGGCTAGATGGCCTACTCCTGCTCCTATTTCTTATGTTCTTTATGTTCTATGATCTAAACTGCCGCCCCCTTATCTTGAGGCTGTGCCCGCTAGTCCTGCTGTCCTTTCTAAGCGGGAAGAATCTCTCTATCTCTACCCTATCCATCCCCTTCATTATCTTATACATCTCTATAAGATCCCCCCTCAGCCTTCTAAACTCCAACGAGTACAGACGCAGTCTACTCAGTCTCTCTTCATAGTCCAACGCCCTCATCTCCGGTATCACCCTAGTGAACCTCCTCTGCACTCCCTCCAAGGCCAATATATCCTTCCGCAAGTGTGGCGACCAAAACTGCACACAGTACTCCAGCTGCGGCCTCACCAGTGCCCTGTACAGTTGCATCAAGACCTCCCTCCCTGCTTTTATATTCTGTCCCCCTTGCTATAAAGACCAGCATTCCGTAGGGAGCCCTGGATGAACCTGTATCTGGGGTCACCATTGCAGATGTCAGAGCAGCCTTCTCGAAGGTTAACCCACGGAAAGCGACTGGCCTGAATGGAGTACCCGGACCAGCACTCAGGTCCTGTGTGGATCAGTTGTTGGCGGGGGGAGGTATTCACAGACATCTTCAATCTATCTTTACAACAATCTGAGGTCACTAACTGCTTCCTGAAGACGACCATCATCCCAGTACCAAAGAAAAACCCAGCAGCGTGCCTTAATGACTATCGGCCGGTGGCTCTGACATCCATCATTATGAAGTGCTTCAAAAGGTTAGTCGCAGGTAGATAAGTTTCTGATAGACAGGGGAATTAAGGGTTATGGGGAGAAAGCGGGAAAGTGGAACTGATCCACTTCAGATCAGCCATGATCTTATTGAATGGCGGGCAGGCTTGAAGGGCTGGATGGCCTACTCCTGCTCCTATTTCTTATGTTCTTATGGTCGGTCTGGTTTCATTCCTTTTTTTGTGTTTGCCTTGTTTAATATAACTTAGTGGCTTACTAGGTCACTTCAGAGGGCATTTAAGAGTCAACCAGTTTGCTGTAGGTCTGAGTCACATGTAGGCCAGACCGGGTAAGAACGGCAAAAGGCAAAAGTGAACCAGATGGGTTTTTGCAACAATGGTTTCATGGTCTTTATTAGACTTCAATTCCAATTTTTATTTCTTAATTTTCACCATCTGCTGTGTTGGGATTTGAACTTCGGTTCCCAGAGGGGTCTTTGGATTATTAGTCCAACAACAATACCACTGTACCCCCACCTCCTGTAATCGTTCCCATGCTATCCTGGCTGACAAATAAAGTTACTTCATGCAAAAGCTGAAAAATGGAATAAGACATGGAAGGATGCGATAAAATAGAAATCACACTGCTCCTGCATTGACAATTCAACCCTGGTCATTAGATTTAAAGGTGGCATTTTGGCTTCAAGTGCAGAATTGCTGTAGAAATCCACACCAGGTTAGATACACGTTCACACAGGGACTCCCAGGGACTCGAATCATAGAATCCTACAGTGCAGAAAGAGGCCCTTCAGCCCATCGAGTCTGCACCAAACACAATCCCACCCAGGCCCTACCCCCATATCCCTACATATTATACCCACTAATCCCTCTAACCTACACATCCCTGGACACTAAGGGTAAACTTAGCACGGCCAATCAACCTAACCCGCACATCTTTGGACTGTGGGAGGAAACCAGAGTACCCAGAGGAAACCCATGCAGACACAAGGAGAATGTGCAAACTCCACACAGTTTTGTGTGCAATATTGGCACAGTAGCACAGTGGTTAGCACTGCTGCTTCACAGCTCCAGAGTCCTGGGTTCAATTCTCAGCTTGGGTCACTGTCTGTGTGGAGTTTGCACATTCTCCTCGTGTCTTGTATGGGTTTCCTCTCACAATCCAAAGGGATTGTGCGGGTTAGGTTGATTGGCCATGCTAAGAAATTGTCCCTTAGTGTCTAGGGATGTTTGGGTTAGAGGGATTAATGGGTATAATATATGGGGGTAGGGCCTGGGTGGGATTGTGTTCGGTGCAGACTTGATGGGCTGAAGAGCCTCTTTCTGCACTGTAGGGTTCTATGATTTCCATCAGAGGAGCAATGGTTGATGATTTGGGGCATACCCTGTTTTTTTTCAGAGCTGTAACATGTCTTCAATGCAGGGAGATGGGAAAGGTAATTTCACAGTCACAATTTAAGTTCCAATTACAAACATTTTGCTTTGAAATGCAGAGTTCCTCTCTTCCACATGTAACAGAGGTTCCTGAAAGAGGTGAAGTATTGAGAGGGTTAAGATGTGTTGCATCTTTTTCAAAGCGCTAAGAAACCAGAGCGTCCAAGATGCAAACAGGTGTCACTTTCCCTGACTGCATGCAAGGAGCAAGCTTCCTAAGATAAGGCTGTGGGGGTTGAAGTACTGGAGACAGATTAAATAATCTCACTGCTATCCCACCTTACCTAACTGTCTGCTGTTTGTGAGTGTTTAGTCGAACTTGCCAGCTGCTCTCACCCAGCAGAAGTTAGGCAATGTTACTAAACTCAATACAGCAAGTAATCTGATTTTTGTAAACTGCCAAACTGTTTTGAGACATTAGCCATCTTGAAACCTCAGAAAAATATCAGACTCCACAGCCAATCCAGTTAAGCAAACCACAGCTCACAGAAATAATTCATTTTTTGCATCAATGCCTTTTCCCTTCCAGTTTTCTGAAAAGGATTAACTCCCAAATCTAGAAGCTAATTTTTTTCCTAATGTGTGATCAAATGTTACCTTCATATAATCCAAGGTCTGGAACAATTAGTTTATCAGAGGACTATGAGAGATAGGATCTACAGGCACTTAGAACATAAGAAATAGGAGCAGGAGTAGGCCATCTAGCCCTTCGAGCCTGCCCCGCCATTCAATAAGATCATGGCTGATCTGAAGTGGATCAGTTCCACTTTCCCGCTTTCTCCCCATAACCCTTAATTCCCTTGTCTATCAGAAACCTATCTACCCGTGACTTAAATATATTCAGCGAGGTAGCCTCCACCACTTCAACGGGCAGAGAATTCCAGAGATTCACCACCCTTTGACTGAAGAAGTTCCTCCTCAACTCCGATCTAAACTGCCCCCACCCCCTTATTTTGAGGCTGTGCCCTCTAGTCCTGCTGTCCTTTCTAAGCAGGAAGAATCTCTCTACCTCTAACCTATCCATCCCCTTCATTATCTTGTAAGTCTCTATAAGATCCCCCCTCATCCTTCTAAACTCCAACGAGTACAGACCCAGTCTATTTAGTCTCTCTTCATAGTCCAATCCCCTCATCTCCGGTATCAGCCTAGTGAACCTCCTCTGCACTCCCTCCAAGGCCAATATATCCTTTCGCAAGTGCGGCGACCAAAACTGCACACAGTACTCCAGCTGCGGCCTCACCAGTGCCCTGTACAGTTGCAGCAAGACCTCCCTGCTTTTATATTCTATCCCCCTCGCTATAAAGGCCAACATTCCATTCGCCTTCTTGATCACTTAGAGATGCAAGGACTGATTAGGGACAGTCAGCATGGGTTTGAGTGAAAAATCATGTCTCACAAATTTGATTTGAGTTTTTTGAAGGGGTAACCAAGAAGGTAGATGGGGGCAGTGCTGTAGATGTTGTCTACATGGACTTTAACAAGGCTTTTGACAAGCTATCACATGGTAGGTTGTTGCATAAGATTAAATCTCACAGGATCCATGGTGAGGTAGCCAAATGGATACAAAATTGGCTTGATGACAGAAGACAGAGGGTGGTTGTACAGGGTCATTTTTCAAACTGGAGGTTTAACCAGTGGTGTGCCTCAGGAATCAGTGCTGGGTCCACTGTTATTTGTCATTTATATTAATGATTTGGATGAAAATTTAGGAGGCATGGCTAATAAGTTTGCAGATGACACCAAGATTGGTGATGTAGTGGACAGTGAAGAAAGTTATCTAGGGTTGCAACAGGATCTTGATCAATTGGGCCAGTGGGCTGACAAATGGCAGATGGATTTTAATTTAGATAAATGTGAGGTGATGCATTTTGGTAGATCAAACCAGGGCAAGACTTACTCAGTTAATGGTAGGATGTTGGGGTGAGTTATAGAGGGGTACAGGTTCATAGGTCCTTGAAAGTGGAGTCACAGATGGATAGAGTGGTGAAGAAGGCATCGGCATGCTTGGTTTTATTGGTCAGAACATTGAATACAGGAGTTGGGACATCTAGATGAAGTTGTACAAGACATTGGTAAGGCCACACTTGGAATATGTGTACAGTTCTGGTCACCCTATTATAAAAAGGCTATTATTAAACTAGAAAGAGTGCAGAAAAGATTTACCAGGATGCTATCGGGACTTGATAGATTGAGTTATAAGGAGAGGCTGAATAGACTGGGACTATTTTCTCTGGAGCATAAGAGGCTGAGAGGTACCTTATAGGGGTCTATAAAATAATGAGGGGCACAGATCAGCTAGATAGTCAATATTTTTTCCCAAAGGTAAGGGAATCTAAAACTAGAGGACTGAGGTTTAAGGGGAGAGATACAAAAGGGTTCAGGACGGCAATTTTTTCACACAGAGGGTGGTGAATGTCTGGAACGAGCTGCCAGAGGTAGTAATAGAGGCGGGTACAATTTTGTCTTTTAAAAAACAGTTACATGGGTAAGATGGGTATACAGGGATATGGGCCAAATGCGGGCAATTGGGACTAGCTTATGGGTTAAAAAAAGGGGCAGCATGAACATGTTGGGCCGAAGGACCTGTTTCCACGTTATAGACCTCTATGACTCTATCACTGAGATAAGAAGACATTTCTTCACTCAAAAGGTTGTGAATCTTTGGAATTCTCTACCTCAGGAATTCATGGGTACTTCCTCCACTGTTGAATATATTTAAGGCTGGGATGGACAGAGTTTTGGTCCCTCAGGGGGAATTAAGGGATATGGGGATCTGACAGGAAAATGGAGTTGGAATGCGAGGTTAGCCATGGTCATATTAAATGATGGGGAACGCTCAATGGGCCAAATGGATACTTCTGCTCCAATCTCAATGTCCTACCAGAGGCTAACATCGATCATTATTCTAAGATCGTTTCTCCCACAACATCTCCGGACCCCTTATTTTAAGAACACAACATTTTTCCCAAAAAAATCAAGAGGTACTGTTACAGGTCCGCCTTGTCCAACAAGGGGCATACACGCAGTGGGTCGTGCGAGGGCTGCTCTTGGATGTTGCTTCAAGAGTTGCCTAGTGCTTCACATCGTTAGTGTACGCTTAAACTGGACCAACTGACGGGCAACATGACAGCTCAGTGACTATCACTGTTTGCTGTGCAGATACGTGGATCTGAGTCGGATCTCCGACTTGGGTCGGTGTCTGTGGGAGTTTGCACATTCTCCCCATGCTTGTGTGGGTTTTCTCCGGGTGCTCTGGTTTCCTCCCACAGCCCAAAAACGTGCTTTCAGGCTGATTGGTGTTAACAAATTGTCCCTAAATTAGACCTCCCTCAATCTGGCACACATAAAATTCTCTAAATTTGCACACCTTTATTGTGGAGTCCAAGAGACGTAGACAAAAGTTGTAGGTAAAAGAATGATTGGAATGAGGCACTCACTGAATGTTAAAATGGGCGGCGCGGGCTTGTTGGGCCGAAGGGCCTGTTTCCTGTGCTGTGTTGTTCTTTGTTCTAGGTTATTGGTGTAACAAATTGTCCCTAAATTAGTCTTCCCTCAATGTGGAATGCCGGAAGCATAGACAAGGGTCATGGGTGGCAGGGAGACTCACAATGTTAAAATGGCGGCGCGGGCTCGTTGGGCAGAAGGGCCTGTCTCCCAGGCTGTGTTGTTCTTTGTTCTTTTGTTCTTTGTTATAATGAGTGGTCTCAGGGGGTCATAATGGGCTAGTATATTTGTTGACAACAATTGTTATTTGACATTTGGAAAGGTTTTCCCTTGCGTCATTTGCCAGAGCCATTTCTTTTGTTTTTAAACAATGTGTAGAGAGGTGACAGCAGGGTTGCCAAGTTCATTATTTTCCATAGTAATTTATGAACTCTATGAAAGACTAACTTCTGTTGTGATCCTTGGTTGAAGTCCGTTCTATGGCCTTCCCCTTCTCTTTAACAGGGGGTAATCCATCCTTGTCAATTCTGTACCCAAGGTACTTCACTTTGTTTAGGAACGTATTTTTCTCTTTTCTGTTGAACGCCAGCATCAAAAAAACACTTTAATGCCTCCTCCAAACACTCCGAATGTTCTTTGCAGTAGCTCTTAAAATATCCTCCAAATACACTGCCACTCTGGGCAATCCTTGAAGGCTGTTCGCCTTCGAAAAATGGCACAAGACAAAAGCATCCTAAAGGGGAAGCGAGTGCACTCCTACAGTCCTTTGTGAGTATTTATGGTCATGATGTGGGTATGCCGGCGTTGGACTGGCGTAAACACAGTAAAAAGTCTGACAACACCAGGTTTTAGTCCAACCGATTTATTTGATAATATTCTCACAAGCTTTCGGGTTAGTCCCTTCGTCAGGTGAACTAACCCGAAAGCTTGTGAGAATATTATCAAATAAATCGGTTGGACTAAAACCTGGTGTTGTCAGACTTTTTACAGTATTTATGGTGACATACTTCCTGGATAACCCTTCAAGCTCCAGTTGGAGGTAGGTGTCACTCATGTCCAATTTGGAAAATGTGACCCCCAGTCAGGTTCAAATACAAGTCTTTGGTGGGTGGCGTACGATTTCTGTCTAAGCAGGAAGCTCTGCTGCCCATTAACATATAGTCCCCACAGAGTCAAACTGAACAGTCAAGTTTTAAAACTGGGACGACTGGCATAGCCCATTCTGCAAATTGTACAAGGTTAATAATGCCAAGTTCCTTTAGACATTCCAACTTGGCCGCTACGTCAGCAAGCAGGACATGGGGGACCAGTCGTCCCTTTAGGTATTCAGGTCAGGCCCCTGTGTCCACGTAGCTCTTGGCCCTAATGCCCCTAATCTTCCCGAGGCCTTCTTGGGACACTTTCTAATGACTCTGTCTGAATTGCCAATACCCATTTTAAAGATCTGTTGCCAATCCAGGCAGATTTTCTGTAGCCTATCCTTCCCAAAGGGTTGTGCCTTACACCACTACTAGGAGGAGTCAGGCTGTCTGTGCCCCATGCGTAACTGGGGTTATAGTTCCAATAATACATATGGACTCCACCGCGTATGTGGCCAATCTAGCCTAGATGTCCCACAGGCTTAAAGGCAATATGCCCAAGCCTTGCCTGGGCCTACGACAACAGGTCAACACAGATGTACTTTATTGTAGAGAGGCTTCCAGTTTAGTTCTGGAATCGTGCAGCCTCCAACTCCAATCGCCCTTTCTTAGCAGCAAATGGGAGACAAGGTATATTAACATAAATGAAACTTAAAAGCATTTATTGGTCACTCACAGTTGCTTCCCTCCTCCCGATAAGATGTCACGCCGGTGAGGATCACTACTGCTCTGCAGTAATGGGGACAGGGCCCAGTAGCCACACTGGGGGGGATCAGGAGCCATTAAAATCCCTAGGTGGTCAGGGCATAACCAGGCATAGCCTTGGTTGGGCACTATAACTATGTCAGGAGCAGCGTTAAGGAGTGGTGGTCCGGCCTAAGTGGGAGTGGAGCTATGATGGGGGAAGTTCTGCCAAGGGGGTTGGTATTCAGGGAGGGGGCGATGGGGGTGGGGGGGTGTTCCTGTAGGGCAAATTCATGCAAGGTGGGGATTCTGCACAAACTTTTGCAAACATAGGTAGAAGAGGGTACTCACAGTGTTAAAATGGCGGCGCAGGCTCGTTGGGCCGAAGAGCCTGTTTCCCGTGCTGTGTGTTGCTCTTTGTTTTTTGAACTGAGCGACAGAAGAACTTCTAACTGTTCTGTGTGAAACAAGTCCCCAGAACGTACTTCCGACATGTCCAGATTGCTCTCTGAAGACTATTGAAATTTTAGCCAAAATATGTAGAGTTGCAGCAAAAGCCTGAAAAAAAATGATATAATAACAACCTGTTTATAATTCAAGGTCCTTTAAATATGGCTGTGGTTCTTAAGAACATAAGAAATAGGAGCAGGAGTAAGCCATCTAGCCCTTCGAGCCTGCCCTGCCATTCAATAAGATCATGGCTGTCTGAAGTGGATCAGTTCCACTTTCCCGCTTTCTCCCCATAACCCTTAATTCCCTTGTCTGTCAAAAACCTATCTACCCGTGTCTTAATTATATTTAGCAAGGTAGCCTCCACCACTTCAACGGGCAGAGAATTCCAGAGATTCACCACCCTTTGAGTGAAGAAGTTCCTCCTCAACTCTGATCTAAACTGTCCCCCCCCTTATCTTGAGGCTGTGCCCTCTAGTCCTGCTATCCTTTCTAAGCGGGAAGAATCTCTCTACCTCGACCCTATCCATCCCTTTCATTATCTTATACATCTCTATAAGATCCCCTCTCATCCTTCTAAACTCCAACGAGTACAGACCCAATCTACTTAGTCTCTCTTCATAGTCTAACCCCCTCATCTCCGGTATCAGCCTAATGAACCTCCTCTGCACTCCCTCCAAGGCCAATATATCCTTGCACAAGTGCAGCAACTAAAACTGCACACAGTACTCCAGCTGCGGCCTCACCAGTGCCCTGTACAGTTGCTGCAAGACCTCCCTGCTTGTATATTCTATCCCCCTCGCTATAAAGGCCAGCATCCCATTCACCTTCTTGATCACCTGCTGCACCTGCAGACTGGGTTTTTGCAACTCATGCACAAGGACCCCCAGGTCTCTCTGCACCATAGCATGCTTTTCGCCCTTTGAATAGTAGTCCCTCCTCCTATTATTCCTGCCAAAGTGGATAACCTCACACTTGCTAACATTGTACTCCATCTGCCAGGTCCTCGCCCACTCACTCAGCCTATCCAGATCCCTCTGCAGACTTTCCACACCCTCCGCACAATTTGCTTTTCCACTCATCTTTGTGTCATCAGCAAATTTTGTCACCCTACACTCAGCCCCCTCCTCCAGATTGTCTGTATAAATGGTAAATAGCTGAAGCCCCAGCACCGATCCCTGCGGCACTCCACTAGTCACCAACCGCCAATCAGAATAGCACCCACTGATACCAACTCTCTGCCTCCTATCCTCTATCCACACTAATACCTTACCCCCAACTCCATGCTCCCTAACCTTCTGAAGCAACCTTTTGTGCGGCACCTTATCAAACACCTTTTGAAAATCGAGAAACACCACATCTACCGGTTCCCCTCTGTCTACCGCACTAGTCACATCCTCATAGAAATCCAATAAATTCATCAAACATGACTTCCCCTTAACGAATCCATGCTGCGTCTGCTCTATCAAACCATTCCTTTCCAGGTGCCTTGCTATTTCTTCTTTGATGACAGATTCAAGCATTTTTCCAACAGCAGACATTAAACTAACCGGCCTATAATTCCCTGCCTTTTGCCTGCTACCTTTTTTAAACAGCGGCATAACATTAGCTGTTTTCCAATCTTCCGGCACTTCCCCGGAATCCAGCGAAGTTTGGTAAATAATCACTTAGGCATCCACTATCACCTCTGCCATTTCTTTCAGAACCTTGGGATGCATTCCATCCGGTCCTGGGGACTTGTCCACCATCAGTCCCGCTAGTTGATCAAGCACTACCTCTCTAGTGACAGTAATCGCATTCAGGCCCTCAACTCCTACCATCCTTCTATCTTTAATATCCAGAAAACTATTTGCATCCTCCTCCATGAAGACCGAGGCAAAAAATTTATTTAAGGCCATTTCCTCATCTCCTACCACTAAATCCCCCCTCTCATCCTCTAAGGGTCCAACATTCACTTTAGCCAGCCTCTTCCTCTTTATATATTTGTAAAAACTCTTACTGTCCTTTTTTATATTTAGTGCTAGTTTAGCTTCATAGTCCATCCTTCCTTTCTTTATCAACTTTTTAGTCATTCTTTGTTGATTTTTAAACCTCTCCCAATCTTCTACTCACCCACTACTTTCAGCCACTCTAAACGCATCAGCTTTTAATTTAATACTCTCCTTTATTTCCTTCGATAACCACGGCTGATTATCCCTTCTCCTACATTCCTTCTTTACCATTGGAATAAATTTCTGCTGAGCATGGAAGAAGATCTCCTTAAAGATCCTCCACTGTTCCTCAGCCGTCCTACCAACCAACCTGCGCCCCCAATCTACATTTGCCAATTCCTCTCTCATCCTATTGTACTCCCCTCTGTTCAAACAGAGGACACAGGTTTGGGACCCTACTTTCTCATCCCCCATCTGCATCAAAAACTCAACCATACAATGATCGCTTGTCCCAAGAGGATCCCTCGCAACAAGATCCCTAATTCTTCCTGCCTCGTTACACAACACCAGATCTAAGATAGCTCGCTCCCTCGTTGGTTCCATCACACACTGTTCATGGAAACTATCCCTACAGCCATCCAAGAACACTTCCTCAAGCCCACCGCATCCGACTTGGGTCAACCATCAATATGCAAATTGAAATCCCCCATAATTATCGCTGTTCCGTTTTTGCACGCATCATTTATTTGCGTGTTAATAGCCCACCCCACCTCCAAGTTATTATTTGGGAGCCTATAGACCACACCCACCAGCGTCTTCCTCCCCTTACTGTTCCTTATCTCCACCCACAACGATTCCACGTTCTGCTCTTTGGAGCCTATATCTTCCCTTACTACCGCCCTGATATTATCCTTAATCAGCAGAGCTACCCCCCCCCCTTTTTCCTCCCTTCTATCCTTCCTAAACACTTGATACCCCTGAACATTCAGCTCCCAGTCCCTGTCACCCTGCAATCACGTTTTCGTAATGGCCACCAGCTCATTCACTTTGTTCCGAATGCTATGTGCATTCAGGTAAAGTGTCTTTATCCCAGCCTTTATCTGGATCCTATTTGAAGGAACGCTACCAACCTTTCTCATGCCCCCTACTCCCTTTATTATTGGGTCATCCTCAACATTTTCCTGCGCCGTACCCTCTCTTTTACTTTAGACATTGTAATTTCCCCCACCCCTGCACCCTCCCCCTCCCACCTAATTAGTTTAAAGCCGTAGCTACAGTCCTAGATATACGATTCGCCAGGACTTTGGTCCCAGCACGGTTCAGACCAACACCATCCCATCTGAACAGGTCCCACCTGCCCCAATACTGGTGCCAATGCCCCATAAATTCAAACCCATTCCTCCCACACCAATCCCTGAACCACCCATTCATCTCTTTAATCCTATTTACCCTACTCCCATCTGCACACGGTTCAGGTAGTAATCTGCTTTTTAATTTCATAGTAAAAAGTCTGACAACACCAGGTTTTAGTCCAACCTATTTATTTGATAATATACTCACAAGCTTTCGGGGTTAGCCCCTTCGTCAGGTGAATGGAGAGTTCTGGCCTCAGACAGAGCATATAAAGCAGCATATAAAGTCTGTGCTTTATATGCTCTGTCTGAGGCCAGAACTCTCCATTCACCTGACGAAGGGGCTAACTCCGAAAGCTTGTGAGTATATTATCAAATAAATAGGTTGGACTAAAACCTGGTGTTGTCAGACTTTTTACTGTGTTTACGCCAGTCCAACGCCGGCATACCCACATCATGACTTTTAATTTCATTCCCAGCTTTTCATACTCCCTCTACAGATCCTTAGTTCCCATTTTGACTTTGTCGTTGGCACCCACATGTACCACAACAATTGGATTCTTCCTGCTCTTTGACCTTGTATTCAGCAGACAGGAGAGTTGGGACCAGCCGTGAATGCTAGAGCCGACTCAATGGGCTGGATGGTCTCCTCTTGCTCCTAGGTCTAAGTTCCCATATTCTGATGACAAGTGAAGAGATGGTGCAGGTTGGAGCTCGAGCATTTTGGTGTCAGGTCAATATTGATGGTGACCTGCCTGCTCTGCATCTTCCCAGTGGGTCACTAGTTATAAGGTACACGATATGATGCAAATCTCATTCAAAGTGTGTGCACATATCGCAGAGTCTCAGCAACTGCAGCCCACCCCTCAATATGTAAATATAAAGCAAGTCTGCCACCTGCAGGCCTGCCAGAAAGACACACAACTCAACCATGAGTCAGGGAGAAATGAGACCTCATCTTGCTCATTCTCCCCTCTTCCTGGGGTCTTTGCCATTGAGGCAAACAGCCCAAATTCCAAGGCAGTGAGGAACAACAGGAGTGAAACCCATAGCCCAATTTCTGGTGCTATTTTTGGGCCAGCCTCAACTGGGCACAACCCATCATTCTCCCAGGACAAAGCAATTTCCTGCCTCTGAGCTCCAGCACTGTTACTCAGTGAGTCCAGTAAAAAGTCTGACAACACCAGGTTTTAGTCCAACCGATTTATTTGATAATACTCACAAGCTTTTGAGGGGACTGCCTCTTCGTAGGGGCAGTTCCCTCGAAAGCTTGTGAGTATTATCAAATAAATCGGTTGGACTAAAACCTGGTGTTGTCAGACTTTTTACTGTGTTTACGCCAGTCCAACGCCGGCATTCCCACATCACTCAGTGAGTCTCCAGATCGGAGACAGAAAGCATTCTCTGTGCATCGTAAAAGTATCTTCCCCAAACTCACGGACGAGGGGAAGAACGTGCTTTAAGGATACATTCAGTGCGTGTCCGCAGCTCCACCACCCTCTCAGGTGAGATGTGAGAGATTCCCCGGTGAGATGTGGAGGAGCAAAGTGGTTTTCCCAGCTACACTGGCCATTATTTAACCCTCAACCCATCTCACACACAGACCACATTGACATGGAAATGGGGCTCCCTATTTCTGATAATAAATCAATGGGGTGGGGTGGGACGGAGGGAGGCAGCTGAGGATAGAGAGTGCAGAATGGGAGGATCTGAGAATGGGGCAGTCAAAAATGGGGGTTGTCTGTAAACGGAGGGGGGAGGGGGAGTGTGAGAATGGGGAGTGTGAGAATAGAGGGGTGTCTGAGAATGGGGAGGGTGTCTGAGAATGGGGGTTGTCTGAGAATGGGGGGATGTCTGAGAATGGGGGGATGTCTGAGAATAGAGGGGATGTCTGAGAATTGGGAGGTGTCTGAGAATGGAGGGGTGCCTGAGAAAAGGGGGTTTCTGAGAATTGGGGGGGTGTCTGAGAATGGAGGGGATGTCTGAGAATGGAGGGGATGTCTGAGAATGGAGGGGGTGTCTGAGAATGGAAGGGATGTCTGAGAATGAAGGATGTCTGAGAATGTGGGGGGGAGTCTGAGAATGGGGATGAATGAGAATGGGGGGGTGTCTGAGAATAGAGGGGGTGTCTGAGAGTGGGGATGAATGAGAATGGGGGGTGTCTGAAAATGGAGGATGTGTATAAGAATGGAGGATGTGTCTGAGAATGGGGATGAATGAGAATGGGGATGAATGAGAATGGAGGATATGTCTGAGAATGGGGGGGTGTCTGAAAATAGAGGGGGTGAATGAGAATGGAGGGGTGTCTGAGAATGCGGAGCTTTAGAAATCAGGTATAGAGAATGTTTTGAGAGAATGGATTAATAAGAATGGTTAGTGAGGTGGATTAGTGAGGAGTTAGAAACAAAAAATCCCTGCAGTGCAAAAAGAGGCCATTTAGCTCATCGAGTCTACTCCAGTAACAATCCCACCCAGATCCTATTCCCGTAACCCCACATATTTACCCAGCTAATCCTCCGACACTAAGGGGCAATTTAGCATGGCCAATCCACCTAACCCGAACATCTTTGGGCTGTGGGAGGAAACCGAAGCCCCCATGCACCCCCCCCCCCAACAGAGGAAACCCACGCAGACATGGGGAGAACGTGCAAACTCCACACAGACAGTGACCCGAAGCCAGAATTGAATGCCGGGTCCCTGGCACGGTGAGGCAGCAGTGCTAACCCACTGTGTCGCCTGAGTTAGTGAGAATTGGGTGCGATGATGATACAGAGAATAAGCTCCGAGAATGGGAGGGTGCTGAGAAACTCAAATGGAGTCTGCGAATAGTAGGCGAAAATAGAGGGTGAGACTGGAGCTAGTACTTTCGCACTCTGCCACCACTAATTTCCCACAGTGAGCGTCCTTATCCTGCGCGAATGCAGCCCAAACACCGCCCCCCCCAGCCCTGCCAATGGGTCCATATAGCTGGGAGTCTGACAACACTGTCAGGTAAGAGGTGATGTTTATAAACTCCTTACTGTTCAATCATACAGCTTTCACAGCAATAATCTGAGGGTTGGTCACAAGAGGGTGCAGTAACTACACATTACCTCCTTAGCCCCATTTGGAGCAGCAGTGCGAGTTTCAATTTGTGTAGGAGAGGCAGTTTAAATAGTACATCCTCAGGATTTCTCCAGACCAGACCACTGTCAATGAATGATTATTGAAGTGCAGATATTGTTTTCTACGTGGCAATTCACATGGATCTAGGTTACCCAGACATCTTCATCAGCCAAGAGATCTCACACTCTGATGTGAGCTGGGGTGAAACCACAAGATAGTGCTTTTATACAGCTCTGTGTAATATCCTCAGATAGCTGCTGTAATCCTGCGGCATGCTATCTGCCCTTTCTCATCTCCTCACGCCTTAAAGCAGAGTTAGTGGCAAGAACAAAGACATCAGTGCTTCACCCCGGTTTTTGTATGGTCGCTTTGCAACATTTAGCCCAAATACAGGCACCTGAATCAATACAACTCACAACCTATGACCCACTTTTCACAGATAGAAAACATTCTTTCCGGACCACAGCTTCTGCTCTGCCCAAGACTGCAAGGAACTACAAAGCCCAATCCGTCATGCAAAACAGCTTCCCATCCGTTAACTCTGTCTACACTTCCCACTGCCCCAGAAAAGCAGCCATGATAATTAAGACCCCCATGCACCCCGGACATCCTCTCTTCCACCTTCATCCATTGAGAAAATGAGACAAAAGTCTGAGCTCATGTCCCAACTAATTCAAGAACAGATTCTTCCCTGCTGCCATCAGACTTTTCAATGGACCTACCTTTGTTTAACCTGTTATCTGTCTACATCCTAAGTGTAACACTACATTCTGCACTCTCTCTTTTCCTTCTCTATGAACAGTATGCTTTGTCTGTATAGCGTGCAAGAAACAATACTTTTCACTGTATGATAATAAATGTGACAATAACTCAAATCAAATCAAAATATTTTCAATTCTTGACCAAGAGAAAGAACGCTCCTTAATTTGTACCCCTTATCTCAAGGTCCCATCCTCAGCTCATTCTTCTAGCTAATTATTTTTATAGCTTTAGCATCTATTTACTGTTAACCTAGACTGGCTGGAGCCCAATGTGCAAATATGCCCTAGCTGTAACTTCAGCTCCCTTGAAGTGCTCTTTTTTAAAGCTACATTAGAGATGTATAAGATAATGAAGGGGATGGATAGGGTAAAGGTAGAGAGATTCTTCCCACTCAGAAAGGAAAACAGGACTAGAAGGCACAGCCTCAAGATAAGGGTGGGCAGTTTAGATCAGAGTTGAGGAGGAACTTCTTCACTCAAAGGGTGGTGAATCTCTGGAATTCTCTGCCCGCTGAAGTGGTGGAGGCTACCTCGCTAAATATATTTAAGTCACGGGTAGATAGGTTTTTGACAGACAAGGGAATTAAGGGTTATAGGGAGAAAGCGGGAAAGTGGAACTGATCCACTTCAGATCAGCCATGATCTTATTGAATGGCGGGGCAGGCTCGAAGGGGCTAGATGGCCTACTCCTGCTCCTATTTCTTATGTTCTTATGTACATTACAGTCTTTAGCACTTCTTAACAAAGGAATCCAAAATCCACATACAAATTTTCATCACTAAGCTTAGGTTCAATTTGACGTCAACCTTATTAGTTAGACAATAAGGTGAAGTCTAACATTGTTGTAGTTGCAGCAGTGGCCACTACTCTCCTCTGGCGCTGCTGGGACCGCAGAGCTGCCAGCCAGTCAAGCTAGCCTGTAGTTCTCTAAGTGGGACTCCCTTTCTGATGGGACGAGAGTCCAGTTGAGGCTATGCTCAGAATGCCAACTGCAGTGGGGCAGCAGGATGCCTGGCCAATAATAGAACATAGAACACTACAGCACAAACAGGCCCTTCGGCCCACAATTTGCACTGATCATATCCCTACCTACAGGCCTATCTATAACCCTCAATCCTATTAAATCCCATGTACTCATCCAGAAGTTTCTTAAAAAACTCCAGCGATTTCGCCTCCACCACCACCGATGGCAGCCGATTCCACTCACTCACCACTCTCTGAGTGAAAAACTTACTCCTGACATCTCCTCTGTACCTTCTCCCCAGCACCTTAAACCTGTGTCCTCTTGTGGCAACCATTTCAACCCTGGGAAAAAGCTTCTGAGAATCCACCCGATCTATACCTCTAAACATCTTATAAACCTCTATCAGGTCGCCTCTCATCCTTCGTCTCTCCAGGGAAAAAGACCGAGCTCCCTCAACCTATCCTCATAAGACATGCCACCCAATCCAGGCAACATGCTTGTAAAGATGTGCTCTTAGGCTGATTGGTGTACCAAATTGACCCTACACTATTCTCCCCTGAATCTGGCTACCTTAGGGGTACCATTCACATACACACAGGGCAGGGTAGGTGTAGGAAAATGCTTTGTTGAAATGGCGGCACGGGCTTGTTGGGCCAAAGGGCCTGTTTCCTGTGCTGGGTTGTTCTTTGTTCTTTGTAAATCTCCTCTGTACCCTCTCAGTAGCTTCCACATCCTTCCTGTAGTGAGGGAAATTGTAATGTGCTGACCAGTTTTAAGACCGGGGCATGACCCCTTCCCACATAAAATCCACCTCCGTGCTTCTCTGACACATTTGCAGAATCTCACACTTGGCCACTCTCATGTGGATTAGCCAGGTGACTGCTTGTTTGTCAGGAGGGGCAATCTTTCCCACGATGATGCCACAATCAGAATGAGAGGCACTCATTTGCAACTCATTTGCACAGATTTGCAACTCCGGATGAGTTCCCCCAGGAGCAGGACATCATCCACCTTTTTGGTGCTGGTTTGTTCCAGGGATCATCTGTGACATTTCCCAGTCCACAGCCCAAAGAGGTCATGACGTGATGTACTGTCAGGTTAGCTAGTATGTTGAGTTCACTCCCAGTCAGCCAGTCAGGCGAAGAGAAGTGTTGGCGTTGGGCCCGTGGCTGGGTTTCCCAGACTACAAGGGATCACTGACTGTACTCAAGTGGCCATCAAGGCTCCCTCACAGCAGCCAGGTATCTGTGAATAGGAAGGGATTCCACTCCCTGAATGTTCAAGTTGCTTGTAACCACTGTAAGAGGGTCCAGCAGATGTGTGTGAGATTTCTGGGAAATTGCCATGTCTCCTATATCCTTAGTGATTCCTAATTTCTCCAGCTTTCGCCTCTCCATAGTCAAAATCTGAGGTACAAGAAGTATCCACACAACATGTGGGTAAAATTTGTTTGGGGGTGGGGCCTGGGTGGGATTGTGGTCGGTGCAGACTCAATGGGCCGAAGGGCCTCTTTCTGTACTGTAGGGTTTCTATGATTCTATGTGGCTTTTGACTCTTTCATGCAATCCCAACACAAACTGAACATTTTCAAGGCTGTGATCAATATTTTTTAAAAATCAGTAGGGTAATAAAGGACTATGGAGGTAAGTGGATGTATTGATTAACTATGTTCTTATTAAATGAAGGAGCAAATTACAAATACTGCATCACCGCATAATGTTCCGCACTCCTATTCCTATTTCTTAAGTCTTAACAGTAGAGGAGACATGTGACTACAAGGGCCCTTGGTCTTCTGAAGATGGAGTTTCAATGTCCCAATTGATTTGGGGGAGCCCAGCAATATGCACCATCTGGGTACCCTAGATTATTGTCTGCTGTCTATTGCACAATCTGGTACTTGGAGGGGAGAAGTGCTGGAGGCAGCGGAGGACATTGGATGAGCAGCTTCTTCCCTGTTGCCATCAAGTTGATCTTTCTCTACACCCTAGCTATGACTGTAATATTACATTCTGCACTCTCTCCTTTGCGTTTTATGCTTTGATTGCATAGTGTGCAAGAAACAATACTTTTCTTTCTTTTTTTCTGTGGGTAGAGTCAGAGCAGAGATTACCCAGGGGCCACTTGGAAGTCAGAACAGTCACTCACCACAAATCATTTGTTTACTCAAAGATCACACGATCTCGGAGCAGAAAACAATACTTTTCACTGTATGCTAATAGATTTGCCAATAATAAATCAAATCCACATCCTCAGAGGAGTGGGATGAGCGAGAGATACCTCAAAATGTGCCAGTTGATAAACATAGTGCCAGGTTGTCCACCTCACCAGGTACTAAGGTGCATGACAGGGACACACATGACAGGGACACACATGACAGGGACACACATGACAGGGACACACATGACAGGGACACTTATGAGACTTCCAACTCCCTCATCAGCATACGCTTCACATGAGGTCAAATACAAGATGTCATCAAAGCACTAAAGTTCTCTCTCAGAGAGGTCTCTCGGAAGAGGACCATCCCACCTCTTGGTACAATGATCCAAGGCCTTGATCTGAGCTCAAGCACCTCTCAGGCGGTGCTCACCTTGACAAGCCTGGCAGCTCTCCCACATTCTACCATCAGTATGAGGCTGCAGAGTGTACAAGCACTTCACCAAGCAGCAGCCATGCTGCGAACATGCGTTGACACCTAATGGTGGACAGTGCAGAAAATGCTGGGCAATCTCAGCGGGCCTGACAGCCTGTCTCTAGGGAAACAATCTGGACTGCCCTTCACTACGCGGGTCCCGCCGCCCCGGGGGCGTGCGCCGTCAGGACTCCGACGCGGTGACGCAGAAGATTACGCACCGGCGATGACGCAGCACGCGGCCCGGGCGCTCGCGCCTGAAAGCGGCTCCGTTACAAGATGGCGGCGCTTTAAAAGCAGTGTCCCAGCGGCAGGGCAGATGGAGCCTCCGCCACACAAATCAACCGAGCCTGAGGTCGCATCGGTAAGAAGCAGGCCGCAACATTAATTTCAGCGCCTGTGGTAAATAAACTCTGGGCCTCCCCGTCCCAGGAGAGAGCCTCGGCCCGGTGGCTTGAATGTTATTGGGAGGGGGAGTGAGTGGGAGGAGTGAGTCCCTGAGGGGGAGGGAGTTTTGGGGGGGGAGGTGGAGGATGGGGGGGATGGGGGGGGTGGAGGATGGGGGGGATGGGGGGGATGGAGGATGGGGGGATGGAAGGGATGGGGGGGATGGAGGATGGGGGGGTGGAGGATGGGGGGGGTGGAGGATGGGGGGGGGTGGAGGATGGGGGGGATGGAGGATGGGGGGGGTGGAGGATGGGGGGGATGGAGGATGGGGGGGGTGGAGGATGGGGGGGATGGAGGATGGGGGGGGTGGAGGATGGAGGATGGGGGGGTGGAGGATGGGGGAATGGGGGGGGGTGGAGGATGGGGGGGGGATGGGGGGGGGTGGCAGGATCGGGGGGGGGATGGGGGGGGGGTGGAGGATGGAGGATGGGGGGGGGATGGGGGGGGGGATGGAGGATGGGGGGGGGATGGGGGGGGGATGGAGGATGGGGGGGGGATGGAGGATGGGGGGGGGTGGAGGATGGAGGATGGGGGGGGGTGGAGGATGGGGGGGGTGGAGGATGGAGGGGGGGTGGAGGATGGAGGATGGGGGGGGGTGGAGGATGGGGGGGGGTGGAGGATGGGGGGGGGTGGAGGATGAGGGGGGGGGTGGAGGATGAGGGGGGGGGTGGAGGATGAGGGGGGGGGTGGAGGATGGGGGGGGGGATGGAGGATGGGGGGGGTGGAGGATGGGGGGGTGGAGGATGGGGGGGGGATGGAGGATGGGGGGGTGGAGGATGGCGGATGGGGGGGGGGGTGGAGGATGGCGGATGGGGGGGTGGAGGATGGGGGGGTGGAGGATGGCGGATGGGGGGGGGTGGAGGATGGGGGGGTGGAGGATGGAGGGGGGGGTGGAGGATGAGGGGGGGGTGGAGGTGGAGGGGGGGGTGGAGGATGGAGGGGGGGGGTGGAGGATGGAGGGGGGGGTGGAGGATGGAGGGGGGGGTGGAGAGATGGAGGGGGGGGGTGGAGGATGGGGGGGGGGTGGAGGATGGAGGGGGGGGGTGGAGGATGGAGGGGGAGTGGAGGATGGGGGGGAGGGGAGGATGGAGGGGGGAGGGAGAGGGGGGGGTGGGGGGGGGGGAGAGGGAGAGGGGGGGTGGGTGGGGGGGGGGGAGAGGGAGAGGGGGGGTGGGTGGGGGGGGGGGAGAGGAGGGGGGGGTGGGTGGGGGGGGGGGAGAGGAGAGGGGGGGGTGGGTGGGGGGGGAGAGGGGGGTGGGTGGGGGGGGGAGAGGGGGGAGTGGGTGGGGGGGGGGAGAGGGAGAGGGGGGGTGGGGTGGGGGGGGGAGAGGGAGGGAGAGGAGAGGGGGGGGTGGGGTGGGGGGGGGGAGAGGGGGGTGGGGTGGGGGGGGGTGAGGGAGAGGGGGGGTGGGTGGGGGGGGGGGGAGGGAGGAGGGGGGGGTGGGTGGGGGGGGAGAGGGGGGTGGGTGGGGGGGGGAGAGGGGGGTGGGTGGGGGGGGGGAGGGGGGGTGGGTGGGGGGGGGGAGAGGGAGAGGGGGGTGGGTGGGGGGGGGGAGAGGAGAGGGGGGGTGGGTGGGTGGGGGGGGAGAGGGAGAGGGGGGGTGGGTGGGGGGGGGGAGGGGAGAGGGGGGGTGGGTGGGGGGGGGGAGAGGGAGAGGGGGGGGTGGGTGGGGGGGGAGAGGGAGAGGGGCGGGTGGGTGGGTGGGGGGGGGAGAGGGGAGAGGGGGGGTGGGTGGGTGGGGGGGGGAGAGGGAGAGGGGGGGTGGGGTGGGGGGGGGAGAGGGGGTTGGGTGGGGGGGGGGAGAGGGGGGTTGGGTGGGGGGGGGGGAGAGGGGGGGTGGGTGGGGGGGGGGAGAGGGGGGGTGGGTGGGGGGTGAGGGGGGGTTGGGTGGGGGGGGGGAGGGGGGGGTGGTGGGGGGGGGAGGGGGTTGGGTGGGGGGGGGAGAGGGGGGTGGGTGGGGGGGGGGGAGAGGGGGGGTGGGGGGGGGGAGAGGGGGGGTGGGTGGGGGGGGGGGGTGAGGGGGGGTGGGTGGGGGGGGGGGGGGGGGGAGAGGGGGGGTGGGTGGGGGGGGGGGAGAGGGGGGTTGGGGGGGGGGGGGAGAGGGGGGGGGGGGGTGGGGGGGGGGGTGTGGGGAGGGGGGTGGGTGGGTGGGGGGGGAGAGGGGGGGTGGGTGGGGGGGGGGGGTGAGGGGGGGTGGGTGGGTGGGGGGGGAGAGGGGGGGGTGGGTGTGGGGGGGGGGGAGAGGGGGGGTGGGTGTGGGGGGGGGGGAGAGTGGGGGGTGGGTGGGGGGGGGGGAGTGGGGGGGGTGGGTGGGGGGGGGGAGAGGGGGGGTGGGTGGGGGGGGGGAGAGGGGGGGTGGGTGGGGGGGAGGGGGGGGTGGGGGGGGGGGGTGGGGGGGGGGGGGAGAGGGGGGGTGGGTGGGGGGGGGGGGGGGGGTGGGTGGGGGGGGGGGGGAGTGGGGGGGTGGGTGGGGGGGGGGGAGAGGGGGGGTGGGGGGGGTGGGGGGGGGGAGAGGGGGGGTGGGGGGGGGGGAGAGGGGGGGTGGGGGGGGGGAGAGGGGGGGGTGGGTGGGGGGGGGGGAGGGGGGGTGGGGGGGGGGAGAGGGGGGGTGGGGGGGGGGGAGTGGGGGGTGGGTGGGGGGGGAGAGGGGGAGGGAGGATGGGGGATGGGGGGAGGGAGAGGGAGTTTTGGGGGGGTGGGAGGGAGACGAGGGGGGGGGAGGGGTAGTTTTGGGGCGGTGGGAGGGAGGGGGGGGTGGAGGATGGGGGGGAGGAGAGGGAGTTTTGGGGGGGTGGAGGGAGGGGTAGGGAGCTGTTGTTTTGGAGGGTAGGGGAGGGGGGGGGTGGAGTGGTACCTTAGGTGGTTGATGAGATAATCACCTCCCTGCCCCCCCCAGTGGATGGTTGGGAGGAAGTGGGGGGAGAGATTCTCCCAAGTGGTTTGGGATGGCTGGTTATAGAGAGGTGGCATCACTCAGGGGAGGGAATAAGGACCTTCTAGGTAGAGTACAATACAATACAACCTTTCTTCAAACAGCATGCTCATCTCTCAGGTGATTTAGTTCCATTTTGTTACTACTTGAAGCTAGTGTTTAGCGTTTCTGCCTCTCAGTGCCATGCGCTCGGATTCAATCATGATGTGGGTATGCCAGGCGTTGGACTGGCGTAAACACGGGGTTTCGGGGTTAGGCCCCTTCATCACCTGACGAAGGGGCTAACCCCGAAAGCTTGTAAGTATATTATCAAATAAATAGGTTGGACTAAAACCTGGTGTTGTCAGACTTTTTACTTGGATTCAATTCCAGTCTTAGGTGACTGTGTGGAATCTGCACATTCTCCCTGTGTCTGTGTGGTCCCCTCAAAGATGTGTGTGTTAGGTGGATTGGCCATGCTAAATTGCCCCTTCGTGTCAGCTAAATTAGCAGAGTAATTATGTTGGGTTATGAGGATAGGGCTTGGGGTGGGATTGTTGTTGGTGTGGCCTTGATGGACTGAATGTGCTCCTTCTGCATTGCATGGATCCTATTTTGTTCTATATTCATATTCCATGTTAGGCTTACAGCTCCAGGGACTGTACCAATTTTCCAACCATTCTTTGCACTGCAGTTGAAAGGCTTGGATCAGCAACCTTTCCCATTGTGCTTCTGCTGCAAGTTCTCAGCATGTAGTCCTGGAATTTGAAATATGCCGGTCTGCAATGCTCAGCCAAGGATGACTCTTTGCACTGAAAGCTTTAAACCTGAGAGAAATTATTGATTTGTAATTGTTTTGTACTGCAAATCTGAATGATTGCAGGTAGATCTCTGCTTGGGAATAGCTGTTCTGGGTCACCCTCTACTGAATTCTGTCATTTAGAATAGATGGGTGTTTGATGGCTGGTGCAGCCTTGATGGGCTGCTTTCGGTGCTATAAAACTGACTATTCTGTAACAGTCATTTGTTTTCTGAATTGCTTTAGGAAACTGTCTATAGGTCTGGAACTTCTTGCCCTTTTTAAAAGCTGTACTGTGGGATCAGGAAGGGCACGTGGTTTCAGAGATTATAGAGACCTTCAGTGCATTTGATAAATTGACAGTAGTTTGAGATCTGTTTGTCTGACATCTGAGACTTTTATTGTAACACTGCATGAAGAAGCTAAATCTTTAATTTTTTTGGAGATGACTACTCCAGCTCTATGATTTGTAAATAGACAGGAGACGTGCTGAACAGACTAGAGCTAAATGTGACAAATAGGCTTGTGAGTTACTAGAGGATGAGCAAAAAAAGCCACAATAAGTAACAAGTAATTCACTATTTACAGAAAAAGGATACAGGGAAGGATGGGAGTTATTTAAATAGTCTGATTTATCTGAAAGAGATGAGATAATTGAACTAAATTAGGGCAAAGGAACAATCCCTGGTTGATGCAGCCATGGATCCTGAGGGAAATGTAGAAGAAAATTGCACATTCTTAGAAATTGTACTTTGGAGCTCAATTTGGAATAGGTGACATACCCTCACTCTGACAACGAGTCATCTAGACTCGAAGCATTCGCTCTGTTCTCTCTCCACAGATGCTGCCAGACTGCCTGAGATTTCCTAGTATTGTCTGTTTTACTTTCAGATTCTAACATCCACAATAGTTTGCTTTTATTGTAAGAGTTGGTGTGCGCTGGAAGACAAGATTAGGAGATAATGTACTGACATGGATTGAGAATTTCTTGATGGACAGAAAATCCAGTGGAGGAATAGATGGCTCATTCTCAGGGTGACAGACTGTAACTAGTGTGGGAAAGCAATGATCAGTGTAATAAGGAAAGTAAGTGATATGTTAGCCTTTATTACAGGAGGATTTGAAAACTGTTTTGGTCACTTTACCTAAGGGACAATGTACTTACCATAACACAGGAAATGCAATGAAGGATTACCAAATTAATGCCCAGGATGTGGGATTGTCCTTTGAGGAGTGATTGAAGAATTGGCTTTTATTCTCTAGAATTTAGAAAAGTGATCTCATTTAAACATATTACTTTCTTACAGGATAGATGTTTTCTCCATCTGTTCACAATATACATTAATAACTTAGATGAGGGAACTACATGTAATATCTCAGTTTGCAGATTAGACAAATCTGAGCAAGAGGTTGAGCTGTGAGAAGGGTGCAGAGATGATTCAGTGTAATTGGCACAAGTTGAGTGAGTGGGCAAATGAATGGCAGGTGCAATATAATTGGATAAATGTGAGGTTATCCACTTTGGTAGCAAAACAGAAAAGTAGATTACCCTCTGGCCATAAATTAGGAAAGGGGAATGTGCCGTGGGATGTGTGTGCCCTTGTACATCAGCCACTGATGGTAAGTATGCACATGCAGCAGGCAGTAAAAAAAAAACTTGTTGGCCTTCATAGCACAAAGATTCGAGTACAGGAGCATGGAACTCTTGCTGCAATTATGCAGACCCTTGGGAAACCATACCTGGAATATTGTGTGCAGTTGCAGTCTGAGGAAAGATGTTCTTACTCTAGATGGAATGCAGAAAAGGCTTATAAGATTGATTCCAGGAATGGCAGGTCTGATGTATGAAGAGAGATTAACATAGAACCTAGAAGCAGGGATAGGCCTTTGTTCTTAGAGCCTGCTGTACCGTTCATTACTTGATTTGATTTATTATTGTCACGTACAGTGAAGTATTGTTTTTGTGCACTATACAGACAAAGCACACTCTTCATAGAGAAAAGTAGAGAGTGCAGAATGTAGTGTTAGTCATAACTAGGGTGTAGAGAAAGATCAAATTAATGCAAGGTAGGTCCATTCAAAAGTCTGACAGCAGCAGGGAAGAAGCTGTTCTTGAGTCGGTTGGTCCGTGACCTCAGACCTTTATCTTTTTCCTGACAGAAGAAGGTGGAAGAGCGTATGTTTGGAGTGTGTGGGATCTTTAATTATGCTGGCTGCTTTGTCAAGGCAGCGGGAAATGGAGACAGAGTCAGTAGATGGAAGGCTTGTTTGTGTGATGGATTGGGCTACATTCACGACCTTTTGTAGTTTCTTTAGCCTTGGGCAGAGCAGGAGCCATACCAAGCTGTGATACAACCAGAAAGAATGCTTTCTATGGTGCATCTGTAAAAGTTGGTGAGAATTGAGCTGACATGCCAAATCTCCTTAGTCTTCTGAGAAAGTAGAGACGTTGGTGGGCTTTCTTAACTATAGTGTCAGCATGTGGGAACCAGGACAGATGTTGGTGATCTGGACACCTAAAAACATGAAGCTCTTGACCCTTTCTACTCAACTATTTTCTGTGGTAGTGAATTCCATGCATTCATCACTCCTTTGGTGAAGAAATTTCTCCTGGTCTTAGTCTGAAAAGGTTTAACTCTTATCCCCGAGCCATGATCCCTGATTCTGGACTCCCCATCAGAAACATTCTTCCTGAGTCTACCTGTCAGAATTTTAGAAGTTTCTCTAAGATCCCCTCTCACACTTCCAAACTCCAGTGAATATTATCCTTACTGACTTAATCTCTTCTCATGTGACAGACCTGCCATCCTAGGAATCTTCGCTGTAAACTTTCAGCCTGTCCAATCTTTCTGGTCGTTAAAATCTCCTTTCCTGGCAATAACTTTGTAAATGCCTGTATGAGAAGGGAAGCAAAGTGAGGACAAAATGCCTGAAATTGTTGAACTCAATTGTTGACTGTAAAATGCTTAAATTCTGAGTGTCAGGCCAATCTCTCGGTGAGCAGTAAATCAATGTAATACACTGTTAAGGTCCCTGAAGTGCATTGGCCATACTAGATTCTCCCCCGGTGAATATGAACATGCACCAGAGTGTGACAACTAGGGGCTTTTCACAGTAACTTCACTGCAGTCTTAATGTAAGCTTATTTGTTGCACTAATAAATAAGCTTAAAAAACTGAATGTTGAGGGCAGGTGTTGCATGTGGAGAGTCTGCAGAAGGATCTAGATAGGCTGGGCAAATGGGCCAGGAAATGGCAAATGGAATTTAATGTTGGCAAGTGTGAGGTGGTCCACTTTGGTAGGAAGAATGGTAGGAAGGACTATTACTTATGAGGCGAAAAACTGCAGCAGGCGACGGTGCAGAGGGACCTCGGGGTCCTTGTGCATGAGTCGCAAAAACCCAGCTTGCAGGTGCAGCAGGTGGTCAGGAAGGCGAATGGGATGCTGGCCTTCATAGGGGGATTGAATATAAAAGTAGGGAGGTCTTGCTGCAGTTGTATAGGGCATTGGTGAGGCCGCAGCTGGAGTACTGTGTGCAGTTTTGGGCGCCGCACCTGCGCAAGGATATTTTGGCCCTGGAGGGAGTGCAGAGGAGGTTTACTAGGCTGATACCAGAGTTGAGGGGATTGAGCTATGAGGAGAGGCTGAATAAACTGGGCTTGTACTCGTTAGAGTTTAGAAGAATGAGGGGAGATCTCATTGAGATGTATAAGATGATGAATGGGATGGATAGGATAGAGGTGGAGAGACTGTTCCCGCTTAAAAAAGACAGTAGGACTAGGGGGCACAGCCTCAAGATAAAGGGGAGGCGGTTTAGAATGGAGTTGAGGAGGAACTTCTTCACTCAAAGGGTGGTGAATCTCTGGAATTCTCTGCCCGTTGAAGTGGTGGAGGCTGCCTCGCTAAATATTTTTAAGAAGTGGGTTGATGGGTTCTTGATAAGAGAGGGGATTAAGGGTTATGGGGAGAGGGCGGGAAGGTGGAACTGAGCCACGACAGATCAGCCATGATCTTATTGAATGGCGGGGCAGGCTCGAAGGGCTAGATGGCCTATTCCTGCTCCTATTTCTTATGTTCTTATGTTAGATCAGATCATTGTGGAGGGAACAATCCCTGTGGAAAGAGTGGAAGAGTTCTGCTCATTTTTTAAACTTCTTTACTCTTTTGCAATTCAAATTTATTTTTCCCTCAAGACCTTAAAAAAAGTTCCATTTTATTTTACTTTTTAGTTCCAGCCTAGTTTTCATTTTGTTTGATCTCCAATGCTGTTGTGTTTTGTGTTGGAAGGACATTATCTTGGTGCAAATGTTGCATTCCTTCATGATCTCAAATCACTCAACTGCTGTGTGAAACCAGTATTTCCAGAGCTTGGGCCTGGCAAGATGAGGGCACAGCTGCCACTGGTGGAACAATGAAAGTCAGGGATGTGCAAGAGGCCACAATGGGAAGAGCACAGGTGGGAATGTGCCAGACAGGAGATGAACAGGCCATGCATCAAGCAACAGTTAATTTACACAGCCGTGCAGCAATCTAAAAGGCTTTGCATATTGTAACTAACAGGCTGCACACAGTGCTGGAGATAGTTGCAAAGATGGGGAAGACTAAGGCCATGGAGAGATTTAGAAACTTAGAAAAATTATGGCACTAAACAAGGATGTTCAGGCCATCACTACTGTGCCAGCCAAAAATAACTACGCAGCCTAAACCCACTCTCTTGGTCCATTGCTCTCTTGGTTATGGGTGCATTTCCAAATACTTATTTCTGCCTCTACTACCCTTCCAGGAAGTGAGTTCCAGGGGTCCACCACACTCTGGGTGATAAGAATTTTCTTGGACTCTCCTCTAATCCTTTAAATTTCTCTCCTTATGATCTTTTGGCTCAGGAAAATGTTTTTCTTAACCACTACGTCTGAGGCTCACTAAATTTCACACACATTAATTAAATCGGCCCTCAATCTTCCCGAAAGAACCAGTCTTTTGGATAGCTAAAGCCTCCTTTCCTGGCAATACTTTTTAAAATCTCTGTGCCCCCTCAAGTGAGATGATATCCTTCCTATAATGTAGTGATCTGAATTGTATGCAGTACTCTCAGTTGCCTAACTTGTGTTTGAAACAATCCTAGCTTAACCTACCTGTCCTAATGCTCTTTCCCTCATCTGATACAGACATGTATCCTGTTTTCGTTCTTGACCACCTTATCTACCTATCCTATCACCTTCAGGAATCTGTGGTCATTATCTCCAAGGCGCCTCTGTTCCTCTACACTTCTCTGTATCTGATTATTTGTGTTTCCTTGCCTTTTAACTTTCCCTAAATACAGTACTTCACACTTCTCCAGAATGAACTTCATTTGCAACATTTCTGTTCGCTGAATCGATTTATTAATACCTTTCTGCAGCTTTCATCCTGACTATCAATCGCATAAACCATTATTATTATAGTGTAAAACTGTGGATGTCAAAATATCTGTCTTTGTTCATAAGTCACTGAAAATTAGCGTGGATTTCCTCCCACAATCTGAAAGATGTGCTGGTTAGGTGCAATAACTGAACAGGCGCTGGAGTATGACGACTAAGGGAATTTCACAGTAACTTCATTGCAGTGTTAATGTTAGCCTTAATTGTGACTAATAAACTCAAAAATGTGGGTGTAACGAGCACTTAATAAGATGAATGGTGTGTTGGTCTTTATTGCAAGATGAAGTTGGTAGGAATGTGGAACTGAGGTTACAATTAGATTGGTCATTGAATATTAGAGAAGGCTGAATGTTTGTTTTTGAGTATGGGGGTAAGGTAATGTTACTGTCGTTGTATAAACCTTGGTGAAAGCAGACCCTGGAGTGTTATGTACAGTTTTGGACTCCTTACTTAAGGAATGTTTAGCCATAGAGGGAGTGCAGCAAAGATTTGCCAGACTGATTCCTGGGATGGCAGGATTACCCTACAAGGTGAGGTTGTGGAGGCTGCATTTGTATTCTCTAGTGCTCAGAAGAAAGATGATCTAATTGAATCATGCCAAATTTGTACAGAGCTTGATAGGGTCAATGCAGAAAGGATTTTTCCGTTGGTTTTGATGGGGAAGGGGGTTCCAGAATCTGGGGACACAGTCTCAGAAGGAATTATGTCATTTGGGACTGCAAGGATGGTGAACCTTTGGAATTCTCTACAAATCATAGAATTCCTACAAGTGAAGAAGGAAGCAATTTGGACCATTGGGCCGGCTCTGTCTCTCCAATAGAGGCCCTATCCCCATAACACAACTTATTACCCCACTAATCCCCCACCTTGGGATATTAAGGGGAAATTTAGCATGGCCAATCTACGTAGTAGTGGGAGGAAACTAGACCACTCAACTAAACCAATGCAGTCACGGAGAATGTGCAGATGGTAGGTCACTCAAGATTGGATTTGAATCCGGATCCCTGGTGCAGTGAGCGGCAGTGCTAACCTTCTGCTTCTGCTTCTATTTCTCATGTTCTTAACTCGAGTGCTAGTTGGGAGGGCCAGGTGAACATTGGCATAGTATCCAAATGGCTTCCATATTTGTAGAGCCATGTTGCATGTTTTGCATTAATTATAAATTCAGTGCCATGTATTTCCCACCCTGTACCAAAGTTATACAAATAATCTTAAAGTACATACTGCTTACTGTGCTTGTTTCTTGTTTGTTTTTCAATCTCTTGTTTTTCATGGGATCTTTTTACCTGTCTTTTGTCCTATTTCATAGAATCATAGAAACCTTACAGTGCAAAAGGTGGGCATTCAGACTATTGAGTCTGCACTGACAACAGTACCCTGGTAACCTCACATGTTTACCCCACTAACCTACACATCACGGGACACTCGGGAGTAATTGAGCGTGGCCAATGACCTAACCCACACTTTTGGGCCTGGAGGAAACCCACGCAGACATGGGAAGAATGTGCAACCTCATACAGACAGTGACCCAAGCCAGACCTTGAACTGAGGCAGCAGTGCTAGCCATCATGCCACCCACTTTCTACATTCTTTTTCCAATCCAACTGGAGTTCCTTGTGACTTCAAAAGTTAAGAATTATGCAGAAGTATGTCAGAAGAGATAAATTATTCTATTCTGATGCTGTTTCATATTAATTATATATTCCACATTGTTCAGTAAACTGATGAAAGTTATTGTTGCTGGTGAATTTGTTTCCTTCAGACCAATCATGATATTTGATAGTTCTATTGAAATTGGTCATCACCAATAGTGTTTGAACATAGAACATAGAACATTACAGCACAAACAGGCCCTTCGGCCCTCGAGTTGCGCCGATCGCATCAACCCCACCAATCTATAGACCTATCTATAACCCCCAATCCCATTAAACCCCATATACTCATCCAGAAGTCTTTTAAAAGACCCCAGCGAGTTCGCCTCCACCACCGACGACGGCAGCCGATTCCAATCACTCACCACCCTCTGAGTGAAAAACTTACCCCTAACATCACCTCTGTACTTCCCTCCCCGCACCTTAAATCTGTGTCCTCTCGTAGCGACCATTTCAACCCGGGGAAATAGCCTCTGAGAGTCCACCCTATCTATTCCTCTCAACATTTTATAAACTTCTATCAGGTCGCCTCTCAACCTTCGCCTCTCCAGGGAAAAGAGTCCCAGCTCCCTCAACCTATCTTCATAAGGCATGCCTCCCAGTCCAGGCAACATCCTTGTAAATCTCCTCTGCACCCTTTCAATAGCTTCTACGTCTTTCCTATAGTGAGGCGACCAGAACTGCGCACAGTACTCCAAATGAGGCCTGACGAGGGTCCTGTAAAGTTGCAGCATTACCTCCCGACTCCTAAACTCAATCCCTCGATTAATGAAGGCCAGTACACCATACGCCTTCTTGACCACCTCCTCCACCTGCGAGGCCGATTTAAGAGTCCTGTGAACCCGGACCCCGAGATCCTTCTGCTCTTCAACGCTACTAAGACCCCTGCCCTTTATAGTGTACTCGTTCATCCCGTTGGTTCTGCCGAAATGGACTACTACACATTTATCCGCGTTGAAGTCCATCTGCCACTTCTCCGCCCATTCCTGCATCCTATCTATGTCCTGCTGCAACTTTTGACATCCTTCCAGACCATCCACAACACCGCCGACCTTCGTGTCATCAGCGAACTTGCTAACCCATCCCTCCACTTCCTCATCCAGGTCATTTATGAAAATGACAAACAACAAGGGTCCCAGAACAGATCCCTGGGGCACCCCACTGGTGACTGACCTCCATTCCGAAAAAGACCCATCCACAACCACTCTCTGCCTTCTGCAGGCAAGCCAGTTCTGGATCCACAAGGCCAAAGGCCCTTGGATCCCATGCCCTCTCACCTTCTCAAGAAGTCTTGCATGGGGGACCTTATCAAAAGCCTTGCTGAAGTCCATGTACACTACGTCCACGGCACTTCCTTCGTCAATGTGTTCAGTCACATTATCGAAGAACTCAACTAGGCTCGTAAGGCACGACCTGCCCTTGACAAATCCATGCTGACTATTCCTGATCATGTCAAACCTCTCCAAATGGTCGTAAATCTTGTCCCTCAGAAGCCTCTCCATCAGCTTTGTTGTGTTTATACTTCATTCTATACCCAATTTTAGTGCTTCCGGATTCCAGCACTTGAGATCGAAACTCTTACCAGTACTGCCCTGTGTATATATAATCATATCTAAGGCTTATTGAATTTCAAACCAGTTGTTTTTTCTGTTGAACCATGAAGGTGGCAATAAAAAAAAGTTAGATATCTTTCTTAACGAGTGCTTTTTACAAAGATTATGAAACAGTCTGTTTTAATGATACATTTGTGAAGGAATAGCATTGTTTATCTCAGACTTGGAAATAGCAAGGTCCAGTGTCATATTTCTGATTATTGCCATAATCCTATTCAAGTTTCTTTCATTGCCTCCTTCCTCCTTTCTCTTATTAAATTGCCTTTCTCCAAGGGCGGCACTGTTTTTTTTGGTTTCCTTCTTTTCCCTTCATCTTGTTATCTTTATAGCCATGGTCACAGCTTGCCAAGATGAATAAATTTGCACCTTTATCCCAGTCAGTTTGAACTATATAGTAAGTGGGCTCTGAGCTGGTTGTTCATTGTATAAATTAAGATCAAGTATTGACAGCTGGGCGGCACTCTTTTGAGTAAACTAAAACCAAATAAGCGAACAAACTAACAACCCCTTAAAGAGGCACTGAAACCATAACACAGCTGCAAAGGAAATCTATCAAATTAAAATGATGTTCCTGGGCTCCCTACAGTGTATTCTACTCCTGCATTAAATAAACAAGTTGACAGGCTCGGGAAAAAGACACTGATAACCAAATGCTTATGGCAGTCTTTGTATGTGACAAATAATTATTCATTTATTGGCATTGATGGATTATTTCAGAGTTGAATCACTTTGTGATTGAATCTAAAACAGAGTAAAAACCGTTTTCCCCCATTTCTTTTGGTTCCATATGAAGCTGACCGCTCTGATCTTCAAGAGGACCAATTTTATTTCTTGCTACCCTTTTGCTCTTAATATACCTGCAGAAGCTGTTAAGGTTATCCTTCACCTTGACTGCCAAAGCAACCTCATGTCATCTTTTAGCCCTCCTGATTTCCTTCTTGAGTAGTTTCTTGCACTTTTTATACTCAAGTATCTTATTTGTTCCCTGTTGCCTATACGTGTCATACATCTTTCTCTTTTTTTTTAAATCAGAGTTGCAATATCCCTTGAGAACTAAGGTTCCTTATTCTTATTCACTTTGCCTTCAATCCTGACAGGAACATACAAACTCTGCACACTCAAAATTTCTCCTTTTGAAGGTTCCCACTTACCAATCATATTCTTGCCAGAGAACAGCCAGTCCCAATCCACACTTTAGATGCTTTCTTGTTTCTTCAAATTTGGCCTTTTTCCAGCTTAGAATCTCAACCCTAGGACCAGATCTATCTTTATTTATGATCAAGTTGAAATTTAATGGCATTATGATCACTGGAACCAAAGTGTTCCCCTACACACACTTCTGTCACTTGCCCTAACTCATTTCCTAATAGGAGATATAATATTGCATCCTCTCTAGTTGGTACCTCTTATATTGATTTAGAAAATTTTCCTGGACACATTTTACAAACTCCACCCTGTCTAGACCTTTAACAGCATGGGAGTCCCAATGTGGAAAATTAAAATCCCGTAATATCACAACTTTGTTTCCTGCAGTTGTATATGTCTCTGCAGATTTGCTCCTCCAATTCTCGCTGACTATTGGGAGGTCTATAATACAACCCCATTAATGTAGTCATATCTTTCCTGTTGCTCAGCTCCACTCATACAGCCTCAGTAGACAAGCCCTCCAATCTATCCTGCCTGAGCACTGCAACATTTTCCCTGACTAGTAATGCCATGCGACACACACACACTTCATCCCTATGCCTCTCTCACGTCTGGAACATTGAGCTGCCAGTCCTGCCCCTCCTGTAGCCAAGTTTCACTCATGGCTATAATGTCATAATTCCATGTGTCAATCCACGCCCTCAACTCGTCTGCATTCTCCATAATACTCCTGGCATTGAAATAGACATAACTCAGAAGATTATTACCACCACATGCAACCCTTCTATTTGCGATGTTGCATGAACTATTAACATCATTTATTTTGACCCCTGCTCCACTATCTGCCCTGGCACTGTGGTTCCCATCCCCCTGCAAATCTAGTTTAAACCCTCCCCAGAGGATTGTGTCTCAGTTTTTTTTTCCTCTTTGAGAGTTCCTCACAGTTGCCCCATGTATTTCCAAAACAACAGATCTTCTGATTAAACATCTTTTGATCTCTTCTCTGCAAAAGCATTTAAGGATGTTGCATATAATTGTTGACTTTTTAAAAGCAAGTGTATTTATGAATATTTTTTAAACCATCAGGAAAATGTGGAAGTGAGGAGGAATAAATGGATTGCTGCAGTCCTCCATTTATTCCTCCTCACTTCTACATTTGCTCTATATAAATTCACAGTTTGTCACTCTTGTTCTCAAACTGAATCCACTATGTTGTCTACAGTCTAGAATGAAATGACCAGGTCATTGGACTTCAGAATTTTCTCAATTTTGGATTGGCATTCGAATGCCTAACCACACTTGTGTGAACTGGATTATATCATAGGTATAGATAACCTAAAGCAATGCAAAAATATTGTAGAGCAGTAAAATTGTTTTATTACAAATACTGTATCTTTCTTGTTTCTGCCCCCAAGATATGTTTTGCTGCACCTTTTTCAGATACCTAGGTGAGGGTTTAACAAACTGTATATGCTTGGTTCTGCTCAAAGGCAAGGGGAAAAGGAGAGACACAAAAGGAAAAGCAATAATTTCCAGGGAGAGAAATCGAGTGAGCTGAATAAATCAAAAGAGAAAAATTGAGAAATTGACAGAAGTAGATGAATTGACAAACTGATAAAGGGAGAAACAGTGGGGGGAAGGAGGCGGAAAAGACAGAGTGGGGGAGAAATGTGGGAGGGGGCGGAGTAGGGAGAGATCAAGTGGCTTTGCATCTGCACCCTAGATTTTGTGTCACTGTTATGTCTGTCCATTGCCCGCATTTTTCTACCTTCAATCCAAAGATTGCAAGCCTTCCTGATTTGTTGCAGTCCCCGGTCAAGTGGTTAGCCCACAGGTTTTCTCAAAAAAATTCAGACCACTTTTGCTTCCAGATTTGCAGACTAGAAAGGTTATAGTGCATTTTTTCTTCATTTCTGTGCTTAGCCTCATTCTGTTGCCAAGAGTAATTTCATATTTTCGTATCCAAACACTTCATGAATTGAAATTGAATTTTTGACGTGCTTGAATGATGAACATGGTGAACTTGGCAGCTATTCTGAATCCACAGTATCCTGAAACATCCATCATATGAAAGGGTTGTCTGGTTTTTTTAGTTGCAGTTACCATTGGAAAATGCAGTGGGAGAAATCCTTGTCCTTCAAATAGTGTAAACTTGGGATACCACTTTTACCAGCAGAGTTGGCAGTCAGAATGTCAGGTTAACGTTTCCTCTGAAAGATTGCACCTCTTCATGTAGCACAGTGAAATTACACATCCTATGTATAAAATCAAATTTTGGGCTTTCTTGATTTTTATAGTTTTTATTGAAGTTTAAAGCATGGAAGGAGCCGTTCAGCCCATCATGTTTATACTGGCCAACAAAGATCTGACTACGCAAATTCCATTTTCTAGCAACTTGACCCATAGTCCTGAAGGTTACAGTATGCATGTGAATATCTAAATATTACTTAAATGTTACTAGAGTTTCTGACTCAACCACCATACTGGGCAGTGAATCCCACACTCCTGCTACTCTGGGTGAAAAAGTTTCTCCTCATCTCTTTTTTAGCCTTCTACCTCGTACCTTAAATCCATGCCCTTCCCCTCTACTAATGAAGTGCCTTCCTATCTATAAGAACATAAGAAATAGGAGCAGGAGTAGGCCATCTGGCCCTTCGAGCCTGCCCCGCCATTCAATAAGATCATGGCTGATCTGTCGTGACTCAGCTCCACCTTCCCGCCCTCTCCCCATAACCCTTAATCCCTTCTCTTATCAAAAACCCATCAACCCGTTTCTTAAAAATATTTAGCGAGGCAGCCTCCACCACTTCAACGGGCAGAGAATTCCAGAGATTCACCACCCTTTGAGTGAAGAAGTTCCTCCTCAACTCTGTTCTAAACCGCCCCCCCTTTATCTTGAGGCTGTGCCCCCTAGTCCTACTGTCTTTTTTGAGCGGGAACAGTCTCTCCACCTCTATCCTATCCATCCCATTCATCATCTTATACGTCTCAATGAGATCTCCCCTCATTCTTCTAAACTCTAACGAGTACAAGCCTAGTTTATTCAGCCTCTCCTCATTGCTCAATCCCCTCAACTCCGGTATCAGCCGAGTAAACCTCCTCTGCACTCCCTCCAGGGCCAAAACATCCTTGCGCAGGTGCGGCGCCCAAAACTGCACACAGTACTCCAGCTGCGGCCTCACCAATGCCCTATACAGCTGCAGCAAGACCTCCCTACTTTTATATTCAATCCCCTTCACTATGAAGGCCAGCATCCCATTCGCCTTCCTGACCACCTGCTGCACCTGCAAGCTGGGTTTTTGCGACTCATGCACAAGGACCCCGAGGTCCCTCTGCACCGTCGCGTCACCTATATCTCTCATAACCTTGTACATCTTTAACTGGTCCCCCTTCAACCTTCACTGTTCCAAGGAAAAAGTCCCAAACTAGTCAATCTTTGCAGATAGCTGACCCTCCAGCCCAGGCAGCATCCTGGTAAATCTGCTCTGCACCCTCTCCGATGCAGTCGTGTGCTTCCTATAATGTGGTGATCAGAACTGCATGCAATACTCCATTTGTGGCTTAACCAGCATTTTGCACAGTTCCAGCATGACGTACCTGCTCTAGCATTTTATGCCTCGGTTAATAAAGGCAAGTATCCCTTATACGTTCTTAACACTTATCTATCTTCCCTCCTACCTTCAGGGATCTGTAGAAATGTACCCAAGTTCCATCTGATTTTCAGTACTTTCCACGTGCTACCATTCCTAATGTAATCCTTTACCTTGCTAGCCCTTCCCAAGTGTGTTACCACACACACTCCTGGATTGAATTCCATTTACCACTGCTCTGCCCACCTGACTAGTCCATTGATATCCTCCTGCAATCTATGACTATCCTCCTCACTATTTACCACCCTACCAGTTTGTGTGTCATCTACAAATTTCTTTATCAAACCTCTACGTTCAAGTCTAAATCATTAATGCCTTAATAGCTAGGATCTTGCATCAAGCCTTACGGAACCCCACTGGAAACAGACTTTCAATTCTAGAAATATCATCTTTTGCTTTTGTAGAATCATGCAGTGCAGAAGGGGGCCATTCTGCCCATAGAGTCTGCACAGATCACAATCTCATCCAGACCCTAATCCCATAACCTCATGCATCTACCCTACTAATCCTGTTGACACTATAGGGCAATTTAGCAAGGCCGATTAACCTAACGTGCACATCTTTGGACTGTTGGAGGAAACCAGAGCACCTGGAAGAAACCTATGTAGACATGGGGAGAATGTGCAAACTCCACACAGATAGTGACCCAAGGTGGGAATCAAACCATGGTGTCTGATGCTGTGAGCCAGCGGTGCTAACTGCCATGCCACTGTACTTCTACCTCTCAGCCAATTTTGAATGCAATATGTTACTCTATCGCATAATTTCCATTGGCCCTGTGGAAGCCCCTTACTTTCTAATGAATAATGGGATATTCTGTTTAAAATGAACATGTCCACAATTTAGTTTTTAGATCTTGCTTAATCTGGCTGGTAGACCATTGCCAATTCCATTGATTCTTTTGCACAGTTGTGTGTACAAAGCAGGTGTTTAAATATCTTAGGCTTAGGGAAATAGAAGAGTCCCAGCTTTAGCTTATTTCAGTAATTTCAATGTGTCAGATGGTTGTGGACCCCACAACAAAGAGAAAATAATAGTGACATTTCAGACACAGGAGTGCTGTTAGAGGTGCCTGAAAAGTTAGAGGCTCATCTGCCATCCAGGGGTTTGACCCATTCATTGATTATCCAGATTCTCTCCAGTTATACTTCTAACTGATAGGATTTGATTTATTGTCACATGTATTAATATACAATGAAAAGTATTGTTTCTTGCGTGCTATTTAGACAAAGCATACTGCACTTAGAAAAGGAAAGGAGAGTGCAGAATGTAGTGTTACAGTCATAGCTTGAGTATAGAGAATGATCAACTTAATGTGTGGAACTTACATTCAAAAGTCTTATGGCAGCTAGGAAGAAAGTATTTTTGAGTTGCATCCTTGATACGCATCCTTGTATCTTTTTCCTGACGGAAGAAGATGGAAGAGAGTATGTCCAGGGTACGTGAGGTCCTTGATTATGCTGGCTGCTTTTCCAAAGCAGCAGAAAGTGTAGACAGTCATGGGATGAGAGGCTGGTATGTGTGATGGACCCTTTGTGGTTTTTTGTGGTCTTGAACAGTGCAGGAGTTGTACCAAGCTGTGATTGATCCAGAGTGCTTTCTCTGGTGCATCTGTAAACGTTGGTGAGGGTCATAGCAAACATGCCAAATTTCCTTGGCCTCCTGAGAAAATAGAGACGTTGGTGGGCTTCCTTAATACTGACAGCGTGGAGGGACCAGAACAAGTTGTTGGTGATCTGGACATCTAGAAACTTGAAGCTCTTGAACATTTCCACTTTGTTGCCATTGATGTGAACAGGGGCGTGTCCTCCACTACGCTTCCTGAAATCAATATCTATCTCCTTTGTTTTGTTGACATTGAGGGAGAGATTTATTGTCATCACATCAGCTTACCAGATTCTCTATTGCTTTCCTGTACCCTGTCTCATTGTTTGAGACCCAACCCACTATTGTGGCATCATCAGCAAACTTGAAAATTGAGTTGGAGGGGAATTTGGCCACAATCGTAGGTGTATAAAGAGTGTAACAAGAAGCTGAGAACACAATCGGTGTTGAGGTTGATTGTCAAGGAGGTGGTGTTGCCTATCCTTATTGATTGTGGTTTATGGATTAGAAAGTCTAGGATCCAGCCGCAGAGAGAGGAGCTGAGCCCCAGGCCATGGAGTTTGGAGATGAGTTTTTAGGAATAATGGTGT
The DNA here is from genome assembly GCA_037974335.1 of Prionace glauca. Classification (NCBI taxonomy): domain Eukaryota; kingdom Metazoa; phylum Chordata; class Chondrichthyes; order Carcharhiniformes; family Carcharhinidae; genus Prionace; species Prionace glauca. The sequence goes on along the minus strand of CM075739.1, from coordinate 8,951,164 downwards.
TGAAGGCTGAACTGTAGTCAATAAATAGGAGCCTAATGTGAGTGTCTTTGTTATAGAACATAACACTACAGCTCAAACAGTCCCTTTGGCCCACGAGTTGCGCCGATCACATCAACACCTACCAATCTATAGACCTATCTATAACCCCCAATCCCATTAAATCCCATATACTCATCCAGAAGTCTTTTAAAAGACCCCAGCGAGTTCGCCTCCACCACCACTGACGGCAGCCGATTCCATTCACTCACCACCCTCTGAGTGAAAAACTTACCCCTAACATCACTTCTGTACTTGCCTCCCCGCACCTTCAATCTGTGTCCTCTTGTAGCGACCATTTCAACCCGGGGAAATAGCTTCTGAGAATCCACCCTATCTATTCCTCTCAACATTTTATAAACTTCTATCAGGTCGCCTCTCAACCTTCGTCTCTCCAGGGAAAAGAGTCCCAGCTCCCTCAACCTAACTTCATAAGGCATGCCTCCCAGTCCAGGCAACATCCTTGTAAATCTCCTCTGTACCCTTTCAATAGCTTCTACGTCCTTCCTGTAGTGAGGCGACCAGAACTGCACACAGTACTCCAAATGAGGCCTAACAAGGGTCTTATAAATTTGCAGCATTACCTCCCGATTCCTAAACTCAATCCCTCGATTAATGAAGGCCAGTACACCATACGCCTTCTTGACCACATCCTCCACCTGCGAGGCCAATTTAAGAGTCCTATGGACCTGGACCCCAAGATCCTTCTGCTCTTCAACACTACTAAGACTCCTGCCCTTGATAGTGTACTCGTTCATCCCATTGGTTCTGCCAAAATGGACGACTACACATTTATCCGCGTTGAAGTCCATCTGCCACTTCTCCGCCCAGTCCTGCATCCTATTTATGTCCTGCTGCAACTTTTGACATCCTTCCAGACCATCCACAACATCAGTGAACTTACTTACCCATCCTGTCACATCCTCATCTAGGTCATTTATGAAAATGACAAACAGCAAGGGTCCTAGAACAGATCCCTGGGGCACTCCACTGGTGACTGACTTCCATGCTGAAAAAGACCTATCCACAACCACACTCTACCTTCTGCAGGCAAGCCAGTTCTGGATCCACAGGGCCAAAGGCCCTTGGATCCCATGCCCTCTCACCTTCTCAAGAAGAAGGTTATCTCGGTGTTCCAGGCTGAGTGCAGGGCCAGAGAAATGACATCTGCTGTGGTCCTGTTGCGGCGGTAGGCAAACTACAGTGGATCCAGGTCGTCCGAGAGGCTGGAATTGATTTGTGCCATGAGTAGCCTTTTGAAGTATTTCTTAATGCTGGATGTCACCATGACTGGACGATAGTCATTAAAAGTGCAATAGCTTTTTTTAAATTGTTTTTTTACAATAATTAATGTAAACAGTTGCATTTGAAGCATTCAGATCAGGAAATGATATAGCGCAGGTTAGTCTTATTGTGTAAAATAAAACCACAACCAAAATGACTGTCAATTCTTGAGTAATTGTTTAATGTATGGTCAAATTAATTTATCATTTAGTAAGGCTTGATGTCCTTTTGTAAATGTAGAAATTATTATTGTTGCTTAAATGGCTCTTTAGACCTTAATGTACCAAATTTTGGACAGAAATTGGCTAACCTGTGGCCAGTGTGACAGTACCACCTTTCAGCTGAAGAGTATGTATGAATTCTTATGGCTTGAGTAAATGTTCATCTTAACTTGTGGGAAGTATCTGATTACACTCTGTGATAGACAATTTTTGATGTGGAGGAATTTTTAATTTATTAACCGTAGCACTTTGACCTATACTGAAGCACTGACATGTTGTGCAACACATTTCCTGCTTGTGGAAGTTTAAGTTATGTTAAAAACTTCCATGATTGTTATCCAAGCTCAATTTCTTTTGTATATCTTGCAGGTTAACAAATTGGATGTTTGTCATGCACCTTATAGAACGGTAACACGTGAAATCAATGGATAAATGCAAGCATGTAGGGCGGCTTCGGCTTGCCCAGGACCATTCAATCCTAAACCCACAGAAGTGGCATTGTTTGGACTGCAATACTACAGAGTCAATGTGGGCATGTCTCAGCTGTTCACATGTTGCTTGTGGACGATACAATGAAGAACATGCACTAAAACATTTTCAGGAAAGTAAGCACCCTGTGGCCTTGGAAGTAAATGAATTGTATGTATTTTGTTACGTTTGTGATGACTATGTTCTGAATGACAATGCGACAGGTGATCTGAAATTGTTGCGGAGCACATTAAGTGCAATCAAGAGCCAAAACTATGACTGCACAACTCGAAGTGGTAGGACCTTACGGTCTATGGCAGCAAGTGATGACTCGGACCTTTCTCGGGGATGTGCACAAGCGCAACTGCGTAATGAAGATCGGATGTTCACGGCACTTTGGCATCGGCGCAAATTGCTCATGTCTAAAGTCTTCCAGTCTTGGTTTGCACTGACGCACAGTGGCAAGCTGAGACTTGAAGAGGAACGATTAAAGGAAGAGGCTGAAATGAAAAGGGAAGAAGCTAGAAAAAGACGACAAGAGCTAAAACGGCGGCAGCATGCCGAGTTGCTGAGCGCACCACCCCGAAAGAGTTCCCGCATAAATGAACCGCCTAAAATTAGTGACACATCAACTCTACAAACAGCAGCAAAGTATCCAGCATTAACAGCTGGCCTTACCTCAAGCACAGTCAGATTGAAAAAAATTGGTGGTTCTCCTATTAAACGGCGACCAACTGTCACACCTGGTGTGACAGGACTGCGAAACCTGGGAAATACCTGCTATATGAACTCCATTCTACAAGTGCTATGTCACTTGCAAATATTTTGTGAGTGTTTCTTGCATTTTGATTTAAGTCAAATCCAAGAACTGCTGACTAGTACAGCAAATGGGAAAACTCAGTCCTCCAGCCACCAATATTTGGTTAGTGACATTAATTCAAGTACAGGTACATCCTTGATAGATGAAAAAAATGGGTCAAGACGGCCCAGTCTGTCTAAAGGATTAAGTGGGGGAGCATCTAGGAGCAGCAACAGGGAGCTCATTCAACTAAAGGAGCCAAGCTCAAAGCATATATCTCTGTGTCATGAACTCCACAGCCTTTTTCTGGTTATGTGGTCTGGCAAGTGGGCACTGGTATCTCCCTTTGCTATGCTACACTGTGTATGGCGACTCATCCCAACGTTCCGTGGGTATGCCCAGCAGGATGCTCAGGAATTCCTCTGTGAGCTGTTGGATAAAGTACAGCAGGAATTGGAAACTGCAAGAACAATGTGTACAGCCCCTGTCCCCATATCACAGCGCAAACTAATCAAGAGAATTCTGAGTGTGGTTAACACCATTTTCCATGGACAGCTACTCAGCCAGGTAACAGTCATGTTACTTCTCAAACCTTTAATGTGACATTCTGTATTTAATTGTCAAAAGATGATTTGTTCTAGTTAAAATCTTGTATTTCAGCTCAGCAATAAAGATAATGTTTGGTAAACTTTTTCTCTATGTCCTAGTTCAACAACAAAAGGTTGTACAAAAAAAGCCCCAAAGAACTTAATGTGAGGTCTTGCTGAACATATACAACCTCATGACGTTCATTATTTGCCATTTATGTTGGGTAGGTTGAGACAGTGTTAAGTTAAGTGTTTACATAAAATCAAAGTCTCGAGCAGCTCAGGATTGACTCATTCAGTATCAGGAACTGCTGAGACCTGGAAAATCCCTGGTTTAATCCTTTGTCCATGCTGAATTTGACTGGCTCAGATGCTTGTTTCTGTTATGCTTGTCAGTCAGGGTTATGCTCTATCTTTTCTCCCACTCCATTAGGAGCTGTCATGTGACCTTTTTATTTGAAAGGGCTGCAGTTGTGATCTCCCTCACCCACCAATGTCAAATAACCTGCTGAACCTTCCAGTTGTGACTTCTGCATGATGCAGCTTTTGAAATGAAATTGGTGAAGGATTAGGGGGGAAAATGTAAAAGTTTAAGAGAAAAGGACCTCACTTGGTAGTTTTGAGGGCTAGTACAAGCTTGATTAGCTGAATGAGTTCCTTTCCTATTGTAAAATTGATTTGGTGCCTTGTGACCTCTTGAGTTATATGCTAGCATAAAACAACCAGGAACAATAGCAGAACACTGGGAGGGAGTTTAAGTGCAAGAGCAGTACAGAACATGTTTGTCTCCGAGTTCACTTCGTATTACTTGTGACTTGCCCTCAATTATATCTGTCCTCTGTCTTTTGGCTACATTCTTGTAACTCCAGCATTCATTCATCTTGTCTGTGGGGCCAGTCAATATAAATTATTGTTTAAAATCTTCTGATATGGGGCAGCTCACATCCAGAAATTAACTTTCACTTACTGTGGAAATTGAGACATGCCTAGTATGTACTGTCAGATAGCAGCTGGAAATCCTGGGTTTTATATTTGTAATCTGGAGTTAATCAACATGAGCACCAATGCCATGGGGCATAGAGCATATCCCTTTTAGCACAATTCATTTTACAATTGTGTGCATAACGTAGTCAGATGCATGTTCGAATTTCGTTTGACTGTTCATCAGAACTGCACTGTTTTTTCTTTACTATACAAAATTGTTCACTGTATACTAATGCACATGACAATAAATCAAATCATACGACAAGCTCTTCATTCTAGGGATCATTCTTGTGAATCTCCTCTGGACCTTCCTTAGATATGGAGCCCAAAACTGCTCACAGCCCTCTAAATTTGCCCCCTGAAGAAGGCGAATGGAATGTTGGCCTTTATAGCGAGGGGGATAGAATATAAAAGCAGGGAAGTCTTGCTGCAACTGTACAGAGTACTGGTGAGGCCGCAGCTGGAGTTTTGGTCGCCACACTTGTGGAAGGATATTTTGGCCTTGGAGGGAGTGCAGAGAAGGTTCACTAGGCTGATACTGGAGTTGAGGGGGTTGGACTATGAAGAGAGACTAAATAGACTGGGTCTGTACTTGCTGGAGTTTAGAAGGAAGAGGGGGGAATCTTATAGAGATGTATAAGATAATGAAGGGAATGGATAGGGTAGAGATAGAGAGATTCTTCCCGCTTAGAAAGGATAGCAGGACTAGAGGGCACAGCCTCAAGATAAGGGGGGGGACAGTTTAGATCAGAGTTGAGGAGGAACTTCTTCATTCAAAGGGTGGTGAATCTCTGGAATTCTCTGCCCATTGAAGTGGTGGAGACTACCTCGCTGAATATACTTAAGTCACGGGTTGATAGGTTTTTGACAGACAAGGGAATTAAGGGTTATGGGGCGAGAGCAGGAAAATGGAACTGATCCATTTCAGATCAGCCATGATCTTATTGAATAGTGGGGCAGGCTCAAAGGGCTAGATGGCCTACTGCTCCTATTTCTGTTCTAGTTATGTTATTAAATGGGGTCTGATCAGAGCCTTATACAGAATCAGAAGTACATCCCTGCTCTTGTATTCTAGCCCTCTCAACATGAATGCTAACATTGCGTTTGCCTTCCCAACTGCTGACTGAACCTGCACGTTAACCTTAGAGGATCTTGAACAATGACTCCCAAGTTCCTTTTTGTGTTTCTAATTTCCTCAGGTTTCCCCATTTAGAAAATAGTCTATGCTTGATGTTACACTTGGTATTGCAAGGCTTGTTTTTCTCTTTTGTTTTTGACTAGCAGTGTACCAATTGTAATCCTCTAGACCTTTGACATCATCCTGTATATACAACGAATTGAATGTGTGGTCAATATCGCCATAACTTCCACTCCAAAATCCCTTAGCACTGAGGTGCATCCCACCCAGATTAGCACTTGAAGTACCACAACCTTTTTTAGTTCCTCTTTACTTCTGAGTCATAGAGGCTATTTGAACCATTAATTCCTTGTTAGTTCTTTGAAGAACAACCCAGTCAGTCCCATTCTCAAGCTCTCACCCTATAGCTTTGCAAGTTTATTTCCTTAAGTTTCTATCCATCTTCCTTTTTAAATTATTGATTACCTCTGTTCCATCACTCATAGGTTGAGTTTTAGGTCATTGCCACACACTGCATTTAAAAAGTTCTTCTCATATTTCTGTCCCAAATAATGGGAATAGTTTTTCTTAACTGATCATAGTCTTCCACACTTCTATCAGATATCCCCTCAACCTCCTTTCTTGTTCTCCTGGGGTGATTGTCTGTAAATCTGTAATAACCTTAAAATGCTCACTTATCTTCATTAATAATTTAGAATTAATATTCCACTAAAGCACTAAGAAGTGATGTGCTGTATCACTGCCAAGTTTGATTCTTTTATTCCCAGTTTAATTTTCATCTCTGCACGTAACTGATTTTAATTTGAAAAAGCGACGACTCATTTAACTGTTTTATCTGCATTGTCTTTTCCTATTATGATTCTGAGGCACCAGGGGCCTATAAAGAGATCCCAGGGATTTGAAGTTATCTCATTTCAATAGTTTTCTAACCATTCCTGTTTGCTAATGTTTTCCGGAATGTAGCCCTGTTTTCTTTTTGATTAGCTGGCATTGTCTGGAAATTAGGGTGGGGTGAGGTTCCTAAGTATTCAAGGATTTTCAGGGAATCCTTGTTGGAAAATTTGAAATCCATGAACTTGTGTAAGTTGGTATGCTTCCAAACTTAGTTGCCTTAAAGCACTTAAGGAATCTGTGATACATTTCAAATGTAAGTTTTTTTGGCTATCAGAAATTAGCGTAGCAGATTAACATGAGAAACTATCAGAAGCTGTGTATGGAACAATGACTAATATTTGTATGAAGCCTTTTTTTAAAATGTGCTTGTTGTTGATGCCTGTTAAAGATTGGTTTACGTGGGATTTTAAAATTCTGCATGTAGTCTCAACATCAGGTTAAGGTCCAGCAGGTTTATTTGGAATCACAAGCTTTCAGAGCACTGCTCCTTCATCAGGTTCACCCACTCACCCAATGAAAGAGCAGTACTCCAAAAGTTTGATTCCAAATAAACCTGCTGGACTTCTTCAAACTAGAGTTATGAGACTTCTTGCAGTGCCCAGTCCAGTCCAATGCTGGCATCTGACCTCGCGTTTAAAATGCTGAGTGTTACGGTTGCATGTCATTTAATTCTGATTGTAGTTCAAGCCACAAGCTTGTAAAATGGCGGTTAAACCAAGAAGGATGGTAAAAGTGACATTTTTTATAATGTAATCTGGATCCAGTTTTGAATTGTTTATGCTGCTGTAGAATGAGCATTGGTGATGTTTGGTGAGCCATGTCAGCTCCCTCCATTTCAAAATTGTAAATCGTGGGTCTTGGTCAAAGAATTTAGTAAAGTGCCTGTGAACTCAAGCAGTGCAGCACCCTTTTAAAGAAAAAATAATTAAACATTGTAATTTGCAATCATTCTCTTTGGAATATTTGATAAATTGAGAATATCCTATCAAACCTCCCCAACTCTCTCTCTCTCTCTCTCTCTCTCTCTCTCTCTCTCTCTCTCTCTCTCTCTCTCTCTCTCTCTCTCTCTCTCTCTCTCTCTCTCTCTCTCTCTCTCTCTCTCTCTCTCTCTTTTTCTCTCTCTCTCTCTCTCTCTCTCTCTCTTTTTCTCACTCTCTCTCTCTCTCCTTCCTTCCTCTCACTCTCTCTCTCCTTTGTCTCTCTCTCCTTCCTCTCTCTCTCTCTCCTTCCTCTCCCTCTTTCCCCCCCACCAGTTCCAATCATGGAGGAGGTGCAAAGCACATCAAGGTAGATAAATCCCTGGGACCTGACGCAGTCCCAGTACATTATGGGAGGCTAGGGAGGAAATTGCAGGTTCCTTAGCAGAAATATTTGAATCATCGATAGTCACGGGTGAGGTGCCTGAAGATTGGAAGGTGGCAAATGTTTGTTTAAAAAAGGCTGTAGGGAAAAGCTTGGAAACTACAGGCTGCTGAACCTCACAGTGGGTAAGTTGTTAGGTATTTTGACGTACAGGATCGAAAGGCATTTAAAGACGCAAGGACTGATTAGGAACAGTCAGCGTGGCTTTGAGTGGAAAATCATGTCTCTCAAATTTGATTTGTTTTTTTTGAAGGGGCAACCAAGAAGGTAGATGAGAGTAGTGCAGTTGATGGACTTTAGCAAGGCCTTTGACAAGGTACCACATGTAGGTTGTTGCATAAGGTTAATCCTCATGAGATCTAGAGTGAAGTAGCCAAATGTATTCAAAATTGGTTTGATGACAGAAGAAGAGGGTGGTTGTAAAGAGGGTGATTTCAAACTGGAGGTTTGAACTGGTGACCCGTGGTGTGCCTCAGGAATCAGTGTTGGGTCCACTGTTATTTGTCATTTTATATTAATGATTTGGATGAGAATCTAGTATGCATGGTTAAGTTTGCAGATGACGCCAAGATTGGTGGCATACTGGACAATGAAGAAGGTTATCTAGGATTGCAACGGGATCTTGATCAATTGGGCCAATTGGCTGACAAATGGTAGATGGAGTTTAATTTAGATAAATGTGAGGTGATGCATTTTGGTAGATTGAACCAGGGCAGGACTTACTCAGTTAATGGTAGGGCACTGGGGGGAGTTGTAGAACAGTGATCTAGAGGTACATGTTCATAACTCCTTGAAAAAGGAGCCACAGGTGGACAGAGTGATGAAGAAGGCATTTGGCATGCTTGGTTTCAGTGGTCAGAACGTTGAATACTCAATCTGGCACACACAATTCTCTAAATTTGCACACCTTTATTGTGGAGTTCAAGAGGCGTAGGCGAGCTTCATAGTAGAAGGAGGATGGGAATAAGGTGCTCACCGAATGTTAAAATGGCGGCACGGGCTTGTAATGCCGAAGGGCCTGTTTCCTGTGCTGTTGTTCTTTGTTCTAATACAGGAGTTGGATGGTCTTGTTGAAGTTGTATAAGACGTTGGTAAGGCCGCATTTGGAACTGTGTACAGTTCCCGTCATCCTATTATAGAAAGGATATTAAACTAGAAAGAGTGCAGGAAAGATTTACTTGGATGCTACAGGGACTTGGTGGTTTGAGTTATGAGGAGAGGCTGGATAGACTGGGACTTTTTTCTCGAGTGTAGGAGGCTGAGGGGTGATCTTATAGAGGTCTATAAAATAAGAGGCATAGATCAGCTAGGTAGTCAATATTTTTTCCCAAAGATAGGGGAGTCTAAAACTAGAGGGCATAGGTTTAAGGTGAGAGGGGAGAGATACAAAAGTGTCCGGAGGGGCAATTTTTTCAGAGGGTGATGAGTGCCTGGAACAAGCTGCCAGAGGTAGTGGTAGAGGCAGGTACAATTTTCTTTTAAAAAGTGTTTAAACAGTTATATGGGTAAGATGGGTATAGAGGGATATGGACCAAATGCAGGTAATTGAGACTGGATTAGTGGTTTTAAAAAGGGCAGTAAGGACAAATTGGGCCAAAGGGCCTGTTTCCATGCTGTAAACCTCTATGGCTCTATGACTCATCTCTCTCCTTTTGCTCTCCTCATTTCATCGTCCCATCTGCTGTTTGTTCCACCCACTGCTGAACTCCTAGATGTCTGCTTTCCCATCTGCTCGCTGTGCATTTAGCGTAGTAAATGGTTCATCTTGCTCCACAACTATACCCATTCCTTAAAAACTCCATCATCATACCTTACCTGAATAAAACTCTACTTCTCCCCTCGCTAGCCCTAATCCTCATCCTTTTCAACATAGTTTGATCCATCTTGCAACACTGATTTCTATTGTCAGGTATTTGCCTGACATCTAACTTGAATGAGCTGTCAATTCCTCCAGCTAAGTATTGGGAAAAATCAGTCAGTGTCTTTGGCTGTCACCCCAAATACATACACAATTGTATTTCCATCTATGGCCATCTTCTTTGTCATCTTGTTGTTCCCAAGCTGAGCTTCTGTTCCTATATCCTCTCCTTTGAAGGGCGGCAAGGTAGCATAGTGGTTAGCACTGCTGCTTCACAGCTCCAGGGTCCTGGGTTCGATTCCCGGCTCGGGTCACTGCCTGTGTGGAGTTTGCACATTCTCTTCGTGTCTGCGTGGGTTTTCTCCGGGTGCTCCAGTTTCCTCCCACAGTCCAAAGATGTGCGGGTTAGGTTCATTGGCTATGCTAAAATTGCCCCTTAGTGTCCTGGGATGTGTAGGTTAGAGGGATTAGCAGGTAAAATGTGTAGGGATATGGGGATAGGGTCTGGGTGGGATTGTGTTCGGTGCAGACTCGATGGGCCGAAGGGCCTGTTTCTGCACTGTAGGGTTCTATGCATTGGGTCTACTTTCACATGTCTCTATCCATCTCAGTAGAAGCCTTGGTAAGTACTATTGTCATCTCCAGGCTTGATTAACTTCAGTATTTGTTAGCCAGCCTCCTGTTCCCCAACTGCCAGCATGAAATTAGCCCATCCAAAACTGTTATCTACATTCTGTATTGCACTAAGTACCTTTCATCCTCACTGACTTGCATTGACTCCTGTTCCTGCACAATGTCAAATTTGAGTTTCACATTTTATATTTAAAACTCTCCAGAGATCTCATTCCTTTTCTCTGCTACTGCTCACTGTCCTTCGAATTATCTGCTACCCTGACTGCCCACTGCATCTTTTTCCGTTGCCTTTGGCAGCTATTCTATCATACCTTGATCCTACTTTCTGGAATTTCTTCCCTTTGGCTTCGCCACTTTCCTTCTCTCATGATAGAATGTAGAACACTACAACACAAACAGGCCCTTTGGCCCACAAGTTGCGCTGATCATATCCCTACCTACCAGGCCTATCTATAACCCTCAATCCCACTAAATCCCATAATGTTTTTAGTATGATTGGTTCACGCCTCTGAAATACCTTAGAGGCACCTTTCTGTGTTAAATGTGTTATTTAAAAACAAGCTTAAATTCTGAACCAATGTACATTTATATCCAAAAAGAAAAGAGGACATTTTTGGTTTCAGACTAGTTTGCAGAATCATTGCTTATTCCCAGGACTGGTTAAGGCACTTGTTTTAGGATTCTTTCAGACTTTTACATCAGAAAATCATTATCCCTGGGTGAGTTTGCGCAAGATTGTGACAAATTTATAATTTTCTGCATGTATACAGTAAATTGCTCACTCAGACATTCCATGACAGATGTTGGGCTATTTTCATATCTACAGAGTTAGCAAATACCAGCAGGTCATTCATTCAGAGCATTTTAGTTTAGCAATGTTTTGCATTTGTAAAGTACAATCACTGTTCCTAATGTCTTTTTTCTCCCCAGTTTTATGTGACCTATTCACTCAAGTGCACAAATACTTTAGATGTTTTATGGCTTCCCGCACACACGATAACTTAAAGGGATCAGCTTGTGCTTGGCCACACAGGTTAGAGAGAAAAGCCTTACTGACTCTGGAGTTAACTTGTCCTACGTTACAACCATGACTACACTTCAAAAGAACTTCATTGGCTGCAAAATGCATGTAAGGCACTATTGTAATGCAAGTTTTGTTCCTTAGTAGATCTTAATATTTTTACATCTGTAAGCAGTCTAAGCTGAAATCCAGGGAATATTGACTGATATCATTTGTTCAATAACAGTACTCGGAGTATATTGGAGGTAGAGGGGTGGGAAGAGTCTTATGTGAAACATCAGGTCTAAATGCCAGTTTCTCTCTCTGGCACTCTAAATGTAATGCATGTTCCATTTGAGCACTTTTCAGCTGATCTTACTAGAAAGTCATCATCAACAGGAACATGGTGCTTTTGTTTGCTTTGTTCTTTGTGTTCTCCCTCTGCTTCCTATCGAAATAAGACTGACCACACTGAGTAAAGTACTTGTCCTCAAGCTATCTGAACTGAGATCAAGTCACTTGACGCACTAAGAGAATGTACCTGGGACCCATTAATGGCATTTTATTCTGTAACATAATGCAGTAACCATCCTGACAATTGGAGTACAATGCTGGAAATGTCTCCATGGAACACCTGTATTGTTACATTTGAATCCTTGTCACTGGAGCCAGTCATGGCCACTGGAGACCATTTTGATATACACAGACTGGTTCTTCATTCATATCTTGTTTGCATACAAGCCCTGAATCATTGAATCCTACAGTGGAGAAGGAGACAATTTGGCATCAACCCTCTGACAGAGCATCTTACCCAAGATCACTCTCTACCTTTTCTTCACTAATCCCTGAACCTACACATCCTAGGACACCTAGGGACAATTTAGCATGGCCAATCCACCTGACTTACACATCTTTAAACTATGGGAGGAAATTGGAGCACCCAGAGGAATCCTGTGCAGACTCCATACTGGCACTGAGGCAGCAGTGCTAACTATTGGGCCACCGTGCCACTCTAAATTATATTTTCATTATCACTGAGCAACTTTTACTTAGAAATGTTACTTTAATAACAGTTGCTGACTTTGACATAGTTTTGTGCCAGCTTGTTCAGTCATGACTTTTGCATGACCATGCAAGCAGACAACAATGAATTAATTTTGAATAGCTGAGTACCACATCATACAGTGCATTGCCTGGACAGACAAGCTGATCTTATACCTAATCTATTTCTCATCACTAGTCAATTTCCTGCAGCAGGAAAATGGCCACCAACTGACCTCATAATGTAAAGCAACAGAATGTCGCACAACCAATTCTGCTTGCTGATACCCATCTGTTTAGACTGGGGTTCTCCTTGGAGCCAAGAAGGAGGGAAAGACCTGATTGAGGTGTACAAAATTATGAAGGATATAGAGGAGAAACTTTTTCACTTAATAGAGTGGTCAATAACCAGAGGGCATAGATTTAAGGCAAGGGGCAGGAAATTTTGGGGAGGGTGTTGGATTTGAGGAAAAATGTTTTCACCCAGAGGTTGGTGAGAATCTGGAACTCGCTGTCTGAAAGGGTGATGGAACCCTCATAACATTTAAGTGTTTAGATGTGCACTTGAAACGCACAGCTCATAAGGACCAAATGCTGTAAAGTTGGGGATTTGGTAGTGGGCATAGACATGATGGATTGAAGGGTCTCTGCGCTGTAAAGCTCTGACTCTGACCTATTGTTATTTTGTTCCCATGACTACCTTCATCTGGGTAGTATACTATGAAATAGCTAAATGTAGCAGATCTTTATCACTGAGGGGCAAGGAGATGGTGTCAGTATGAGTATTGCGGCAACTAAGGCTTTAAATTCACGGTATTTTACTTAGTGTTTGGCTCTCAATCAAGATTGACTTTATAGGAACCCATGCAAAGCATTCCCTTCATAATTAATCTTCACTCCAAAAAATATTTTACTGTATGAGAGCAAGACAGCAATAGCTAAACAACTTTGACAACCCATGGTTCCATGTTTGCTGTCTAATAGACTGAAGCAGTCACATAATTTGCAGATTCCAGGGAAAACTGTATTGGATTCTTGAGTAGCTTCTGTTCAGGCTGCTGACATTGATATGAGAGTAGGCACTAGCTCACTCTATAGTCGCTCTCAGCTAGGGTCTGCACTGAGGTTTCTGGCTTCAATTGTCATGTCCATGATAAGAATCTCTTAAGCCCCAAGTAGCTGAATAATGTCTAAAATCATTCTTTTAGGTCCAGGAATAATATGCTGCTAGAGGATGTGATAAATAGCAACTCTGGGATTTTGATGGTTTGTTTTCTAATAGAGTTAATTTGTACTGCTTTGATTATTTAATTAGTCATTTATTCTAACCACCTCAAAACACTTAGAATCCCCACAGTGCAGAAGCGGTCCATTCAGCTCATTGAGTCTGCACCAACCACAATCCCACCCAGCCTTCATCCCCATGCACCTACCCGAGTTAGGCCCCATTTGGGGCCTTATCTGACACTTAGGCTGAGAAGTGTTCTACTGCAGAAAATGTTTACAAATTAGCACGTTGAGGTCAATTCCTGGTCCATCATCAGCTGTGTTTCCATTATTTAGTTTTTGATAGATAACCACATGCTGGTAGTTCCCAGATGTTAGATAGCAGCAGGAAATTATTGCTTTGCAAAGTTCTGAAGTTTGGGTGTGGCAGTGTGATGGCGGAAGTACAAGTGGGAAATGGTTTGCTCTTGCTCTTTCGTTGTTAGCAATAAATCAAATGATCTGTGAAAGGACTGTACCATTTCATGCGTGGTGCATTTATTCTACCTCTGAGGTATAGCTTTGTTCTCTATGCATGAAGTATCAAGAGTCCTGGGCTAGAGGTGATTCTTAAGCTGTATACTGCACAGATTCCTCCCCAAAATAAATCTTTCAGATTTGATGTCTGAACCTTTGGATGATGTGTCTGGATTCTTTCTAGTTTGTGTGATCCCTCATAAATCACGTGGTAAGATGGTATTATCTGTTACTGAGGTTCTCTACGCAAGTTAAATGATTGGTGTTCAATTATAAAAGCTATTGGAAAGCTGTAAGAAATGTTTTCATTTGTGACTTGAGATGTGTACATGGACCATTTTTATTAGCCCCTTCCCTTGGCACTGCTTGGGTAGGTGAGTCTGAGGATATTACTTTATACAGAGTGTGACCATGGGCACTGCCAAGCTTAGGGCAGCATTGCCACAACAAAAGCTTTGCTTTCCTTTCCTTTGAACCAAAATGAGATTTTTGTTTTGTCTGCAGTAATTTGGGGTTGCCTGTCTGAAGCGAACAGTAAACTTCTTGTGCTACTAATGGATACACTGGAAATGATAAAAGATACTTCTTCCTAATCTCTGACTCATGGCATGCTTTGACAATTCACATTTCTCAGGTCAAAAAGCACATTAAACAGAAGGCAAGAACAAGTTACCTAATCTTGTTCTTGCCTCAGACTGAGGCTTTCCTTTGTCTAGTGATACAGAGGGGATGTATGCTCATGTGTGTGCCAAGACTAGTTGTTCCTATAGTTTGAGGGGTACCATCCTGCATTTTATGACCAGGAGGTTCTCCTTAGCATTTGCCATTGATGTATGAGAAGAATTTGAGAAGGCTGACAATCAACCTGCTTAGCCACATTATGAATACATCTGTGGCTGGTGAGTCCTGGAGTGGGACTCAAGCCCAGAGATTTTACCCCAGAGGCAAAGATGACTGTTTTCCTCTCTTCCCACTTCACCACAAAACCTTCCATTCTGTCACATGCTTAAATTTCCCAGTGCATCACTAAACCTTTGGGCACAGACATGAAAAGTTAACTTGCTTTCGACACAGATGCTGCCAAACCTGTTGAGAATTCCTAAAATCTTCTGCTGTGTCAGATTTTTGGTATCTGCAGTGTTTTGCCTTTGTATTCTTCAAGCTGTTGCTTGCTCCGTTTCGTGACTATGTTCAAAGACTATGGAAATTCCATGAGTAATTGTGAGAGTAATGAATGATTAGCATGGTTTATTTGCTCCTGACTGAAAATAAAGCTTTGTTTGTAGTCTACATCACTTTAAAACAAGTCTTAAACGGTGGCATAGTGGTGATATTGGATTTGTAATCTATACAAATGATCAAAAGACACAAGTTCAAGGCCCTTGAAGGAGCTGGTGGAATTTAACTTCGTTTAATTAAAAATCAGGAGCTAAAAAACCAGTCTCGGTAACACGGGATTCAATAATAATTGAAACTACTGAATTGTCATGATTATAAATGTCCTTTAGTGAAGGAAATCTGCCACCTTTGCCTGGTGTGGCCTACCTGTGACTCCAGACCCACAGACTGCACTCTGAAATGGTCTAAAAACCAGGGATGCTCACATTCCACAAAAATCAAATCACACTTTTTTGAGGTGCAACACTCATATTTTGTAATGTGGGTTTTGATTTGATTTATTATTGTCACATGTATTAACATACAGTGAAAAGTATTGTTCCTTGTGCACTATACAGACAAAACATACCATTCATAGAGAAGGAAACGAGAGAGTGCAGAATGTAGTGTTACAATCATAGCTAGGATGTAGAGAAAGATCAACTTAATGCAAGGTAAATGCATTCAAAAATCTGACAGCAGCAGGAAAGAAGTTGTTCTTGAGTTGGTTGGTATGTGACCTCAGACTTTTGTATCTTTTTCATAATGGGAGAAGGTGGAAGAGAGAATGTATGGGGTACATGGGGTCCTTAATTATGCTGGTTGCTTTTGAGGCAATGGGAAGCATAGATTCATTGGATGGGAGGCTGATTTGAATGATAGATTGGGCTACATTCACAACCTTTTGTAGTTTCTTGCAGTCTTGGGCAGAGCAGGAGCCATACCAAGCTATGACACAACCAGAAAGAATGCTTTCTGTAGTGCATCTGTCAAAGTTGGTGAGAGTTGTAGCTGACATGCCAAATTTCTTTAGTCTTGTGAGAAAGTAGAGGCGTTGGTGGGCTTTCTTAACTATAGTGTCAGCTTGGGGGACCAGGACAGGTGGTTGGTGATCTGGACACCTGCAGTCAATTGGCTTCCTGAAGTCAATGACAATCTCTTCCATTTTGTTGACATTGAGGGAGAGATTATTGTCGCATTTGTTCACCAGATTCTCTACCTCATTCCTGTACTCTGTCTCGCCATTGTTTGAGATCCAACCCATTATGGTGGTGCCGTCTACAACATTGAAAACCAAATTGGAGGGGAATTTGGTCACAGTCATAAATGTATAAGGAGTATAGTAGTGGGCTAAGAGACACCGGTGTTAAGGATGAATGTGGAGGTGGTCTTGTTGCCTATCCGTACTGATTGTGGCCTGAGTTAGGGAGTTCAGGATCTAGTCAGAGGGAGGTGCTGAGGCTCAGGCCACAGAGTTTGGAGATGAGTTTCGTGGGAATAATAGTGTTGAAAGCTGAGCTGTAGTCAGTAAATAGAAGTCTGACATAGGTATCCTTGTTGTTTAAGTGTACCAGGGTTTAGTGCAGGGCCAGGGAAATGGCATCTGCTGTGGACCTGTTGTGACAGCAGGCAAAGTGTAGTGGATCCAGGTAGTCCAGGAGACTGGAATTGATTTGTTGCTGCCTAAGGAGCAGTTAAGCTGACCTCATACTTCAGTGTTCCCTCTAACCTATCAAGCTTCTGAACCTGTTTGCTTTTGAATTCGAAGACCACAGGTCATGTTATAGCATCTCCATCATTTGAAAACAGAACATCATCTAAGTAGAGCAGCCTTGCAGGCGAACAATCACAATTGCTGCAGTGCAAAATGAAGCCATTCAGCACACCAAGTGGGAGGCCAGGGAAGTGATTGCAGAGCCCTTGGCGATGATCTTTGCGTCGTCAATGGAGACGGGAGAGGTTCCGGAAGATTGGAGGATTGCGGATGTAGTCCCTATTTTCAAGAAAGGGAACAGAGCCCGGGAAATTACCGCCCGGTGAGTCTGACCTCAGTGGTTGGTAAGCTGATGGAGAGGCTTCTGAGGGACAAGATTTACGACCATTTGGAGAGGTTTGACATGATCAGGAATAGTCAGCATGGATTTGTCAAGGGCAGGTCGTGCCTTACGAGCCTAGTTGAGTTCTTCGATAATGTGACTGAACACATTGACGAAGGAAGTGCCGTGGACGTAGTGTACATGGACTTCAGCAAGGCTTTTGATAAGGTCCCCCATGCAAGACTTCTTGAGAAGGTGAGAGGGCATGGGATCCAAGGGCCTTTGGCCTTGTGGATCCAGAACTGGCTTGCCTGCAGAAGGCAGAGAGTGGTTGTGGATGGGTCTTTTTCGGAATGGAGGTCAGTCACCAGTGGGGTGCCCCAGGGATCTGTTCTGGGACCCTTGTTGTTTGTCATTTTCATAAATGACCTGGATGAGGAAGTGGAGGGATGGGTTAGCAAGTTCGCTGATGACACGAAGGTCGGCGGTGTTGTGGATGGTCTGGAAGGATGTCAAAAGTTGCAGCAGGACATAGATAGGATGCAGGAATGGGCGGAGAAGTGGCAGATGGACTTCAACGCGGATAAATGTGTAGTAGTCCATTTCGGCAGAACCAACGGGATGAACGAGTACACTATTAAGGGCAGGGGTCTTAGTAGCGTTGAAGAGCAGAAGGATCTCGGGGTCCGGGTTCACAGGACTCTTAAATCGGCCTCGCAGGTGGAGGAGGTGGTCAAGAAGGCGTATGGTGTACTGGCCTTCATTAATCGAGGGATTGAGTTTAGGAGTCGGGAGGTAATGCTGCAACTTTACAGGACCCTTGTCAGGCCTCATTTGGAGTACTGTGCGCAGTTCTGGTCGCCTCACTATAGGAAAGATGTAGAAGCTATTGAAAGGGTGCAGAGGAGATTTACAAGGATGTTGCCTGGACTGGGAGGCATGCCTTATGAAGATAGGTTGAGGGAGCTGGGACTCTTTTCCCTGGAGAGGCGAAGGTTGAGAGGCGACCTGATAGAAGTTTATAAAATGTTGAGAGGAATAGATAGGGTGGACTCTCAGAGGCTATTTCCCCGGGTTGAAATGGTCGCTACGAGGGGACACAGATTTAAGGTGCGGGGAGGGAGGTACAGAGGTGATGTTAGGGGTAAGTTTTTCACTCAGAGGGTGGTGAGTGATTGGAATCGGCTGCCGTCGTCGGTGGTGGAGGCGAACTCGCTGGGGTCTTTTAAAAGACTTCTGGATGAGTATATGGGGTTTAATGGGATTGGGGGTTATAGATAGGTCTATAGATTGGTGGGGTTGATGCGATCGGCGCAACTCGAGGGCCGAAGGGCCTGTTTGTGCTGTAATGTTCTATGTTCTTAAGTCTACACTACCTCTAAATCAGCAATTCACCCAGACCTTCTCCCTATAACCCTATATTCTTTTCAATGGGCAACACTGGCACAGTGTTAGCACTGCTGTCTCTCAGTGCCAGGGACCCAACTTGGGTCACTGGTTACTATGCAGAATCTGCACATTCTCCCCATGTCTGTGTGGTATTCTTCCGGGTACTGTGGTTTCCTCCCACAATCTAAAAGATGTGCTGGTTAGGTGCCTTGTCCATGCTAAATTCAGGCGCTGGAGTCTGGAGATGAGGGAATTCGCACAGTCATATCATTGAAGTGCAATGCAAGCCTACTTGAGACACTAATAAATAAACTTTTCAGATGATCCAATTTCTTCTTGAAATATGATTCCTGTTAGGAACAGAAGGAAGAGTGAGCACTCTCCAGAATTCTCACCAAAATTTGCAATCTCCTGCGCACACCTTCGAGGATATAGTTAGCGAACGTGAGAGAGCACTGAGTGGGGAAAAATAAGTGCTCGTGACAGAGGGTGGGAAGCTCAGAGCTTTATCTTGGGAAATTCTAATATTCACGAGGGAGGGGGAGGGAGCTGAAGCTGCTGGCCAATGGATCAGTCACTTGGTTCAGATAGCACATAGGCCAGTGCTGCACTGATTTTAGCCTGAAGCAGGCAATGTGCATTTTAAATTTGGTCTGTCACTGGCCGTGTTGCTGCTGTACAATGGATGAGCTACAGCAAATGGAAGTGATCAGCACTGATTCAAAAGCTGAGGGGTCGGGTTGCCTACAATTGCTGATGTGTGCCAGACTTGCTCATGTGGTTGGCACCATGTATGTCCAGTCTGGTGGTGTACCTGCTGATACTGTATCTGCATCCAGTCCAGTGCTGGGATCTGCTGAACTGTCTGGCATATCTTCTTTCAAATAGTATAATATAAAGTCAGCTACTGGGCATTTAAAGAAAGCTGCAGCAGGAAGGTGACGACAATTTCCCAAAGAAATTGCACTGCATTTCTTAGCTGCTAAGATGCCCTTTGCAGTGGGATAAACATTGGTTTTGTGGGACACATTGAACGTCTCTTATCTTTAGAGAATCCCCTGCTTCACAGAAACCCCAGGCTGAATACTTTAATTTTTTTCAGTTATCGATTTAATCAACTCATTGTACACTTCAGAATTGGCAAATGTAAATACTCCGAACAGTGCAAAATAGTAATCATTTTATTTCCTCTTGCGCTGAAGTAGAAACTTGAGCCAGCTTCATAAACAGCATCTGTTCCTGTTGGAAGTTTTCAGTGGGACTTGTACTGAGACATCCAAGTTGTGAACTTGGAGTGGCCCTTACTGTACAGAATTGGACACATTAACTGAGTTGGAGGGAATTACATGGGGTCAAAGCCACTGTAGTTATTTCACTGATTCATATCCTTCTGAAACAGGTTACATGCCTTGCTTGCGACAACAAATCCAACACGATTGAATCCTTCTGGGACCTTTCTCTAGAATTTCCTGAGAGATACCACTGCAATGGAAAAGAAACTGCTTCCCAGTATTCTTGCTTATTGACGGAAATGTTGGCAAAATTTACAGAGACAGAGGCCTTGGAAGGGAAAATTTATGCCTGTAACCA
This sequence comes from Prionace glauca, assembly GCA_037974335.1. Classification (NCBI taxonomy): domain Eukaryota; kingdom Metazoa; phylum Chordata; class Chondrichthyes; order Carcharhiniformes; family Carcharhinidae; genus Prionace; species Prionace glauca. Next base: position 8,930,943 of record CM075739.1, on the reverse strand, counting down.
GTGCAACAGTGAGTAAAGAGGATGAACTTCATATGTATTTACGCTGGAGATTTAATCATTAAAGAGCATTGTCATACTTTTCATTTTGAGTTGGCACCAGAATTAAACAGATTATTAAAACTTAGTGTTTTTAAACTGCTGACAATCTAATTTTGTATAATTGATAAGGAAAACATGCTGCTTTTCTGGTGGATTTATCATTTATTTTTTTCCTCACCTGACCCCTACTGCCTGCTACAGTATGCTTATTTGTGAAGCCCTCAGAATAGCTTGTCTGGTATTCACTTCAACTGAAGTTATCTTTACAGATTGAATGAGGTTGCTCTTTCTTTCGAAGGTGATATTGGACAAAGGTGGTGATCTTCACCCCTAGTAACTGCTGAAAGCATAACTAACCAAGGCAATGAAAACCAACTGAAGAATGGGGTAGTACATAGGTTCCCATCTAATGTGCCCAAACACATCACCTGGCCCACAAGTGCGCTGCAAAATAAGAGTAAAAAGATGAAACTTTAATGTAAATTAACTAAATTTAATCAGGACTAGAGGGCACAGCCTCAAGATAAAGGGGGGGTGGTTTAGAACGGAGTTGAGGAGGAACTTCTTCACTCAAAGGGTGGTGAATCTCTGGAATTCTCTGCCCATTGAAGTGGTGGAGGCTGCCTCGCTAAATATATTAAGATGCAGGTAGATAGGTTTTTGGTAGGCAAGGGGATTAAGGGTTATGGGGAGAAGGTGGGAAAGTGGAACTGAGCCACTTCAGATCAGCCATGTTCTTATTGAATGGCAGGGCAGGCTCGAAGGGCTAGATGACCTACTCCTCCTATTTCTTATGTTCTTTGTTTTCAGCTCTGGTTGGCACCTCAATCCCAATGAATCTCAGCCCTCCCCACACATGCAGATTGCATGTGTCTGGTTGAAATTTTGTACATTGGCTAGGTGCATGCACATGCATAGAATCCCTACAGTACAGAAGGAGGCCATTCGGCCCACCAAGTATATACCGATCACAATCCCAACCAGGCCCTATTCCTGTAACTCATTTACCCTGCTGACACTAGGGTCAATTTTGCAAGGCCAATCAACTTAACCTGCGTATCTTTGCACATGTGGCCCTTTCCCGGATGGTGCATGCACAGTTGCGAATACCAAGATTAAAGCATTCTGAACCATGAATGTGCAGCCCTTTCCTGGTGGCACATGCACAGGAAATCCCAGGATCTTTGGGAATTGAAAATGCCAACCATGGAGTTGAAGACAAAAGCCCCAAGCGCCTGCACTAAAGCTTAGGAGAAGCGAGGAAGGTGGATAGATTGGGGGGGATAAACAAAGTTCCCAATATGAGAAAATAGAGGTAAGAAACAGGAAGCTATAAAGTTAAAGAAGAAACAAGCTTCAATATTGTATTTGACATGCAATGGGTGACAAGGCTTTCATTGTAAATCTCTTAAACAAATGAAAATGTGGAAGTTACGAACAGCAAAGGGTCGAAAACTTTGCTGGGTGTATTCTATAGGCCGCCCAATAGTGACAGGGAAGTTGAAGTGCAGATAGGGAACCAGATTCTGGAGAAATGTATTAAAAACAGAGTTGTCGTGATGGGAGACTTCAATTTCCCAAACATCGACTGGAATATCCCTAGAGTAAGGGGTTCGGCTGGAGAGGAGTTTGTTAGGTGTGTTCAGGAAGGTTTCCTGACACAGTATGTGGACAAGCCTACGAGGGGAGAGGCAGTACTTGACCTGGTACTGGCGAATGAACCAGGGCAGGTGATGGATCTCTCGGTAGGAGAGCATCTTGGGAATGGGGACCATAATTCTATCTCCTTCACAATTGCATTGGAACGAGATAGGATCAGACAGGCTAGGAAGGTGTTTGTCTGGAGTAAGGGGAGATACGAAGAAGTCAGGAAGTTACTTGGACAAATAAACTGGAAGGAGGCATTCTTAGGGAAGAGTACCGAAGGAAGGTGGCGGATATTCAAGGAATGTTTGTCTGGCGCTCTGCATGACAATGTTCCGATGAGACAAGGGGGTTTTGGTAGGTCGCGGGAACCGTGGTGCACGAAGGCTGTGTTGAACCTAGTCAGGAGGAAAAGGAAGGTGTACAAAAGGTTCAGGGAACTAGGAGAGGTTAAGGATCTTGAAGAATATAAGGACTGTAGAAAGGAGGTTAAAAGGGAAATTAGGAGAGCCAGAAGGGGTCATGAGAAGACCTTGGCGGGTAAGATTAAGGATAATCCCAAGGCCTTCTATAAGTATGTGAAAGGTAAAAGGGTGAGAAGGGAAAGGATAGGACATAGAACATAGAACATAGAACATTACAGCGCAGAACAGGCCCTTCGGCCCACGATGTTGCGCCGACCAGTTACAAAACAATGACCCACTAGCCTAAACCAATCCCTTTTCATCCATAAACCTATCCACAGATCTTTTAAACGCCCCCAAACTAGGTGCATTTACAACTGCAGCTGGCAGGGCATTCCAGTCCCTCACCACCCTCTGGGTAAAGAACCTACCCCTGACATCTGTCCTATAACTACCCCCCCTTAATTTAAAATCGTGCCCCCTCGTGTTAGCTATCTCCATCCTAGGAAAAAGGCTATCACTATCTACCCTGTCTAAACCTCTAATCATCTTATATGTTTCAATGAGATCCCCTCTTAGCCGCCTTCTTTCCAGCGAAAACAACCCCAAATCTCTCAATCTCTCCTCATAGGATCTCCCCTCCATACCAGGCAACATCCTGGTAAACCTCCTCTGCACCCTCTCCAAAGCCTCTACATCCTTCTTGTAATGTGGGGACCAGAACTGCACACAAAACTCCAAGTGCGGCCGCACCAGAGATGTGTACAGTTGCATCATGACGCTACGACTCCTAAATTCAATCCCCCTACCAATAAACGCCAAAACTCCGTATGCCTTCTTAACAACTTTATCTACTTGATTCCCAACTTTCAGGGATCTATGTACACATACACCTAGATCCCTCTGCTCCTCCACACTATTCAAAGTCCTCCCGTTAGCCCTATACTCAACACATTTGTTATTCCTACCGAAATGAATTACCTCACACTTCTCCACATTAAACTCCATTCGCCACCTCTCAGCCCAGCTCTGCAACCTTTCTAAGTCATCCTGCAAACTATGACACCCTTCCTCACAATCTAGGACCTATAAAAGATGAAGGGGGAAAGGTCTGTGTAGAACCAGAAGAAATGGCGGAGGTGCTTAATGAGTACTTTGCATCAGTATTCACAGTGGAAGCTGATTTGGGAGATCTTGCTATGGACTTGCAGCAGGTGGAAAAGATTGAGTACGTGGACATTAAAGAGGAGGATGTGTTAGAACTTTTGAATTCTATCAAGGTAGATAAGTCGCCGGGACCAGATGGGATGTACCCCAGGATACTGTGGGAGGCCAGGGAAGTGATTGCAGAGCCCTTGGCGATGATCTTTGCGTCGTCAATGGAGACGGGAGAGGTTCCGGAAGATTGGAGGATTGCGGATGTAGTCCCTATTTTCAAGAAAGGGAACAGAGATAGCCCGGGAAATTACCGCCCGGTGAGTCTGACCTCAGTGGTTGGTAAGCTGATGGAGAGGCTTCTGAGGGACAAGATTTACGAGCATTTGGAGAGGTTTGACATGATCAGGAATAGTCAGCATGGATTTGTCAAGGGCAGGTCGTGCCTTACGAGCCTAGTTGAGTTCTTCGATAATGTGACTGAACACATTGACGAAGGAAGTGCCGTGGACGTAGTGTACATGGACTTCAGCAAGGCTTTTGATAAGGTCCCCCATGCAAGACTTCTTGAGAAGGTGAGAGGGCATGGGATCCAAGGGCCTTTGGCCTTGTGGATCCAGAACTGGCTTGCCTGCAGAAGGCAGAGAGTGGTTGTGGATGGGTCTTTTTCGGAATGGAGCTCAGTCACCAGTGGGGTGCCCCAGGGATCTGTTCTGGGACCCTTGTTGTTTGTCATTTTCATAAATGACCTGGATGAGGAGGTGGAGGGATGGGTTAGCAAGTTCGCTGATGACACGAAGGTCGGCGGTGTTGTGGATGGTCTGGAAGGATGTCAAAAGTTGCAGCAGGACATAGATAGGATGCAGGAATGGGCGGAGAAGTGGCAGATGGACTTCAACGCGGAGAAATGTGTAGTAGTCCATTTCGGCAGAACTAACGGGATGAACGAGTACACTATTAAGGGCAGGGGTCTTAGTAGCGTTGAAGAGCAGAAGGATCTCGGGGTCCGGGTTCACAGGACTCTTAAATTGGCCTCGCAGGTGGAGGAGGTGGTCAAGAAGGCGTATGGTGTACTGGCCTTCATTAATCGAGGGATTGAGTTTAGGAGTCGGGAGGTAATGCTGCAACTTTACAGGACCCTTGTCAGGCCTCATTTGGAGTACTGTGCGCAGTTCTGGTCGCCTCACTGTAGGAAAGACGTAGAAGCTATTGAAAGGGTGCAGAGGAGATTTACAAGGATGTTGCCTGGACTGGGAGGCATGCCTTATGAAGATAGGTTGAGGGAGCTGGGACTCTTTTCTCTGGAGAGGCGAAGGTTGAGAGGCGACCTGATAGAAGTTTATAAAATGTTGAGAGGAATAGATAGGGTGGACTCTCAGAGGCTATTTCCCCGGGTTGAAATGGTCGCTACGAGAGGACACAGATTTAAGGTGCGGGGAGGGAAGTACAGAGGTGATGTTAGGGGTAAGTTTTTCACTCAGAGGGTAGTGAGTGATTGGAATCGGCTGCCGTCGTCGGTGGTGGAGGCAAACTCGCTGGGGTCTTTTGAAAGACTTCTGGATGAGTATATGGGGTTTAATGGGATTGGGGGTTATAGATAGGTCTATAGATTGGTGGGGTTGATGCGATCGGCGCAACTCGAGGGCCGAAGGGCCTGTTTGTGCTGTAATGTTCTATGTAAAAAAAAAAATTTATATTAACTGATCTTTTTAAGAGGGTTTTAGAGTTAAAAGGCTTTTGTAAGAAGGCAGTTCCATTGGAGGAAACGGGAGGCGTGCGCCTCAATGTGCCATGTGCTATGACAAATGGTTGGGATCTACGGAGTAATTCGCAAGGGGATTTTATAAATATGCTTTGTGGTAATGAGTTTGGTTCCTACTAAGAATCACATCTGAAGCTAAGAATGTTGCTTGGATCTTTTTAAGGCTGTTGTAACAATCAACTATACAAATATTAATATTACTTCTTGATCATGAATGGCAATGTGTTGGACTTGTGTATTTCCATCTTCACACAGCAAAACTCCAATGTGAGAGAAAACACCTTTTGCAGATCTCTGGAGAGATCTCTGTTTTCTAGCAGGTTTCCAGAGAGCTAGAAAGAGGTATTGCTGTGGTCAAATCCAAACTGAACCTGACTGTTTTGTTCCTCGCTCGAAGCTTAACACAGCTTGAAGCTCTTATCTATCAACTTAATCAAAACCTACTCTGAAACCCCAGGACACAACTCTAAGAATACCAACAAGGCATTTGCCCAGATTAAAACGAACTCTCCAATAATTAGGAGCAATTAACCTTCTGCAGAATCAGCAGGTGTGCTGCCCAACTATGCACAATTTGGCATTGTAATCAGGGTTGAAGTGTAAAACAGTCCCTTCAGAAGAAACATGACCCAGATACATGCCTTAAAAGGTACAGTTTCATCAGAGCTTGTCCACATCACCCTGAAGGCAACAGGACAGGTTAATAGGGGAGTTAAGAAGGCACAGGTTTATCATAACCTTTACCAGGTTATAAGAGCAGGGAGGTTACGTTGGAGCTGCACAAAACTTTGGTTAAGGCACAGTTGGAGCACTGGGTCACCTCACTATAGGAAGAATGTAATTGCACTGGAGAGGGTGCAGGGGAGATTCACCAGGATTTTGTCTTGTGTGGAATGCACTGCCTGGGAGAATAGTAGAACTGGGAAACCTAACAACCTTTAAAAGGAATGTGGATAGGACTTGAAATGTAACACTCAAGACTATGGGTCAAATGCGTCAAAGTGGGATTATTGTAGATTTGGTGTAGTTTTGTCAGTGCAGACTCAATGGGATGAAGGGCCTTTTGTCTATTATGTGACTCTAAATGGGTGGAACAGTGTAAATTGACTGAGCTCTGGAGATTTATAGTTTGGATGTTTTACTCTTTCACAAGATGTGCATGTCATTGGCGAGACTACCATTTATTGCTGATTCCTAATTACCCTCAAGATCACTGCTTGCTTTAATTGCCGTAGTCCATGTGGTTTAGGAACACCCATGGTGCTATTAGGGAGGGAGTTGCAGGACTTTGACCCAGTGACAGTGAAGGAATGGCAATATATTTCCAAGTCAGGATGGTGTATGATTTGGAGATGAACTTCCAGGTGGTGGTGTTTCCATGTATTTGCAGCCCTTGTTTTTTTAGGTAATAAAATATGGAATGTGCTGTCAAATGAGCCTTCGTGAGTCACACCAGTGTTGGTACATGATGCTGCCACTGTCGTGAGGGGGTGAACATTTAAATCTCTGAATCTGTTGAAGTTGTTTAATGGGAAAATCTGTTTCGGTTGGAAATGTTTCACTAAGTTCACTTTTCAGGAATGCAAAGGTTAACAGAGGACTCATAATAATAATAATGCCTCGTCCTGTCTCTACATCTTTTCCTATTTGCGTAGCTATAGAAGTTTTTGCAATTAGTTTGTCTCTCACTAGTTTATGCTCATTCTCTTTTAATAATTCCTTTTACAACTTTTGCAGAATGATAAAATCCTCTGGTTTACAATCCTTTCTGGCAATGTTATCAACCTCCTACCTTTGGATGCTATCTTTGACTTGTTATTGAGCTCAGAGCACTTTTTCCACAGTTGTTGTTCTTTAAGGGAATGTACATTTGTTCATGTAGCATTAATTTCATAAATATTTGCCATTTCCTACTTTTTAAATCTGGAATAACTTTCACTTTTTCAAAATAACTTTTAGTTTCCCAGTCTATCTTGGTCAGCTCAGCCCCTGCATCTGTATATCGCAGACTTATTGAAGCAAGTCAGATAAATGCATTTAAAGGGAAGTGGAAGAAGTGCACAGCAGAGAAAAGGGAAAAAAAGAAATGATGGGATATATGTGAATCAAAATCAGCGTAAAGTAGTTGAACCAAATGGCCTGGTTAATGGTGTAAATTCCATCTAATCATAGAATCCCCATTTGGCCAATCGAGTCTGGACCAACTCTAACCCAGGCTTATCTGTAACCCCACACATTTACCCAGCTAATCCCTCTAACCGACACACGCTTAACAGTGAAGGACAATTTAGCATGGCAAAGCCACCTAACAGGCACATCTCTGGACCTTGAGAGGAATCATGATGTGGGTATGCCAGCGTTGGACTGGCGTAAACACAGTAAAATGTCTGATAACATGGTGTTGTCAGACTTTTTACTGTGTTTACGCCAGTCCAACGCCGGCATACCCACATCATGACTACTATCGACACCGCAAACTGCCGGATCCAAGTGGAGAGGATCCCCAAGAAGATTGCGCATATCGACACAGACATCAAGTTTTTACAGAGATGCAAGAAAGCAGACAAGATACCAAAAGGACTACAGATCACGAACCCACTCAGGGCAACCTATAACACAGACTACGCTGAGAGACTTTGCCGTCGCACCTCTCTCACACTTCTCAACCACCTCATACACTAGCTTTACAGCAAACACCGCACCCTAGAAACTAAAATGGAATACATTTTCTCAACTTGTGCTCAGGATGCAGACCAACTGCGAAACTCTGCCAAGCAGATGAGACAAAGAAACTACACCACCTACATGCACACCAAGAATAGGAAACTTGAGAAACTCGGCATCGCCACCAGCAACAACCAAGTCTCCCCCAGCACCACAGTAGAAAACAGCACTACCGCAGGGAGGTCTATTGTCAACTAAAACCTGGTGTTGTCAGACTTTTTACCTTGAGAGGAAACCAGAGGAAATATGCGGGCACAGGGAGAACATGCAAACTTCACACTGTCACCCAAGGTCAGAATTGGGTACATCCCATCTGGTCGCCGGGACAGATGGGATGTACCCCAGGATACTGTGGGAGGCAAGGGAAGTGATTGCAGAGCCCCTGGCGATGATCTTTGCGTCGTCAATGGAGACGGGAGAGGTTCCGGAAGATTGGAGGATTGCGGATGTAGTCCCTATTTTCAAGAAAGGGAACAGAGATAGCCCGGGAAATTACCACCCAGTGAGTCTGACCTCAGTGGTTGGTAAGCTGATGGAGAGGCTTCTGAGGGACAAGATTTACGAGCATTTGGAGAGGTTTGACATGATCAGGAATAGTCAGCATGGATTTGTCAAGGGCAGGTCGTGCCTTACGAGCCTAGTTGAGTTCTTCGATAATGTGACTGAACACATTGACGAAGGAAGTGCCGTGGACGTAGTGTACATGGACTTCAGCAAGGCGTTTGATAAGGTCCCCCATGCAAGACTTCTTGAGAAGGTGAGAGGGCATGGGATCCAAGGGCCTTTGGCCTTGTGGATCCAGAACTGGCTTGCCTGCAGAAGGCAGAGAGTGGTTGTGGATGGGTCTTTTTCGGAATGGAGGTCAGTCACCAGTGGGGTGCCCCAGGGATCTGTTCTGGGACCCTTGCTGTTTGTCATTTTCGTAAATGACCTGGATGAGGAAGTGGAGGGATGGGTTAGCAAGTTCGCTGATGACACGAAGGTCGGTGGTGTTGTGGATGGTCTGGAAGGATGTCAAAAGTTGCAGCAGGACATAGGATGCAGGAATGGGCGGAGAAGTGGCAGATGGACTTCAACGCGGATAAATGTGTAGTCGTCCATTTCGGCAGAACCAACGGGATGAACGAGTACAGTATCAAGGGCAGGAGTCTTAGTAGCGTTGAAGAGCAGAAGGATCTCGGGGTCCGGGTCCACAGGACTCTTAAATCGGCCTCGCAGGTGGAGGAGGTGGTCAAGAAGGCGTATGGTGTACTGGCCTTCATTAATCGAGGGATTGAGTTTAGGAGTCGGGAGGTAATGCTGCAACTTTACAGGACCCTTGTCAGGCCTCACTTGGAGTACTGTGCGCAGTTCTGGTCGCCTCACTATAGGAAAGACGTAGAAGCTATTGAAAGGGTGCAGAGGAGATTTACAAGGATGTTGCCTGGACTGGGAGGCATGCCTTATGAAGATAGGTTGAGGGAGCTGGGACTCTTTTCCCTAGAGAGGCGAAGGTTGAGAGGCGACCTGATAGAAGTTTATAAAATGTTGAGAGGAATAGATAGGGTGGACTCTCAGAGGCTATTTCCCCGGGTTGAAATGGTCGTTACGAGAGGACACAGATTTAAGGTGCGGGGAGGGAAGTACAGAGGTGATGTTAGGGGTAAGTTTTTCACTCAGAGGGTGGTGAGTGAATGGAATCGGCTGCCATCATCGGTGGTGGAGGCGAACTCGCTGGGGTCTTTTGAAAGACTTCTGGATGAGTATATGGGGTTTAATGGGTTTGGGGGTTATAGATAGGTCTATAGAATGGTGGGGTTGATGTGATCGGCGCAACTCGAGGGCCGAAGGGCCTGTTTGTGCTGTAATGTTCTATGTTCTATAATTGAACTTGGGTTCCTGGCACTGTGGTGTAGCAGTGCTAACCACTGTGCAACCCTCTCAGCACATTAAACAGTTAATTATGAGGATCTGTTGCAAAGAAGTTTCTGCAATGGTTTTCCATTGTGGGTGGTAAAAACAATGTTTCTTTCTGTGATGTTTGCTGTTTGTTGCTGGAGGCTGATGAATTATGCAACATTCTCAAAAATAATCCATAACTGGTATTACAAGCCCATTTGTTAATGAGTTGATATGTTGCAGTGCTGGAACGGCACAAAAAAATGTCATTCATTATGTGCTAAATAATGCTGTATAGGTATTCATGGCTGCAAAAAGTAACCTGGTCTCATTGAGGTTGGCAAGTTGGTTTAATCTTTTCTAGACTTGGTTACTGTTTGCAAGCACAAAGGACTGACCAATCCCATGTATTTGCATTTGAAATATGTGCAAGTTTGTAATCGGAGCTGTGCTGTTTTACTTGAATAAATTTGAGTCAGAGATATACAGCATGTAAACAGGCCGTTCAGCCCAACTCATCCATGCAGACCAGGTTTACTAAACTGAACTAGTCCCATTTGCATGCGTTTGACCCATATTTCTCTAAACCTTTCCTATCCATGTGCCTGTCTAAATGTAATTGTACCTGCCTCTGCCACCATTTCTCGCAGCTTGTTCCGTATACTCTTCACCCTCTGTGAAAAGTTGCCCCTCAGGTCCATTTTTAAATCTTCCCCCTCACCTTTTAAACCTATGTCCTCAATTTTTGGGCTCCCTATCCTGGAGAAGAGACCTTGGCTATTCAGTATATCTACGCCCCTCATGATTTTTATAAATCATTCTCCTGTGTTCCACAGAAAAAAGTCCCAGCCTCGTAATTCAAACATTCCAGGCCTGGTAACATCCTAGTACATAGAACATAGAACATTACAGCACAAACAGGCCCTTCGGCCCTCGAGTTGCGCCGATCACATCAACCCCACCAATCTATAGACCTATCTATAACCCCCAATCCCATTAAACCCCATATACTCATCCAGATGTCTTTTAAAAGACCCCAGCGAGTTCGCCTCCACCACCGATGACGGCAGCCGATTCCATTCACTCACCACCCTCTGAGTGAAAAACTTTCCTCTAACATCTCCTCAGTACTTCCCTCCCCGCACCTTAAATCTGTGTCCTCTCGTAGCGACCATTTCAACCTGGAGAAATAGCCTCTGAGTCCACCCTATCTATTCTCTCAACATTTTATAAACTTCTATCAGGTCGCCTCTCAACCTTCGCCTCTCCAGGGAAAAGAGTCCCAGCTCCCTCAACCTATCTTCATAAGGCATGCCTCCCAGTCCAGGCAACATCCTTGTAAATCTCCTCTGCACCCTTTCAATAGCTTCTACGTCTTTCCTATAGTGAGGCGACCAGAACTGCGCACAGTACTCCAAGTGAGGCCTGACAAGGGTCCTGTAAAGTTGCAGCATTACCTCCCGACTCCTAAACTCAATCCCTCGATTAATGAAGGCCAGTACACCATACGCCTTCTTGACCACCTCCTCCACCTGCGAGGCCGATTTAAGAGTCCTGTGGACCCGGACCCCGAGATCCTTCTGCTCTTCAACGCTACTAAGACTCCTGCCCTTGATAGTGTACTCGTTCATCCCATTGGTTCTGCCGAAATGGACGACTACACATTTATCTGCGTTGAAGTCCATCTGCCACTTCTCCGCCCATTCCTGCATCCTATCTATGTCCTGCTGCAACTTTTGACATCCTTCCAGACCATCCACAACACCACCGACCTTCATGTCATCAGCGAACTTGCTAACCCATCCCTCCACTTCCTCATCCAGGTCATTTATGAAAATGACAAACAGCAAGGGTCCCGGAACAGATCCCTGGGGCACCCCACTGGTGACTGATCTCCGTTCCGAAAAAGACCCATCCACAACCACTCTCTGCCTTCTGCAGGCAAGCCAGTTCTGGATCCACAAGGCCAAAGGCCCTTGGATCCCATGCCCTCTCACCTTCTCAAGAAGTCTTGCATGGAGGACCTTATCAAACGCCTTGCTGAAGTCCATGTACACTACGTCCACGGCACTTCCTTCGTCAATGTGTTCAGTCACATTATCGAAGAACTCAACTAGGCTCGTAAGGCACGACCTGCCCTTGACAAATCCATGCTGACTATTCTTGATCATGTCAAACCTCTCCAAATGCTCGTAAATCTTGTCCCTCAGAAGCCTCTCCATCAGCTTACCAACCACTGAGGTCAGACTCACCGGGCGGTAATTTCCCGGGCTATCTCTGTTCCCTTTATGAAAATAGGGACTACATCCGCAATCCTCCAATCTTCCGGAACCTCTCCCGTCTCCATTGACGACGCAAAGATCATCGCCAGGGGCTCTGCAATCACTTCCCTCGCCTCCCACAGTATCCTGGGGTACATCCCATCTGGTCCCGGCGACTTATCTATTTTGATAGAATTCAAAAGTTCTAACACATCCTCCTCCTTAATGTCCACTTACTCAATCTTTTCCATCTGCTGCAAGTCCATAGCAAGATCTCCCAAATCAGCTTCCACTGTGAATACTGAGGCAAAGTACTCATTAAGCACCTCCGCCATTTCTTCTGGTTCCACACAGACCTTTCCCCCTTCACCTTTTTATAGGTCCTATCCTTTCCCTTCTCACCCTTTTACCTTTCACATATTTATAGAAGGCCTTGGGATTTTCCTTAATCTTACCCGCCAAGGTCTTCTCATGACCCCTTCTGGCTCTCCTAATTTCCCTTTTAACCTCCTTTCTACAGTCCTTATATTCTTCAAGATCCTTAACCTCTCCTAGTTCCCTGAACCTTTTGTACACCTTCCTTTTCCTCCTGACTAGGTTCAACACAGCCTTCGTGCACCACGGTTCCTGCGACCTACCAAAATCCCCTTGTCTCATCAGAACATTGTCATGCAGAGCGCCAGACAAACATTCCTTGAATATCCGCCACCTTCCTTCGGTACTTTTCCCTAAGAACGCCTCCTTCCAGTTTATTTGTCCAAGTAACTTCCTGACTTCAGTAAATCCTCTTGCACCCTTTCCAGTTTAATAACACCCTTCCTATAACAAGGTAACCAGAATTGTAAGCTGCACTTCAAATGTGGCCTTACCAATGCCTTGTACAGTTATAACATAATTTCCCAACTCCTGTACTCAATGCTCTGTCTGATGAAGGCATGTCTGCCAAATGCTGCCTTCATCACTGTCTATCTGTGAGGCTACTTTCAAGGAACTGTGTACCTGCACCCCCTAGATCTCTGTTTGACAACATTCCCCAGGGCCCTACCATTAACTGTGCAAGTCCTGCCCTGGTTTGTCTTGCCAAAATGCAGTGCCTCGCGTTTATTTGAATTAAGCTCCAACTGCAATACCTCGGCCCGATTGATCAAGATCCCGTTGTAGCCTTAGATGACTCTCTTCAATGTCCACTACACCACCAATTTTGGTGTTATCTGCAAACTTACTAACCATGCCTCCTATATTCTCATCATAATATAAATGACAAACAACAGTTGGCCCAGCACTGATCCCTGTGGCACACCATTGGTCACAGGCCTCCAGTCTGAAAAACAACCCTCTACCACCATCTTTTGTCTCCTACTAGCAAGCAATTTTGTATCCAATTGGCTAGTTCTCCCTGGATCCCGTGTGATGTAACCTTACTGACCAGTTGACCATGTGGCACCTTGTCGAAGGCCTTGCTAAAACATTGATCTTCATCTATTTACTTGTTCACTCCTTCAAAAAGCACTCAAATTTGTAAGACATGGTTTCCCAAGCACAAAGCCATGCTGACTATCCCTAATCAGTCCTTGCCTTTTCAAATTCATGTATATCCTGTCTCTCAGAATCCCTGCCAACAACTTACCCACCACTGACGTTGAGCTTACCAGTCTAGTTCCCTGGCTTTTCCCTGCCGCCTTTGTTAAATAATGGCACAACGTTTGCCTCTGTCCAGTCCTCCGATACCTCACCCATAGCTGTCAATGATACAAATATCTCTGCTAAGGGCCCTGCAATTTCTTCCCTAGCTTCCCACAATGTCCTGGGAAACAACTTCCACCTTAAATGTTATTTTTTAAAAATAAATATTTTCAATTTACTGGGCAGATCAACAAGCAACCTTCAGATTCAAAATGTATTAGCATAACACAGAGCTGAGGCTGGGGATATTCATCAGTGATACTGACAGTTTGTTACTCACATTTACATCATGTATTTACCTGCTTTTAGTCAGTTTTTCATTTGTTTATGAATCAAGGATGAAGACAAACAGAGTTTACCTATGTCAGCTTTTGGGCATCATGTAGTTGACTAATTTTTTCATGTGCCCAGTATCCTTGTCAGTGAGCATGCCATTGAGCTGTTAGCAACTATGTTTAAAAAGGAATTGTAATCATAATTGTCCAAAACTCTTACCAGTTCTTTATCACCTTGGGATATGGGACACTGACAAGGTGCCACATCCTATAATTCTCTTAATTTCATTAAGGTGAGGCAATGAAAGAGAAAAGGACATGATGGGATATATTGAGGAAGTGCACGTGAATCAAAATCCATATAGAACCATTGGGCCGAATGGCTTGTTTACCATTGTAATTTCTATGTAATCTTGGGACATTAAACAGTTAACCATGGGGGGCTGTTGTAAGGCAGTTCATTCAATAATGTACCATTGGATGGTTAAAAACAGTGGTTTCTTTCAGTTATGTTTTGCTGTTTGTTGCTGGAGGCTGATGAATTCTGCAATATTCACAAAGATAACCCATAACTGGGGGTTACCCATTTGCTAATGAGTTAGTTATGCTGTAGTTTAGTATTCATAGGATATAGTATGTTTAGTAAAGGGCTGGAGTCACATGTGGCCCATACTGGGTTGGGGTGAGAAGGTCTCTTCCTTGAAGAACATTAGTAGATGGTGGGGGGGGGCAGTTTGAGCTATTTTCTGCCCTAGTATTACCAAATGTATTGAATTCAATTTCGTAACCAGCACAGTGAATTTGAACTAATGCTGTGGGTTTCTAACCATAGGCCAAATCTTCAGCTCACTTCTTTATCTTGGGTGTGCTATTGAATGAGTGCTGGTATCATTTGTACGTCCTCTAGTGGTCAGGTTAAGAGCAGTTTTGACAGCTGTTTAGGATTAGGGATGTTGGCTATGATATGCACTTCCAGTTCTATTTCCTCCTCCTTCAGAAACTAGCTTTTGGCTTCAGTCACCTAAAAGTGATCTCACTCAGATTGATGCATTGCAAGGGACACGATGGATGTTTTGAACCTATTTCCTAATGAGAATGAGTCTACAAAGCTACCCCCAGTTCAGTAAGCAGTCTGTCTGCCACTGCAGTACATCAGCTGGGTGAGGGAGATTTGGAGAAGAGTGAAGGATCTTTACTTTGGAACTTTGGTCTTGCCCTGCTCAATGCTGACAGTTGCCTGAAATTCAAAACACCAGTTACCTGCCCAACAGCTTTACAATAAATCAGAAAAGAGAAACAGCAAGTGAAATAGAATCACAAAATTGGGTCATGATAATATTGGGTGAGTCATTTTACTAATTATCTCTAATTTCATGCATATGGAATAACTCCCATTTAATATATAGTGCTTTATCATTTGAAAGTTGTAAAGTGTTTCATGTAGTGAATTATTTCTGGGAAATACAACACACAAGCAATGAACAGAATAACTCCCTCAAAATGCATACTGAAATATGTTTGATTGTGGTGTGCACTGTCTTTAATGTTTAAAGTGTGGCCTAAGAAAATACTCTGGAAGAGTTTTCTAAATTCTTACTACAATTGTTAGCTGATTTATATGTTGTATTCTTGAGTGGATTATTCAGAGAAAAAACCATTTTGGTTTGGGCTTTACTGTACAGGTACAAACGTGTTACTGAACCAGTGTGAAAACAGCGCCTGTAATTTCTAAAATGGACGACAGCCAAAAATCTTAATCACTGGAGTTATATAAACCTGGCAGAATGTGGAAAATATGCTTCAGATTTTGAAGCATTTTGCTTTTGCAATTTAGTTAGCCAGACTAGTCTGTTCCATAATCTGACAACAGATTCATTTGGTTTGAGATTTAGAGCAAACAATATTTTTAACAGATTACAGAGTGTACAGCTAAGCTTAAATGCAAATTCTAGCCGTAGGTTCAGATGCATGTGTACCAAGGATTCAGTGAGATGCAGCATTTCATGAACTAAATTGAAACTTCACTGAATGAAATGAGATGTTCAAATGTTGCTTCATGTCCTAGGGAAACGCAGGAAGTCATCTTCAAAACCATTGATCTTGACTGAAGCTCAAAAGCAGCTAATGGTTGACAAACTACCTCAGGTCCTGCGGCTCCACCTCAAACGCTTCCGGTAATTGAAATTTTTAAAAATATTTAAGTGAAGTTCCTCGCTGTCTGATTTTATAATGACTTGTAATCCCTAATTCAGTTCTTTGGGATTTTTGTTGCAGGTGGTCAGGTCGCAATCACCGAGAGAAGATAGGAGTACATGTGAGCTTTGACCAGGTCTTAAACATGGAACCGTACTGCTGTCGAGAGTTGGCAGAAACCCTTGGGCCCAACCGCTTCATATATGATCTGGCTGCTGTGGTCATGCATCACGGAAAGGGTTTTGGCTCAGGACATTATACTGCATATTGCTACAGTGCAGATGGAGGTAGGTACTCTTCAAATGTTTATATTGGAGTTGCGTGATTGGAAAATGGACTGTATAGGAACTGAAAACAGATTTGTTTTACTGTATGGTAATGTGAAAATATTCCAACTGATGTTCCTTTAACAATTATCAAATATACATTTGCCCAGAAATACCAAGCAGAATTGCCTATAATAAAAAAATCTGTTGAATTGGGTTTTAATAACCCAAAAATTCCATAATTTCAATCCCCACCCTGCCAGTTTTATTAAAGGGTAAGTAAACCCTCCAGCGCTGATGGAGATCACAATTGTTTCTGTAATTACAGATCTGGGCATTGGTTAGATAGGATGGAGTGCAATGCAGATTGAAGCCAACAACATATCCCCATAGTGACTGTGGTAGTTTGTGGAAATCTGCTTATGAAGTGGTATATAACGGTCTCTTTAATAGATATGACACCTGTGATCCTTTATGGCCAATGGCTAAATATTTAATTATGGAATCCAGCCAAGAATGGGATTTGTTTGGGTTTCATAGAACATAGAACATTACAGCGCAGAACAGGCCCTTCGGCCCACGATGTTGCGCCGACCAGTTACAAAACAATGACCCACTAGCCTAAACCAATCCCTTTTCATCCATAAACCTATCCACAGATCTCTTAAACGCCCCCAAACTAGGTGCATTTACAACTGCAGCTGGCAGGGCATTCCAGTCCCTCACCACCCTCTGGGTAAAGAACCTACCCCTGACATCAGTCCTATAACTACCCCCCCTTAATTTAAAGTCATGCCCCCTCGTGCTAGCTTTCTCCATCCTAGGAAAAAGGCTATCACTATCTACCCTGTCTAAACCTCTAATCATCTGATATGTTTCAATGAGATCCCCTCTTAGGGGATCTAGCGAAAACAACCCCAAATCTCTCAGTCTCTCCTCATAGGATCTCCCCTCCATACCAGGCAACATCCTGGTAAACCTCCTCTGCACCCTCTCCAAAGCCTCTACATCCTTCCTATAATGTGGGGACCAGAACTGCACACAAAACTCCCAAGTGTGGCCGCACCAGAGTTGTGTACAGTTGCATCATGATGCTGCGACTCCTAAATTCAATCCCCCTACCAGTAAACGCCAAGACACCGTATGCCTTCTTAACAACCTTGTCTACTTGATTCCCAACTTTCAGGGATCTATGTACACATACACCTAGATCCCTCTGCTCCTCCACACTATTCAAAGTCCCCCCGTTAGCCCTATACTCAACACATCAGTTCTTCACTTGGCTCCAATAGATTTTCTTGACTTCAATTTCAGGAAAATACAGTTAGAGTAACTGTCATTTTCAGTGCCTGATGCATGTAGCACAGATTTTAAGTTATGCGTTCACTTTGTCTTTGGTCAGGTATAGTTACCATTTTTCTCCCTCCCTTTTCTCTCCAGGGTGGCACAGTGGTTAGCACAGCACCAGGGACTGGAGTTCAATTTTAGTCTTGGGTGACTGTGCGGTTTTCACATTCTGCCTGTGTCTGTGTTTCCTCCCACAGTCCAAAGATGTGTGGGTTGGGTTGATTGGCCATGCTAAATTGACCCTTAGCGTCAGGGGGATTAGCAGGGGAAATAGGTGGGCTTAAGGGGAAAGAGCCTGGGTGGAGTCGTAGGTGCAGGCTCATTGGGTCGAATGGCCTTCTGCATTGTAGGGATTCTATTGTATTTACAAATCCTAGTTAAGAGAACTAGTTGTTAACTCATGACCCGTTCGCATCTACTCTTTCCACTGTCGATAAACTGACTGCCAAAAGTGGAAAAGTTTGAAATGACTCACTTCCCTTGCCAAAGGCTGTCTTGGCTGCAGAGGCTGCATCCTCCCACCTTGATCAATACATTGCCACCACTTCATACAGTGGACTTGTTTTATAAATTTGAGTTCTCCTCTCCATCCTCTCTGCCCTCACCCCTCTGAACATCTCCCAGTTGGTTCCAATGCCCTCCTGAATCAAACATGCAGTTGTAAATACGCCTAGTTTGGGGGCATTTAAGACATCCGTGGATAGGTTTATGGA
This sequence comes from Prionace glauca, assembly GCA_037974335.1. NCBI lineage: Eukaryota > Metazoa > Chordata > Chondrichthyes > Carcharhiniformes > Carcharhinidae > Prionace > Prionace glauca. The sequence continues at coordinate 8,912,599 of CM075739.1, read as the reverse complement.
CAAAAAGGGATTGGTTTAGGTTAGTGGGTCATTGTTTTTGTAACTGGTCGGCGCAACATCGTGGGCCGAAGGGCCTGTTCTGCGCTGTAATGTTCTATGTTCTAAAAGTTGCCATTCAATTGATTTTCCATCTAGGGGAGCTAACAGAACATCGTTCATACCTTAAGTTGTTGCCCTGAGGTATAAATTGATACCTTCAGAGGATTGAATGAATTAGAACATAGAACATTACAGCACAAACAGGCCCTTCGGCCCTCGAGTTGCGCCGATCACATCAACCCCACCAATCTATAGACCTATCTATAACCCCCAATCCCATTAAACCCCATATACTCATCCAGAAGTCTTTTAAAAGACCCCAGCGAGTTCGCCTCCACCACCGATGATGGCAGCCGATTCCATTCACTCACCACCCTCTGAGTGAAAAACTTACCCCTAACATCACCTCTGTACTTCCCTCCCCGCACCTTAAATCTGTGTCCTCTCGTAGCGACCATTTCAACCCGGGGAAATAGCCTCTGAGAGTCCACCCTATCTATTCCTCTCAACATTTTATAAACTTCTATCAGGTCGCCTCTCAACCTTCGCCTCTCCAGGGAAAAGAGTCCCAGCTCCCTCAACCTATCTTCATAAGACATGCCTCCCAGTCCAGGCAACATCCTTGTAAATCTCCTCTGCACCCTTTCATTGTATTTTTATTCAAGTTTGTGTGTGCCTACTGGTGTGTGTGTATATGCACATGTACACACACACGTGCCTGCCAGTGTCTGTGTGCGCACATCCATGTGCATGTCCTTGCTCCCCCTATTCTGTATCTAATGACATCAGTTTACATTGTAATTGGGATTTTGACTCTCTGATAGGATTGTGGGTCCATTGTAACGATTCCACAGTGACCATCTCTACAGTGGATGAAGTTTGTAAAGCCCAAGCCTACATCCTTTTCTATACTCACCGCCTTCCTCACAGCATTAAAGTACCGTCACCACCTGCCTCGCCTGGAAACCATTCGACACCAGCATCACCGTGAATGAACTTTGGAAATTCCAAGTATTGTAACTACTATCCCAAGCACAGTCCAAGTGCAGAGGCAGCGGTGTTAAAGTTTTTACACCATTCTGATTTTGTATGCATTTTGTACTTTACAGACATTTTTACAGGGGTAGCTGTGATTTACCTTTTGAACACATGTACAGTACATTCATAGTTTTGTAGTGTATTTTTTTAATCTTAGAAGAGAAGTACTTGGAGTAATTTGAGTAAATGCTTCTTCTGTTTCACATGCAGCAATGACCCAGTAATAGCCACATAGCCAGAGAGAGTGTTTCTATTTTTCATACAAGTGGAGTTCAGTAGATCAGCTGACTGTGAAGTTTGCAGCTCAAGTCTTTGCCCCAGTTGATGGGCAATATACTATTTAACATAGTAATACTGTTTCTAACATGTCAATCTCTGCAATAAACCAGCTTGCCTATTCCTTATTCTCCAACACTGAATTGTATTTCTGTTCATACAGACTCACTGTCTTCAAATGGGCATTACTGTAAAATGTGCAGGGTTCTTTAGATAAGTTTCTACTTTTCTATTTTCTTTACCATGTTCGGTAAGTCCTTTGTTGTAACGCACTTTGCTCTGTTTAAGCCCTCACAGGGAGGGGAGATGGGAGGGGGCTGGTTCCTCTCTGGAATTTGAAATGGAAAAGTTTTTTCTTTAACTTAGTTTCAATGTTTTTCTGTCCCCCTTTTCCAGTGGCAACCATCATAACTGTTACTTACTTTCTTTATCTCTCTAGCTTGTATCGCAATCTGCTGCCATTTCGTAATTAATTGTATCTAAAAACAATGGACTTTAAAGAGTCCCTGAATTATTAATGATCTCTGGTTTGGAAATGACTGGAAGCCCTGTCTGAGGTCATGGAAGCATTAGATTATGAAGAAAGGTTTATGTAAATTGAGCACATTCTCATTGGAAGAGCGGACGATGAGAGGATATGATTGATTTTGGTACTGAATAATGTAGACCATGACTCGGTAGACAGTGGATATGTCCTATCTTTGTGACTTTGGATCTATGCTCATCGTTACTGGGATGTTTCTCGCACTGTGCCTCGATTGCCTGGTTAGTCAACAGGATCCATTTGTTGAACCTGAAATGAATGTGTTGCTTTATGAGAAAAGGTTCAGCAGGTTGGACCTTTAAGTGTTGGAATTTAGAATAATAAGAACATAAGAAATAGGAGCAGGAGTAGGCCATCTAGCCCTTCGAGCCTGCCCCACCATTCAATAAGATCATGGCTGATCTGTCGTGGCTCAGTTCCACTTTCCCGCCCTCTCCCCATAACCCTTAATCCCCTCTCTTATCAAGAACCCATCAACCCGCTTCTTAAAAATATTTAGCGAGGCAGCCTCCACCACTTCAACGGGTAGAGAATTCCAGAGATTCACCACCCTTTTGAGTGAAGAAGTTCCTCCTCAACTCCGTTCTAAACCGCCTCCCCTTTATCTTGAGGCTATGCCCCCTAGTCCTACTGTCTATTTTGAGCGGGAAGAGTCTTTCCACCTCTATCCTATCCATCCCATTCATCATCTTATACGTCTCAATGAGATCTCCCCTCATTCTTCTAAACTCTAACGAGTACAAGCCTAGTTTATTCAGCCTCTCCTCATAGCTCAACCCCCTCAACTCCGGTATCAGCCTAGTAAACCTCCTCTGCACTCCCTCCAAGGCCAAAATATCCTTGCGCAGGTGCGGCGCCCAAAACTGCACACAGTACTCCAGCTGCGGCCTCACCAATGCCCTATACAGCTGCAGCAAGACCTCCCAACTTTTATATTCAATCCCCCTCGCTATGAAGGCCAGCATCCCATTCGCCTTCCTGACCACCTGCTGCACCTGCAAGCTGGGTTTTTGCGATTCATGCACAAGGACCCCGAGGTCCCTCTGCACTGTCGCCTGCTGCAGTTTTTCGTCACGTAAGTAATAGTTCTTCCTACCATTCTTCCTACCAAAGTGGACCACCTCACACTTGCCAACATTAAATTCCATTTGCCATTTCCTGGCCCATTCGCACAGCCTATCTAGATCCTTCTGCAGATTCTCCACACCCTCCGCACAATTTGCCTTTCCCCCAATCTTGGTGTCATCAGCAAATTTCGACACCCTACACTCGGTTCCCTCCTCCAGATCATCTATATAAATGGTAAATAGCTGAGGCCCCAGCACCGACCACTGGGGCACCCCACTAGTCACCAACCGCCAATCCAAATAGCACCATTGACCCCGACTCTCTGCCTCCTATTTGACAACCAATCCTCTATCCACGCTAACATCCTACCCCCAACTCCATGTCCCCTGACCTTCTGCAAAACCTCTTGTGAGATACTTTGTCAAACGCCTTCTGAAAATCCAGAAAGACCACATCCACCGGCTCTCCTCTATCCACTGCCCTAGACACATCCTCATAGAACTCCAGTAAATTTGTCAGACACGACTTCCCTTTAATGAAGCCGTGTTGCGTCTGCCCTATCAAGCAATTCCCCTCAAGATGCCTCGCAATTTCCTCGTTAATGACGGATTCTAACATTTTACCTACCACAGACGTTAAACTAACCGGCCTATAATTCCCCGCCTTTTGCCTGGCACCCTTCTTAAACAACGGTGTAACATTAGCCGTTTTCCAATCTTCCGGCACTTCCCCGGAATCCAGCAACGTCTGGAAAATAACCACCAAGGCATCCACTATAACCTCCGCCATTTCTTTCAGAACCCTCGGATGCATTCCATCCGATCCTGGGGACTTGTCCACAATCAGCCCCTCCAGTCTGTCGAGCGCCACCTCTCTAGTAACAGTAATGTCATTAAGACCCTCCAGTCCGACCACCTTTCCATCGCTAACACCCGGCAAATTATTCACGTCCTCCTCTGTGAAGACAGAAACAAAAAAGTTATTCAAGACCTTAGCCATATCCCCATCCCCTACCACTAGGTCCCCTTTCTCATCCTCTAAAGGACCAATGTTCACCCTAGCCAGCCTCTTCCTTTTTATATATTTATAAAAACTCTTGCTATCCTTTTTTATCTTAAGTGCTAGCCCAGCTTCATAGCTTCTCCTACCCTCCTTTATCAACTTCTTTGTCAATCTTTGTTGACATTTAAACCTTTCCCAATCCTCTTCTTGCCCACTGCTCTTAGCTACTCTAAATTCCTCCGCTTTTAATTTAACACTTTCCTTCACCTCCTTCGTTATCCACGGCTTATTACCTCTCCTCCTACGGTCCTTTTTGACCATCGGAATAAATTTCTGCTGAGCACCAAGAAAGATCTCCTTAAAGATCCTCCATTGCTCCTCAGCAGACCTACCTTCTAACGCGCTCCCCCAGTCCACATTCGCCAATTTTTCTCTCATCCTACCATACTCCCCTCTATTCAAACAAAGGACGTGTGTCCGGGAACCCACTTTCTCCTCCTCCATCTGCAACAGAAACTCCACCGTACAATGATCACTCTCTCCAAGAGGATCCTTCACCGCAAGGTCCCTAATTCTACCCGCCTCATTACATAGCACCAGATCCAAGGTAGCTCGCTCCCTCGTCGGCTCCAACACACACTGTTCAAGAAAATTATCCATGCAGCATTCCAAGAACTCCTCCTCGAGCCCACCTCGTCCAACATGGGTTGACCAATCAATATGCAGATTGAAATCCCCCATAACTACTGCCATCCCATTCCTGCACGCCGCACTTATTTGCGCGTTAACAGCCCGCCCCACCTCCAGATCATTATTCGGGGGCCTATAGACGACACCCACCAGCGTCTTCCTCCCTTTGCTGTTCCTAATCTCCACCCACAACGATTCCACTTTCTGCTCTTTGGCTCCGATATCATCCCTTGCTACCACCTTGATACTATCCTTAATCAGCAGAGCTACGCCACCCCCTCTTTCCTCCTGCCTATCCTTCCTAAACACTTGATAGCCCTGGACATTCAGCTCCCAGTCCCTGTCACCTTGCAGCCACGTCTCTGTAGTGGCCACCAGATCGTATCCATTTGTGTCGATCTGCGCCACCAGCTCATCCACTTTATTCCGAATGCTTCGTGCATTCAGATAAAGCGCCTTCATCTGGACCCTATTTGCCGTAACGCCACCAATTGGGACATCCTCAGCCTCTTCTCTTACCTGTACCCTATCCTTAACTTTAGACCTCGTAATGTCACCTACCCTCGTGCACCCCCCCCCCCTAATTAGTTTAAAGCCCTATCTACAGTCCTCTTTACTCGATTCGCCAGCATGGTTCAGACCAACCCCATCCCGCCCGAACAAGTCCCACCTACCCCAATACTGGTGCCAATGCCCCATAAATTCGAACCCATTCCTCCGACACCAAACCCTGAGCCACCCATTCACTTCCTTTATCCTGTCAACCCTACGCCCATCTGCACTCGGTTCAGGCAGTAGTCCGGAGATAACCACCTTGTCGGTTCTACTTTTTAATTCCATTCCCAGCTTCTCATACTCCCTCCCCAGATCCTCAGTCCGCATTTTGCCTACGTCGTTGGCACCCACATGTACCACAACGACCGGATTCTCACCCTCCCATTCCAGGTTCCTCTACAGCCCAGATGCGACATCCCGTACCCGAGCACCAGGCAGACAACACACCCTTCTGTGCACTTTGTCTTTGTGATAAAGTACAGTGTCAATACCCTTCACCCCACTATCCCCAATCACTACTACGTTCCTTTTCCCCTTCTCTTTGCCTATGTCCTGCTGCATCACCGTACCGTGTGCAGTTTGCTCACCAACCTTACCTGCCTCGTCCTCTTCCAGAGTGGAAGCAAGAACCTCAAACCTGTTATGCAGATTAAGAGGCTGAGGCCTCCGCTCCTCACCCCCCTTCCTCCTCCCAGCAGCCCCCTCTTGTCCCTGACCCTTAGATTTAGCCAGTCTAGGGAGGGTGGATGTCTCTTGCACCCCATTGACAATGACACCCTCTCGCCCCCTGATGAGCCTCAGCGTCTGTAGCTCAGAGGCCAGCTCATTTACCCTGAGCTGGAGCTCTTCCAGCAACCTGCACTTACTGCAGACATGGTCACTGGGAAGGACCCTGGGGTCCACCAGTTCCCACATCATACAGAAACCACACATCACATGCCCCTCCATTATTCACTGTAATTTTTTATGGGGAAAAATTTTTTTCCTTGTTTCTTGCTGTAGTGGTTTTGAAAAAAATTTTTTTTCCTTGTTTTTTCAACAAACCTCACCTGGCCTTTTTTCCTTCCAGCCCTTTTTGATATTAAGCCCTATTAGCTCACTCTGCTTCCCACTCACTCCACTTCCCGCTCGGACACTGCCTGCTGTCTACACCAGGCCTCCTTTTAAACCTGGCGCTGATTTAAAGCAGGCTGGTCCACAAATGCCTTTTAACCACTCCCTCAGAATTCTTAAAGCAGTAAATACAATAAATAAATGCTTTAAACAGTTCTACAAAGAGTAAAGTGCTTTAAACTTATTTTAAACAGGTTTTTAACAGGTAAAATCTTAGCTCTCTCTCTGCTCCAGCAAATGTAAGTTCGTCTCCTTGAAGTGTACAAGATTCTGGGGGATTGGATAGGTTTTTGGGAGGATGTTGCCCTTCACGGCTGAATCTAGAATGTAGGGGCTCCGTTTCAAAGTAAGGGGTCTCCCGTTTAATGTGGAGTTGGGTAGGAATTTCTCCTTTTGCAGATTGGTTGGTGTTTGGACTTTTCCTCCCCCGAGTGCAGTAAAGGCAGGGCCATTGAATATAAGAACATAAGAACATAAGAAATAGGAGCAGGAGTAGGCCATCTGGCCCTTCGAGCCTGCCCCGCCATTCAATAAGATCATGGCTGAACTGTCGTGGCTCAGTTCCACCTTCCCGCCCTCTCCCCATAAACCTTAATCCCTTCTCTTATCAAAAACCCATCAACCCGCTTCTTAAAAATATTTAGCGAGGCAGCCTCCACTACTTCAACGGGCAGAGAATTCCAGAGATTCACCACCCTTTGAGTGAAGAAGTTCCTCCTCAACTATATTCAAGGGTTAGTTAGACTATCAACATCGAGGCTTAGGAGGAAGGTGGAATTGAAGCCATAATAAGATCAGGCATATCCTAAGTAGCCAAGCAGACGCCATGGGCCGAATGTTTGCACATAACTCCTGTGTGATTGCTTTTTGGCCAAGATCAAGTGTAGTATCGACCATGCTGTGTTTGGTTGAAGTCATGAGGTTACATTTCAGCTTCATTGAATTTTTAAAAGCAGCATCTCGGCCTTTTGGCTAAGCTGCAAATGAGATCAAGCCTTGAGGAGGAGCTACACCTGCTCCAATCAGCTTGGATCATGTAGATCAAACCCGTGACAGGAGGTGAGAGCCCTGTCTTGTCAGCTTGGATCAGGAATGTCCCAACTTGTTGGGACTCTGAATCGGACTTGATTGGATTGAATTGGATTTAAAAGAATCTCCTTTGTGATTGCCAGGGTGCTGGAAGGTGAATTAGAGATAATCTCGTTTCGTTAGGGTTTATCAGTTCCCTTGTGTTTAAATTCTCATCCTCCTTGCTTTCATAGAACATAGAACATTACAGCGCAGAACAGGCCCTTCAGCCCACGAAGTTGCGCCGACCAGTTACAAAACAATGACCCACTAGCCTAAACCAATCCCTTTTCGTCCATAAACCTATCCACAGATCTCTTAAACGCCCCCAAACTAGGCGCATTTACAACTGCAGCTGGCAGGGCATTCCAGTCCCTCACCACCCTCTGGGTAAAGAACCTACCCCTGACATCAGTCCTATAACTATCCCCCCTTAATTTAAAGTCGTGCCCCCTCGTGCTAGCTTTCTCCATCCTAGGAAAAAGGCTATCACTATCTACCCTGTCTAAACCTCTAATCATCTTATATGTTTCAATAAGGTCCCCTCTTAGCTGCCTTCTTTCCAACGAAAGCAACCCCAAATCTCTCAGTCTCTCCTCATAGGACCTCCTCACCATACCAGGCAACATCCTGGTAAACCTCTTCTGCACCCTCTCCAAAGCCTCCACATCCTTCCTGTAATGTGGGGACCAGAACTGCACACACCAGAACTGCGGCCGCACCAGAGTTGTGTACAATTCCTACAACAACCAGCCAGCAGCTGAATTTGGGAATGCTGGCAGCTGTTGCTGCGTGTGCTGCCGTGATTTGTGTTGTGGGGTCAGAGCCTGACTGAGCCCTGATACTCGATATAGCAGCGTGACATCCATCAACTCTCTGCACATTCTTAGCACCGTTCAGGCCTGGGGGGAGAGATGGAGAGAGGTCATCCTCTGTATACATGTATCTTGAAATGACACTTATCTACAAAGAAATATGTTGAGGTTACAGGAACTGAAACATGTCTTTCAGCTCAATCAGCTGGTGAACAAATCATCCTGATCGCACCTATTTTCCCCAAACCCATATCCCTTCATTAATAAGCCAAATTTATCTTGAATCTCAACAGTGTCAGATTCAACCGAAACCCGCAGTCTCCTGTCCTCTAAATCTTGTATAATTCACCTTGTATTTATGTTCTCTTATTCTAGATCCCTTTACAGGCAGCACCTATCTGGCCTGATAAAACATTTATAATTTTGAAACACTTCTATTTACATCTATAGAACAAAGACAGTTATTTTTTGTAAAGTACTTGGAATTTATTTCCAATATTCAGCATTTTCTGCTTTGTTTAGTGGATGTATTTTCCAGTTAGCCTTTAGAAGTGGTTATTTGGTAGTCCTATATTGTCAGTGAATCTGAGCAATGCTAATAGACCACTCAGCCCATCGAGTCTGCACCAACTCTCACCCTGTTTCCCCCACTCTATCCCCATAATCCTGCACATTTTACCATGGCTAATTACCCTAACCTACACAGCTCGAAACACTAAGGCAGTTTATTCTGGCCAATCCGCCGAGCCCACACATCTTTGGACTGTAGCAGGAAACCTGTGTTTCATTGCTTTTGGAACACTACTTGTACTCCTTGTCATCAGTTAGGGGGAGATGACAGTGTTGTGGTAATGTTATTAGACTGGTATCTAGAAGTTCAGGTTATTGCTCTGGGGGCATGGGTTCAAATCCCACCACAGCAGCTGGTGGAATATAGATGCCACTGATAAAGCTATAATATAAAGTTCATCTCAGTAACGGTGACCATGAAACTATCAGTGATCAGTGTCACAAGTAGTGACATTGCAGTGACATTGCAATGAACTTACGATAAATATCCCCTAGCTGCCACATTCGGGCACCTGTTTGGGTACATTGAGGGAGAATTTAGCATAGCCAATGCACCTAACCAGCAAGTGTTTCGGACTGTGGAAGGAAACCACAGTCTGGAGTGACGGAGATTGAGGGGAGACCTGATAGAAGTCTACAAGATTGAAGGGCATGGGCAGAGTGGATAGTCAGAAGCTTTTTCCTAGGGTGGAAGAGTCAGTTATTGGGGCATATGTTTAAGGGGCAAGGTTTAAAGGAGATGTACAAGGCAGATTTTTTAGAGTGGTGGGTGCCTGGAATTTGTTGCCAGGGGAGGTAATGGAAGTGGATACGGTAGTGACTTTTAAGGGGTGTCTTGATAAGTATGTGAATGAGATGGGAATAGAGGGATATGGTCCCTGGAAGTGTAGGGAGTTTTAGTTCAGCTGGGCAGCATGGTCGGTATAGGCTTGGAGGGCCGAAGGGCCTGTTCCTGTGCTGTAATTTTCTTCTTTGTTTGACACCAGAGAACCTGGAGGATTGGACACGTGAAGAATATAGAGTCTGCACAGACAATGACCTAAGCTTGGAATTGAACCCGAGGCCCTGATGCTATAAGGCAACAGTGCTATCCACTGTGCTGCCATGATGAAGAATCTTCATTTAGCTTTTGAGTTTGAGATATCAAACCTCACTGCTACAGAATTGTAGAGATGGGAAGAATAGGCAGACTCCTCCACACAGTCACCCAAGGCCAGAATTGAACGCGGGTCCCTGGCACTGTGAGGCAGTGATCGCTCTGCTGCCCCCTGTACCCCCGCAGGCCTACATGTGATTCCAGATCCACAGCAATGTGGTAAACTCTTAAATGCCCCCCCGAGATTGCCTAGCAAGGCCTTGATTCAGGAGCAAAAAATATTGCTCCTGCCATGACATTGGTGTCCCATGAAAGAATAAAGGGAAAAAATACGTTGGTGTTTACAGAACATGTATGCATTGTATGTTTCCTAAAGAAATCCACTACCTGTGTCCTCTCACCTCTCCATTCCTTCGCTTGAGCCGTACTTCTGCTCTGCTCCGTTTTTTTATGCAGTTCTAAGCTGTACCTTAACCAAGAGTAGCGAAACCCAGGGAAGGTTGGGAAGTCTAAACTTGAATGTAACATGCAGAAAACGCACTTTTTTGAATGCAAGATTGAAAAATGTCATTTTGGAGTGTTTTTAATATAGAGAAACAGCCCAACAGTAATCTCTTTGAGAAACTTGATTGTAGAAACCAGGAAATCAATTTGAGGTACCCTGTATTTTAATAGGGACCAGCCCTTCTGCTATTAAACTTGTTTACAAGTTTTACAACACTTACTGCACAGAGGGAAGTGGAATTCTCCTGCACGTATGCTGATCTTAATGGCCAAATTGATGGATACTGACCCGTGTTTTGGGTAAATGTGCAATAGTTAATAGCCAAGTAAGATTACAAAGTTAACCTTGTTCCCATTTTACTTCATGCAAAGTGCTTATCTCAACGATTTAAGCTTTGTGATTTTGCAGTTATCAAAATGATTGTAATTTTTTGAAATAATTATATAGCCAAGATGCTTTCTCTTATTTGCAAATCCTGAAGATATCTGCCAGTCACTGTGCAGCCATCCCTTCATGGGGAGTTTTAGATTTTTGAATTCTGTCGAATAAAGATGACCAAATCAGTTATCATAATCTGAACTGTTCAGATTCTTTTTGGAAGCACCAGTTGGTTTATTTTGGGAATTTCCAAGTCAATGTTGTAGCATTTATTTTTTTAATGTATGAAGTTTTTAAGAATTTTTTAAAGAATGTATGAAATTCCTAAACTCAGAAGATGAGATGTGTGATTTTTTTTTAAATGCTTATTGTGTTTCTAAGAAATGGAAACCTGTCACAGGAGTGGCATTTAATATTTTGCTCTTGGTCTAGTTTTCCTTTGTTAATGGATATGAACCAGCCACTGCAAAAATCCCTTTTTGGATCAGTATTTCTCCACAACTGTTGTTTTCCAGTCTCACCTTCGCTGAGGTCCAATCACGAGCATCCTGCTTCTGTCTGACTCCCTGAAATGTTCCTCCTTTTCAGCCTTGACTCCTTACTCTACTCTTCTCCAGAGTAACGTGGTCCAATTTGGGAGTGGGATATATTGTGATTGTGAATTCACATATTCCTAATTACCAAAAAATCAAATATTGAGGTATTTTTAAAAGTTTTTTTATACTAACTTCTGAGCTATTTTTTTAACTGTCCTATTAAAGTATCTGATCATCAATACATGCCAACTCCAAGAGAGAAAATGCTGGAAGATCTCAACAGGTCTGGCAGCATCTGTAAGCACAGAAAGGAGCTGACATTTTGAGTCGAGGTTCATCTAGACTCGATGTCAGTTCTTTTCTCTCCCCACAGATGCTGCCAGACTTGCTGAGATTTTCCAGCATTTTCTCCCTCAGTTTCAGATTCCAGCATCTGCAGTAATTTGCTTTTATCCAAGCCTTTACTTCAAACATCTGGCACTGTCCCACATTTGACTTGACTTTATCATGGTGCATTTTCGTCTCCTAGATGTATGAGTTATCAACAACCTTGTGTGTGCATGCACTTGTGCATTCCTTGGACCTGATAAGACACTAGTGGAGGCAGTCGGGTAGTATTGTCACTGGATTAGTAATCCAAAAACCGAGGATAATGTTCTGGAGACCTTGGTTCAAGTCCTACCATGGCACATGGTGAAATTTGAATTTAATTAAAATGATCATGAAACCGTTGTCAGTTGTCATTAAAAACCCATCTGGTTCACTAATGTCTGGCCCACATGCAATTCCACAGCAACGTGGTTAACTCTTAAAGGCCCTTGGATGGCAATTAACACTGGCCCAGCCAACGATGGACGGCCTTATCTCATGGACAAATAAATGAAAATGCCAGTAGTTTGATTTTATTTAATAATGATGAAAAGTATTCAATAATATGTCCCACATTATTAACTTGAGCAAGGTGTCCAGAGGGATAAATTTCTTTTTAATGGAGTTAATAAATTCTCTTGACTCCATCTCCGGAACTTCTGTATATGAGCATATTTTAACTTTTAGTGACTTTTGAAAGCAAAAAAAGTGGAATGCAGTATTATTGGAGATGAGGGAATTTTTCTAACCATTAAGTTATAGTTAAACAGTGATAGTTTAATATGATTGTGCCAAAAATATTAGGGGCAGGAGAAAAGCAGGAAATGGAAGATTATTGCTTCAGTCTCATAACCCAAGGTTTGGATTGGAGGTTGTATTTTTCAGATATGCAGTTACTATATCCGATTTTTTTTTTGCATGTACATATACCCAGCTTTAATCAACAGGTTTATCTATGTGACTTAGCATTTTATAAAATAATCAGCTTTAACCCTGGTTTTGTTAATTGACAAAATTATTCATGTTGCTAGTTGTAAGATTTTGGTTGTCATAAAATAATTCTATGCAAAATTGTTACCTCAACTTCTAGATATTTTACCTCAATAAAATGACTTTCAAAATAACTGGCAGCTGAGAGATTTACTTTTAGATTTGCTGCACCTGCAGATATAAACCTGTTTTCTGGAAGCTTGTTTCATCCAGTGTTAACTGTATGAACTCCAAACCACTTGTTTCACTCCTGGACTGGCCAGCTGTAATTCCACAATCACTACACAACTAACCATCCAACTGAACTTCACCCACATTTCTGTTCATTCATTGGCAAGTGGACAAGCGATTAACTTGTGGGTTGATTTTCTGAGGTTTGATTCCATATTGAACCCGATTTCAATCCAACCCAGGGTGCCAAAGTATAACTGAACACTATCTCTGCTTGATGTTTTGGATTCAGCCGTGTTACTCATCCAGAAGCCCAAGCATGGAATGGTGTTCATAAATACAAAGACTTTTGAAAACCAAGTGACAGAATATTGTCACACCAAATTGTGGTTAGTTGATCTTTATCCCAGTCAGTTGGATAGATGTTCCTTTTTTGTCTTGGACTAGTGAGACTGGTTTTACAGCCAGACGGTCAAATTGGAGCACGTGTGGATTTTTTTTCAACTAACTGCCTTTGTTGTTAGAATGACGATGACATTGACTGTTATATTTACAGAGCATCCCAAGATCTGCTGGAATTTAAATCATTTTAAGTCCAAAGATATGCAGGTTAGGTGGATTAGCTGTACTAAATTTCCCCTTCATGTCCCAAAATGTGTAGGTTAGGTGGATTAGTTATGGGAAATGTGTGGCGTTTATAGGGATGAGGTGGAGGAGAGATATTCAGTCAGTGCAGACTCTGGGCCAAATGGCCTCTTCACTGTTTGGGATTCTCAACCAAACTGGGTAAAGATGTTGGATTATCTTGTGAAAGAAACATGAAACATTTTGTGACAACCTGGTAAACTTCAGTAATCTGCAAGTTACCAATTTGAGTTTAATTTTACATTGCTGTGAGATTTGGACCCAAGCTCCTGTGGTTGATAGTCCATAACCACTGAATTGACTCAATACTCTCACTCTGAGATGGAAGCTCTCCAATTATTTTCCAGTAAGTAATGGGGTATTATATTGATCTTTACTGTAAAGGATACGATAAATATCCCAGAAGTAGTAAAAAGGGGGAGGAATTAAATTCAGTCAGCACCAATGGAGAATTAGTTTTAGTCAAGTCCCTGGACCTGGTTTGCATTCCAGGATTTTATAAATGTAGTGGTAGTGATTTTCCAAAGATCCTTGGGTTCTGGAACTGCACCAAAAGGTTTGAAAACTACTTATATGGGCCTCTTGTTCAAAAAGGGAGACAAAAAGGAAACACAGGCCTTTTAGTCTAACTTCACTTATTGGAAAATTATAGAATAGATGATTAAAGGAGAGAATAGTGCATTTGGAAATTCATAATCTGATCAAGCAGTCAGCACTTGAGAAGGTGCCATACAAAAGGTTACTGCACAGGATAGGAGCTCATGGTGTTGAAGGTCTGGCATTAAGGATTGCCTAATGAACAGGAATCAGTGAGTTGTGATGTGTGTTTCTCAGGTTGGAGGGTAGTAACTAGTGGAGTGCCACAGGGATCAGAGCTGGGACCATAACTACAGGATATATATTGATTTGGAGGAAGGAACAGAGTACTATGGCCAAATGCTACATAAATGAGAGAAGGCAGATTGTATGGAGGATAGTGAGAGAAATTAACAAGTTAAGTGAATGGGCAAAAATTGACTTTTGTAGGAAAGTGTGAGCTTGCTCATTTTGTAAAAATGAGCAGGTGGATTATATAAATTAAGAGACTGCAGAAAGCTGTTGCACAACAGGACTGGAGTTCTTTGTTCACAAAGACCATAGAGATGCAGAAGGTAGAGAGGCAAATGGTATAGAACATAGAACACTACAGCACAAACAGGCCCTTCGGCCCACAAGTTGCGCCGATCACATCAACACCTACCAATCTATAGACCTATCTATAACCCTCAATCTCATTAAACCCCATATACTCATCCAGAAGTCTTTTAAAAGACCCCAGCGAGTTTGCCTCCACCACCACTGACGGCAGCCGATTCCATTCACTCACCACCCTCTGAGTGAAAAACTTACCCCTAACATCACTTCTGTACTTGCCTCCCTGCACCTTAAATCTGTGTCCTCTCGTAGCGACCATTTCAACCCGGGGAAATAGCCTCTGAGAATCCACCCTATCCATTCCTCTCAACATTTTATAAACTTCTATCAGGTCGCCTCTCAACCTTCGTCTCTCCAGGGAAAAGAGACCCAGCTCCCTCAACCTAACTTCGTAAGGCATGCCTCCCAGTCCAGGCAACATCCTTGTAAATCTCCTCTGTACCCTTTCAATAGCTTCTACGTCTTTCCTATAGTGAGGTGACCAGAGCTGCGCACAGTACTCCAAATGAGGCCTGACAAGGGTCTTATAAAGTTGCAGCATTACCTCCCGACTCCTAAACTCAATCCCTCGATTAATGAAGGCCAGTACACCATACGCCTTCTTGACCACCTCTTCCACCTGCGAGGCCAATTTAAGAGTCCTGTGGACCCGGACCCCAAGATCCTTCTGCTCTTCAACACTACTAAGACTCCTGCCTTTGATAGTGTACTCATTCATCCCATTGGTCGTGCCAAAATGGACGACTACACATTTATCCGCATTGAAGTCCATCTGCCACTTCTCCGCCCAGTCCTGCATCCTATTTACATAAGAACATAAGAAATAGGAGGAGTAGGCCATCTAGCCCTTCGAGCCTGCCCCACCATTCAATAAGATCATGGCTGATCTGTTGCTGCTCAGTTCCACTTTCCCGCCCTCTCCCCATAACCCTTAATCCCCTCTCTTATCAAAAACCCATCAACCCGCGTCTTAAAAATATTTAGCGAGGCAGCCTCCACCACTTCAATGGGCAGAGAATTCCAGAGATTCACCACCCTTTGAGTGAAGAAGTTCCTCCTTAACTCCGTTCTAAACCGCCCCCCTTTTATCTTGAGGCTGTGCCCCCTAGTCCTACTGTCTTTTTTGAGCGGGAAGAGTCTTTCCACCTCATCCTATCCATCCCATTCATCATCTTATACGTCTCAATGAGATCTCCCCTCATTCTTCTAAACTTGAGTACAAGCCCAGTTTATTCAGCCTCTCATAGCTCAACCCACTCAACTCCAGTATCAGCCTAGTAAACCTCCTCTGCACTCTCTCGAACGGAGGAATCTCAGGACAGCGATTGGAAATGAAAGGCTTCGATACAGAACTGTCCAGTGATGACACAATTTATGTCCTGCTGCAACTTTTGACATCCTTCCAGACCATCCACAACACCACCGACCTTCGTGTCATCAGCGAACTTACTTACCCATCCCTCCACTTCCTCATCCAGGTCATTTATGAAAATGACAAACAGCAAGGGTCCTAGAACAGATCCCTGGGGCACCCCACTGGTGACTGACCTCCATTCAGAAAAAGACCCATTCACAACCACTCTCTGCTTTCTGCAGGCAAGCCAGTTCTGGATCCACAAGGCCAAAGGCCTTGGATCCCATGCCCTCTCACCTTCTCAAGAAGTCTTGCATGGAGGACCTTATCAAACGCCTTGCTGAAGTCCATGTACACCACGTCCACGGCACTTCCTTCGTCAATGTGTTCAGTCACATTATCGAAGAACTCAACTAGGCTCGTAAGGCATGACCTGCCCTTGACAAATCCATGCTGACTGTTCCTGATCATGTCAAACCTCTCCAAATGCCCTCTTGTCCCTCAGAAGCCTGTCAATCAGCTTACCAACCACTGAGGTCAGACTCACCGGGCGGTAATTTCCCGGGCAATCTCTGTTCCCTTTCTTGAAAATAGGGACTATATCCGCAATCCTCCAATCTTCCGGAACCTCTCCTGTCTCCATTGACGACGCAAAGATCATCGCCAGGGGCTCTGCAATCACTTCCCTCGCCTCCCACAGTATTCTGGGGTACATCCCATCCGGTCCCGGCGACTTATCGATCTTGATAGAATTCAAAAGTTCTAACACATCCTCCACCTTAATAGCCACAAACTCAATCTTTTGCATCTGCTGCAAATCCATAGCAAAAATCTGCCAGATCAGCTTCCACCGTGAATACTGAGGCAAAGTACTCATTAAGCACTTCTGCCATTTCTTCTGGTTCCACACAGACCTTTCCCCCTTCACCTTTTATAGGTCCTATCCCTTCTCTTCTCATCCTTTTCTTTCACATATTTATAGAAGGCCTTGGGCTTCTCCTTAATCTTACCCGCCAAGGTCTTCTCATGACCCCTTCTGGCTCTCCTAATTTCCCTTTTAAGCTCCTTTCTACAGTTCTTATACTCGTCAAGATCCTTAATCTCTCCTAGTTCCCTGAACCTTTTGTACACCTTCCCTTTCCTCCGGACTAGGTTCAACACAGCCTTCGTGCACCACGGTTCCCGCGACCTACCAAAACCCCCTTGTCTCATCGGAATGTTGTCATGCAGAGATCCAGACAAACATTCCTTGAATATCCGCCACTTTCCTTCAGTACTTTTCCCTAAGAACACCTCCTTCCAGTTTATTTGTCCAAGTAACTTCCTGACTTCTTCATATCTCTTCGTATGCTGGCTTTTATTTCATGGGGGCTATCCTATAAAAGTAGAGATATTACTGCAACTATACAAGGTACCAGTGAAGCTACATTTAGAATACTGTGGCCAATTTTGGTCACATTATTTAAGGAAAGATATAAGAACATAAGAAATAGGAGCAGGAGTAGGCCATCTGGCCCTTCGAGCCTGCCCCGCCATTCAATAAGATCATGGCTGATCTGTCGTGACTCAGCTCCACCTTCCCGCCCTCTCCCCATAACCCTTAATCCCTTCTCTTATCAAAAACCCATCAACCAGTTTCTTAAAAATATTTAGCGAGGCAGGCAGTTTACTGGATGACCCTGGGAATAGAGAAGAGGGGGAGTGGATTTTAGAATTTCTTCAAGAATGAAAAATCTTTGGAATTCTTTACCCCAGGAGGGTAAAGTCAAGTTTTCAAGGCTGAGATTGATAGGCTTTTAATCAGTACAGGAATTAACCCTCACTAAATTCACTTTCCTGCCTTAAGTTAGCCATGATATTAAATGGAGCAGTATCAAAGGCTGAATGGCCTACTCCTGCTCCTATTTATGTTCACAGAGTGCTCATCTCTGCTCAGATTATCAATTTTGCTTTCATTTTTTTCAAATACAATCCATGGACTAATTAAAATTGGCTTCACACGGGCTCAGCTGAGGCCATAAAGACCAAAAACAATGTAGAAAATACAATATCTAATTAGTACACAACAGGCTCCCACAAACCGCAATGAGAATAACCAATCTATTTTAATGATGTTGGTTAATGAATAAATACTAGTCACAAGTAAGGCTTTTATTAATACCACAATGAAGTTACTGCAAAAATTCCCCTAGTTGCCACACCCCAGCACCTGTTCAGGTCAATACACCTAACCAGCACATCTTTCAAACTGTAGGGGGAAACTGCAACATCTACAGGAAACCCATGTAGACACAGGGAGAATGTGCAAACTCCATACAGTGAACCAAGCCAGGAATTGAAACTGGGTCCCTGGCACTGAGGCAGTGGTAACCACCATGCCATCCTATATTGGCCAGAACATGATAGGGAACTTACTTCCACTGACTAGTAATGTGGGTCCTTCACATCCACTTTACAGTTGACAGGGACCCTCAAGGGGACATAGAGCTTCAATTAAATGTCTCAGCAGAACTACACCACTTCTCAGTGCAGCTCTCCATAAGTACTGTACTGAAAGGTTACTCAAGTAAATGCTTAAATTTCCAGTCAACTCAATACTAACGGGGGGAAGGGGATGACTTCACAATCCTAAAATGCAGGTGGCTATTCAATTCAGAGTCTGCAATGACCACACTCCCATCCAGGCCCTATTAAATCCACTAAGCTATCACATCCCAGGACACAAGTTTAATCAAGTATGTCAATCAACCTAACCTGCATGCATATCTTTGGACTGAGAGGGAGGAAGTTAGAGCACCTGGAAGTAAACCCACACGGACATGGGGAGAATGTGCAAAGTCCACACAGTGACCCAAGTCAGGAATCAAATCCAGGTCCATGGAGCTGTGAGGCACAGTGTGAACCACCACACCGCCCCCCTCTTGTGGACTTCTATCCACAAAACCAAAGCTAACACCTCTCTTGGCTACCTAATAAAAACAGTAGCTACATTGCAAAAAGCAGGATCTCTAAGCGCACCATTTTGTTGTTATCTGGAGCTTGGAGCAGGCCATCAGTTTCGACGTCTACTGCACTGAGAACCTACATTTTCCAGAGAATGAATTAGTGAACATTCACACAGCCCACTCTTGAATGGTTTGAAAGCTTTTTAATTTAACTAGTGCTTACAAATTCCATCAAACTCCCAGTCCTCTAACATAGCATTTCACCAGTGTTAAAATACAAGGCTCCAACTTTCACAGTGCACAGGCTTCTACTGCAGCCCATTCCAGTGTTGGCAAAGGACATTCCACTATTGGTGAGGGACAGATTATGAACTCCAGAACGTGGGGAATTAAAGGGCCTGGATTCAGCAGCAGAGAAATCACAAGAATTACTTTGCAAAAACAATTGAGAGTGTGATTTACAAACCTCACTGGCTGTCCTGACAGGTACTGTATCTGCTTGGAGGCCCAGAATAAACCTCTGGTTGTAACTGAGTCGGTATACAAACAGTTAATAAATGGCAGAAAGACACACACGTATTTCCTTTTCCTTGGGCATTGCATCCTGTCCATTGTGACGTCTTTAACGACAATTACAGCCGGTAACAGCACACTTGAAATTAATTTTCATTTTTATTAAATTGTTTGCCAGAGAATTTAGAAGATAGAATAAAGAGTGCAGGCATTGGCATAAGTTATATTCAACACCATTTTCTATAAAAAAGAGCCTCTGTGAAATATTGGGGAAAGTAGAACTCTTCATATAGGAGGTGCATTTATTTATTTTACAGCAAGCAGCACCCCATGCTCCTGAAATGTCAGTACCCGATTAGACTTTCTGCATTAATCCAGCAGCAGACAATTTTGAAGGGGAGGTATCACAATCCACTTGGAGATGTCAGTATTTAGTTATGTTCTATATTAATCCATCAGCAGGTAAGCGTAAGGAGAAAGTCCCATCAACATTCAAAAGCTTCTAGACTTCAGAAACCTTTTATTAATTTTTTTTTGTGGTAGGTGGAAATACAACCTCTTCCTCACTAGTGCCAACCTCTAAAACATGGCAAACGTAAACCCGGTCCATACTAAAACAAGCTGGTAGAACGATGCAGGTGGAACCATTCTCACAGCCTCTCCAAGCACAGCAAAGTCAAACCAGAGATGTACTCAGTAATCGTCCCCACGGCTCACAACCTCTTTACACGTCGGGCGAAGCAGGATTGTGTGCTCGAACTGTGCCGTGTATGAGCCTTTGATATCACACAGCGGAGGGTATGGGTCCACTATACCCAGATCACACAGATTCTTCAAGGCCATGAGGTATTTGCTCTCACCCAAGCGGTCTAGCCACCGGCGGCAGAAAGCAAGGGTCCCAAAGTTCTCATTGATAACATTGAGGAGATGTTTTGCTCTTGGAAGCCTGGAGAAACACAGCACAACAAACTTTAATTAATCCATTTAATAAGGAACCGATCTGTCTCAATAGTTAAAAATGGGTTGCTGGACAAGGCTGGAGCAAACATTCAGCATCAACCCAGTTGTCACTCATTTAGCAGTAAAACTAACAGCAGCCGAGTCAGTAAATGCAATCATTTTAAATTATCCATTTTAATTGAGTTCAAGC
Source organism: Prionace glauca (assembly GCA_037974335.1). NCBI lineage: Eukaryota > Metazoa > Chordata > Chondrichthyes > Carcharhiniformes > Carcharhinidae > Prionace > Prionace glauca. The sequence continues at coordinate 8,891,975 of CM075739.1, read as the reverse complement.
CTTTTTTTCTCTGGTGTGTGTTCCAGAGGAAGCATCACTACATTATCCAAAAAGGTTCCTATTCTACTTTGAGCAGTTACATGTAGAGTTTCTACTTTGGTGAAATCAGCGATTAAACACCGAGTTCCCACACAAACACACTTCATAATCATGGAATACAATCTGTCCTGAACTAGTGCAATCCAGCAGCATTTTAGAATGCACTGAAATTGGTTCATCACAAAAATATTTTAACAATCACCACTGATACTTAATGAAATGACACAAACTATTTGCTAGTTACATTGGTATACTTAACAAAACCAACATTATATTCAAAATTTTTGTATGCTTGCACCTAAAAACAATATAAAACTTAAGCAGAGCTTTCCCGAGGGTTGGCAAACAGGTAAACTTAGTACAAGTTTGAAATGGTGAATCACTCAATGTGGATGCACAGCCATTTTCTCATGAGAATTTTTTTTTAAAACAGGAACTCAAATTGCTCAGAATGTAATTTACGTTTAAACATTCTGCAATCTTTGCCAATTTTGGGTGAATTGTGCAGAAGAACCCAGCTCAACCCTAGGATTTGATGTCAAGGGATCAGTTTTTCCCTCCAATGGAATAACTATAACCCTAACATGTCTCCATCAACTCATTTAGAGTACAAGTGTGTTCATTACAGATGGGAATATTAAGAGCTGGCTGTTAAAACATAAGCAGTTTATCATAGTCAGTACTGATCCACTGTGACAGTATTGATCCACAGTTTTCCTACACAGAGACAGTGAAATGGTTACATTTTACTACCTGACTGAGACAAATATTACCAAGAACACAAAGCCTGCTTACCATATCAAGGCATTTCAATTTTTTTGTTCTGGGGATGTGGGTGTCACTGTCCAGACCAGTATTTATTGCCCATCCCTAACTGCCCTCGAGAAGTTGGTGGTGAGCTGCCTTATTAAGCTGCAGCAGTCCCTATGGTGTAGGTACACCCACAGTGCTGTTAGGGAGGGAGTTGCAGGGTTTTGACCCGGTGACAGTGAAGGAATGGTGATATATTTTGGGTTTTCAAATGGTCATTGGATAGGCATATGGATAATATTGGAATAGTTTAGGTTAGAGGGTCATTAGATTGGTTCCACTGGTCGGCGCAACATTGAGGGCCGAAGGGCCTGTACTGCGCTGTAATGTTCTATATTTCCAAGTCAGGATGGTGGTTTGGAAGGGGACCTGAATGTGGTGGTGTACTAATGCATCTGCTGCCCTCATTCTTCTAGGTGGTAGAGGTTGGAGCAGCCTTGGTGAGTTGCTGCAGTGCATCTCCAAAGGTGTTACACACGGCTGCCACTGTGGTGCAGGAAGTGGATGTTGAACATAGAACATAGAACATTACAGCGCAGAACAGGCCCTTCGGCCCACGATGTTGCGCCAACCAGTTACAAAACAATGACCCACTAGCCTAAACCAATCCCTTTTCGTCCATAAACCTATCCACAGATCTCTTAAACGCCCCCAAACTAGGTGCATTCATAACTGCAGCTGGCAGGGCATTCCAGTCCCTCACCACCCTCTGGGTAAAGAACCTACCCCTTACATCAGTCCTATAACTACCCCCCCTTAATTTAAAGTCGCACAAGGGGGTGCTGGATGGGCTGCTTTGCCCTGGATGGTATCAAGCTTGTCAAGTTGCTGAAGCTGCACGCATCCAGGCAAATGGAGAGTATTCCCTCATACTTGCACCTTGTAGATCGTGGACAGACTTTGGGGAATCAGGAGATAAGTCACACGCTGCAGAATTCCCAGCCTCTCACCTGTTCTTGTAACCTCAGCATTTATATGGCTGGTCCAGTCCCAGTTCAGTTTCTGGTCAATAATGACCACCCCCCACCCCGTGGGATTCAACAACGTAATGTGATTGAATGTCATGGGGAATAGCTACATTCTCTCTTGCGGAGATGGCCAATGCCTGGTATTTGTGTGAGGTGAATGTCATTTACCAGCCCAAGCCTGGACTTTGTTCAGTTCTTGCTGTATACGTACACTGATTGCTTCAGTATCTGAGGAATTTTGAATGGTACTGAACATCATGCAGTTATCTATGAATATTCCCACTTCTGACCTTAAGATCATGAATGAAACAGCTAAAGATGGTTGGGCCTGAATTAAAACAATGCTGAAAATGTATGTTGGGTTTCTATTGGCCACATGCTTACCTTATCGGTACATGGCCAACATCAAAGTTCTTCATATAGTGCGAACAGTCCATGTCATCGTGAACAATTCCTTTTCCTGTGCTGCCAAAAGTCTCTATCGCATACACCTCTCCTTCCTAGATAAGAAATGACCCAGGCTTTAAATCTCAATTTCCCACACTCACTCAAAGAAAGACTTTTAATGCACAGAATGTTAGATCTAACAGTGCAGCAAGACACAGCAGAGAACTAAATGACATATTTCCCCAAGACATTGAGATCTCAACCATTTCAGGAAATAAAGAAGGGCAGAAGTTAAGTACTTTCTTCACCAAACACGAACAAAGCAGCACACATTTGGACTGTGGGAGGAAACCACAGCACCCGGAGGAAACCCAGAGATAGGAGGAAAACGTGCAAACTCACCAACGACAGTGACCCGAACCAGGAATTAAGAACATAAGAAATAAGAGCAGGAGTAGGCCATCTAGCCCTTCGAGCCTGCCCCGCCATTCAATAAGATCATGGCTGATCTGAAGTAGATCAGTTCCACTTTCCCGTTTCCTCCCCATAACCCTTAATTCCCTTGTCTATCAGAAACCTATCTACCCGTGACTTAAATACATTCAGCAAGGCAGCCTCCACCACTTCAATGGGCAGAGAACTCCAGAGATTCACCACCCTTTGAGTGAAGAAGTTCCACCTCAACTCCGATCTAAACTGCCCCCCCGCCTTATTTTGAGGCTGTTCCCTCTAGTTCTGTTGAACCCAGGTCCCTGGTGCTGAGGCATCAGTGCTAACCACTGTGTCACTCCAGATTCCATTGTTGACACACCCTCTGTGACAGGTTAAGAAATTGAATAAAGAATGGAATTTATTGTCTTTTACCTCCATTCTGGTTGCTTCTCCACCTTTAACAATTGGAACAGTTTTCCCTGCATGTATCCTGTACTGTCCAATGGAATGCCCATTCAAGTTGCGGATTGGTTTCACTGTTAAGATATAAATCAGTCAAACTTTACAGAAGGCTCTGGGGAGTATACCCTTGATAGAAAATATTTTACAATTCCAAGATGTTCCACAGAGGCATTATAAAACAAAACATGACCCCCAGCCATTTAGGGAGGGTCAACTAATCACAAGCTTCGTCAAAGAGGTACGTTTCAAGGAGCATTGTAAAAAAGGGAAGTGAGGTAGAGAGAAAGAAAAGCTTAGGGAGGGAATTTCAGAGATTAAAATCCAGGTAACTGAAAACACGACCACCGATATTGAAGTAATGGTGACTGGGAATGCACAAGAGTCCAGAATTAATGGAGTCGTACACCTGGAGGAGATAATAGTGAGAGGGGTGAGTGCTGGAGGGATTTGAAAACAAGGATGAGCATTTTAAAATGAAGATGTTGCTTGACAGGATAGTGCGCAGAGACATTCAGGTACCAGGACTTGCTGCAAGTTAAGACACGTGGAATGGAGTTTTGGATGACTTAAAGTTTGCAGTAGGTCGAACAAAAGCACACTGGAATAGACAAGCTGATGAAGACACTGGCGAGGATTTCAGCAGCAGTTGAGTAGAGATATAAAATTGAGCGATGTTATGGAGGTTAGAATGGAGCTTGGACCAGTGATGTACATTTCAATACATCCAGAAAGTCTTCACTCTAGCAGCAGGATAGGTGTTTGAATGCAATGAACAGTCAGATCCAGAACTTAAATGAAACCTTGACCAGGGGCTAAGTAAGGATTCAGCTAGTTAAAGACACTCAATGAGTTTCTAAGCTCCACAGACCTATAAGAATCATAGAACCCTACAGTGCACAAACAGGCCCTTCAGCCCATCGAGTCTGCACCAAACACAATCCCACCCTGGCCCTACCCCCATATCCCTACATATTATACCCACTAATCCCTCTAACCTACACATCCTTACACACTAAGGGGCAATTTCTTAGCACAGCCAATCAACCTAACCCACACATCTTTGGACTGTGGGAGGAAACCAGAGAACCCAGAGGAAACCCACGCAGACACGAGGAGAATGTGCAAACTCCACACAGACAGTGATCTGAGCCGAGAATCGAACCCAGGGCCCCAGAGCTGTGAAGCAGCGGTGCTAACCACTGTGCTACCGTGCCAAGCCAGGTTTGAGCCAAAATGGGCTGACGACGCCAGTGCTACAAATGCTCTCAGTGCAGTTGGTCGGGAGATGGACAAAAAAAATAACGCTCCAATGTAATGCAAATAGTCGCCACATCCAGTTGATACCTTGATATGTTTTGCCATCAATTTCAACTTCATAGGACTCCATGACTTCCTGGATGGATTCACCAATGTCACAAAGGCGAACATCAATTCCTGCATTCTAAAATAAAGAACATTAAGATTCGAGTAATAAACAAAAGCATAATTTCTATTAAAACAAACCTTACATCTCAGAATGGTCTACGCTACTTTGGAGACTCATTAGGTAAAGTCTCAGCTATGGAAGCCCATAGGAACAGGGCATAGTCCAGCTCTCTGAACCACAGAAACTCCATCCACAATATAATGAAATGGCCACAGCCTGAGTTTTATACAGTGTATGGTTTGAGATGTCAAATTAATATACATGTTATGAAGAGAGCTTCCTGTAAAACAATGGGACATAAAAGCAAAACAGTGCAGATGTTGGAATCTAGAACAAAAACAGAAAATGCTGGAAAATCTCAGCAGGTACGACAGCATCTGTGGAGAGAGAGTAGAGCCAATGGCTATTCCTGCCTGCCATGGGAATCAGAGTGGGCAAGGGGCAGACAATTGGAAGGTCTGTTGACCTTGGGCTGGATTTTACAGTTCTGGGATAAGCGAGGCAGTAAAATCCCACCCAACATTGAGTCCAAATGACCCATCATCAGCTCTGTTTGTCATTTTCATAAATGACCTGGATGAGAAAGTGGAGGGATGGGTTAGCAAGTTCGCTGATGACACGAAGGTCGGCGGTGTTGTGGATGGTCTGGAAGGATGTCAAAAGTTGCAGCAGGACATAGATAGGATGCAGGAATGGGCAGAGAAGTGGCAGATGGACTTCAACGCGGATAAATGTGTAGTCGTCCATTTCGGCAGAACCAACGGGATGAACGAGTACACTATTAAGGGCAGGGGTCTTAGTAGCGTTGAAGAGCAGAAGGATCTCGGGGTCCGGATTCACAGGACTCTTAAATCGGCCTCGCAGGTGGAGGAGGTGGTCAAGAAGGCGTATGGTGTACTGGCCTTCATTAATCGAGGGATTGAGTTTAGGAGTCGGGAGGTAATGCTGCAACTTTACAGGACTCTCGTCAGGCCTCATTTGGAGTACTGTGCGCAGTTCTGGTCGCCTCACTATAGGAAAGACGTAGAAGCTATTGAAAGGGTGCAGAGGAGATTTACAAGGATGTTGCCTGGACTGGGAGGCATGCCTTATGAAGATAGGTTGAGGGAGCTGGGACTCTTTTCCCTAGAGAGGCGAAGGTTGAGAGGCGACCTGATGGAAGTTTATAAAATGTTGAGAGGAATAGATAGGGTGGACTCTCAGAGGCTATTTCCCCGGGTTGAAATGGTCGCTACGAGAGGACACAGATTTAAGGTGCGGGGAGGGAAGTACAGAGGTGATGTAGGGGTAAGTTTTTCACTCAGAGGGTGGTGAGTGAATGGAATCGGCTGCCGTCGTCGGTGGTGGAGGCGAACTCGCTGGGGTCTTTTAAAAGACTTCTGGATGAGTATATGGGGTTTAATGGGATTGGGGGTTATAGATAGGTCTATAGATTGGTGGGGTTGATGCGATCGGCGCAACTCGAGGGCCGAAGGGCCTGTTTGTGCTGTAATGTTCTATGTTCTACATCGAAGGGTTATCCACTCTCAAAACGTTGGCCCTATTCACTCTCCACAGATGCTGTCAGATCTATTCAACTGCCTTATTTTCCCAAAAATGGCTGATTGTTAAAAATCAAATCTCAGTTTTTCTTCTCACCAAATATAATTTGCAATTAATTTGGCAAACAGTACTGTTAGGAGTGATACTGTGCAAACTCTGAAGGGTAATTAAACTGTACTGGAAACATGAAAGGAGCTACACAGGCTCCCAGGAGAATGCTATATGATGCCTCTTGTTCAGTGGCACCTTCAACTGTGTTTTATTTCCTCAATATTGTCAGGACAGGTTATCTAGAATCAAACCCACTTTCTACTTACTAACCTGGACGGACTTTATATCTTTTGAGACAACTGGCAACGTTGCCAACTGAGCCAGTTTGGGCATACCTGACTGGAGAAAGAATATTTAATCTGAACTAAAACATAGAACACTACAGCACAAACAGGCCCTTCAGCCCACAAGTTGCACCGATCACATCTATACCTACCAAGCCATAGAACTATCTGTAACTCCCAATCTCATTAAATCCCATGTACTCATCCAGAACTAATTCAAGCTCTGCTAAAATGTAAATTATTTCCAAATTTCGGGTCTATTCAATGCAGGTCCCCAATTGACTGGAGCTCTAGTCAGGTTAAAAGGTCACTGCACAAATCTCACTATAATTAATCACTAGTTTCTGAAAACATGGTCATTAACAACATGACGATATCTGCACAACGAGGTCAGCAGAAGCATTATCTTGGCTGTGGAAAATGGGTTAAACATATTCTTAATTTAATTACAAAAACAGAACACAGAAAACACTCAAAAGATGAAAGAACGAAGCAGTGAATGTTTCCAGTTCCAGTTCTGACAAAACGGTTCATCCTGCCTGAAGTATTAACTCACCTGTTCTCTCCAACCTGCAAAGCATTTATTCTCTCCGATTTCAATTCCAGCACTTACAACTTTTATTTTCTATTTTGAGCTTACCTTGATACCAGTGTTAGTAGCATCTTTAACAGCTTCTATAAGCTTGTCATATTTGGGGTTAAATGCAACAGTGAAAGCACAGTCAATAATGTGACCTGTGGAGGAAAAAGAAACATTTACCAAAATAAAATATTAAGAGACTTGAAACATTTCAGAAACTCCAGCCTAAAATAAAATCTGGCCAACCATTGATGTGGGTTCCAAAGTCAATTTTACAGACATCATCGTACTGGAGCACTGTTGGGTCTCCCGCGTTGGGTGTGTAGTGAGCTGCACAGTTGTTGAGGGAACAGCCTGTTGGGAAAGCCAGGCCAGCACTCAATCCATTCTCTTTAATCAATTTGCGGGAACAATCTTCCAGCTTTTCACTGTAAAATGAAAGTTTGCTGTTATTCTTTCCTCCTGACACATAAAGGTATCGCACAGCAACCCTGCACCACGTTAACAGTTAGTTCATGAGCCTCACTGATTTCATCGGGTCAGGAAGGTCTTAGGGTCAAAGTACAGAAAAGAATCTTTCAAGTTTCAAGCGTAAAGGATCAGCTTTTCAAATCCTGACAGACCTGCTGCGTGCCTTACATCTTCTGCCCTTATTTCAGATTTGATATTTGATTTTTTAAGATTTTGGATCCAAAAATATGACTATTTAAAAAAAAAATCATTGACAGGATAGGAGTGACACTGGCATGGCCAGCATTGTTGCCCATGCTTAATTATCCTTGGACTGAGTGACTTATGAGCCCATTATAGAGAGCAGTTAAGGGTCAATCACATCACTGCAAGTCTGGAATCACGGGTAGGCCAGAACAGGTAGGGACAGCAGATTTCCTTCCCTGAAGAACATTAGTGAACCACATGGGGTTTTTACAACATTCACGGTCACTGTTGCAGATATTAACTTTTCACACCAGATTTATTAATTGAATTTAAATTCCCAGCAAACACAGTTGGATTTGAACTGAAGTCTCAAGATCATTAGTCCAGGTCTCTGGATTACTGGTTTGGCAACATCACCACTATGCTACCATAGCCTGTTAGATGGAACATGAAGCACACAAAAAAGCAAAGGCAATAATATCTGAAGTTTGCACACTGCCAACTATACGTTTCCTGCTTAATAGGGTTCCAACTGAATATATTGGACTATAAACTTTATTAAAGAAAAACAATCTGGTAAAATCAGAGAGTAACCACATCAATATCAGTGTTCCATGATGACCTAGATTGGAGATCAGAACAATCAGCACTCTTGCTTTACACAAATTTTGGCTGTGACCTCAGCATCAGACAACATCTAGACAGGAGAACATAAGAACATAAATAGGAGCAGGAATGGGCCATCTAGCCCCTCGAGCCTGCCCTGCCATTCAATAAGATCATGGCTGATCTGAAGTGGATCAGTTCCACTTTCCCTCCTGCTCCCCAAAGATCAGGCACTTCTCATTCCTGCTTCTAACAGGAAAAATAGAGCAAAGTTTCTTTCAAATTTCATTCTCAGAATGATTTGCAGTCCAAAGACGTGTGGGTTAGATGCTTGGCCATGCTAAATTGCCCCTTAGTGTCCCAGAATGCATAGATCAGAGGGATTAGCAGGGCAAATATGTGGGGTTACGGGGAATAGGGCCTGTGTGCGATTGTCGGCGCAGACTTGATGGGCCAAATGTATTCCTGTATTGTAAGGTTTCTATGATTTCTCAGAACGTGAGGGCCTCCACAAAGGGGAGCAGAGGATAACAGCTGTCCTTTCTAAAGGGTTTTAGTGATCCATTAGGTTTGCATGAGAATTCTGACAGTTTCACACTCACTTTTACCAATATATTTTTTTAAAACTGGAAGTTAAGTCCTCAAACTGGTCGAGTGGAATTTGAACATATGGGTTTTGGACTGCTGGTCCAGTAACGCAGCCACGACAACAGAGCAGTCCCTGTTCATCAACAATAGCAAGACTTTTCACTTACCAGATCTCAATCATGGTCATGCCTGGCTTCAGCCAGCTCCTGACGTATTTGCGCACTTGTCTGTGTGCTTCAGCTGCTTGCCTGAAATCGCTCCAGATCTCCTCACTGGCTTGGTTCAACACCTTCTTCTCTTCACTTGTCATGCGCCAAGCAGATGTACGTCTGAATGTCAGGAGTGGTGAGGGGAAAGAGATTAAAGATTACCGATCCTATCAGAACTGGCCAGCTGTAAAGGAGGTCAACAGGCATTATAACTAATATCCCTTTGTTATAAATGAAGCTGCTTCCAAACACACCAAACTGAAATTTCACATTATACTTCCAGTCTCCCCTGGTTATGCCAGGTAGGGGATGAACAGTTCAGTTCAACCTCACCTCTCCAAAAGGCAGAAAATATCAATATATATTTCAGGCTAAATCATGAATTATGAGAAAGAAACGCAAAAAAAAATTCAACTGGCAATTAAAATTGCTGTTTTGGACCTTATAGAACATTACAGCACAAACAGGCCCTTCGGCCCTCGAGTTGTGCCGATCACATCAACCCCACCAATCTATAGACCTATCTATTAACCCCCAATCCCATTAAACCCCATATACTCATCCAGAAGTCTTTTAAAAGACCCCAGCGAGTTCACCTCCACCACCGATGACGGCAGCCGTCATTCACTCACCACCCTCTGAGTGAAAAACTTACCCCTAACATCACCTCTGTACTTCCCTCCCCACACCTTAAATCTGTGTCCTCTCGTAGCGACCATTTCAACCCGGGGAAATAGCCTCTGAGAGTCCACCCTATCTATTCCTCTCAACATTTTATAAACTTCTATCAGGTCGCCTCTCAACCTTCGCCTCTCCAGGGAAAAGAGTCCCAGCGGCACGGTAGCACAGTGGTTAGCACTGCTGCTTCACAGCTCCAGGGTCCTGGGTTCGATTCCCGGCTCGGGTCACTGCCTGTGTGGAGTTTGCACATTCTCCTCGTGTCTGTGTGGGTTTTCTCCGGGTGCTCCGGTTTCCTCCCACAGTCCAAAGATGTGCGGGTTAGGTTCATTGGCTATGCTAAAATTGCCCCTTAGTGTCCTGGGATGTGTAGGTTAGAGGGATTAGCAGGTAAAATGTGTAGGGATATGGGGATAGGGTCTGGGTGGGATTGTGTTCGGTGCAGACTCGATGGGCCGAAGGGCCTGTTTCTGCACTGTAGGGTTCTATGGTAGCTCCCTCAACCTATCTTCATAAGGCATGCCTCCCAGTCCAGGCAACATCCTTGTAAATCTCCTCTGCACCCTTTCAATAGCTTCTACGTCTTTCCTATAGTGAGGCGACCAGAACTGCGCACAGTACTCCAAATGAGGCCTGACAAGGGTCCTGTAAAGTTGCAGCATTACCTCCCGACTCCTAAACTCAATCCCTCGATTAATGAAGGCCAGTACACCATATGCCTTCTTGACCACCTCCTCCACCTGCGAGGCCGATTTAAGAGTCCTGTGGATCCGGACCCCGAGATCCTTCTGCTCTTCAATGATACTAAGGCTCCTGCCCATGATAGTGTACTCGTTCATCCCATTGGTTCTGCCGAAATGGACGACTACACCTTCATCACCACAATTATCCGAATGCAAATCATTTTATGACTTACAATCCCATTAAGCAGATTTTATCACTTGGCCTCAAAGAGTTTTGCCTAAGTGACTGGTACTATAATCATTTAGATGTTGTTGTTGCAAGGCTCCAATAAAGCAAGCTCGGCATGGGTTAACCGCAAGTCATTAATTAAAAAGAGGCACTACATTCTTTGGAGACATGAATTTATTGCACCCTTCACAATCACTTTTTGAAAATACTTTGTTTTATCGGAATCCAATTTAAATTCACCTTATCAACTGCTTCCAGATAGCGTGTACAAGGGCAAAACAAGACAGTTCATTTAACAAAATTTGTTAGAATAAATTTCTCAGCAAAGGCAAATAAATAGGCTCAAACTCCAATTTTGATTTGCATGGATTGCGCTGTAGACTTACTCCTACTTTCACGCAGCCGTACACATCAATAATTGTGAGCTTTATTAAATTCCATTGAATTTTCTGTTCCAGAAGTAATCTTCTTAAAGCTTCAAATACAATGATGGCGTAATATTCTCATCTCCCCGCTGACTGCAGGGTTCTGATAACACAAGTGCGAGGATCATGGTCAAGCTTCTTGTAAGCATTGTCCAGTTTCAAATACACACACACACACACAAAGACTGATTAGTATTTGGATGAAGGACTTACCCATCCTGTAAAGGTGGATATTCACATTCTTGTCCTTTAAGAAATACACCAGAAGGGAACAGCTCACAAATCGGAATGGAAGGAGGATCTGTCTGAACCTTTGCTGTTCACAGATAAAAGCATCTTAATAATTGTTTGTGTAAAACTGAGTTGCATTAAGAATCACAGAACCCTACAGTGCAGAAAGAGGCCCTTCAGCCCATCGAGTCTGCACCGACCACAATCCCACCCAGGCCCTACCTCCAAATCCCTACATATTTTGCCCACTAATCCCTCTAACCTAATCCCTGGACACTAAGGGGCAATTTCTTAGCATGGCCAATCAACCTAACCCGCACATCTTTAGACTGTGGGAGGAAATTGGAGTACCCAGAGGAAATGCAAGCAGACACGAGGAGAATGTGCACAGTGACCCAAGCCGGGAATCGAACCCAGGACCCTGGAGCTGTGAAGCAGCAGTGCTAACCCACTGTGCTACCGTGCCACCCATATGCCCGTCTGTTTCATAATAGAGGAACTTAAGGTCACTTGGCCCTTCAGGCTTGCTCTATCATCTAATTTGTTCTTTGCTGGTTTGTATTTAACCTGACCTGCTCACCTATATTCTATAACTTGAGCTAACAAGTGGTAAGCAACATTTGTGCCACACAAGTGCCAGGCAATGACCATGTCCAACATAAGTGTAATATGCAGATGCCGGCGTTGGACTGGGGTAAACACAGTATAAAGTCTCACAATACCAGGTTAAAGTCCAACAGGTTTATTTGGTAGCAAAAGCCACTAGGTTTCAGAGTGCTGCTCCTTCGTCAGGTTCATAGAACTCCTTCACAGAACTCCCACTTACCTGACAAAGGAGCAGCACTCCGAAAGCTAGTGGCTTTTGCTACCAAATAAACCTGTTGGATTTTAACCTGGTGTTGCAAGGCTTCAACATGAGCATAACAAACCATTGTCAATGGTATTAGAATCACTGAATCCCCCACAATCAACATTCTGGGGTTACCACTGATCAGAAACTGAACTAGTCATACACATACTGTGCACAATTGCCAACACGGATTGTCTGGGCTGAATGGTCTGCTTGGCGCTGTGTATTTCCATGTACTTATTCAGGTGAGATCCTGTTTAGAGCCTATTGAACCCAAATTGCCATAACAACTTTCTCAGAGTATTCAAAGCCCACTCACGTCCTTTCTTCTTTTTCTTTTTCTTCTTCTTCTTAGCTGCAGAGCTTTCTCCTTCACCATCTCCTTCTGTTGGGCAAATGAGGTTCAAATCAACAAGCGTATTCCTTTATAGCCTAAAACATTCAGCACAGATTCCTTCAACAATCCACTTGCCTTCTTCTCCATCTTCCTCTTTTTCCTTGTCCTCGAGAACCTGCTTTTCCAGCTGTTTTGCTACTTGATCAACTCCTGCAGATTCTTTCTCACACTCATTTTGCAGCCCTTGGGAGAACAAGTTACGCAGGTTAGTTCCTAGCAGCTCTGTAACTTTGGTGAACTGGAGACAGTTGATGCCTGCAGCTAACACCAAACACAAGCACATTCCATTTATTATTGCCCCCGCTGCACATTTATACCTTGTAATCACTAATTAAAAGGTGCAAGAGATGTGCACAACTGCTCTTCCCATGACACTATAACAGGAAATCCATTCAAAATTCACTGTTCCCCATTTCTAGAAAATAATAGTGGCACTGGCCTACACAAAATGTTTGCTCTTTGCTGTCTCAAAGCAATGGAATAAGTGATTGTCATTAGATTAAGGGGAATTAAGCAAACAGCTCTTATCAAAGTTACTGATGATGTGACTGTAATTAAGGTAAACTTACCCCTCTTTGTCCTTCTTGACCTGGTCTGACCATACCATCCTCCTCAAATGCCTGCCCACTGTTCTCGAGCTGGGTCACACAGCTCTCACCTGGTTCCATTATTTTCTAAAATATTAGTAGCCAGAGTATCCATTGTCAAGTTCTCTCTTCCTGCTTCCTCACTGTTACCTCTGATGTTCCCCAAGATCAATCCTTGCCCCCCTCCCACCCCACCCTGCCATCTCAAATACTGGCTGTCCCCCACTGAAACACCAGCTGAAAGCACGGTTAGTTTTCCGACCACACCACCACCTCTCTCAGACTGCTTATCTGACACCTAGTGCTGGTTGAAAAGAAAATTCCCAAAATCAAATTTTGGGAAGAATTAAGCCATTGCTTGCAGTCCCTGCTCCAAACTCCATTCGCTTGTTACCAATTCCATCTCTCTCAGGCACAATCTGAGAGCAAGCCTGTTTGCTTGTAACCTTTATTAAATCTGATCCCAAGTTAAGCTTTCAGCCTCATATTTTGATTTAATTTATTGTTACGTATATCAGGGTACAGTGAAAAGTATTGTTTCTTGCGCAGACAAACCATACCATTCATAGAGAAGGAAGCAAGAGAATGCAGAATGGATTGCTACAGTTAGAGCTAGGTTGTAGAGAAAGATCAACTTAATACAAGGTAGGTCCATTCAAAAGTCTGATGGCAGCAGGGAAGAACATTGTTCTTCGAGTCAGTTGGTATGTGTCGTCAGACTTGTATCTTTTTCCTGAAGAAAGAAGATGGAGAATGTCTGGGGTGTGTGTAGGATCCTTGATTATCATAGAACCCTACAGTGCAGAAAGAGGCCCTTCAGCCCATCGAGTCTGCACCAAACACAATCCCACCCAGGCCCTAGCTCTGTATCCCTACATATTATACCCACTAATCCCTCTAACCTACACATCCCTGGCCACTAAGGGGCAATTTCTTAGCATAGCCACATCTAACGCGCACATCTTTGGACTGTGGGACGAAACCGGAACACCCAGAGGAAACCCACACAGACACGAGGAGAATGTGCAAACTCCACACAGACAGTGACCTGAGCCGGGAATCAAACCCAGGACCCTGGAGCTGTGAAGCAACAATGCTAACCACTGTGCTACCTGTATTATGCTGGCTGCTTTTCCAAGACAGCAGAAAGTGTAGTCAGTTGTTGGATGGGAGACTGGTTTACATGATGGACTGGGCTTTGTTCAAGATCCTTTGTAGTTTATTGCAGTCATATTTGCTCCATCAGTAAGACTGGCAATTTCTACTCCATACCATTGCCAAACTTCACAAATACCTTGGCTCACCTACTGACAAAGCCCTCATTTGTTATCTCGAGACTATTCCATCACCTTTCTGGCTGGCTAGCCATGATCTATCCACTGTAAATTTGAGGTCATCCAAAGCATTGTGCCCATGTCTTAATGCGCACTAAGGCCTATTCCTCTACCATGCCGTGCTCATTGACCTATGCTGGCTCCTGATCAAGCAAGGTCTTGATTTTAAAATTCTCAATTTCAAATCCCTCCACTACTGCACCATCCCAGCTCTGTCTGTCCTCCAGCCCCAGCACCCTCTTAGGTTTTTGTGCTGCTCTTACTTTGGTCTCTTCAGAACTCCCTATTTTAATCGCTCCATTTTTGGTGGTTATCTGTTCAGCTGCCTTGTACCTAAGGACTGGAATTCCCTTCTTAAACCTCTCAGGCTCTTCATGGCCCATTCCTCTGAATCACTCAAAGCCTTTGTCAATCTGTCTTACTATCACCTGATGTTTCAGGTAGACAACTGAGTCATGACTATTTCATCTGTTGGTTATGGCATTAAAACCATGCTCACTTGTTCAAGATTCTTCAGAGGTAATAGTTTCTATCACAGCTTGGTATTTCTCCTGCTCTGCCCAAGACTGCAAGGATCTACTAAAGGTCGTGAATATAGCCCAACCCATCACGCAAACCAGCCTCCCATCCACTGACTTTGTCTACACTTCCCACTGCCTCGGCAAAACAGCCACCATAATTAAGGACCCATGTACTCCAGACATTCTCTCTTCCACCTTCTTCCTGCGGGGGAATGATACAAAAGTCTGAGGTCACATACCAACCGACTCAAGAACAGCTCCTTCCCTGCTGCTGTCAGACCTTTGAATGGACTTACCTTGCATTACCTTCTCTACACCCTAGCTATGACTGTAACGCTATATTCTGCACCCTCTCGTTTCCTTCCCTATGAACGGTATGTTTTGTCTGTATAGCGAGCAAGAAAGAATATTTTTCACTATGTTAATACATATTAAATTAAATCAAAAATTCCATTATCATTTCAAACACCTCATTTAGATCATCCCTTCTAAACCCAAGTTTGTTCAAAGCCGCTGTCATAATCTAATCCTGTAACTAACCAGTAAAGGTGTTATCAGGCCATGGTAACAGCATTTCAATAGGTTGACATTGCACTCGTATTGGAGATTCCCATTGAGGAAATTTTTTTTTTGCTGAACTGGCAGGGGAATCTTTTACTAACAAACGGGTGTAATTAAACAATTTTTTTATTTGCACAATTCAGTTTAAATAATCAAACACAATATTGATGGAGGGAGTGTATTCTGGCATGTTCATTACAAAGCCATATTGTTCCATAATCCTAAACATTACAAACAGGAATATCTCCATATATAATTGTGTGTATTGTCCCTTTATCTTTGAGGCTGCCTGGGAAATGTTTTGAGTATAATGTATGGCACATAGTGGAACCCACCTTCTTTTAGGGAAAACCTTCGTGCTTTCTGATCCCCAGCTGAGAGAGATGATGTAAGTTGGGCATAGTCACAGAGAGAGGAGGTAGGATTGTTGTTTTTCAGACTAAAGGTAAAGTGACCTCAGGTGAGCACATGCACCTCTCCCCTTTGAGGGGAAGAGCTGATTGGTGGTGATTTAACCCAAGGATCACTACCCGTCAGGCAAGGTTGAGAAAGCAGACCTTTGTGAATAACAAGAAACGGGAATTGAACATGCACTGCTGGTGTCACTCTTCATCCCGAACCAGTCATCTAACCAACTGAGCTAAACTGATTACACAGATCACGACAAATTGTTTAAACTTGTGATCAATTTACGAAACATGATCTAAGATAGTGGAAGATGATATTGAATTTTTCAAAAGCAAATTAATTAAGTTCCTTTAGGAAATAACATTTGAGGTAGATTGATTTGAGACATGGTATGCAATAAGTGCAGTATGATTGGAAGGAACAGGAGATTTCAAACCTATCTCCAACCTCTTCATCACAAGGGATTTCCCTGGGACTAATGTAGGCTAATAGATGGCAATTAATTGTACAGTTAGCGAAGAACTCCATTATCGTTGTATTATGAAACTACCAGAAGGGAACAAAGTAATGATTGGGTCTTGACATCGAGAAATTTCGAGCTGCATCTAGCCATCAATATAAAGCTATATCTAAAGCAAGTAAATTATAGATATTGTAGATATTTCCCTTACGTTAGGGCAGTGAAGATAGATTGAACAATTCCTTGGGATAAAATCTAAAATATGCTTACCTTTATAAACACCTATACTTGGCTTTATATTTTAAAATAATTCTTCTACACAAAGTAACCCTTTTCCTTTAGAGGTTAAATATTTACACCGGTGCCTGTCTAGGTTCGACGTACTGAAATCTGATGTTTACGCTGCTAAAACAATTGGCTGGAAGAACCATGCATGAGAAGCACTGCTTCTTCAATCCTGCCACCCAGATAGGAAAGCTGGATCAGATAGTGTAAACATAGCCATACTGGTCTCTTGAGATTCAAACCAAAGTGGCAGCGCTTTAACGTGCTTTCAATATTTAATATGAGAGGCTGGTTCAGGCCAGTGAGCCTTAGTAGGGAAATTATTGGAGAGGATTCTTCAAAATAGAATTTACTCCCACTTGGGAATAAGTGGACGTTTTGTGAAGGGAAGGTCATGTCTCACGAATTTGAGCTTTTCGAGGAACAAAAATAGTTGATAAGGATAGGGCACTGGATGTTGTTTACATGGACTTCAATAAGGCCTTTGACAAGGTCCCTCATGGCAGACTGGTGCAGAAGGTGAAGTCGTATGGGATCAGAGGTGAGCTGGCAAGGTGGATACGGAACTTGTTCGATCATAGAAGAGAGGGTAGCAGTGGAAGGGTGCATTTCTGATAGAGGCTATGACTCGTGGCGTTCCTCAGGGATCAGTGCTTGGACCTTTGCTGTGCGTAGTGTGTATATACATATAAAAAGTATATATTATATGGTTTAATCAGTAAGTTTTCAGACAACACGAAGATTGGCAGAATTGCAGGTAGCAATGAGCACTGTCAGAGAATACTGCAGGGTTTAGATTGGTTGGAGACTTGGGCGGAGAGATGCAGGTGGAGTTTAATCTGGATAAATGTGAGGTAATGCATTTTGGAAGGTCTAATACAGATGGGAACCATATAGTAAATGGCAGACCCCTTAAGAGTATTGATAGGCAGAGAGATCTGAGTGTACAGGTACACAAGACACTGAAAGTGGCAACAGAGGTGGAGAAGGTAGTCAAGGCGGCATACAGCATGCTTGCATTCACGGCGGGGCACTGAGTTTAAAAATTGGCAAGTCACGTTGCAGCTTTATAGAACCTTAGTTAGGCTGCACTTGGAATATAGTGTTCCAATTCTGGTTGCCACACTACCAAAAAGATGTGGAGGCTTTGGACAGGGTACAGAAAAGATTTAACAGGATGTTGCCTGGTATTAGCTATGAGGACAGATTGAAGAAATTTGATTTGTTCTCACTGGATGACTGAGATTGAGGGGTGACTTGATAGAAGTCTACAAGATTATGAGGGGCATGGACAGAATGATAGTCAGAAGCTTTTTCCAGTGTGGAATTATTAGAGGGCAGAGGCTTAAGATGTGAGGGCAAGGTTTAAAGGAGAAGTAGGAGGCAAGATTTTATTTACCACAAAGGGTGGTGCCTGGAACTCACTACTAGGGGAGATAGTGGAAGCAGATACGATAGTGACTTTAAAGGGGCATCTGGACAAATACTTAAATAGGATGGGAATTGAGAGATATGATCCCTGGAAGGGTCGGAGATTTTAGTTCAGTGGCAGAATGGGGGTTGGGGGGGGGACGTGGAGTGGGGGGGAGGGGACGTGGAGTGGGGGGGAGGGGACGTGGAGTGGGGGGGAGGGGACGTGGAGTGGGGGGGAGGGGACGTGGAGGTGGGGGGGGAGAACGGGGGATATGGAGTGGGATGGTTGTCGGGGTGGAGCTGGGGAGTTAGTGGTCTTGGGGGATGTACAGGGAGTGGGGGGGGGACGTTCAGGGAGTGGGGGGGGACGTTCAGGGAGTGGGGGGGGGACGTTCAGGGAGTGGGGGGGGGGACGTTCAGGGAGTGGGGGGGGACGTTCAGGGAGTGGGGGGGGACGTTCAGGGAGTGGGGGGGGGACGTTCAGGGAGTGGGGGGGGGACGTTCAGGGAGTGGGGGGGGGGGACGTTCAGGGAGTGGGGGGGGGGACGTTCAGGGAGTGGGGGGGGGGACGTTCAGGGAGTGGGGGGGGGACGTTCAGGGAGTGGGGGGGGGACGTTCAGGAGTGGGGGGGGGACGTTCAGGAGTGGGGGGGGGACGTTCAGGGAGTGGGGGGGGGACGTTCAGGGAGTGGGGGGGGGACGTTCAGGGAGTGGGGGGGGGACGTTCAGGGAGTGGGGGGGGGACGTTCAGGGAGTGGGGGGGGGGACGTTCAGGGAGTGGGGGGGGGACGTTCAGGGAGTGGGGGGGGGACGTTCAGGGAGTGGGGGGGGGACGTTCAGGGAGTGGGGGGGGGACGTTCAGGGAGTGGGGGGGGGACGTTCAGGGAGTGGGGGGGGGACGTTCAGGGGAGTGGGGGGGGGACGTTCAGGGAGTGGGGGGGGGGACCGTTCAGGGAGTGGGGGGGGGACGTTCAGGGAGTGGGGGGGGGACGTTCAGGGAGTGGGGGGGGGGACGTTCAGGGAGTGGGGGGGGACGTTCAGGGAGTGGGGGGGGGACGTTCAGGGAGTGGGGGGGGACGTTCAGGGAGTGGGGGGGGGGGACGTTCAGGGAGTGGGGGGGGGGACGTTCAGGGAGTGGGGGGGGGGGACGTTCAGGGAGTGGGGGGGGGGACGTTCAGGAGTGGGGGGGGGGGACGTTCAGGGAGTGGGGGGGGGACGTTCAGGGAGTGGGGGGGGGACGTTCAGGGAGTGGGGGGGGGGACGTTCAGGGAGTGGGGGGGGGACGTTCAGGGAGTGGGTGGGGGGGGACGTTCAGGGAGTGGGGGGGGACGTTCAGGGAGTGGGGGGGGACGTTCAGGGAGTGGGGGGGGGACGTTCAGGGAGTGGGGGGGGGGACGTTCAGGGAGTGGGGGGGGGACGTTCAGGGAGTGGGGGGGGGACGTTCAGGGAGTGGGGGGGGGACGTTCAGGGAGTGGGGGGGGGGACGTTCAGGGAGTGGGGGGGGACGTTCAGGGAGTGGGGGGGGGACGGGGGGGAAGAGATGGGGTGGGGGGGGGGAGAGATGGGGTGGGGGGGGGGAGATGGGGTGGGGGGGGGAGAGATGGGGTGGGGGGGGAGAGATGGGGTGGGGGGGGGAGAGATGGGGTGGGGGGGGGAGAGATGGGGTGGGGGGGGGAGAGATGGGGTGGGGGGGGGAGAGATGGGGTGGGGGGGGGAGAGATGGGGTGGGGGGGGGAGAGATGGGGGTGGGGGGGGGAGAGATGGGGTGGGGGGGGGGAGAGATGGGGTGGGGGGGGAGAGATGGGGTGGGGGGGGAGAGATGGGGTGGGGGGGGGAGAGATGGGGTGGGGGGGGATGTGGGGTTGGGGTGGGGGGGGATGGTGGGGTTGGGGTGGGGGGGGGATGGTGGGGTTGGGGTGGGGGGATGGTGGGGTTGGGGTGGGGGGGATGGTGGGGTTGGGGTGGGGGGATGGTGGGGTTGGGGTGGGGGGGGATGGTGGGGTTGGGGTGGGGGGGATGGTGGGGTTGGGGTGGGGGGGATGGTGGGGTTGGGGTGGGGGGGATGGTGGGGTTGGGGTGGGGGGGATGGTGGGGTTGGGGTGGGTGGGGGGATGGTGGGGTTGGGGTGGGGGGGGATGGTGGGGTTGGGGGTGGGGGGGATGGTGGGGTTGGGGTGGGGGGGATGGTGGGGTTGGGGTGGGGGGGATGGTGGGTTGGGGTGGTGGGGGATGGGTGGGGTTGGGGTGGGGGGGATGGTGGGGTTGGGGTGGGGGGGGATGGTGGGGTTGGGGTGGGGGTATGGTGGGGGTTGGGGGTGGGGGGATGGTGGGGTTGGGGGGGATGGTGGGGGTTGGGGGTGGGGGGGATGGTGGGGTTGGGGTGGGGGGGATGGTGGGGTTGGGGTGGGGGTGGGATGGTGGGGGTTGGGGGATGGTGGGGGTTGGGGTGGGGGGAACTCCCCCCGGCCCGGGCCGCGGCCTTCCCTCTCGCCCTCTTCTTACCGGCCTTGCCTTTCCTCTTCTTCTTCTTTTTCTTCTTGGTGCTCTCCCTCCGCCACCTCGTCCTCCTTCTCCTCCGGGCCGCCGTTGAGCAGCTGCTGCCTGTCAGCCGCTCCCTCTCCGCCGCCTCCGGCCTCCACCCTCACCGCCTGCTCCGCCATCTTGGGTCGAGCCCGCCGGGAGAGCGCGTACACGCATGCGCGGCGCTGGGCGGCACGTGTCTGCCGCGCGAGTTGTCGGGATATTACGGTAAAGGGCAGGTCCCGTAATTGACGGGAGAAGAGGCGCAGCTACCCTGAGTGTTGTCAGCCAGTTCCTTCATGCCAGGGTGCTGAGTATCTACAACATTTGATGCTGTTATTTTATCCTGACCAGCTTTAGATAGGCAAAATGAGGAAAGTTGGTGCAGGAATCAGGAGAGGTGATTAAATATTCACCAAAGAGCTGAGAGATTTAGGGATTCTGGAGCCATGGGCCTGGGCAAGTCCCCAGACAGCAGTGCAGTCTGACTGACCAAACTTATTCAAAACTCAATTAGTGCTTCATAGTGTTTCATGGAGACCACCCATAGGCAGTACCATGGTTAACACTACTGCTTCACAGTGCCAGGGACCTGGGTTCAATTCCTGGCTCGGGTCACTGTCTGTGTGGAGTTTGCACATTCTCCTCATGTCTCCATGGGTTTCCTCCCACAGTCTGAAAGATGTGCTGATTAGGTGTTAAGTTCACCCTCAGTATATCTGAACAAGCACCGGATCGTGGTGACTAGAGGATTTTCACAGCAACTTCATTAAGCATTAATATCAGCCTATTTGTGACAAATAAACTTTAAAGATGTGCACGTTAGGTGGATTCGCTATGCTAAATTTCCCTTGGAGTGCAGGTTAGATGTGTAGGTTAGATGAATTAGCCATAGTAAATCTGTGGGAGAGAGCGTGAGTAGGATACTGTGCCAGAAAGTCAGTGCAGACTTGATGGGCCAAATGGCCTCCTTCTGCACTGTAAGATTTCTCTGATTCCACGGCAACCAGGTCCTGAAGTGGCAATTGAACTCAGGGCCTTTGACCCAGAGGTAGAACTGCAAACCACAACACCTTTGACAGACAAGGGAGTCAAAGGTTATCAAGGTCAGACTGGAAAGTGGAGTTGAGGCCTCAGTGAGATCTGCCCTGATCTTGTAGAATGGCAGAACAGGCAATAAACACTTCAGGTTTTCTGAGAAATGGGTCATATTCAACTCAAACCTTCACTCTGTACACAGGGGATGCCAGAGCTGCTGAGAATTTTCCAGCACTTTGTATTTATTTCAGATTTTCCACTTCCACAGTATTTTGATTCGTGTAAGAGTTTATTCATTGTGTCTATGAGATTGGGCCTTGATATTCTAATCTTTGTCATTTTAAATTAGTTAGTTGTTTTGACTTCCAAACCTGTGTCATACCTTATTTTACCCAATGTTCCTGTCACACACCTTGGGACGTTGCATTGTGTTAAAGGCCTAAGTTGTTGGATTTGGTCAACTCAGAGCTTCAAGGTTTGCAGGCAGAGAGGGAATGGGTGACTGCCAGACATACAAATTAGGAGCAGGAGTAGGCCACCCGGCCCCTCAACCCTGCTCCGCCATTCAGTGAGATCATGGCTGATTTGATTGTAACCTCAACTTCACGTTCCAATAATCTTTCACCCCCTTGTTAATCACAAATCTATCTTACTCAGCCTTAAAATGTTCAAAGACTCTGCTTGCACTGCCTTTTGAAGAAGAGAGTTCCAGAGACTCAGAACCAGGGGCAATAACAGGGCTAGAGGGCACAGTTTCAAAATAAGGACGGGGGGCAGTTTAGATCAGAGTTGAGGAGGAACTTCTTCACTCAAAGGTTGGTGAATCTCTGGAATTCTCTGCCCGTTGATGTGGTGGAGGCTACCTCGCTAAATATATTTAAGTCACGAGTAGATAGGTTTCTGATAGACAGGGGAATTAAGGGTTATGGAGAGAAAGCGGGAAAGTGGAACTAATCCACTTCAGATCAACCATGATCTTATTGAATGGCGGGGCAGGCTCGAAGGGCTAGATGGCCTACTCCTGCTCCTATTTCTTATGTAAAAATCTAAATTGAGGTTTGCAGGGCCTGTTTGCGAATGCATGAAACAAGGTTAATAAGGTTGGTGAGCTGCCTTGGGGATATAATGCTGTGGGAATATAACCTGCCTCAGGAAACACCAGCATAGTTCCTAAATGTCACTGGAGACAACTTGCACTTGGGAAGGCACAAAGAAAGGCAGCATGATGGATTCAACTTTTCAGGGAGAGAATATCCTCAAGAGTTCAAGGATTGAATCCATCGGCATGGAGTGAAGAAACAGTGGAGGTACTACTGGGTATACTGGCTGCTGTCTAATGAGGAACACATTTACAGGGTACTCACCAAAGGTACAAAACTGTAGAGTAGCGATGATTGGAAAAGTCCATTATCTTAATATAGGCTGGGACAGGAATGGTGTAAAGAGGGAGCATTTCTGAAATGCACTCAGAAGAATTTTCCAGATCAATGTTTCCATCCCAATAAGAATCCGGGGAATGGTGTAGGTCAAAAGGATCAAGAGTCAGTTGGAGAATGTTTAGGGGACAGATGACCACGGAGGGTGTGGAAAAGAAAAAAGGAACAATACAAAGTAAAAGATAATTAATTAGTAAAAATTGTGAATGTATTTCAATTAACCGAGAATAAATCTGCCGCAGGTAAATTGGCATCAACTGGAAGCAAAACAGATTGGCTGTGTTTAAAGAGGAGCTAGTTTGGGAGCATTCAAAATATATTCATATGAGAGGATGGAGAGGGAAAACAAAACCTTAATTCCCTGAGGATGAAAGAGGTCGAAAGTAGGATGAAGCAGATAAAGGTAACTTATACATTGATGCTGTATTTGCTTATATGTAATTCTTTGCATTTAATGTATGTTTGACACTGATACAATCAGTACCTCTTTTACTGTGTTTGACTTTGGCACATTCTGAATGGTGCATCCCATTTCTGAAGGGAATAGAACATAGAACCCTACAGTGCTGAAACAGGCCCTTCAGCCCATTGAGTCTGTACCGACCATAATCCCACCCGGGCCCTATCCCCATATCCCTACACACGTACCCGCTAATCCCTCTAACCTACACATCCCAGGACACTAAGAGGCAATTTTAGCATGGCCAATCAACCTAACCTGCACATCTTTGGAGAAAACCCACTCAGACACGAGGAGAATGTGCTAACCCCACACAGACAGTGAGCCGAGCCAGGAATCGAACCCAGGTCCCTGGAGCTGTGAAGCAGCAGTGCTAACCCACTGTGCTACCATGCCACCCTAATGGATATAGGTTGGAAAAAGGCCCCTTCATATGGAAATATTTCTGCCCGATTTCGAGCCAGGGACCTTTTGCGTGTGAGATGAATGTGATTAACACTACACCACTGAAACACTGTAGGGACAGTGGGAATCTCAAACAGGCCCTTTGAGTGAATCTGAGGAGTTGGGAATAATTGGACATAATAAAGGGAGTGGAGAAGAGAGAGGCTTGAGGTTTCACCTCATTAGCTCACTCACCAACTCAACCATTCACTTCAGCACTTGTCTGAGTGACACCACAAGGGTGGGATGGTCACCTCGTTCTCATTGGAATGGATTTACATCAATACATCTTCAGTGTAATCTCACTGCAGCAATATTTACTATTTAATGTTTGTGTCTTAATGGAAATATTACTTCCAAGGTGTAATGCAGAAAAACACAGGAAAATTTCATGCCAGCTAAGACTATTTAAAAAGAGGAAGCATTCATGGTGACTGAAGAACAGCAGAATGAAGTGCTTCTTTAACACTGCCGATGTGAACAGTGCCATTTTGAAATCCCTCACCAGTTTTATAGGAATATATTTGGACTCCAGTTAGCATTTGAGCTCAAAATCAAAGCTCATGGGATTAAAGGAGCAATGCTGAAAGATTGATTTTTAGATTGGAGGGAAATATAAATGTGTTACCCCTGGGATCGATGTTGCTGCCATTGTTCTTGTCGACATATAACAATAACCTAGATACAGGTATAGAGGACACAACTTTACAGTTTGTACAAGGCACAAACCTTAGAAATCTAGGAAGTGGAGAGGATGGTAAGGACATTGACAGGTTGATGAAATAGGCAGACCAAATGGGTGGAAGAAATTGAGTGCAGGGAAGTGTGAAATTATGTAATGCCTGGCTGAGAGCCCAGACATCCACTACTTTTGTTGAAACAGCAGTGCCTCAGGGAAAATATTATTTGATTGGCAGCTCTGACTGTCTATTCCCTGCAGTCAATTTCATCAAGTTTATTCATAAAATGTTGAGTAATTTCAGGAGTTTGTTGTTACTGTTACTTACTTTTAAGGGTCTTGATGATTGACACTTTTATTACCTTGTAATGAAATAATTTTATTTTTACAATGTGTGTTTTACCAACACAAGAGGGGGACTGTTAGCTGTCTGCGCATGCATACAAGTCAGTCATGCAATTCACAGAAGACACTATGTTGGTTGGATCATATTTGGACCCTGAAGCCATTCACCCAGTTTCTGAGCCCCGTATCAGGCAAGCAGTACAGGCAGGCCCAGGGCCTCCCGGCAATTTCACGGATCGGGACGGGGAGAAGCCCTGATCCAACTTGTGACAGACACAATTCAGCTCGCAGCTCTATGGTTTGGTCTGGGTGACAGACCCGGATTCAGGGAAAGAGGCTGCAGAGGGATTCAGAAACTGCAGGGGAGCTGCAATTGCAAACATAAAGAAGCTGCTTTCCTTCAGTAAAACGTGTTAATCTGATGCTGCCAGCGCTGTAATATTTGCAATTCCAAGGTGTGCTGACAGCACGTGTGACCTGCCGCATGTTTCCCCCTATTGCCTGGATGAGCGCAGCTCTAACAACCCTCAAGAAGCTCAACACCGTCCAGAACATGGGCAGCTATTTAATTGCTACTCCTTCCACAAGCATTCACTCCCTCCACTAACAGTAACAACAGTGTGTACCACCCACAAGGTGCACTGCCAAAACTCACCGATGTTCCTTCAAACCCATGATTGCTACCATCTAGAAAGACAAGGGCAACAGATATCTGGGAGTACCATCAACTGGAGGTTCCCCTCCAAGTCACTCAACGTCCAAACTTGGAAATATATTTCAGTTCCTTCATTGTTGCTAAGTCAAAATCCTGAACTCCTTCACCAACAGTCCCTGTGGGTATACCAACAGCACAGGGACTTCAGAGGTAGAATCATAAAACCCTACAGTGCAGAAAGAGGCCCTTCAGCCCATCGAGTCTGCACTGACCACAATCCCACCCAGGCCCTACCCCCATATCCCCACATATTTTACCACTAATCCCTCTAACCTAAGCATCCTAGTACACTAAGGGGCAATTTTAGCACGGCCACTCAACCTAACCCGCACATCTTTGGACTGTGGGAGCAGCACCCGGAGGAAACCCACGCAGACACAAGGAGAATGTGCAAACTCCACACAGACAGTGACCCGAGCTGGGAATCGAACCCAGGGCCCTGGAGCTGTGAAGCTGCATTGCTAACTACTGTGCTACCGTGCCGCCTCAGTTCAAAAAGGCAGCTCACTGCTGCCTTCTCAAGAGCAATTTAGAATGAGCAATAAGTGCTGGCCCAGCTAGCGACGCCCACATCCCATGAATTAATTTTAAAAAACAATTGTGGCTGCGGTTGCAGAGTAGGGATCAGGATTCCTCTGAGGGGCCAAAAAAACACAACTTTTTAAAACCTGACTCAACTCCATGAAAGTTTCAGAAGAGTAGAACAGCACAGGAACAGGGCCTTCGGCCCTCCAAGCCTGCACCGACCATGCTGCCCATTGAACTAAAGCCTCCTACTTTTCTGGGGACCATATCCTTCTATTCCCATTCTGTTCATGTATTTGTCAAGGCACCCCTTAAAAGTGACTATCGTATCTGCTTCCACTAACTTCCCTGGCAGTGAGTTCCAGGTACCCACTACCCTCTGTGTAAAAATGTTGCCTCGTACATCTCCTTTAAACCTTGCCCCTCGCACCTTAAACCTGTGCCCCCATGCAATTGACTCTTCCATCCTTGGAAAAAGCTTCTGACTATCCACTCTGTCAATGACCCTCATAATCTTGTAGACTTCTATCAGGTCGCCCCTCAACTTCCGTCGTTCCTGTGAGAACAAACCAAGTTTCTCCAACCTCTCCTCATAGCTAATGCCCTCCATACCAGGCAAATCCTGATAAATCTTTTCTGTGCCCTCTCCAAAGCCTCTACATCCTTCTGAAGTGTGGTGACCAGAATTGAACACTATATTCCAAGTGCGGTTCTATAAAGCTGCAACATAACTTGCCAATTTTTAAACTCAGTGCCCCAGCTGATGAAGGCAAGCATACCGTATGCCTTGTTGACTGCCTTCTCCACCTGCGTTGCCATTTTCAGTGACCTGTGTACCTGAACACCCAGATCCCTCTACTCTTAAGATTCTACTCTTAAGGGTTCTGCCATTTACTGTATAGTTCCTATCTGTAGTAGACCTTCCAAAATGCATTACCTCACATTAAATTCCATCTGCCATCTCTCCGCCCAATTCTCCAATGATCTATATCCTGTTGTATCTTCTAACAGTCCTCATCGCTATCTGCAGTTCCACCAACCTTTGTGTCATCTGTCCGTTGGAGAGTGCGGGGTAATGGTTTTTGGCAGGAATCAGCCCAGATCTTTAGAAGACATTTCTGAATCTCAGACAGTCCCAAGAATGGGGTCAGAAATTCTAGAATCAGGACCCACAATTTTCAAAAGGCTCCCAAGTTATCATAGAATCCCTACAGTACAATGCCTACATTCTAGTACGAGGGCATAGGATAAGGGGTAGCAGATTTAAAACAGAGTTGAGGAGAAACTACTTCTCCCAAAGAGTTGTGAATATGTGAAATTCACTACCCCAAAGTGTGGTGGATGCTGGGACAGTGAGTAAATTTAAGGAGGAGTTAGATTTTTAATTGGTAGTGGGTTGAAGGGTCATGGGCAGAAGGCAAGAAAATGGGAATGAGGAGAATATCAACCGTGATCGAATAGCGGAGTGGACTCGATGGGCCAAAAAGCCTCATTGTGCTTCTCTATCTTATGAACTTATGAATATATGAACGAAGTCAAATTATTTTTATGGGACTGGTGGAGTGGAAATGAACCAAGGGCCCAAAGGATAATCTGGGATCCTACCCTCCATGTCAACCTCCCGCCCCACATCCTCAACCTCATCCCCAGCCCCTTCTCTGATAGGCCGGTTCTGATGTAAACACCTCCTGTGCAGGAGTGCTGCTGTTCAGTTACATGAGCTGCTGGGACTTGATCGATTAATGGGTCGTGCGAGGGCTGCTCTTGGATGTTTCGAGTGTAACCTAGTGCTTCACGTCGTTAGTGTACGCTTAAACTGGACCAAATGCTGGGCAAGACGACAGCTCAGTGACTATCACTGTTTGCTGTGCAGATACATGGATTTGAGCCAGTATCTGTGGGAGTTTGCGCATTCTCCCCGTGCTTGCATGGGTTTTCTCCGGGTGCTCCAGTTTCCTCCCACACCCCAAAGATGTGCTGTTAGGCTGATTGGCAGGAATAAATTGTCCCTAAATCAGTTTCCCTCAATCTGGTTTCCAATGTGGAGTGCCATAAGTGCAGACAAGGGTCTTGGGTGGAAGAAGGAACTCACAATGTTAAAATGGCGGCGCGGGCTCGTTGGGCCAAAGGGCCTGTTTCCCGTGCTGTGTAGTTCTTTGTTCTTTGATTAATGGGGTTTCCTACTCTTATCATTTTAAGCAGTCTTATCCTGGACTGCTTTAATAGTCACCAGGAGTTTGACAGTGATTCCAGTCTCCTGGCCCATCCCAAGAGGGTTGGAAACCTTAGACTGTGATAGAGAGAGCGGTCCAAATGCAGTTGTGGGGGTTGGGAATGGTGGTGGGAGTTTTGTTACTTCCAGTAGCAGCTTCACAGATCGGTGCAGCTGTGATCTATCAGTTTCTGCTCAATTTGCAAACAGCCGAGCAGTGATGAGTAACACAAATGATCAGTTTGGAAGCATATCAAGTGACAGTTAGCCAACGTGTATGTCAAAAGTGTCAACTGGCCTGTCAAAGCCAAGGGAAGCAGAAGAGAGAATGTCAACATCATTGCATTCTTGGAAAGGGTTCAAGAAATTTAAGGTACCGTCAGCATCTATTGCACAAATATATACCTTTTAAATATATTTCCGCGAACAGCACATGAGCTACTCAGTATTAAGAGGGCCAGTCGCAGTTATCTATCTTGGTCTCAAGTACCAGAACAACTTTACTCTGACCCTCCTCCATCTTCTGATGCCACCCTCTTTCCCCCACCCCCCTACCCCCTCCCCTAACCTCCCACAGCTCACTTCTCCTCTTGCCAAGCTTTCGCTGACAGGCAGACCTCTCCCCCCACATCACAGCCTCCCAATTGCCCCTCATCCCCCCCCCCCGACTGAGTCCCCTGATGCAAGCCTTTACTACAGGGCTTGTGCCAGGGAACTCACAGACTGAGTCAGGGGAGGAGGGACAACCTGGAGGCAGTGATGGAGAACATAAGAACATAAGAACATAAGAAATAGGAGCAGGAGTAGGCCATCTAGCCCTTCGAGCCTGCCCCGCCATTCAATAAGATCATGGCTGATCTGTCGTGGCTCAGTTCCACCTTCCCGCCCTCTCCCCATAACCCTTAATCCCTTCTCTTATCAAAAACCCATCAACCCGCTTCTTAAAAATATTTAGCGAGGCAGCCTCCACCACTTCAATGGGCAGAGAATTCCAGAGATTCACCACCCTTTGAGTGAAGAAGTTCCTCCTCAACTCTGTTCTAAACCGCCTCCCCTTTATCTTGAGGCTGTGCCCCCTAGTCCTACTGTCTTTTTTGAGCGGGAAGAGTCTCTCCACTTCTATCCTATCCATCCCATTCATCATCTTATACGTCTCAATGAGATCTCCCCTCATTCTTCTAAACTCTAACGAGTACAAGCCTAGTTTATTCAGCCTCTCCTCATAGTTCAATCCCCTCAACTCTGGTATCAGCCTAGTAAACCTCCTCTGCACTCCCTCCAGGGCCAAAACATCCTCGCGCAGGTGCGGCGCCCAAAACTGCACACAGTACTCCAGATGTGGCCTCACCAATGCCCTATACAGCTGCAGCAAGACCTCCCTACTTTTATATTCAATCCCCCTCGCTATGAAGGCCAGCATCCCATTTGCCTTCCTGACCACCTGCTACACCTGCAAGCTGGGTTTTTGCGACTCATGCACAAGGACCCCGAGGTCCCTCTGCACCGTCGCCTGCTGCAGTTTTTCGCCACGTAAGTAATAGTCCTTCCTACCATTCTTCCTACCAAAGTGGACCACCTCACACTTGCCAACATTAAATTCCATTTGCCATTTCCTGGCCCATTCGCCCAGCCTATCTAGATCCTTCTGCAGACTCTCCACACCCTCCGCACAATTTGCCTTTCCCCCAATCTTGGTGTCATCAGCAAATTTCGACACCTTGCACTCGGTTCCCTCCTCCAGATCATCTATATAAATGGTAAATAGCTGAGGCCCCAGCACCGACCCCTGGGGCACCCCACTAGTCACCAACCGCCAATCCGAATAGCACCCATTGACCCCCACTCTCTGCCTCCTATTTGACAACCAATCCTCTATCCACGCTAACACCCTACCCCCAACTCCATGTCCCCTGACCTTCTGCAATAACCTCTTGTGAGGTACCTTGTCAAACGCCTTCTGAAAATCCGGAAAATCCAGAAGGTGCATCCCGGTCCCCTTTAAGTGGAGTAAGGAGCGGGGGCCTTTTGTTAAGAAGGCGTACAGTGTGTTAGCTTTTATTGGTAGAGGGATTGAATTTCGGAACCGTGAGATCATGTTGCGACTGCACAAAACTCTGGTGAGACCGCACTTGGAGTATTGCGTACAGTTCTGGTCACCGCATTATAAGAAGGATGTGGAGGCATTGGAAAGGGTGCAGAGGAGGCTTACCAGGATGTTGCCTGGTATGGTGGGAAGGTCTTATGAGGAAAGGCTGAGGGACTTGAGGCTATTTTCATTAGAGAGAAGAAGGTTACGAGGTGACCTAATTGATGCATACAAGATGATCAGAGGGTTAGATAGGGTGGATAGTGAGAGCCTTTTTCCTTGGATGGTGACAGCTAACACGAGGGGACATAGCTTTAAATTGAGGGGTGGTAATTATGGGACGGATGTCAGAGGTAGGTTCTTTACTCAGAGGGTAGTAAGGTCGTGGAACGCCCTGCCTGCAGCAGTTGTGGACTTGCCAACTTTAAGGGTGTTCAAATGATCAGTGGATAGGCATATGGATAACATTGGAATAGTTTAGGTTAGAGGGTCATTAGGTTGGTTCCACTGGTCAGCGCAATATTGAGGGCTGAAGGGCCTGTACTGCACTGTAATGTTCTATGTTCTGTGGTGTCAGAACGAGTGCGAGGAATGAGGAAGTAGTTGATTGAGGAGCGTTGTTATATTTCTACAGGATGCTGAATTCATTAGACTCCAAATTACATTTCCAGTACGATTGACAAGACAGAGTGGTCTCTGCCAACTCACTGCAAGAGTATCTGTCTTGTTTACCCATGGACTGTATCCTCCTGTTACTGGTGGTATGTGTCAGGGGTCAAAATAATTCTTTTCAAGGGCTCTTCTTGAGATTTTCCTGAGAGCTATTTCTTAATTTTCAGGGAGTAACTTTTGGATTTTAGGGGCTTCTTTTACATTCTCACTAATTCCTTTATTAAGTGATTGCAACCATGCATTATAGAATCATTAAATCATGCAGTGTGGAAGGAGGCCATTTAGTTAACGAGTCTGCACTGACCACAATCTCACCCATGCTCTATCCCCCATAACCCCATGCATTTAGAAATTTTGGCCTTAGAACCCTACAGTGCAGAAACAGGCCCTTTGGCCCATCGAGTCTGCACCGAACACAATCCCACCCAGACCCTATCCCCATATCCCTACACATTTTACCTGCTAATCCCTCTAACCTACACATCCCAGGATACTAAGGGGCAATTTTAGCATAGCCAATGAACCTAACCCGCACATCTTTGGACTGTGGGAGGAAACCGGAGCACCCGGAGAAAACCCACGCAGACACGAGGAGAATGTGCAAACTCCACACAGGCAGTGACCCGAGCCGGGAATCGAACCCAGGACCCTGGAGCTGTGAAGCAGCAGTGCTAACCACTGTGCTACCGTGCCGCCCTACTCTTGCTAGGTCCCCCAATACTAAGGGTCAATTTAGCATGGCCAATCCCCCTAACCCACACATCTTTGAAATGTGGGAGCTCCCGGAGGAAACCCACGCAGACACGGGGAGAACGTGCAAACTCCACACAGACAGTCACCCAAGCAGGGAATCGAACCTGGGTCCCTGGTGCTGTGAGGCAGCAGAGCCTTCATTCAGCCCCAATTAATCAAACTTGGAATCTATAAATAGCTTGTTTATGTTGATTTATAAATAAACGATTAAAAATAAATCTCCCTTACTCTATTTCCAAATGAAAGTTACAACTCTCTGGAATAAGGTAACTTATTAGGAATGAATCTAATACCTGCTGTTCCTTTTAAATAGCAATTGCGAGTAGTTAGCACGCTCCAGCTTTCTTTGGTCTTGTTCTACTAATTTCATTTTGCTTTCCCTCAATATTCATGTTTAAAGTGACTGCGGACAAACGTGGCAGGTTACTGACTTTCCAAGAGGACCCAACTGCACCCAATATGCAGATTAATTCTATAGCACCAAGTTTACCATTATATAACTAATGCTTTAATTCACATTGTCTCCATATATTAGTGTTTTTCCCCAAGATAATGCACCTCCTGACATGATTATCCATGCTTTAATGAGACGTAGACCTGAATCTCTCAGCACAGAAACACCCCAATTACCCTAAAGACATTGGGGGGGTGGTGGCTGTGGGGGAGTTGGGGGGCAGGCTGAGGGAATGTAGGGATAAGTGAAGGAATGTAGATGTATGAGGGGAGAAGGCAGGAGGGTCATAGAGAGGGAAAAATGTGGGGACAAAGTTGGGTAGGGGTAACATAGGAAGGCAGGGTGGAACATAGGGCAGAGGGATCTTGGGAGGGGAAAGGCGGTTGGGTTAAGTGGGGAGAGGTGGAATGCAGGATATAATGTAAGGATGGGAGAAGGCAGGGTGTAACGTAGGAAAGGGGGAATGTGGGTGGATGTAGGGAGGGAAGAAGGCAGACTGACATAGGGAAGACAGGAGGAACATGGGGAGGAAAGGACTGGGGGGATTATGAAGTGAGGGGGAACACAGGTTAAAGTGTTGAAAGGGGGAAGGCAGGATAAGAGGGAGGGGGGAAGGCAGGGATTAAAGGGGTTAATTGAGAGGGGGTAATGGAGGGACAGGGAAGGCAGGGGGTAATGGGGAGGCGGGGGCAATGGGAAGGGGGCAGGGGTTAATGGGGAAGGGAGGCAGGTGTAATGGGCTGGGGGGAGGCACAGAGTATTGGGAAGGGGGAAGGCGGGGGTAATGGGGAGAGGGAAGGCAGACGGTAATGGGGGAAGGCAGGGGTAATAGGCTGGGGACAGGGGGTGTAATGTGGAGTGGGGAGGGCCTCTCTTAAAGTGCTCTTCCATCTATTTCTGTCTTTGATAATTGGAACTGTTTGGATTATGGATTGTGAAGGTGCGATACGAATGTCAGTTGCTGTTATTCTAAAGATATAAACAATTATTCTGTGTCCCACTCATATAACTCTCCTGTATTTTGAGGTTCTGTGCATACAAACCAACACTGCAGGTTTCTCCTTTCTAAATCTACACCCATAATGGTAACCACATCCAGTTATGTCTTACTAGCAATGTACAGCGGGTACAGTCGCTGCTGGGGGCAATTTCCTTCTTCTTCCCTCCTCTTCCATGCTGGATTTTTGCTCAGTCTCAAAGGTGATTGTAACACTCCCAATGTAGCATCTCCAGGCAGCACAATCCAGGGCCAATAGAGAAAATGCTGGAAAATCTCAGCGGGTCTGGCAGCATCTGTAAGGAGAGAAAAGAGCCGATGTTTTGAGTCCAGGTGATCGTTTGTTAAAGCTGCTTTGACAAAGGGTCATCAGGACTTGAAACATCAGCTCTTTTCTCTCCTTACAGATGCTGCCAGACCCGTTGAGATTTTCTAGCATTTTCTGTTTTGGTTTCAGATTCCAACATCCGCAGTAATTTGCTTTTATTTTAGCACGATCTATTTCCCACTAATAATCAGTGTGGCTCAGAGAGGAACTTCTTCATAGCATCCTTGAAACCTTTGCCTGCAGTCAGTTTTCCCAAATAATAACATGGTAAATGACATGGTAAAGGAGCAAAGCCTTAGATTACAGGACAATATGTGGAGGTGATGGCCTAGTGATATTATCGCTAGATTATTAATCCAGAAACTCAGCTCAGGTTCTGGGGACTCAGGTTCAAATCCCGCCATGGCAAATAGCTGAATTTGAATTTAATAAAAAATACCTGGAATTAAGAATCTACTGATGACCATGAAACCATTGTCGATTGTTGGAAAAAACCCAAATGGTTCGCTAATGTCCTTTAGGGAAGGAAATCTGCCATCCTTACCTGGTCTGGCCTTCATGTGACTCAAGAGTCACAGCAATGTAGGTTGACTCTCAACTACCCGCGTGCAACTGAGGATGGGCAATAACTGCTGGCCAGCCAGCGATGCCCATGTCCCATGAATGAATAAAAAAAATATAGATGGGATGGTCGGATGGGCAGGACAATGTCAAACAGAATTTAAACCTGAAAAGGGTGAGGTGATGAAATTAGGGAGGACTATTCAGGCAAAGGAAACACAATGAATGACAGGATTTTAGGAATCAGAGGTGTGCCTGTCCATAGATCTCCGAAGAGCCCAGGACAGGTACATAAGATGGATAAGAAGGTAGATGGGATACTTGCTGAGGCATTGAATATAAGAGCAAGGAGGTTATGTATAAAACACTGGTTAGGCCACAACTAGAATATTGTGTGCAGTTCTGATCGCACTTTTGGAAGAATGTGATTGCGCTAGAGAAGGTGCAGAGGAGATTCACCAGGATATTACCAGGGCTGGGATGTTTCAAACATTAAGAGAGACTGGTTAGGCTGAGATTGTTTTCCTTGGAGCAGAGAAAGCTGAGGGCGGTCCTGACTGATGTGTATAAAATTATGAGGGGCATAGATAGATAGATAGGATGGACCAGAAGGAAGTTATCCGCGAGGTGGCGGATGGAGTTTAATGCAGAGAAGTGTGAGGTAATTCATTTCGGTAGGAGTAACAGATGTGTTGAGTATAGGGCTAACGGGAGGACTTTGAATAGCATGGATGAGCAGAGGGATCTAGGTGTATGTGTACATAGATCCCTGAAAGTTGGGAATCAAGTAGATAAGGTTGTTAAGAAGGCATATGGTGTCTTGGCGTTTATTGGTAGGGGGATTGAATTTAGGAGTCGCAGCATCATGTTGCAACTGTACACAACTCTGGTGCGGCCGCACTTGGAGTACTGTGTGCAGTTCTGGTCCCCACATTACAGGAAGGATGTGGAGGCTTTGGAGAAGGTGCAGAGGAGGTTTACCAGGATGTTGCCTGGTATGGAGGGGAGGTCCTATGAGGAGAGACTGAGGGATTTGGGGTTGTTTTTGCTGGAAAGAAGGAGGCTAAGAGGGGATCTTATTGAAACATATAAGATGATTAGAGGTTTAGATAGGGTGGATAGTGATAGCCTTTTTCCTCGGATGGAGAAAGCTAGCACGAGGGGGCATGGCTTTAAATTAAGGGGGGGTAGTTATAGGACGGATGTCAGGGGTTGGTTCTTTACACAGAGGGTGGTGAGGGACTGGAATGCCCTGCCTGCTGCAGTTGTAAATGCGCCTAGTTTGGGGGCGTTTAAGAGATCTGTGGATAGGTTTATGGACGAAAAAGGATTGGTTTAGATTAGTGGGTCAGTGTTTTTTTTTAAAAACTGGTCGGCGCAACATCGTGGGCCAAAGGGCCTGTTCTGCGCTGTAGTGTTCTATGTTCTATGTTCTATGTTCAATAATCAATAGGCACAGATTTAAGTTAAGGGGCAGGACATGTATGGGAGATGTGAGGAGGGTGGTGGGAATCTGAAATTCATCGCCTGAAAGGGTGGTAGAGGCAGGAACCTTCATTACATTTAAGAAGCATTAAACGCGCACTTGAAATGCCAACATATACAAGGCTACGGGCGAAACACTAGAAAATGGGATTAGGTGTTGGATGGTTAGCATGGACATGATGGGCTGAATTGCCTCTTTCCATGCTGTAAAATTCTACAGATGGAATCTTCCCAAAAAATTTCTGCGGGCGTGATCTCACAACCTCGTCCCGCCCGTCGGTCAGCAAGGCAAGGTGTGAAGATTGTCCGCAAAGTGAGAAAATGGGCTTGTGCCCAGTTTCACACAGCGCAGAGAGTTACCAGCACTGTTTCACCGGAGGGATAGGCTTTGCACCCAAAAGGGGCATGAAGCTGATTTGCATATTAAAGTCATGATTCACCTAACATTAATGCATTCAGCAAAGCTGTTTATGTCCTCACCGACAGTGAGCTCCTCGCTGGTCGGACCTCACGCTGGTGAGAATCACAGTCATGACCACACCAGGGGATCGGAGGCCATTGAAGACCCTGGGTGCCCGGGACATGGCTGGGCAGTGCCCACTGGCCACCATAACAGTAAGAAGTCTCACAACACCAGGTTTAAGTCCAACCAGTTTATTTGATAGTAAACTCACAAGCTTTCGGAAACGCTGTTCCTCGGAACCTTCCACACACCTGGCGAAGGAACACTGTTTCCGAAAGCTTGTGGGTTTACTATCAAATAAACTTATTGGACTCTAACCTGGCGTTATGAGACTTCTTACTGTGTTTACCCCAGTCCAACACCGGCATCTCCACATCGTGAGCACCATAACAGTGCCAGGGCAAGGGCCGAGGGGTTGGGGCCTGTGGGGGTGAAGCCTAAGTGAAGGTGGGGCAATGGTGGGGGAGCTAGGGGGAGCCCTGCAGGAGGGGAAGGAAAAGAAGGAGTCCTGGGTTGTGGGGGGGTGGGGGGTGGTGGGTGGGGGTGGGGTGGCACTATGGGGGGGGAAGCTCTATAAAGTCAGACCAGAGGGGGAGGGGGAGGGATTTGGGGGCGTGATCAGCAGATGGGGGGGGGGGGGGTGATTGGCAAAGGGGGTGCACGGCACATGGGGATAGATTGGCAATAGGGGGGGCATGTAGGGTGGGCCATGGAGAGGATGGTGACAGGCAGCTCTTTGGGAGGGTCATGATGAGCTGACGCTGGTGACCCATGTTGCCATGGGGAGAGGTTACACTGCTGCCAATAGTGGGGGAAACACAGTAAGAAGTCTGACAACACCAGGATTCCAGGACTCCACATCATGAATACTGGGGGAGGTGAGGGTGATGTCCATGGAGAGGGGGGTGGCAGGAGGTCTCCCAGTTCACTGGGAAATCAGGGCACCTGCACAATGGCACCCCCTGCAGACTGCAGCCGGGTGATTGTACCTTTAGAATTATTTTTGTGAGATCGGCGTCTCAGTGTCACAGGTGGTACGGTGGCACAATGGTTAGCACTGCTGCCTCACAGCACCAGGGACTCAGGTTTGACTCCCGGCCTGGGTGACTGTGGAGTCTGCACATTCTCCCTGTGTCTGCGTGGGTTCCCTCCAGGTCTCCCACAGTCTGGGTTAGGAATATTCGCTGTGCTAAATTGCCCCTTAGTGTCAGGGGGACTAGCAGGGTAAATACATGGGGTAATGGGGGTAGGGTGGGATTGTGATGAGTGTAGATGATTGGTCTCCTTCTGCACTGTAGGGATTCTGTGATTCTAAGAGCATGAAAATGAGAGTGTTCCATTTTTGGGTGTGTTCAGTACTGCAATCTTTCTGCAGTTTTTCTGAGTGAGTGTGCTGGAATCTGGAGAGGAAGCCGATCTCTTTCTCCGGATTCTCCCACACTCTGCCAAAAACATCAAAGGAGCATATTTCACACCACTGTGCAGTGGGAGGAGACGGGGCCTCAACACACTGGCAAAGCTCGGCCGCACTGAGATCAGGGTGCTATCTTTCTTTCTTTATTCGTGTCACAAATAGGCTTACATTAACACTGCAGTGAAAATCCCCTAGTCACCACACTTCGGTGCCTGTTCAGGTATACTGAGGGAGAAATTAGCGTGGCCAGTGAATCTATCTGCATGTCTTTTGGATGCGGGAGGAAACCCACGCAGACATGGGGAGAACGTGCAGACTCTGCACAATGAACAAAGAACAGTACAGTACAGGAACAGGCCCTTCCAGCCCCAAGCCTGCACCGAACATGTGTTCCTAACTAGACCATCCGTTTGTATCTCTCTATTCCCAGTCAGGTCATGTGGCTATCTAAATAAGTCTTAAATGATCCCAGCATGTCCGCCTCAACCACCCTGCTTGGCAATGCATTCCAGGTCCCCACCACCCACAGTGTAAAATATGTCCCCTGCATATCTGTATTGAACCTTGCCCACCTCACCTTGAACTTGTGTTTGTCATTTCTGACCTGGGAAAAAGCCCCCAACTGTTCACCCTATCTATGCCCTTTATAATTTTATAAACTTCTATTAGGTCGCTCCTCAACCTCCGTCTTTCTTGGGAGAACAACCCTGGTTTACTCAATCTCACCTCATAGCTAATACCCTCCATACCAGGCAACACCCTGGTAAAGCTTTTCTGCACTCTCTCCAAAGCCTCTACATCCTTCCAGTAGTGTGGCGACCAGAACTGGAATATTCCAAATTTGGCCTAACCAACGTTCTATATAACTGCAACATCATATGCTAACTTTTATACTCTGTACCCTGTCCAATAAAAGCAAGCATGCCATATGCCTTCTTCACTACTTTTTCCAACTATGTTCCCATCTTTAAGGATCTGTGGACTTGCACACCCAGATCCCCCTGTGTGTCTATACTCCTGATAGTTTTGCCATTTATTGTATAGCTCCACCCTGCATTAGATGCATCACTTCGCATTTATCTGGATTAAATTCCATCTGCCATTTCTCCGCCCAATTTTCCAGCTTATCTATATCCTGCTGTAATCTCTGACAATGTTCATCGTTATCCGCAACTCCAGCAATCTTTGTGTCATCCGCAAACTTACTAATCAGACCAGCTATATCTTCTTCCAAATCATTTATATATATATCACAAACAGCAGAGGTCCCAGTACAGAGCCCTGCGGAACACCACTAGTCATGATGTGAAGATGTCAGCATTGGACTGGGGTAAACACAGTAAGAAGTCTCACAACAAGGTCAAAATCTAACCAATTTATTTGATTGGTTGGACTTTAACCTGGTGTTGTGAGACTTCTTACTGTGAACACCACTAGTCACAGACCTCCAGCTGGAAAAAGACCCCTGAACTGCTACCCTCTGTCTTCTATGGCCAAGTTCTGTAACCACCCAGCTAGCTCACCTTTGATCCCAAGCTGGGAATCGAACCCGGGTGCCAGGCGGTGCGAGGTAGCAGTGCCAACCACTGTGCCACGGTGCCCCCCCACCGATTGAAGCCAGCATTCACTCTGACTCCGCACCCCCGATCATTGGCGCCTTCCCCCCGCAACAGTCGGAGCTGCTACTCACCGCCCCCCCATAAGTGTTGGTATTGAATCAGCAGAGTGGACAGAATTGTCATTTTTGCCATCGAGGGTGACAAGCCTTTTATTGGATTTTTCAATGACTCCCTGAGGTTACTGCCTCATCCCAATCCCATTCCCCGGATTCCAACCCAAATAATGCTGGGAAGCTGAAATAAAAATGCAAAACACTCAGCGGGGCTGGCAGCATGTGTGGAGAGGGGAACAGGAGTTAATGTGTGGAGCCAGGATGGAATCCCTTTTACAGAACAGAGACTTTCACCCCCCATTTCTTGATTTCTTCTCCTGATTTTTTTTAGTTCAAAAATATACTTTATTCATAAAAATCTCAATTAAACCATTGCACAACTACATGTCTATAAATTCCAAACAGTGCAGAATGAAAACATTTTTACAGTCCTATACAAATTACAGTCATTATATTTAAAAACTTAAAAACTATACCCATGCCTCAAAATTTACTGTGTGCCGTTATATTTCTCAGATTGGTACACGGTTATCCTAATTTTTGCTGGAATTTGAACATTGGAACTGTTTTCTCCCTCCTGAACCTAGGATTTAAGAACATAAGAAATAGGAGCAGGAGTAGGTCATCAGAGGGTGGTGAGTGAATGGAATCGGCTGCCGTCAGTGGTGGTAGAGGTGAACTCGCTGGGGTCTTTTAAAAGACTTCTGGATGAGTACATGGGATTTAATGGCATTGGGGGTTATAGATAGGTCTATGGATTGGTAGGTATGGATGTGATCGGCGCAACTTGTGGGCCGATGGGCCTGTTTGTGCTGTAGTGTTCTATCCAGCCCTTCAAGCCTGCCCCGCCATTCAATAAGATCATGGCTGATCTGAAGTGGATCAGTTCTACTTTCCCGCTTTCTCCCCATAACCCTTGATTCCCTTGTCTATCAGAAACCTATCTACCCATGACTGAAATATATTCAGCGAGGCAGCCTCCACCACTTCAACGGGCAGAGAATTCCAGAGATTCACCACCCTTTGAGTGAAGAAGTTCCTCCTCGACTCCGATCTAAACTGCACCCCCCCCCCCGCTTATCTTGAGGCTGTGTCCTCTAGTCCTGCTATCCTTTCTAAGCGGGAAGAATCTCTCTACCTCTACCCTATTTATCCCCTTCATTATCTTTTACGTCTCTATAAGATCCCCCCTCATCCTTCTAAACTACAACGAGCACAGAAGTCTATTGGTTAGAGTTGAGGGGGCTGTTTGCCCAGGGCTGTTCACTTTGACACACATTTTGTGAAGTCTGACCATTGTCAGCACTGAGAGAGGCTGTCCACTCAGTGATAGCCACTCAGTGGGCAGACTTGGTGTGTCTCAGTGGGCAGATTTGGGGCGTCTCAGTGCGCAGACTTGGGGTATCTCAGTGGGCAGATTTGGGGTGTCTCAGTGGGGAGATTTGGGGTGTCTCAGTGGGGAGAGTTGGGGTGTCTCAGTGAGGAGATTTGGGGTGTCTCAGTGGGGAGATTTGGGGAGTCACAGTGGGGAGAGTTGGGGTGTCTCGGTGGGCAGATTTGGGGTGTCTCAGTGGGCAGATTTGGGGTGTCTCAGTGGGGAGACTTGGGGTGTCTCAGTGAGGAGAGTTGGGGTGTCTCAGTGGGCAGATTTGGGGTGTCTCAGTGGGGAGATTTGGGGTGTCTCAGTGGGGAGATTTGGGGTGTCTCAGTGGGGAGATTTGGGGTGTCTCAGTGGGGAGATTTGGGGTGTCTCGGTGGGGAGACTTGGGGTGTCTCGGTGGGGAGAGTTGGGGTGTCTCAGAGGGCAGATTTGGGGTGCCTCAGTGGGGAGATTTGGGGTGTCTCAGAGGGCAGACTTGGGGTGTCCCAGTGGGGAGATTTGCGGTGTCTCAGTGGGTAGATTTGGGGTGTCTCA
Organism: Prionace glauca; assembly: GCA_037974335.1. Lineage (NCBI taxonomy): Eukaryota > Metazoa > Chordata > Chondrichthyes > Carcharhiniformes > Carcharhinidae > Prionace > Prionace glauca. The sequence continues at coordinate 8,850,700 of CM075739.1, read as the reverse complement.
GTGGGGAGACTTGGGGTGTCTCAGTGAGGAGAGTTGGGGTGTCTCAGTGGGTAGATTTGGGGTGCCTCAGTGGGGAGATTTGGGGTGGCTCGGTGGGGAGATTTGGGGTGGCTCGGTGGGGAGATTTGGGGTGTCTCGGTGGGGAGATTTGGGGTGTCTCAGTGGGGAGAGTTGGGGTGTCTCAGTGGGCAGACTTGGGGTGTCTCGGTGGGGAGATTAGGGGTGTCTCAGAGGGCAGACTTGGGGTGTCTCGGTGGGGAGATTAGGGGTGTCTCAGAGGGCAGATTCGGGGTGTCTCAGTGGGGTGATTTGGGGTGTCTCAGTGGGCAGATTCGGGGTGTCTCAGTGGGGTGATTTGGGGTGTCTCGGTGGGTAGATTTGGGGTGTCTCGGTGGGGAGAGTAGGGGTGTCTCGGTGGGGAGATTTGGGGTGTCTCGGTGGGTAGATTTGGGGTGTCTCGGTGGGGAGAGTAGGGGTGTCTCGGTGGGGAGATTTGGGGTGTCTCAGTGGGGAGATTTGAGGTGTCTCGGTGGGGAGATTTGGGGTGTCTCAGTGGGCAGATTTGGGGTGTCTCAGAGGGGAGATTTGAGGTGTCTCGGTGTGGAGATTTGGGGTGTTTCAGTGGGGAGAGTTGGGGTGTCCCAGTGGGCAGACTTGGGGTTGTCTCAGTGGGGAGATTTGGGGTGTCTCAATGGGCAGATTCGGGGTGTCCCAGTGGGGAGATTTGGGGTGTCCCAGTGGGGAGATTTGGGGTGTCTCAGTGGGCAGATTTAGGGTGTCTCGGTGGGGAGAGTTGGGGTGTCTCAGTGGGGAGATTTGGGGTGTCTCAGTGGGGAGACGTGGGGTGTCTCAGTGGGGAGAGTTGGGGTGCCTCAGTGGGGAGATTTGGGGTGTCTCAGTGAGGAGAGTTGGGGTGTCTCAGTGGGGAGATTTGGGGTGCCTCAGTGGGGAGAGTTGGGGTGCCTCAGTGGGGAGATTTGGGGTGTCTCAGTGGGGAGACGTGGGGTGTCTCAGTGAGGAGAGTTGGGGTGTCTCAGTGGGGAGAGTTGGGGTGCCTCAGTAGGGAGAGTTGGGGTGTCTCAGTGGGGAGACTTGGGGTGTCACAGTGGGGAGAGTTGGGGTGTCTCAGTGGGGAGATTTGGGGTGTCCCAGTGGGCAGATTTGGGGTGTCTCATCGTGGAGATTTGGGGTGTCTCTGTGGGGAGAGTTGGGGTGTCTCAGTGGGGAGATTTGGGGTGTCACAGTGGGGAGATTTGGGGTGTCTCAGAGGGCAGATTTTGGGTGTCTCAGTGTGGAGACTTGGGGTGTCTCAGTGGGGAGAGTTGGGGTGTCTCAGTGGGGAGATTTGGGGTGTCTCAGTGTGGAGACTTGGGGTGTCTCAGTGGGCAGATTTGGGGTGTCTCAGTGTGGAGACATGGGGTGTTTCAGAGGGCAGATTTGGAGTGTCTCAGTGGGGAGATTTGGGGTGTCTCAGTGGGCAGACTTGGGGTATCTCAGTGGGGAGATTTGGGGTGTCTCAGTGGGGAGATTTGGGGTGTCTCAGAGGGCAGATTTTGGGTGTCTCAGTGGGGAGATTTGGGGTGTCTCAGTGGGGAGAGTTGGGGTGTCTCAGTGGGGAGATTTGGGGTGTCGAAGTGGGAGATTTGGGGTGTCTCAGTGGGGAGAGTTGGGGTGTCTCAGTGGGGAGATTTGGGGTGTCTCAGTGGGGAGATTTAGGGTGTCTCAGTGCGCAGACATGGGGTGTCTCAGTGGGCAGATTTGGGGTGTCTCAGTGGGCAGATTTGGGGTGTCTCAGTGGGGAGATTTGGGGTGTCTCAGTGGGGAGATTTGGGGTGTCTCAGTGGGGAGATTTGGGGTGTCTAGCAGGGGAGATTTGGGGTGTCACAGTGGGGAGATTTGGGGTGTCTCAGTGGGCAGATTTGGGGTGTCTCAGTGGGGAGATTTGGGGTGTCTCAGTGGGGAGATTTGGGGTGTCTCAGTGGGGAGATTTGGGGTGTCTAGGAGGGGAGATTTGGGGTGTCACAGTGGGGAGATTTGGGGTGTCTCAGTGGGAAGATTTGGGGTGTCTCAGTGGGGAGATTAGGGGTGTCTCGGAGGGCAAACTTGGGGTGTGCCAGTGGGGAGATTTGGGGTGTCCCAGTGGGGAGATTTGGGGTGTCTCAGAGGGCAGAGTTAGGGTGTCTCAGTGGGGAGAGTTGGGGTGTCTCAGTGGGGAGAGTTGGGGTGTCTCAGTGGGGAGAGTTGGGGTGACTCAGTGGGGAGAGTTGGGGTGTCTCAGTGGGGAGAGTTGGGGTGTCTCAGTGGGGAGATTTGGGGTGTCGAAGTGGGAGATTTGGGGTGTCTCAGTGGGGAGAGTTGGGGTGTCTCAGTGGGCAGATTTGGGGTGTCTCAGTGGGGAGAGTTGGAGTGTCTCAGTGGGGAGATTTAGGGTGTCTCAGTGCGCAGACATGGGGTGTCTCAGTGGGCAGATTTGGGGTGTCTCAGTGGGCAGATTTGGGGTGTCTCAGTGGGGAGATTTGGGGTGTCTCAGTGGGGAGATTTGGGGTGTCTCAGTGGGGAGATTTGGGGTGTCTAGCAGGGGAGATTTGGGGTGTCACAGTGGGGAGATTTGGGGTGTCTCAGTGGGCAGATTTGGGGTGTCTCAGTGGGGAGATTTGGGGTGTCTCAGTGGGGAGATTTGGGGTGTCTCAGTGGGGAGATTTGGGGTGTCTCGGTGGGGAGACTTGGGGTGTCTCGGTGGGGAGATTAGGGGTGTCTCAGAGGGCAGACTTGGGGTGTCTCGGTGGGGAGATTAGGGGTGTCTCAGAGAGCAGATTTGAGGTGTCGCAGTGGGGAGATTTGGGGTGTCTCAGTGGGCAGATTCGGGGTGTCTCAGTGGGGTGATTTGGGGTGTCTCGGTGGGGAGATTTGGGGTGTCTCGGTGGGTAGATTTGGGGTGTCTCGGTGGGGAGATTTGGGGTGTCTCGGTGGAGAGATTTGGGGTGTCTCGGTGGGGAGAGTGGGGGTATGTCAGAGGGCGACTTGGGGTGTCCCAGTGGGGAGATTTGGGGTGTCTCAGTGGGGAGATTTGAGGTGTCTCGGTGGGGAGATTTGGGGTGTCTCAGTGGGCAGATTTGGAGTGTCTCAGAGGGGAGATTTGAGGTGTCTCGGTGTGGAGATTTGGGGTGTTTCAGTGGGGAGAGTTGGGTTGTCTCAGTGGGGAGATTTGGGGTGTCTCAATGGGCAGATTCGGGGTGTCCCAGTGGGGAGATTTGGGGTGTCCCAGTGGGGAGATTTGGGGTGTCTCAGTGGGCAGATTTAGGGTGTCTCGGTGGGGAGAGTTGGGGTGTCTGAGTGGGGAGACGTGGGGTGTCTCAGTGAGGAGAGTTGGGGTGTCTCAGTGGGGAGAGTTGGGGTGCCTCAGTAGGGAGAGTTGGGGTGTCTCAGTGGGGAGATTTGGGGTGTCTCAGTGGGCAGATTTAGGGTGTCTCGGTGGGGAGAGTTGGGGTGTCTGAGTGGGGAGACGTGGGGTGTCTCAGTGAGGAGAGTTGGGGTGTCTCAGTGGGGAGAGTTGGGGTGCCTCAGTAGGGAGATTTGGGGTGCCTCAGTGGGGAGAGTTGGGGTGCCTCAGTGGGGAGATTTGGGGTGTCTCAGTGGGGAGACGTGGGGTGTCTCAGTGAGGAGAGTTGGGGTGTCTCAGTGGGGAGAGTTGGGGTGCCTCAGTAGGGAGAGTTGGGGTGTCTCAGTGGGGAGACTTGGGGTGTCACAGTGGGGAGAGTTGGGGTGTCTCAGTGGGGAGATTTGGGGTGTCCCAGTGGGCAGATTTGGGGTGTCTCATCGTGGAGATTTGGGGTGTCTCAGTGGGGAGAGTTGGGGTGTCTCAGTGGGGAGATTTGGGGTGTCACAGTGGGGTGATTTGGGGTGTCTCAGAGGGCAGATTTTGGGTGTCTCAGTGTGGAGAGTTGGGGTGTCTCAGTGGGGAGATTTGGGGTGTCCCAGTGGGCAGATTTGGGGTGTCTCATCGTGGAGATTTGGGGTGTCTCAGTGGGGAGAGTTGGGGTGTCTCAGTGGGGAGATTTGGGGTGTCACAGTGGGGAG